>CM077154.1:117279399-117899515 GCA_039583875.1 Platanthera guangdongensis | reverse complement strand
AAGAAAAGGACCGGGCAGTATTGACCAAGGTTAAGAAACCCTGCGTCATCGGCCCCGACAGTAATAGTCTCAGCTCATCCCTCAAGCCTTCATAAAAACGATTAGTCTTGCGCTCCTCATCCATGATGGTAGAGCTCGCATAACGACTCAACCGCATAAACTCGTGGAGATATTCATCACGCTCCTCTCACCCTGTACCAACCTCAGGAACTCATTCTCCATTGAAATCCTCTGAGTAGAAGGAGGTATCTTGCTAAGAACAATTCCGAGAACTCTTCCATCGGAACGTCTATCAGTTGTCTACCTCGCAGATGATGCAGCTCCAAACCTTCCCACCACATCCTCGCTTCACCGTCCAGCAGGAACGTAGCAATGGTGGTCATCTGCCACTCCTCCGTCTCCGTCGCTGTCATGACTCTCTTCACCCTAGAGAGCCAGTCTTCAGCCTGAGATGGGGTTCCCAGCCCCGAGAATAACGGAGGGTTAAAGCTCATTACATGCTTCAACTGCCTCTCAGTCGCCCTCCTTGGCACTATTGGTTCTACAACCACTTGCTCCATCCTCCTCGGCTCAGCCTCTTGAAGAGGTACTTGCTCCATCACAGGAGCTGGCTGCTGCGCTTGCCTCCCAGGCTGCGCATTTATCACGACTAACACCGCTTCAGCCACCAATCTTATATTTTCAGCCGACAAAGGTGTTGCGGGAGCAACTTCTGGTGCACTACTTGCCTCAGAACCTCGGCGTTCTAACGGCCCAACACCACTTCTGGTCACCTATAGTGGTACAAAACACCGTTAAGCGACCAAATAACATTGCAAACAGCAATTATAGGAACACGCAGGTTCCTCAAACACGAGTATTTTCATTCCTAAGTGG
This sequence comes from Platanthera guangdongensis, assembly GCA_039583875.1. Classification (NCBI taxonomy): domain Eukaryota; kingdom Viridiplantae; phylum Streptophyta; class Magnoliopsida; order Asparagales; family Orchidaceae; genus Platanthera; species Platanthera guangdongensis. Next base: position 117,898,639 of record CM077154.1, on the reverse strand, counting down.
ACATTCATGGGTTCTTTTTACTGTTATTACGATGACGCACACAATGTGCTCACCACCCCTTAAAAAGAATTCGCCCACGAATTCACTTTAAGCCCGACCAAAACCAGTAGTCTGATACCAAATTGTAACACCCCCTATCCGTCGCATAGCATATAGCAGTAGGTCCGGCCGGGGCCCGACGCCATATACCACAGACAGACCGGGTGGTTACTTATGGAAACCATCCAACCAATCTCGACGTCCTACACAGAGCATTCTAGCGGAAGCAATTTATTAAAGTTGCACAACAAGAACCCAGCACAAGCATGAATGTCCACTAGCAAGATAATAGGAATGTTATTACAAAATACTCAAAAGTCGGCCTTAAGGCCTTACAAATGTTTCACTTGTCTTTTACATGATTTCCAAACCTCGGCACGCAGGCCGGCCATACATGAACAAAACATAAAACATTTCCATTCGGGCCTTCGAGGGCCAGCTTCGCAAAAAAGGGCTTTAGCCCGCTATTGACCGCTTGGTCCAGCTGCACCTGCAAGCAAACAAACCACCGCACGGTGGCAAACAAAGCAACGGTCAGCATGCTGACCAAATTATAACGATCCCGCCCCCAACTCGGGGTGGCGATGCTCCTTCCCTGCATTTCATTAGCACAAGCGAGCAATGCATATAATCATAGCCATTTCATCACAGACGTTGGCTCGTACGGCCACACGTCCCGTGCACTCAGGGCACATTCTTGGTGAACCGGTCGATGTTACGTCAATTGAAGCCATTAACATTCGGACTCACCACCGCCACTAGACGGCCATTCCTATGAGCAATTCGTCTTCATGGTATTGGTCACGTCAATTTAAGCCATCGACCACCGAAGACTCACATCTATGCCAACGGCGAGTGCCATGTACTTTAGGTCTCTCTAACCCGAACGACATAGAGCGGGTACGGCTCCATCTAACCCGTGCTCACATCGCAACGGCAATTTAAGCCATATGCGCGGGTCAAACTTTCACCGAGTCCCATTCTAACACAAGTCACATAACCCCGTTATGTTCAAGTTGGCTCTCAGGCCACCAAGTTGGCAAGACCTCGTGTCCGCCCAGTTTTCCGGGTGCACCTTTGGGTTAGTCCCCAAGGCTCCCTGCTGCAATCTACCGTGTAGAAAAACCCGAAAACACCAAATAGCACGGAGTCTTCTCCGGCCTTATGCAATGCAACATCACCGATCCGAACTACATGTCCGGGTAGGCTTCAACCAAAATGCCTATGTCCGTTCTCGCATACGGACTCTAAACAACGGGGACTTCACATATCTACCCGAAGGAACGCCTCCAACTCTCCGCAAACTCGCGAGAGCGGGCTTCCTATGCAAAGAAAAGAGCGACTCATGCTCAAGATGAGGATCGTTACCCTTGCGGTCCTCTTTGGCGCCATCGAAAAGTAATCGGATGGAAATCACCGCACTTGCGTTGCCTCCGTGGATCCGGAGTCGGCTTGCGATTCGGAGCTCCGAAGCTCCTCCAATGACGGATCTAGTTCCTCTTCTTCTTGCCTTAGCTTTTCTTTCTCCAAGGGTTTGGAGAGATAACAAGTGGAAAAAGTGAGGGTTTTCTAAGTCAAAACCCGGGTATATCCCTTCAGGAACAACCCCCAGCCATTGGATCCTCAGTCAAAGAAATGAACGGCTTCGATTCGGGACTGAAATGCCCAATCTGGGCCGAACACGGCCTGGCACACGCCCGTGTCCAGGGCCGTGTGCCTCATTCGCCGTCAAAATCGAATCACCTGGAACCTCACACGGGCATCGAACACGCCCGTGTTCGATCTGACACGCCCGTGTTCCAACTGACACGGCCGTGTAGCTGGCCGTGTACCCCATGATTTTTTCTCCCGTTTTCAACCGAGCGCTGACACGGGTTCGGGGACACGCCCGTTGTCCTTGCCCGTGTCACCTTGACACGCCTGGGCTCCAGGCCGTGTACAAGGTCTCGGCACTTCACGGCTAAGTGTCGACACGGGTCGACACGCCCTGCGACACGCCCGTGTCGCAGGCTCGTGTGCCATGTCTCGACACACTGTCGACACCAAAGTGTCGACTTCGCGGGACGAGTGTCGACACGGGTTGACACGCCCTGCGACACGCCCGTGTCACAGGCCGTGTGCCGTGTCTCGACACAACGTCGAAGCACTGTGTCGACTTCACGGCTAAGTGTCGACACGGGTCGACACGCCCTGCGACACGCCCGTGTCGCAGGCTGTGTGCCCAGTCTCGACACAATGTCGAGACCAAAGTGTCGACTTCACGCCTTAGTGTCGACACAGGCTTGACACGCCCTGGGACACGCCCGTGTCCCAGGCCGTGTGCCTGCAGCCAGAACTCAAACTGGCCCAAATTATTCCCCTTTGCTCCTTTGAGTTTCGGGGCGTTACAGCTTCGCATGAGTTGGAGATGGTTTCCTTGGTGCGCGGGAACGCTGCAGTACAAATGAGGGACTAGGGTGGAATTATCTTGGTTTGTGATGTGCCAAGGCGTGGCTATGTCTCCGTGGTCGGCTGGCTATCCCGTGACGTTCACGTCATGTGCGGAGAGTGTCCCGGCGAGACTAGTCCCCTTCTGTGAGACTGACGAGAATGCCAAGCATGGGGACAAGCCCGGGCAGTGATGCCATGAGCGGGTGGGGTCCGGCAAGGCTTCTTAGAATCGGTCAGTTTGTGTTGTTGGAATCCTGACATGAGACATCAGAGCTTGTAGGCAAGCCCGGGTCTAAGACCTTAAGCGGGTGGGGCCTTTACAAGAGTTTCATGTGGCGGCCTGTGCGCTGTTTGGGGGAAAGGTGTTACCCCCCTTTGTTTGCGGCTTTATGCCAATGGGGAATCGATGAGTACCCATATGTTGTGATGATGTGCTAGATGCATACGAGATAGAGTGCCTTGGGGTGAAACCCGGGTTGTTGCATACATGATTGCATAAGTAGGCCCTTTTATTATATGCTCAAACAGTAGAGAACATGTATGATGCATGTGACATCCAAGCCTGTTTCTGTAGTTGCTTTTCTTGCTTATGATTATTGCATACGAAGTGCTAACTTGCAGGTTGGAGGGGTACCCCGAGGTCCGTTAGGGGCGGCCGGGAGGAGATGTGTTGTTACACAGTTTGAGGTCAGCCTTTGTTGACCCATGTTACTAATAAATTTTACAGGGCAAGGATCGCATGCAGGAGATAGCTCGCCGGCCAGAAAGGCCTAAGCTTCATGAACTGCTTCTCTCTTTTGTAGGTTTACTTATATGATGTTGTATGTTTGAGACTCATGTTGTCCGGCTTGCATGCTGAGGTAGACTAGGTGTGCTATGCACTTTCTTGATTGTTGTATTATTTGAGTTTGGATACTTGTTGTAAGGCCATAAGGCCATTGTTATTACTCTTCTAGTGGTGGATAACTTCTAGTCCTGTTTTGTTTCCGATGTGTAGTGCAAAGTGTTTGAGTGTGGGTAGCTATATCAACTTATAATACTAAAGCTGTGGCGTCCGTATGTTGTGGGGCCCCGGCCGGACCCATATTATACGGTCATTACAGGGGAGGTGTTACATACGTCTCGGAGTGTAGAAAGTAGAGAGTAATAAAAGAAAATATTTTTGACTTTACACATTTTCATAAGAGTTAGCACAGTTAAACATAAGTAGGAGTTTACCAAAAATAGTAACATAAACATCTAGACATACAATGCTACTCATGAATAAATAAGTCTTAAAACAAAATTACAGTGGATAAAAACATATAATAATTCTACTCAGAAAGTAGATCATCATCATCCATATCAAAGTCTACTTTCTCTCCTCCATCTTCACCAGTGCCTGCAAGGAATTTCATGAGTTAAACTCTATGAATCATAAACACATGCAGTGATGTATCAAAGTAAACTAGCTCTACCTAAATGAGCTTAGAACTTATAGCAGTAGTGAAGTAACACAGTCAGCATCTCTATCCAATCTCAGTAGGACCAGTCAAGTTATGATTTTAATAAATCACACATTATTATCTTACTCATTAGTGACCATTATGTACCTTATCATATGACTTGGCACACCGTCATTTGTAATATTATCAAATGTGGAATAATGTGTTATGATCACTAATGCTAGATTAACTCGTACAACGACTTTCTATTCTCAATTAAACAATTATCAAATCAACTCACAATGAGAAAGATGTTAAGTCATCGAATGTGGAATGACTAGCATCCAACCATCTTGGGTTTTCATCAAGAAATTATTTGGGTTTATAGTCTGTTATTAGATGTTTGATGTTACAGCTATAGGCTCTTACCATTAAAACATAAACATAAGAGGAGAGTTTCATATTTCTATGAACTTTAATCCTATCTCGCATGATGTTTAGATTGCGAGAGCTCTATTTAAGCCTTTTGTCAATGCGTCTGCAACATTATCTTTCGACCTCGCATCAATGAGGTTCACAATCCCTTGACTCATAATGGAGGTCAACTAGGCTTGTTTCATCCTTAGTTGTCTTCTTTTGCTATTGAACAAAGTGTTCATAACAATCATTTTAGTAGCCTGATTATCGCAGTAAACTACAACAGAACTTATTTTCAGGCTCGACGGTGGAATGTTCATCACCAAATCTCTTATCCACTCTGCTTCTTCTCCCGCTAAAGCTAGAGCGTAGAATTCAGATTCCATAAAAGATAGTGCAATACATGATTGTCTTTTGGACTTCCATGCTACAGCTGCTCCTCCTAGTGTGAATATAAATCCACTAGTGAACTTGCTGTCATTTAGTTTTGAGCCCCGTGATGCATCAGAATATCCTTTTTGGACTGGAGGATGACCATGGTAACATAAAACATACTTTTGGGTGTGCTTTAGGTATCACATTAGCCTATAGAGAGCATCCTAATTTTCTTGGCTAGGATTACTAGTGAATCTACATAACATATCTACTGTAAAGTCTATGTCAGGTCTAGTGCAGACCATATCATACATGAGACTACCAACCAGTTTAGCATAATCTAATTATCTAACCGCAGCTCCTTCATTGGGCTTTAAGCGGTTGTTATAATCGTATGGTGTCTGTAATGCTCTACTTTCATTGTATCCACACATATCCGATATGGATTGTATGTAGTGGTTTTGACTTAGAGAAATGACATTTTTTCCAAAGCTCACTTGCATGTCTAGTATAGTTTCAGCTAGACCGAGGTCTTTAATGCTAAACTCTTTCATTAGTCCTGACTTGACATCATCCACTTCAGATTGATCAGAATTAAGAATCAGCATATCATCCATATACAAGCATACATGATGTCATTGCATGTTCTTTACACTATAGTCAAACTTCTCATGTCATAATTTTGGTGTTTGTTTTCATCCATATAGTGACTTGATTAACTTAAAGATCTTATTTTTATGACCTTTTACTATGAAGCCTTCATGTTGGCTCATGTATATCTCTCCGGTCAGATCTCCATTCAAGAACACAGTCTTAACATTTATTTGATGAACAATAAAGTTCTCAATAGACGCAATAAAAGTAAGATCCAAATGATCGCTAAGTGACACACTGGTGAATATATATCAAAGTAATCCACCCCACTAACTTGTGTGAAACCTTTAGCCAACAGGTATGCTTTATACTTAGCTATGCTACCATCAGGATTTAGCTTCTTTTTCATAACTCACTTACGCCCTAAAGTTTTAGCCCCTTTTTGCTTATCAGCTAACGTCTAGGTGTTGTTCTAAAGTAGAGAGTTCATCTCTTCATCTATGACTTTTTTTTATAGTAGTGAATCCCTTGATCTCATCGCTTCCTTATAGGTAGATGAATCAGTCTCGACGTGGTAAGTGATTTTAAGGTTCTGTGAGTTCTCTCTCTCACCGAAGTTCTTTTAGACTCTAGGCCACTATTGTCTACTGTAACTAAATAGGAGGTGCTCGGTACTGATTCGGGATCTTCCTCAGAAATAGTTGCTTACGTACCTGAGAGTGACAGGTTCTTATCTATAAGGAATTTATCCTCAAAGAACACTACATCCCTAGATTCTATAATGATGTTATTAGAAATGTCTAAGAATCTATATGCAACACTATCTTCAGCATAACCTACGTAGATACAGGTGTTGGTCCTAGGTCCAAGCTTAGACCTTCTAGTGTCAAAAACCCTAATATAGGATATAGAGCCCCAGGTATTAAGTCCAGTTATAGACAGAGATCTCTTAAACTAAAGCTCGTAGGGTGTAACCTCTAACTTAGCATTAGGGACTTTGTTTAGAATGTGGTTTGTAGTTAAAACTACTTCTCCCCAATATACAGTTATCATATCAGCAGTGAGGAGCATAGAATTCAACATCTCTATTAATGCTCTATTTTTTTTCTCTCGGCTATACCATTCGATTGGGGTGAGTAAGGAGCAGTGATTTCTGTTATGATTCCTTGAGAGGCAAGGAAATATTTGAACTCACTGGACATGTATTCTCCTCCTCTATCACTTCTAAACCTCTTTATATTCATGTCTAGTTGGTTTTCTACCCTGGTTTTGAAAAGACAGACTTTTCGAACACTTCATCTTTAGTTTTAAGAAGATAAATGTGATAGAACCTAGAGCAGACATCTATGAACGTGATCATATACTTCCTTACTGCTCTAGTGACAAAACTTTTAAAGTCACATATATCGGAATGTATAAGCTCTATGGGTGTTCGAAAAGGCAGACTTTTCGAACACTTCATCTTTAGTTTTAAGAAGATAAATGTGATAGAACCTAGAGCAGACATCTATGAACGTGATCATATACTTCCTTACTCCTCTAGTGACAAAGCTTTTAAAGTTACATATATCGGAATGTATAAGCTCTATGGGTGTTGTGCTCCTAGTAACAGCACTAAAAGATTTCCTAGTGATCTTAGTCTGAGTACACTTCACATTTCTCAGGTTGTTTTTTATTGTGTAATGTGATCTGGTGAGTTCTAGCTATTTGGAACATTTTCCTATAGTTCACGTGTCCTACTCTCTCATGTAGAGTCTTAAGGTTAACTAAGTTTGTTTGAACTTGTTGATCTAACTTGCTTGCTAGACTTAGTCGGTACATCTTATTTTGGATATATGCACATTCAAAATAGTGAGAGTTAACTGACAGTGTTACTCTGTCGCTACAAAAAAGTAAAGGAGATATCATCATCACATAACAAACTTATAGACACTAAATTAGCAGCTAATGAAGGAATGAATTTAACGTTCTTTAAAGTTAAAGTCTTACCTGAGGATAGGATCGGAGTTGCATTCTCCACCTTCAGCACGTCAGCTATCTCGCCATTTGCCACCGTCACAGACTCTCTTGCAGCAGTGAGGCCTGTCAACAGATTAGGATTGTTGCAAATATGGCACGTTGCCATCGAATCCAGGTACCACTCAGTGTTGGCCGTCGCATTTCCGACCATTGTAATAAAGTCAGATGGCTCAGCAAGGTTAACCATATTGGCCTGGTTGCCTTCTTGTGGTGCTCTGATCCTTTTCCTTTTAGGGAGTCTACAATCAGATGCACTGTCCCCATTTGTTGTAGTTGAAACACTTGCCCTTAAACTTTTTAATCTTTTTATTCGGGCCTGCAACCTGGGACGGTTTGGTCTTTTTAGGATGGGGTACGCGTTTAGAGCTAGTAATCGTGTTAGCCGCAGCTTTTTGCTTGCTAACAGCTTCTAACGCGTGCTGGTCCTATTTTTATCCTCAATGCGTATAAAGCGTTTGAGGTCATTCAGACCAACCTGCATCTTCTTGCGGTATATTTCAGTTTTAAAATTATACCATGTGAAGGGAAATTTGTAAACAATCGTGCCCGTAACAAAAATATCTGATAAACTAATGTTTTCACTATGCTAAGAATCAATTAAGTTTTCAAATCATGATACCTGAAGGAGAATGGATTTCTCCTCGTCAAACATGAAGCAATGAAACTTGTCCACCGGGTGTGCTTTTGATAGGTCCTCCTCTTGCCTGAACTGCTCCTCCAGTGCCTCTCAGATCTCCTTGGCAGTCTTCATCTTGAGGTACGTCTTTTTTAGGATTGGGGACAGATAGTTCAACAAATAATCTTTGCAAAAGTCATCGTCAGCGATCCAGTGTGCCTCATCGTCAGTCCCCATAACGTCAGCACAATCAGACTGAACTTTGTAGAACACGTTCAGGTACTTCATCCCAAACTGGGTATTCAGCTTCCAGTCGTTGATCTCGATCACCGTGAATTTCTCCAGTTTTACCATCGGAATGGGAGAGGAGAAATTATTCCCCTTCATCATCGTGTGACACACTCTTTCCAATGATATGCAAAAGACTCTTTGGCAAGATCTCTTTCCAAATTTGATCAACCAAGAGTAAACCTCCTCTAACTACACTCCTACTGGATCTGAAGAAGTGGCTTCTTAACGTACCATGGAAATCTTAACACACCAGGAAAATTAATTTCACGAATCAGGTGAAGCCGATTGAAGGAAGGAATGGCTCCTGGATTTTTGATCCTTAAAAACAACAACCCAGATCAAGAATGGCGGTTGCAGAATCCCGATCCAGAGGCGGCTCCTTGTTTTCCAGAAAACAGGATCGATTTCAGTGGAGCGGCAGCAGATTCAGGCGAAACTGTGACGAGTTGAGATATTTCTTCTCCAGGCCTGAACAGGGACTCACTCCTTGTTTTTTTTCTTGTCCCGATCCGAGCGAAACAACGACGGGATAAAACGCAACAGGCGGCGGCGGGAGATCCAAAGGCGCTGGCCGGACAGAGCAACGGCGGGAAGTTTTACTTCTCCTCTATCGAGCGCTGGCGATACTTTTCCTCCTTTTTTCGATCAGAAAAAAACAGCGGCGAAACTAGAATCGGGAGAAACGGAAAACAGTTACGGGATACTTCTTTTTCCCGATCGAGCGGCGGGATCCCTATACCTCCTTCCCGAAACTACGCGGTGAATCCCTGTTCCTTCCCGATTGCAGCGGCAGAAAAACCAACGGGAACAACGGTTACGGGAGAGAAAAAATCGAGCGACGGGGGCGGTTACTTCGAGAATGATATTGTCGCTCGAAGCATCCGGATTGTGATCAAAGTGTAATCACCTACCCGTTGTCATCAGGTGGGTATAAATAGACAAACCCTGGGAGTAACTACGGGTATCGGATATCCGAGTACCCGAACTAACCTGTTAAGCCTCCGAACCCGATATTTGTCCAAATATACATTAACAGAACAATCCTGTTACCCAAATTTTTCTGATGAAGAGAAGTGTTTGTGTGACAATATAAATTTTGACTCTAAATAAAATTAACTCATGTGCACATAATAAAAACTGATGTACACATAAAGTTGCTCTCTTTCTCTCTATAGATAGATAGATATCTTCAAAGGTTAGTGCTAGAATTTCATAAGCGCAAATAGAGAACATCTGGATTTAGCTTTAGTTTCTGGTACACGCAAAAGCCACTAGTAATTAATATCCAAATGGCCGATTGTGGAACATTAACCCCACGCCGAGCCACCACCCCCTCCTTATAAATCTGGCTTGAACAGGAGTTGTTGGAACTCAAGTCTTTGATTGCTTCTTCACAACTCTTTCTCTTCTTCTACTACTTCTGAATTAATTATAGCAAAACATATACTATACGTAGAGAGCGAAAAAAAAGAGATGGCCGGCGGCTTGTCTTTGGACCATCCCTGCGCATTTGCCTTCGGCATTCTTGGTATGACCAAATATAACCTACCAACAGCTTCCTTTCTTCATGAGTTCCTCTGTTTTCTTAGCGTACCATTTTGCTCTTGGTACTGAAATTTGGAGAGAAAAAGAATATTGAAAATTGGCCTTTGCACACTAATAATGTGAGTGTGAGATGTGAGTGTGTGTATATAATAATAATAATAATAATAATAATAACAACAACTTTCATTTTAGAGAATGAAGAGATAGGTAGGCAATAGATTTATGTATCTTGTATTCATAGTTTAGGATTAGAGATAAAATACAAGGGTATATGCTTATAATCTAGATATATGATTAAGGGTTCATTTGACATGGTGGTAACGGTCATAAACGCGGTGGTTATGAGCGCGATCGTTCGTGAGTGCCTCATCACACCCAAGAGATTTTAATCACTTTTATATTCAAAACTAGTCTTCTTTTCTTAGTGGCGCTCGTAATCATTGTCATGCTAAACATACATTGTATAACAAAAACGTCATGTCAAAAAGAGCGTAAGTGATTAATATAGGAAACAAAATCAAAATTTTCTATAAATTTATTATAATTATACACGAAAAATATCACACGAGTCTAGTGCTTAGAAGTAATTAAAAAATCATGACATTTAAATTTAGGGTTTTCATTCAAATAAGAATGTTAATTTTAATTGTGTTAAGATTATATATCTCTAATTAATTATTGAGATAATTATAGTAGTAAATAACTACTACAAGACAAAGTGATTTATTTATATATCTTAATATAGAGAATAATAGGACATGTAGCTAGGTAGGTAGGTGATATATTTATTTAATTATTTATGCATCTTGATTCTTGAATGCATTGATTGTTCGAAAAATTGAATATAAATAAAATTTCATCGAAAGTGATAGCTTGGTCATATATAATTATATATTAATATTATTAATTTATTATACAACAACACTCAAGGTTTTATCCCACTATAGTGGGGTCCCCTATATGGTTCCTTTGTGGCCATTGTGTCCTATCTTTTGTCATAATCTCACTGATGTCTAAGTACATCATATCTTTCGGTATAGTTTCATTTCAAGTCTTTATTTGTCTACCCCTCCCTCGTTTAACCATCCTAGTGACTAGACTCTTGCAACGCCTAACAGGTGCCTCCAACGCTTAACATCTCTGATACTTTCATTCCTAATTTTATTCAATCGTGTGTGTCCACACATCAACCTAAGTATTCTCATCTCCACAACTCCTAATTTTTTCTCATGTACACAATTCACTGTCCAACACTCAGAACCTTAAACCTTTATTATAATGATAAAAATAATTAAGGCTTGTAAAATTATTTTAAAATATTCAAAACTAAAAAAGATAAATAAAGTGTAGAAAATTAGAGGAATAATGTGAGTGATCTCTATTACTTCAGCCTGGTCCAATATTGATTCATTTCTATTATGTACAGGCAATATAGTTTCCTTCATGGTGTATCTTGCTCCACTGTAAGAATTCTTTGTCCCAACAACTCCATTATTATTTTGAAACTTATCTTGTGCCATTCAATTTGTTATCAATGAACTTATCATAGATTGATTAAATGCTTTGTTATTCGTAGGCCGACATTCTACCGTGTGTATAGAAAGAAGACGACCGAGGGATTTCAGTCGGTGCCGTATGTGGTGGCCTTGTTTAGTGCCATGCTTTGGATCTACTATGCTCTCATCAAGACCAACACATACCTTCTCATCACAATCAACTCATTTGGGTGTGTTATTGAGACTATATACATCGCCATGTATCTTGTTTATGCCACGAGGACCGCTAAGGTATGCGAAAACCATGATTCAAGAATATTTTCGTTTCAAAATGACATTTATGACTAAAGCGTCGCCGCATTCATGCCGGTTTTATTGATCATTAGTCGTAGTAAAAACATAAAAACAAGACCATCCAGAGAATGCTTTTAAAACCCGGATCCGATTGACCGGTTCAACCGGTCGGACCGCCGACCGGACCCCCGGCCAGTCCGGTCAAGGATCAAGACCCGCTATGATAGTGGACCGCCCAAGAACCGGTAAACCGGGCGGGGGTACCGCCAAACAAAAAACTAGGAGCGGGTTTGCAGGACCGGGTGGGCCACAAGACCAGGTATTTAATAACGAAAAAAAGATGGCCTGGTTTTGAACATAGATCAACTCCAGCGCCAACAGGGGGAGGATCACGATACCATTTGGTTTTTGGTGGACTTTTGACAAATACATTATATATATACATGCTAACATAAAATTTAAATATATCAAACATTAATATATTAAATTATCATTAGAAATTAATTTTAAGATAAATTTAAAATATATTTGTAATTTTATGTTATTTTAAAAAAATAATTTTATGATATATTTAAAATATAATTACAAATTTAAAAAATATGTGTAATATATATTCCCTTCACTATTTAAAATTATATATAGTAATGGATATATCATATAAATTTATGCATATCCTTCAAACATTTAACATACATATACATATTTATTTAAAATAAAATTTTATTGTGTATTATTATATTAAATTAGCTTTAAAATTTAATTTTATGATAAATTTAAGATATATTTATATAGCGGTTCATCCCCAGTTAAGTCTGTTAAATCGGTTAATTAAACCTTGAACCTTTTAGTTACACCGGTTCAATGACCGATCCAATTTTCAAAATGTTGCTCCCAAGTAAAATTTGTTACGAAAATTTTAAACGCAGGTAAATTGCCACCATATGCAATTCATTTATCACAACAAATTCAAATTGTGGCTGAAGCTCAAACGCCATAGCTACACCAAACATGGTATTTTGCATTAATTGCGGTTAATAACACATTTTTTAAAATAAGATTTTATATTTTTATGCAAAAAAAAGTGACATCATTACTGTAATGTATTTGTGATCAACTGAATGAGCTAAGGGACCAAAAAAAATTAATTTTTTGCACACTAAAATTAGGCTCCATTTGGTTTGGCGGTGGCGGGTCGATCCGGCGGGTGGAAACTGAGTGTTCGAACCGGATGGGGGACGTGGCTGCTCCAAACGAAACTTTTTGGGGTGTTTCTGAAGGCGGGCGGGTGGAAACGGAGTAAACGCTGCCGGAGGTTCATTTGTTTACCCTCCTTCCGACGGCGTTTGCCCAAAACGAAGCAGCGAAACGCCCAAACAAATAGAGCCTTAATTGGCAAGAAAGTTTCACACAATTACATATTTACATCATTATTTCATGTTTTGACCTTGATCGGGGAGGATTCCAGTGGGCCTTGAGAGATATTGGGGAAATAGTTCTAAATTGAGCGAACTTTTATGGACGCATATGAGACTAACATCTAAACCTACAACATGTGTGCACTTCGTCATCCCATTCATCACTTAGTACGGGGTTATTGTGCGGATGTGTATTTTGCGAAGTTTGGTCTTAAGCATTCCTAAATTGTATGCATTCATTATGATTCTATATTTCATGCCTATTTAGGCTTCGTTTGGGGGGACTTATTTTCACCAGTCAAGCGGTTACAACCACATGAATCAGACCATAATTATGTTCTGATTCATGCGGTCGTAACCGCTTGACTGGTGAAAATAAGTCCTCCCAAACGGAACCTTAATTTGGTGAAACATGCTATTTAAATGTCATTTCATGATTGATTTTGTTTCATTTTTTTTCTCTTACTATTATTTTCATAAATGTAATATTATGTTTTGATATATTTTTTATTATTTCATCTTCTTGAGCTTTCATGCACTTGAAAAACACATGAAATTGAAAAAAGAACTTTTTTTTTCCTAATTTTCTTATGAAAAAATTAAAATCTCTATCTTTTAATTATTTATCTGATTATTTTTACTGAAATAGGAGCACGAAAAATCAGAACCAAAAAAATGTGATTTTAAAGCGAAAAATGAACTCTGTCTTCTAGTGTCGCGTGATAGGTGCTACCGCCGGTCATATATTGTTCCTGATTTAGCCAAAAATGATTTCTATCTTTCAGCATATTTTTTCCTTAATTTATTATCTATTTCAAAATCAATCATAGAGATAACTAATCAACCTGTTTACATTTAATTTATTTATGAAACATTACAAGTGCAGATATACACTACAAAGATGATCCTGCTATTGAATGTTGGCCTATTCTCGACCATAGTTCTCTGCACTTTGTTCATCTTCCACGGCTCAACCCGCCTCAAAGTTCTCGGATGGATCTGCGTAAGCTTCTCAGTTAGCGTTTTCGCCGCCCCTCTCAGCATCATCGTAAGCCCATTCAACCACATCATCATTCCATACAATATGCTTAAGGATCCTCTCCATTTCAAGTGAAATGGATAGTATCCATTTTACGATCCAAATCTCTTTAAGGCTGATCCGACGGATTCACTAATCTCTCTAAGTCTGAAAAATTACAGATTTCAACCCTCCTATTATTGAAATTACAAAAACCTCCTCCCGAATGTCACAAAACTTAATATTTACCTCTCCTGAAGTTCATATTTCATAACATCCATGCACAAAAATATCTCCCTTGCTGTACATTTTCATGGGGTGTATTTTGTGCACAAATATTATGAGATGTGAACTTCATGGAAGATAAATGTTATGTTTTTTAACATTCAGAGGAGATTTTTGTAATTTCAAAAATAAGAGGGGTGCAATCTGTAATTATGCTAATTTTCAGGGAAGTTTTAGTAATTATTCTTTTTTTTATTCAAAAATTTTTTACATCATTATATCAAATGAGAATGTATTTGGACCATAACAATGTGCAGAGGCTTGTGGTTCGAACCAAGAGTGTGGAGTTCATGCCCTTCTACTTGTCTTTTTTCCTCACTTTGAGTGCTGTCGTGTGGTTCTCCTTCGGCCTGTTCAGCAAGGATATATATGTTGCAGTGAGTGACTTAATTTCCCAATTACATTTGAAATTATGACCGTTAGAAAAAATTATGACCCTTAGCCATTATTTGAAATTTCTTTTGAAGCTAACTTGGGCTAAAATTTGTCTGGGCAGCTCCCGAACGTGCTTGGATTTGCGTTTGGTGTGGTTCAGATGATACTTTACATAGTGTATAAGGACGTCAAGGTTCCTGCAGAATCTGCCATTGTTTCTGAAAAGCAAGTTCATATGCCTAGCGATGCAAGCAAACCCGCCATTAATGGTGGCAATGTGCGCGTGGATGCTCAGATGTGCCCAGTCTAGCTAGGAGAGAATTAGAATTTATGTTGTGATCTGTTGTATGAAGTATTGGTGATAACCTTTTGTCTTTCTCTTTGCTCTATCCCCCAATTCTATTCTCTCTTCATCTTTCTCTGTCTCCCTAGTGAGCTGAAAATGTGGGTATAGCTAAGATGGTTGGTTATCTGAACTCATCCTTTTGTTATTTATGGAAAAGTGATTATCATTTCTTCCAAGCCTTGGCTCATTGAAGCATTGTCTTATCACTAACTATCTTTCTGTGGGACAAAAAAATTGGTATCAGGTGTTGAAATTTGTGAAGTGGAAGTGGGTGATGGGCAGGCCGGCCGGTCTGAGCGGCCTGTGCGGACTGAGTCCGCGGCCTGGGCGGACTGCTGTCTGCGGGCAGGGTGTTTGCTGTCTTGGTGGCTTGGCTGATTGAGGAGCGGCCTGCGCGGACAGAGGTTTGAGGGTTGTAGGTTGTGCTCTGTTCAACGGCCTTGTGTGTTGCAAGCTTGTGCTAACCAGCGGGCTGTGTTCCTTATCCGTGGGAGGCTTGCGGACTGACGAGTTCGCGGTGTCCGCTGTTGCGGACTGGCCTTGGTGTTTGGCTGTGGCCCTTGCCGAGCTCTGTTGGTACAGCAGGCGATGTTCTGCTGTGGAGGACTGCGCGGACTGGTGTTGGAGTCTGGCAGGTGACCTTTGTGGAGAGTTGTTCGGGTAGAGCTTGCGGACCCTGCCCTTTTCCGTGCCTTGGCGTCCGCGGAGTCCGCATCTGTGTGGACGGTGTCTTGCTTCTTGCCGAGCTATCCATGATGAAGTGGATGTTATCCATCCTGGGGCGGACTGTCCTGATGGTTGGCGATCTGGAGCTTTTGTGTCCGCCTTGCTCGCGCCAGCGCTTGGTGGGCTGATGGACTTGGTCATTTGCTATGACAAGTTCTCTGTGTCCGCAGTGTCCGAAGAGTCCGATGTTGACCAGACGGACTGCCTGTTGGTCGTGGACTCGACGGGGTGGCGTTGTTTGCCGAGCTCTGCGGATTGTCTCCTGAGTCCGCGTGATATGGTATTGCGGGCTGTTGCAGCTTATGTTGCGGGGGTGTCCGCGTGCTATTTGGGTGGTGGTCTAGCTCTGTTTGCCTTGGGCGGACTGGCTTTGTGCCAGTGATAGGCAGGTCGGCAGCATGTGAGTCCGCATAGAGGCGGACTGGCCTTTTTTCTGTTCTGGATCCTAGAGGTCTGGTCAAGTCCATGCAGACTTGGCGGACTGGGTTGTGTTAGCGCGCGGGCTGGGGCGGTGATTCTATTCACTAGGGTGGTGACCACACTCCTCACCTCGCCTATAAATAGAACCCCCCGACAGGTCTACAGTAACAGAGTGAACAGTAAGTTGGGCTTGGGCAAGTGTTGCGGTCTGCTGTTTTCTGTCCGCGCGGGTTGAGTAGTGCTGACGGTGTGATGTGTGCAGGTCACGCAGCTAGCTTCAAGGAGTCAGGAGTTGGGCATTGAAGTGTGCGGTCTCTGCGTTCTCAGCTGGTCGCTTCTGCGGCTTGTCAGTTTTCTACTTCAGGTTGATCAAGTTCCAATAACCTGTCCGCCGGTCTCAGGCGGGTAGGCGGTCTGTTCCTCTGTTCTTCAGCAGGCAGCGAATAACGGTGTGTCCGCGTGACCTCGCAGTCTCGACGGACTCCGTGTGCTATTCGGCTTGTAGCAGTTGCAGCTTGGGCGACTTGGGCGACCTTGGCGGACGAGGCGGTCTCGGCGGTCTCGGCGGTCTCGACGGTCTCTAGTGCTGTCTGCCCGGCTCGTTTTGTTCTTTCTGTTTGTAGCTTGTGTACCAGCGAAATCATGTCTCGCTATGTATACCCCGCCTTGTAAAGAAGTGTGAATGAATACAAGACCTGCTTGTTCTTCCATTTGTGGTTGGTGTTAAACTTGCTCCTTGGGCTTCCACATAATCAAAGTGTGAACTGGGTAGTTCTGAGAATATTAATTTGGCTTTAGGCTACCTTGCTGACCACTTTGAGAAATTTTAACATGGTATCAGAGGGAGGTTCAGTTGCTTGAGCGGTGTTCAACCAGTGTTGTTGCTCTGTGCTTGAGTGGTGATCAACCTGTGTTGGTGCTCTGTGCTGCTGGAAGTTTGCTTAACCAACGGTTGTTGCAATGGAAGTGAGCTACGCAAGAGGTCTTGACATTGAACTCTTAACGCCCACTAACTTCAAGAAGTGGAAGTCGTTCATGAAGAGTTACCTTCTTGGTGAGGAGCTATAGGAGGTCGTCGGTGGTGACGACAGACAGGAAATGACTGCTGCTTTCGGAACTGCTGAGCAGGTGAGGCTCTGGAGAAAAACAAATGCTAAGACGGAGTTTATTCTCAAGAGAGCTGTTTCACCGGAGTTGTTTGATCACATCATTGGATGTGAATCAGCTGCTGATATTTAGACAATCATTGATGAGTTGTTCAATAGGAAGAATGTAGCAAGGCTACAATTCTTGGAGAAGGAGTTGGCCAGGACAACTCAAGGACACCTGACTATCTCTAAATACTTCTTGAAAATGAAGAGTCTGTGTGCAAAGATATCAGCGCTTGATCCTGATGAGTCTATCTCTGAGGCCAAGTCGAAAAGGCACATAATCCGCAGCTTGCGGAAAAAGTATGTTGCTTTTGTGACATCAGTTCAAGGCTGGGCTACTCAACCATCTTTGCTGGACCTTGAGAATTTGCTTGCTTCACAGGAAAGCTTGGCAAGGCAGATGGCTGGAGTCACTATCTCTGAGGAGAGCAGTGAAGCACTCTTCACAGGCAAGAAGAAGAAGAGATGAGAAGGGAAGAATGTCACAACCCGCATTTTCTCAACGATAAAATCGTATCAGAGCAAGAGAAAACACGTGCAGTGATGTCACGACGTGCATGGGATAACTGCACACGTTCAGGCAAAACTCCAGACCTTAGATTTTAAGGAAAATCGTAGATTAATGTGAAGGAAAACCAGTTACATTTAATGGTCGTATCCCTCGGCACGGTGGATCAGCTAGTCCACAATTAAAAGTATATTTATACGCAGCAGAAAATACTTTGGTTCAATTAAGTTGACACCCTAAATGAGCATAAGTGTCCCCGAGTGACGACTCATGGTATGCACGACTCTAAAGTGAATATAATATATATGAAAGATAGTCTTTTACGCTAAGGAAAAATAGTGTCTTAGTTTTATAAATATGTTATGCATGAGATACATATAATAATGCTTTTAGGGTTTAAAATATCTAACATGCAACCTAGCATAAATCCTTCCCAGAAGCAAGTAAACAACCACAAATAGGCAAAAATAGCAGTTTAAGTTCATACCCAGCATCGCAAGAGGCCACTAGTGGGCGTCAACAACCTGACACGAACCCACTGTTGAGTATGTATGTATATACAGAAAGTTAAAGAACTACCTCACAAAATCGGGGATCAGCTATCTCAGCTACCCAAGAGGCCACTAACAAGCCCCTCCAAAAGAACTAGTCGCTGAACTGGCTACAACCTGCACCTGAGGCATTCAAGAAAAGAACACTTCATCAAGAAAATAATCAAAAAGATAAATAGAACATTAGATTTATAAGCAAGTAAGAAGGATTTACCAACCCGGCAACAAACTGCTATAAGCAAAAGAAAGGGCATGACGGTAAGAAAAGAGCACTGTCTAAAGCACCGCAAAGCACACCAAGTGCGAGCAATAAAAGCAATATGCCCTACCAAAAGAGTCTGCAACAGCATCAAGACATATACATATATGTCAAAAGAAAAAACCATAGAATAGGAAAGGAACTAACAGTCCTAACACGTGGGTTAATGACAGTGTTCAAAACATGGATCTGAATACATAACCAAAACCAGATCCAAAAAGGGCTAAGGGGTCAAACAGTGGCAGCACTAGGGTCCCACACACGCCAACCCAAACCGGGGAAAAAGGCGGTGGCCACAGCTCTCCACATAAAACCACCCCTCCAGAGGCCACCAAAACTTCATCACCTGCCACAACTCAAGAGTCGGCATGCAAAAACTAGCCGAACACCCAATACCCCCTCCCCTAGGGAAAAGTCACACTAACAATCCTAAAGAAACACACGAACCCAAGGCAAAAACGTCGGGTTCAACCGACGCAGCCTTGCACGCCTAACCCGAACTAACTCCGAGTCTTACCTGACCCAAAACCGGCACAGCAACCGGTGTCGACACAATGTGTCGACACCACAACAGGCCGGTGTCGACACAAGGTGTCGACACCACAACAGCCGGTGTCGACACAAGGTGTCGACATTACTGCGGCCGGTGTCGACACAAGGTGTCGACACCCCGACTGGCCGGTGTCGACACAAAGTGTCGACACCCCGACTGGCCGGTGTCGACACAAAGTGTCGACACCCCGACTGGCCGGTGTCGACACAAAGTGTCGACACCCCGACCGGCCGGTGTCGAGTCCCACTCGACACTAGCGCCAGACCCAGCAACCAACCAAAACAAGAACAAAACGCCTCCCTAAATTTCATCATCTTTCGGCAATTGCTAACTACTCCACCCGAACCGTACCAAATCCGACCCTATCAGACACATTCTCTCAGGAAAAACAGAGATTTAACTGGAACTTCTCTACACAATCAGTATAATCGGGGACGAATCCTAGAGTACACCTAGGATCTAAGCAGGAGGGATATAAAATTTAATCAAGAAGAAAACAAAGATCAGCCTTGGCAAGGACGAGGGAGCATCACTTGCCTCAATACCAGCAAAGCTTGGTCGGCCACTTCCCTTACTCTCGGATCTTGCCGCAGAGCACCAAGCCGAGGAATTGAAGGAATGCAGATCCAAGCGAGAGCAATCCAGATCCACTCTCGAAATGGAATTTCGACCGCTAAATCTCCAGGAATCGGCGTCCGAAGGCTAGGGTAGTCCCGCGGTTCTCTTCCTCTCGTACAGGCGGCGGCCTCTTCCCAAAAAGAGACAATGAAAAGAGACAATGAACCGAGCCCTAATTTCTAACCTAAAGCTATTTATAAGCATCAGTTTTAATAATAAACAAATCAATACATATTAATTACTTGCAATATCAAAACGACGCGAGAACCGAAACATCTCGGAAATTGATGAAATTCACATCGCAGCTAAAAACTCACGCTACGAACACAACTGCGAAGTCGAAATTAGCATTCGACGAACAAAACTCGGGATATCACCACCCGAAGCCAAAACACAAGCATTCCCTAAGAGGCTCAACCGAGTCACCAAACAGACTCCGGCTAGCTGGGGAATCTTGCTAACAGGCTACAACCAGGCTACACAAGGAATCCTAAGAGCTAAGACCACGCTCTACAACGGCGAAAAACCGGAAATACGTCATCGTAACGCCAGCCAAAGATCAAACAAAACACAGAAAAACCGGGGGGGTTACAGCCACTCCCCCTAAAAAGAAGTTTCGCCTTGAAACTTTACTCACAACACCCCTATCAAGGAGAGAAAAATAGCTAAGAAGGGGCTATATAAATAAAAAAAACACAAAACATACCAGGCACAAGATCAGGGAAACAGATGAGGGTGAGCCTCCCTCATAGCCGACTCAAATTCCCAAGTCGCGCTTTCCACATCCTGATTTCTCCACAAAACTTTAACCATAGGAATAGTCTTCTTCCGCAACGCACGAACCTGCGAATCCAAAATTCAGACAGGCACCCCCACATAAGAAAGATTTGGCTCCAACTGAGGCACAGAATCCAAAACCTGCCTGCCATTCAGCACACATTTCCGCAGCTGACTGACGTGGAAGACATCATGCACGCCAGGGAAACTTGCGGGGAAAGCCAGACTATAAGCTGATAACCCAATCCGCTCAACAATTAGTAACGGCCCCACGTACCTCGGGTCCAACTTCCTATTCTTTCCAAACCGCTTGACTCCGATCAACGGGGAGACCTTTAAGAACACTGAGTCCCCCACAACAAATTCCAAGTCCGATCTACGCCGGTTGGCATTCTTCTCATATCTCTCCTGGGCTAACCGAAACTTTTCCCAGATAAGCTTCACAGCGGTTTCCATCTCCTCGAGTGCTTCTGGACCCAACAAAGGTCTCTCGCCAACCTCAGTCCAAAACAAGGGAGTCCTGCAGCGCCTCCCATACAAAGCTTCAAAAGGAGACATTTGCAAGCTTTCTTGATAACTGTTGGTATACGCGAATTCCATAAGCCGCAAGCGCTCATCCCACGCTCATCCGTGGTCCAGAATATAGCATCGGATCATATCTTCCACAATCTGATTCACTCGCTCCGTCTGACCGTTGGTCTGTGGATGATAAGCTGTGGAATACCTCAAGTCTGTACCCAACCCCTCTTGAAGGCTCTTCCAAAAACAAGATGTGAACCTGGAGTCTCGATCCGATATGATACTTACGGGTACACCGTGCAATCTGATAACCTCTTCCAGATACAGCTCGGCTATCTTTCTCATCGGATAATTGATCTTAAATGGTACGAAGTGAGCACACTTCGTCAATCTGTCTACGATCACCCAAACTGAATCATGCCCCTTAGGAGATCTCGGTAAGCCTGTAATGAAATCCATCGAGATACTCTCCCACTTCCAAGTCGGAATCTCCAAGGGAGTCAGCTTGCCGCCAGGCCTTCCATGGTCGGCTTTCACACGCTTGCAGGTATAACACTCAGAAACAAACTGTGCTATATCCCCCTTCATCCCATACCACCAGACAATCTGCTTTAAATCATGATACATCTTGGTAGACCCTGGATGGTAGGCAACACTAGATCCGTGGGCTTCTCTGCACACCATATCCCTGATATCTCCAACAGCAGGGATGCAAAACCTGTCACGATACTTCAAGGTACCCGCATCATCTATAGAGAAATCTGGTAATTCACCTTTTTCAGCTCGAAGATACAAATGCAGAAGATCGGGATCATCCTTCTGATGCAGTCTCGTAAGCGCAATCCACGAAGGTTCTGCCACTGCCAAACTACTCTGCGAATCGCAGCTTCCCACAGAAATGTCCATCAAAAGGAACTCTTCCACTAGACGCTTGGCGGAGAGATTGAAAATCTTCCCTGACTTCTGACTCAGGGCATCGACCACCACATTAGCCTTGCCCGGATGGTACTGGATTTCAACATCATAGTCGGCCACATACTCCAACCATCGCCGCTGGCACAGATTCAATTCTTTCTGGGTGAAGACATACTTTAAACTCTTATGATCCGTGAAAATCTTGCACTGCGCGCCATATAGCAAATGCCTCCACAATTTCAGCGCATAGATCACAGCTGCAAACTCCAGGTCATGCGTAGGGTAATTCCTCTCGTGAGTCTTTAGCTGCCTCGACCCGTACGCAATCACCTTCCCGCCCTGCATCAATACGCAGCCCAGTCCGGCATGCGACGCATCCACATATATATCATACTCACTACCTTCAGTAGGCAAAGACAAAATTGGAGCTGAACATAATCTTCTTTTTAGTTCCTCAAAAGTCTCCTCACACTTGCCATCCCATATGAAGGCTACATTCTTCTGCGTCAACTTGGTCAACGGCACAGACAAGGTATAGAATCCCTTTACAAATCTTCTATAATATCCAGCCAAGCCCAAGAAGCTTCTGATCTCTTTGGGAGTAACAGGCCTCGCCCATTCCATAACAGCAGCGATCTTTTCTGGGTCCACCGATATTCCCTCCTTATTAACCACGTGGCCGAGAAAAGAAACTTGAGGCAACCAAAATTCGCATTTGCTCAGCTTGGCATATAGCTTATGGTCTCTCAGAGTCGCCAAGACCAGTCGCAAATGTCGATCATGCTCCTCCGCATCTTTAGAGTACACCAAAACATCGTCTATAAAGACAATCATAAACTTATCTAGAAAATCCTTGAAAACTCTGTTCATCAAATCCATAAAAGCTGAGGGCGCATTAGTCAAACCAAATGACATAACCAAAAACTCAAAATGCCCATTACGAGAGCGGAACGCCGTCCGCGGAACATCTGACTCCCGAATCCTCAACTGGTGATAGCCCGAACGCAGATCAATCTTGGAAAACACGGCACTACCACGCAGTTGGTCAAACAAATCGTCAATCCGAGGCAAATGGTACCTGTTCTTAATAGTAACCTTGTTCAGCTCTCTATAGTCGATGCATAACCTCATCGATCCATCTTTCTTTTTAACGAACAGCACTGGTGCACCCCAAGACGAAGAACTCGGCCTTATGAAACCTTTTGACAACATCTCATCCAGCTGGATTCACAACTCTTCTAGCTCTCGCGGGGCCATCCGGTACGGCGCCTTTACAATAGGACGCGTGCCTGGCTCCAAATCTATAACAAACTCGACATCTCGATCGGGTGGAAGACCGGGAAGATCGTCAGGAAACACATCAGAGAAATCACACACTACAGGAATCTCTTCCAAATGCGGTACACTAACAACTGTCCCTACCAGAGAGACCACACCGGCAAAACAGCCAGAATCAAGCAACTTCCGAGCACGCACCGCAGAAATGACTGGAGACTCCTGGAGAGAATACCCATAAACGCTCCCTGGCTGACCGTTGACTTTGACGAAGTCCAAGCGCTTACCCTTGCACTGGATAACTGCATCGTACCTTGACAACCAGTCCATGCCCAAGATAACATCGAAGTCCTCCAGATCAATCACCTTCAGATCTGCCTTTGCTAGAAAATCCCCCAACAAAATCGGACAATCAAGGACACCCAGGTCCGTAACCACAGAGTCACCGGAGGGAAACTTAACGCAGAAGGCACCACCAACATGATCTATGCCCAAACTGAACCGCTCCACGAAAGCTCTAGCCACAAACGAGTGGGTAGCGCCAGAGTCGAAGAGAACGTGCGCCCAGCGGTTCTTTACCTTAAATCGTCCTACGAATTGCACACGCATCTAAGGCAACAAGCGCTAAAACGAAAACTACAACCAAAAAGGGAACATAACGAAACGACTGAGGAGGAGTCGAACCTGAGATAACCTGGGTCGAAGTCTGCGCTTCGTCTGCCGAAAGCACATTCAGCTTCCCCTTTCCTTTATCCATTTGCTGAGGCGGTGGCAAAGCCTGGAGGGGAACTGGCTGCAGAACAGGCTGGAACTGTGGGCACTTTGTCTTGAGATGACTCTTCTGCCCACACTGAAAACAGACTTTATCTTTTAGCCAGCAACGGGCAACATCATGCCCCTTCCTTCCACACAAGGCACATACCAAGTCTCCTCTGGGAGTACCCTGAATCGCGTGCACCTGTTCCTTCTTCTGCACTCCCAACCTTTTGAAACACTTCTCAAAGGGGTGGCCTGGCCGGCCACAAAAACTACAAACCTCTTTGATCTTCTTTCTCGAGACAGCATCAGGATCCGGAGGGCTCTTCCCTCCACCGGACTTCCGCTTATCCTTCCTCAACTGCTGGCCTCTATTCTTGGCATTCTCAATGGCCTCAACCCTCAAGGTAGCTTCAACCACGCTGGCATAACTGACTGCTTCGTAGGCATTCGCTAACTGCTGAATGTCGCTTCTTAGCCCACCCAGAAATCGCTTAACTCGGTCTGCTTCAACACTCACCAGACCAGGAGCAAACCGACTCAACTTACTAAACTCAATCTCATACTCACTAACCGTGAGTTTCCTCTGCTTTAAATGAAGGAAGTCATTCATTAGCCGGTCCCGCTCGACTGAAGGCAAAAACTTACTTAACAGCATCACCTTAAATGACTCTCAAGTGCATCCTGCCACCAAGCTCTCTTTCTCCCTCAGCAACCAATTCTTTGCTAAGCCCTTGAGCTGATAGGCAGCGAGCATCACTCTCTGATCGTCCGCAATCCCAGAGTAAGAGAACATCTCTTCAATGAAAATCAGCCAGTCATCCAAAATCATGAAATCTGCTTGCCCATCATAAGTAGGGGGCCTAAGCCGCTGAAACTGGGATATGAACGTCATCTCCGGGGGCACCACAACCAAAGGCACAGGAGGAGCAGGAGGGGCAGGAACAGCTACCCCCCCAGTGGGGTCCTGAACTCTCGGATTCTGTCCCGCCACCACTGCTACAAGAGACTGAATCTGAGCCTACATAGCCACTATCTGCCTCGATAAGGCCTCGTTACTCTGTCGCAGGTTTTCTACCAACGCCTCGCTCTGCGCTCCTGACGTCTCACCCTCGGATTGGGGGGTCGATCTCGTCGCATGATGTCTCGCTATCATATAATCGCACAAGCTTTAGACAAAACCTAGCCCAACAGCTAGAACAAAACTACCCGGTACAGACAAACACACTTAAATATGAACTTCAACTGCAAAACTTGTTCTGGGAGTTGTTTTTACCATGATGATGTTATGCTTAATCTAAGATGGTTCACCACCATCATACTAACTCATGTGCATAAATCATCAATGCACGCATTTGTCTTCTTTTTGACTCAAAACCATGTGTGTGTACATATGTTATCATGCAAATCTTTAGCTTGGCACGTTGTGCTTATGAAATGTTATGCTATGCATGATGTGCTATGCATTCTAAAAAAAGGCCTTAATGCATGTCATGGGCGACGTACACATGAAAATGTTATGCATCACATACTACATAACATTCTCATGCAACGAAAAAGAAAAAACGTGCTAGCCGCATTCATGTGGTGAGGTTATGCATCCCATACTACATAACCCTCACATGTTGCCTCCTATGGTGGATCCATATACAAACACATATTATGCATCACATACTACATAATATGCCCCGTATACTTCTTTATGCTCATGAGTGTAGTGTCTGTGCTTTAGCCAAGACATGCTGATGACATATCGGTGTGTGTATAGTATGACGCTAACCACTAATGCAAACAAGGGAAAGGTTGCCCGACCATTTGTCAAGCAACCTCCCTCTGATACCAACTGTCACAACCCGCATTTTCTCAACGATAAAATCGTATCAGAGCAAGAGAAAACACGTGTCGTGATGCCACGACGTGCAGGGGATAACTGCACACGTTCAGGCAAAACTCCAGACCTTAGATTTTAAAGAAAATCGTAGATTAATGTGAAGGAAAACCAGTTACATTTAATGGTTGTATCCCTCGGCACGGTGGATCAGCTAGTACACAATTAAAAGTATATTTATACGCAGCAGAAAATACTTTGGTTCAATTAAGTTGACACCCTAAATGAGCATAAGTGTCCCCGAGGGACGACTCATGATATGCACGACTCTAAAGTGAATATAGTATATATGAAAGATAGTCTTTTACGCTAAGGAAAAATAGTGTCTTGGTTTTATAAATATGTTATGCATGAGATACATATAGTAATGCTTTTAGGGTTTAAAATATCTAACATGCAACATAGCATAAATCCTTCCCAGAAGCAAGTAAACAACCACAAATAGACAAAAATAGCAGTTTAAGTTCATACACAGCATCGCAAGAGGCCACCAGTGGGCGTCAACAACCTGACACGAACCCACTGGTGAGTATGTATGTCTATACAGAAAGGTAAGGAACTACCTCACAAAATCGGGGATCAGCTATCTCAGCTACCCAAGAGGCCACCAACAAGCCCCTCCAAAAGAACTAGCCGCTAAACTAGCTACAACCTGGACCTGAGGCATTCAAGAAAAGAACAGCTCAGCAAGAAAATAATCAAAAAGGTAAATAGAGCATTAGATTTATGAGCAAGTAAGAAGGGTTTACCAACCCGACAACAAACTGCTATAAGCAAAAGAAAGGGCATGACGGTAAGAAAAGAGCACTGTCTAAAGCACCGCAAAGCACACCAAGTGCGAGCAATAAAAGCAATATACCCTACCAAAAGAGCCTGCAACAGCATCAAGACATATACATATATGCCAAAAGAAAACGCCATAGAATAGGAAAGGAACTAACAGTCCTAACACGTGGGTTAATGGCAGTGTTCAAAACATGGATCTGAATACATAACCAAAACCAGATCCAAAAAGGTCTAAGGGGTCAAACAGTGGCAGCACTAGGGTCCCACACATACCAACCCAAACCGGGGCAAAAGGCGGTGGCCACAGCTCTCCACATAAAACCACCCCTCCAGAGGCCACCAAAACTCCACCACCTGCCACAACCCAAGAGTCGGCATGCAAAAACTAGCCGAACACCCAATACCCCCTCCTCTAGGGAAAAGTCACACTAACAATCCTAAAGAAACACACGAACCCAAGGCAAAAACGTCGGGTTCAACCGACGCGGCCTTGCACGCCTAACCCGAACTAACTCCGAGTCTTACCTGACCCAAAACTGGCACAGCAACCGGTGTCGACACAATGTGTCGACACCACAACAGGCCGGTGTCGACACAAGGTGTCGACACCACAACAGCCGGTGTCGACACAAGGTGTCGACACTACTGCGGCCGGTGTCGACACAAGGTGTCGACACCCCGACTGGCCGGTGTCGACACAAAGTGTCGACACCCCGACTGGCCGGTGTCGACACAAAGTGTCGACACCCCGACTGTCCGGTGTCGACACAAAGTGTCGACACCCCGACTGGTGTCGACACAAAGTGTCGACACCCTGACCGGCCGGTGTCTAGTCCCACTCGACACTAGCGCCAGACCCAGCAACCAACCAAAACAAGAACAAAACGCCTCTCTAAAATTCATCATCTATCGGCAATTGCTAACTACTCCACCCGAACAGTACCAAATCTGACCCTATCAGACACATTCTCTCAGGAAAAACGGAGATTTAACTGGAACTTCTCTACATAATCAGTATAATCGGGGACGAATCCTAAAGTACACCTAGGATCTAAGCAGGAGGGATATAAAATTTAATCAAGAAGAAAACAAAGATCAGCCTTGGCAAGGATGAGGGAGCATCATTTGCCTCAATACCAGTAAAGCTTGGTCGGCCACTTCCCTCACTCTCGGATCTTGCCGCAGAGCACCAAGCCGAGGAACTGAAGGAATGCAGATCCAAGCGAGAGCAATCCAGATCCACTCTCGAAATTGAATTTCGACTGCTAAATCTCCAGGAATCGGCGTCCGAAGGCTAGGGTAGTCCGGCGGTTCTCTTCATCTCGTACAGGCGGTGGCCTCTTCCCAAAAAGAGACAATGAAAAGAGACAATGAACCGAGCTCTAATTTCTAACCTAAGGCTATTTATAAGCATCAGTTTTAATAATAAACAAATCAATACATATTAATTACTTACTTGCAATATCAAAACGACGCGAGAACCGAAACATCTCGGAAATTGATGAAATTCACATCGCAGCTAAAAACCCACGCTACGAACACAACTGCAAAGTCGAAATTAGCATTCGACGAACAAAACTCGGGATATCGCCACCCGAAGCCAAAACACAAGCATTCCCTAAGAGGCTCAACCGAGTCACCAAACAGACTCCGGCTAGCTGGGGAATCTTGCTAATAGGCTACAACCAGGCTACACAAGGAATCCTAAGAGCTAAGACCACGCTCTACAACGGCAAAAAGCCGTAAATACGTCATCGTAACGCCAGCCAAAGATCAAACAAAACACAGAAAAACTGGGGGCGTTACAAAGAAGAAGCAAGTCGTTGCTGAGAATGAGCCTTCAACTTCTTATCGGGCAGAGAGGAGCACTGATCCTAAGAAGGAATGGAAGAAGAACGTGAAGTGCTACAGGTGTCATCAGCGAGGACACTTCAAACGTGACTGCAAGGTCAAACTACAACTTGGGCATATTGCTGGCAAAGAAGAAGCTTGCTCTAAGAGTGAGGAAGCTGAATGGGGCGGAGCCTTCATGACGGGCACTTGTGTCCGTGCCCTGTCCGTTGTCGACTTCAACGATGATTGGATCGTGGACTCTGGGTGTGGTCATCACCTCACCGGAGACAAGTCGAAGTTTTATTCTCTACAAGCCTACTCGGGTAATGAAGCTATTATAACTGCCGATAATACTGTTTATGCAGTAGAGAAGGAGGGGGTTGTGTCTTTGGGTAGTGATAAGGGGCCACTCACGTTAAGGAGTGTGTATCACGTACCGGGCATGAAGAAGAACCTCTTCTCGGTGACCAATGCGGTAGACGCGGGTTATCACGTTCTGTTTGGGCCAACAGAAGTGAAGTTCTTTCGCAACGTATCAGCGGTTAAGGCTGATGTTGCTCATGTTGGGAGGAGAGTGAAGAACTTGTTTGTTCTTGCTACTAACTCTTATGTTGATCGAATGAGAGCAAACGATAGCGCTGCTATTTGGCATGAAAGGCTGGGGCATGTAGGAATGGATAAGCTGAAGGCTATGGCTAACAGAAGTCTTGTAAGAGGCTTGCATAAGCTTTCTTCATTTGGTGACGGTCATGTTTGCGCGGGATGTCAGTACGGCAAGACTCATCGCCTTCCGTTTGATAAATCACAAACGAAGAGCAAGATACCATTGGAGTGCATCCATGGAGACTTGATGGGACCAACCGTCACTGCAAGCCTTGGCGTGAGTAGATACATGCTTGTGCTGATTGATGACTACTCAAGATACACTTGGGTATATTTCTTGAAGGAGAAGTCAGAATCCTTCCGTTTGTTTGTGGAGTTCAAGGAGTTGGTGGAGGGCCTGCTTGGCTTGCGGATCAAAAAGCTTAGAACAGACAACAGTGGTGAGTTTATTTCCTCCGAGTTTTCTAACTTCTGCAGGAGGCACGGGATCCAACGAGAGCTCACTTGTGCTCACACTCCACAACAAAATGGAGTAGCGGAGCGGAAGATCCTTCAGCTAACAGAGACTTGCAAATGCTGGCTTCATGCGAAAGACATTCCAAGGTCCTTTTGGGCGGAGGGGATGTCTTGTGCTTCTTATGGCATCAACTCGATGCCGCTTAGCTCGATCAACATGAACACTCCTTTTGAGCTGTTGCTGAAGGAGAAGCCTAGTGTGGAACACCTTCGGGTGTTCGGATCAACTTGCTATGTGCATGTCCCGGATGCTTCAAGGACTAAGCTGGATGCAAAGGCAAGGGAGCTTGTTTTTGTTGGCTACGATGAGCGAAAGAAGTGATGGAAATACATGGATCCTGCGACGAAGAAGTTCGTTGTGTCAAGATATGTTGTCTTTGACGAGCTGACGTCGTATGGAGGTGGCTCGGTTGAGCTAACCGGAAGCAAGGTTGATGAAGAACCGATGGTGGCTGCTGAAGGCCTGGAAGAGGAGCTTGTTGTTTCACCAGCAGCTCCTGTTGCTTCAAATTTTGTTTTTGAGGCTTCTGGCTCAGGAAGCAGGGGGAGCATTGCTCAAAGCTTGCCTAAAGGTGGTGCTAAGCCTGAAGGAGCAACAAAGGTAGTAAGCAAGGAGCAGACCCTTCGGAGATCGAAGAGGGTTATTAAGCCACCTGCTCGGTACTATGATGGGAATGCAGTGAGTTTTGTCTCCTGCTTCTTTGCAGGTCCTCTGGATGAGCGAGAGCCTGTAAACTTCAATGAGGCCACTGGATTCAAGGAGTGAGATGATGCCATGAAGGAAGAGATTGCTGCTCTCAAGAAGAATGAAATCTAGGACCTTGTGCCCAAGGTTGATGGCATTACTCCAGTGACTTGCAAGTGGGTATATAAGTTGAAGAAGAAGGTTGATGGGAGCATTGATAGGTTCAAAGCTCGCCTGGTTGCTCGAGGATTCTCACAGCAGTATGGAGAAGACTATGAGGAGACTTTTAGTCCGGTTACAAAGATGACTTCAGTTAGAGTGGTGATCGCCTTGGCTGCTAGCAAGGGATGGAGGATGTGGCGGCTTGATGTGAAGAACGTCTTTCTTTACGGAGAGATTGACAAGGACATCTTCATGAATCAGTCACTTAGATTTGTTTCTGAAGTTCATCCGGACTATGTCTGCAAGCTCAGAAAGGCTCTCTACGGGTTGAAGCAAGCTCCTAGAGCTTGATATGGGAAGATAACAGAGTATTTGCAACTCTGCGGGTATCTTGCTTCCAACTCGGATTCTAGCTTGTTTGTCAAGAAGAAGGGGGAGCTTCAAGTCTTGGTCCTGCTGTATGTGGATGACATGATTGTCACAGAGAATTCAGAGGAGGAAGTAGCAAGGCTCAGGGCTGAGCTTGCTATACGCTTCGAGATGAAAGACTTGGGAGAGCTTCATCACTTTCTCGGTCTTGAAGTGGAGAGGAAGGAGTGCGGGATTCTCATTTGGCAAAAGGGATTTGCGGATCACATTATAAGTCGATTCGGCATGTGCGAAGAGAAGTGTTGCTCTACTCCACTGGAACATGGGCTGAAGCTTCGATGAGATAAATGAAGGATTCTTCCTGATCCCTTGGTGTTCAGGGCTCTTGTAGGGAGTTTGATCTACCTGACGATTACAAGACCAGACATTGCTTATGCTGTTAGCCGAGTAAGTCAGTTTATGGCTGAACCAAGAAAATCTCATCTGGTAGCGGCAAAGCACATCTTGAAGTATGTCAAGTCAACTTCTGATATGAGACTCCTCTATAGTAGGGATGCAGACTTTGCTTTGCTTGGATACACGGACGCTGACTATGGTGGTGACTCGGATGATCGGAGATCAACTTCGCGTTATGTTTTCACTTGTGGTTCAGCTGGTATTTCGTGGTGTAGCAAGAAGCAGGATTATGTGTCCGTGTCTACTACGGAAGCTGAGTATAAGGCTTCGGCCTTGGCTGCTCGGTAAGCCATCTGGTTGCGGAGGCTTGTAGAGGATGTTCATGAAGAAGTGCAAGAGCCTATTTTACTCCGAGGTGACAATGAGAGTGCTCTCAAACTGGAAAACAATCCAGTGTGTCACGCAAGGACCAAGCATATTGAGATCGCGCACCACTTCATAAGGGAGAGGGTGTTGGAGGGATCTCTTCTAGTCGGGCATGTTCGGAGTGAAGATAATCTTGCTGGCATCTTCACGAAGTCGCTGTCGAAGGGGCCTTTTCAGCGGTTATGTAGCTTGCTGGGCTTGATCAACACTTCTCACTTCAAGGGGGAGTGTTGAAATTTGTGAAGTGGAAGTGGGTGATGGGAAGGCCGGACGGTCTGAGCGGCCTGTGCGGACTGAGTACGCGGCCTGGGCGGACTGCTTTCTGCGGATAGGGTGTTTGATGTCTTGGTGGCTTGGCTGATTGAGGAGCGGCCTGAGCGGACAGAGGTTTGCGAGTTGTAGGTTGTGTTATGTTCAACGGCCTTGTGTGTTGCAAGCTTGTGCTAACCAGCGGGTTGTGTGCCTTATCCGCGGGAGGCTTGCGGACTGACGAGTCCGCGGTGTCCGCTGTTGCGGACTGGCCTTGGTGTTTGGCTGTGGCCCTTGCCGAGCTCTGTTGGTACAACAGGCGATGTTCTGCTGTGGAGGACTGCACGGACTGGTGTTGGAGTCCGACAGGTGACCTTTGTGGAGAGCTGTTTGGGTAGAGCTTGCGGACTCTGCCCTTTTCCGTGCCTTGGCGTCCGCGGAGTCCGCATCTGTGTGGACGGTGCCTTGCTTCTTGCCGAGCTATCCATGATGAAGTGGATGTTATCTATCCTGGGGCGGACTGTCCTGATGGTTGGCGATCTGGAGCTTTTGTGTCCGCCTTGCTCGCGCCAGTGCTTGGTGGGCTGATGGACTTGGTCATTTGCTATGACAAGTTCTCTGTGTCCGCAGTGTCCGAAGATTCCGCTGTTGACTAGGCGGACTGCCTGTTGGTCATGGACTCGACGGAGTGGCGTTGTTTGCCGAGCTCTGCGGATTGTCTCCTGAGTCCGCGTGATATGGTATTACGGGCTGTTGCAGCTTATGTTGCGGGGGTGTCCGCGTGCTATTTGGGTGGTGGTCTAGCTCTGTTTGCCTTGGGCGGACTGGCTTTGTGCCAGTAATAGGCAGGTCGGCAGCATGTGAGTCCGCATAGAGGCGGACTGGCCTTTTTTCTGTTCTGGATCCTGGAGGTCTGGTCAAGTCCATGCGGACTTGGCGGACTGGGTTGTGTTAGCGCGCGGGCTAGGGCGGTGATTCTATTCACTAGGGTGGTGACCACACTCCTCACCTCGCCTATAAATAGAACCCCCCGGCAGGTCTACAGTAACGGAGTGAACATTAAGTTGGGCTTGGGCAAGTGTTGCGGTCTGCGGTTTTCTGTCCGCGCGGGTTGAGTAGTGCTGATGGTGTGCTGTGTGCAGGTCGCGCGGCTAGCTTCAAGGAGCCAGGAGTTGGGCATTGAAGTGTGCGGTCTCTGCGTTCTCAACTGGTCGCTTCTGCGGCTTGTCAGTTTTCTACTTCAGCTTGATCAAGTTACAATAACATGTCCTCCGGTCTCAGGCGGGTAGGCGGTCTGTTCCTCTGTTCTTCAGCAGGAAGCGAATAACGGTGTATCCGCGTGACCTCGCGGTCTCGGCAGACTCCGTGTGCTAGTCGACTTGTAGCAGTTGCAGCTTGGGTGACCTTGGCGGACGAGGCGGTCTCGGCGGTCTCCATTGTTGTCTGCCTGGCTTGTTTTGTTCTTTCTGTTTGTAGCTTGTGTACCGGCGAAATCATGTCTCGCTATGTATATCTCGCCTTGTAAAGAAGTGCGAATGAATACAAGACCTGCTTGTTCTTCTATTTGTGGTTGGTGTTAAACTTGCTTCTTGGGCTTCCGCATGATCAAAGTGTGAACTGGGTAGTTCTGAAAATATTAATTTGGCTTTAGGGTACCTTGCTGACCACTTTGAGAAATTTTAACATCAAGATCCTGTTCATTTGGGCTCAAATGGATAGCATTCATTTCACGATCCAGATTTGATTATGGCTGATCCGACGGGTTCACTAATCTCATCTTTTTTTATTTTTCATTAATAAAAAAATTCGGCACCTTTAGACTGAAAGATGACGAAATCTGGCCTTCACCTGTTCCCCGCACTGTGCGCCGCTGGCTGCATTGGAAATATATTAGAACTTTATTAGTATTAAGTGTGATAATGTAATTTCCATCCATCAACTGTTTTATGCTTAATTAATGTTGTCCCAAATGTATTGCTTTGTAGCCCTTATATATAAGGCTGCACCTGCATTATGTACCGTATTCAATCAAGTTAGAAAAACCATGAACCATTGTTTTTCTTGCCCATATAACTCTGAGTAAAACATGTTACTTCAAGTAAGATTTCATTCCATCAGTGGTATCAGAGCCAATAGTTTTATCTCTTCATTTCATCCCTCTCTCGTTTCCTCATTCTCATGGCTTCATCATCTACATTACAAGCTCCCCTTTACACTCATTCCATTATTCCCATTTTTCATGGAGATCTCTATGATCTTTGGAGTGATAAAATGAAGACACTCCTACGATCATAGGACCTCAGGGATATTATTAAAACAAGGCTCAACCAGGCGACAACGCTGCAAAAAGTGAAACTATGAAGTACAACAAGGATGAGCTAACAAGGATGCTCTTGCCCTCCACTTGATTCAACCAGGCATAGCACCTGCCATTTATCCAAGGATCATGGGGTTCAAGTCTGTTCATGAGGCTTGGCAGAGGTTAGAAAATGAATATAAAGGCTCACTGAAGGTAATCAAAATCAAACTCTACTCCCATCATCATAATTTTGACTCGATTTCCATGACTAAAAATGAAATTGTACAAGACTTTTTTGCCAAAATCATTAGTCTTGTTAATCAAATTAAAAGTCTTGAACGAATAATAGAAGAACAACAAATCGTGGAAAAAATTCTAAGATCCCTTCCACACACCCACAAGCATACTGTGTCTGCTATACTTGAAGCCCATGACCCTGAACAACTAACTGTTATAGACCTCATGGCATCCCTACAAACTCAAAAAATTTGTGAATGCGAAAAACGGGACACCAGAGGTAAGAACACCTAACCACATTGAGCCCAAGCAAGCCAAAATAACAAGAAGAACAAGAGTCTTGTACTAATCAAAAAATCTTTTTACACAGCGAGACATACATGGCGAGACATGATTGTCAATCCGATGGAGCAAGAAAAATTACAAACTGAGACAAACTGCGCGGCCTCAAAGAGAAACCGCCGGCTCTGCTGCTAATCGCTAAAAGAGTCCGCTGAAGCCGCCTGGTCGCAAGACCGCAACAAACCGCGCGGACTACCCGTTATTCCAGTGCTGCTGAATAACTCTAGCCGCTGAACTGCAGGCCGCCTGACCGCGAGGTCACCTAGCCGCCAGAACACGCGGACTGCTGTCGCCGAACTGAACAAGCCGCCCAGAGGCGGACAACTTATTTGAACAAGGAAGAAGTTGCAGAAGAAAAACCGCTATGTCGCAAGCCACGACCTGCTGAAAACCACTGGATGATATCCGCAGAGTCCGCACTTAGTCAGAACCAAACTCCTGGCTCTTCAGCGCTATCCACACAACTGTTCACTCCGTTAATTATGATGTCAAGGGGGTCCTATTTATAGGCGCAGAGAGGAGTGTGATCACCACCCTAGCTGCTAGAAACACCACCCCAGCACGCAGCTAGCATGAAACAGTCTGCATGGTGCGGACACAGAGCCAGTCCACCTAGTTCTCCAAGACACGGCTGGACAAACATATCCGCCTTAAACAACATCAATAAGGTCGAATAGAAAGCCGGTCCACAACACCTGCGGATATCACTCCAGCCCCCAGCTCCACTGCCCACACCAAGACACCAAACTGTCTTGTCTCCCTGCGTACACTGTACCGGTCCGCACACCTTTATATGCAACTCCAGAACAGCCAGTCCGCACAACTGAGGACAGCACATCACACACTGAGTCCGCAGCCAAAGCACCAAGGTGACAATAGCCGGACTCGGCGGACAAGGAAACAACCCGGGAAAGATTGCACGACTTCCCGGACAAGCCGACCTGGACTCGGCGGACAAGCCTACACCACCAAAAATCCCTAGTGCGAAACAACACCAGTGGAAACAAGGAGCAGTCCACACAAGACCCGCGAACTCCAGAACAAGCAGAACACTGGCCGACCTAGCTAGTTGCCAGCTCAGTCTGCACAGACCGCCCGGTCTGACGACTAAAACCGCCAGCAATAACAAGGCCAACCGGCCAGGCCGCCACCCTCTATCTGCAAAATCGCCAAGACAGTTCGCCCAGACCACCCAGTTCACCCACTTCCACTTCAAAAAATTCAACACTCCCCCTTGAAGTGGGAAGTGGAGACCAGCCCCAGCATTTCTCGTAACTGGGTAATTGGCCCCTTCGATAACAGCTTTGTGAAGATGTTTGCGATGTTGTTCTCGCTCTGCACATGTCCAACCACCAGAGATCCCTCCAACACCTTCTCCAGAATGAAATGGGGCTCAATCTCAATGTGCTTGGTCCGCGCATGACAAACTGGATTATTAACCAATTTTAGGGCACTCTCATTGTCACCGCGTAGCAGAGTAGGACAACACACTTCTTCATATACGTCATCTACTAGTCTCCTAAGCCAGATGGCTTCCCGAGCTGACAAGGCAGAAACCTTGTATTCTACTTCCGTAGTAGAGACGGACACCGAATCTTGCTTTTTACTGCACCAAGAAATCCCTTTTGATCCACAAGTGAAGACATAACCGGAGGTTGACTTCCGGTCGTCTGAATCTCCCCATAATCAGCATTCGTATATCCATGCAGGTGGAAATCCGTGTCTCTCTCATAAAGGAGACCCATGTCAGAAGTGGTCTTCACATACTTCAAAATGCTTCTTGCCGCCATCAGATGAGGCTTCCTAGGTTCCGTCATATATAGACTTACTCGTCCTACAGCATATGCAATGTCTGGCCTCGTAATTGTCAAATAGATAAGGCTCCCCACCAGAGCACAGAACACCAGAGGATCTGGAAGTATCCTCCCCTAATCTCGTTGAAGCTTGATGCCAACCTCAAGAGGAGTAGAGCAACTCTTCCCTTCCCGCGTGAAGAATCGTTGAACGATCCGATCCGCATAGCCCTTTTAGGAAACAAGTATGCCTTTATCTTTCCTCTCCACCTCGAGTCCAAGGAAATGATGAAGCTCAACCAAGTCCTTCATCTCGAAACAAATGGCTAGCTCTGCCCTGAGCCTAATCACCTCCTCCTCGGAGTTATCCACGACGAACATATCATCCACTTACAGCAGCACCAAGACCTGAAACTCCCCCTTCTTCTTAACGAGCAAGCTTGAATCCGAGTCAGAGGCAAAATAACCGCAGAATTGGAGATATTCTGCGATCTTCCCATACCATGCACGCGGAGCTTGCTTCAAGCCATAAAGAGCCTTCCTGATCTTGCAGACGTATCCTGGATGATCTTCAGACTTGTATCCAAGCGGCTGAACCATGAATATGTCTTTATCGATCTCCCCGTAAAGAAAAGCATTCTTAACGTCTAACCGCCACATCTTCCAGCCCTGACAAGCCGCCAAAGCCATCACCACTCGAACTGAAGTCATCTTCCTCATAGGACTTAACATCTCTTCATACTCTTCTCCATACTGCTGAGAAAAACCTCGAGCTACAATGCGAGCGTTGTACCGCTCGATGCTCCCATTCTCCTTCTTCTTTAGCTTGTAGACCCACTTGCATATCACGGGAGTAATACCATCAACCTTGGGCACAAAATCCGAAGTCTCATTCTTCCTGAGGGCGTCCATCTCCTCATCCATGACATCTTCCCACTCATTGACCCCAGTAACGTCTTCAAATCTAGAAGGATCTTGCTCATCCAGAGGGCCTGCGAAGAAACAAGAGACCAAGCTCACCGCGTTTCCTTCACTATACCGAGCCGGTGGTTTGATGATCCTCTTCGATCTCCGAAGGGTCTGACCCTTGATAACTACCTCAATTGCTTCTTCTGAACCAGCTCTATTCCTAGGCAGACTTGGAGCAGCGCTCCCCCTGCTTCCTGAACCAGAAGCTTCTGTCCCGGAGCTAGAATCACCTGGAGCTCCTGGTGACACAGACAATTCCACCAAAAGATCCTTAGCATCCTCCCCCTGTTCTCCACCTGACCTGCTTTCCTGCAGTTCTACAGAGGAGCCACCTCCATATGATGTCAGCTCGTCGAAGACCACGTTTCTCAAAACCACGAACTTTTTCGTCACAGGGTCCATACATTTCCACCCCTTCTCCCGCTCACATAGCCTACAAAGACAAGTTTCCTTGCCTTTGCATCCAGTTTTGTCTTTAGAGCATCTGGGATGTGAACGTAGCAGGTAGATCCAATCACCCGAAGGTGTCCAACTCCAGGCTTCTCCTTGAATATTATCTCATGAGGAAATTTCATATTGATCGGGCTCAAAGGCATCCGATTGATGACATAGTTGGCGCAGGTCATTCCTTCCGCCTAGAAGGACCTTGGAATGTCTTTAACATGAATCCAACACTTACACGTTTCCGTTGGATGACGTGAAGTATGAGCAAAAGTGAGCTCCTTGTGAATGTCATGCTTCTTACAAAAGGTTGAGAACTCAGTTGAATCAAACTCACCTTCATTGTTTGTTCTCAACTTCTTGATTCGCAGGCCAAGATGGCCCTCCACCAGCTCCTTGAACTCCACAAATAATCAGAAAGCATCTGTCTTCTCGTTCATAAAGTACACTCAAGTGTACCTAGTGTTGTCATCAATCAGGACCAGCATATATTTGTTGCCTCCAAGGCTGGTTGTGACAGTCTGCCCCATCAGATCACCATGTATACACTTCAATGGCGCTTTACATCTGGTCAACGACTTCTCAAATGGAAGGTGATGAGCTTTTCCATATTGACATCCCGCGCACACATGACCGTCGCCGAAGGATGACAGCTTAGGCAAGCCTTTCACAAGGTTCTTCACTGCCACGACTTTTAGCTTGTCCATCCCAACATGTCTCAGCCGCTCATGCCAGATAACAGCACTATTGTTGGCCCTCATCCGATAAACATAGGAACTTGTTGACAACACAAACAAGTCTCTTACGTTTTTCCCTGCATGAGCAACGTCGGCCTTAACTGCTGACATGTTACGAAGAAACTTTACTTATGTTGGACCAAACAGAACGTGATAGCCTGCATCTAGCGCATTTGTCACAGAGAAGAGCTTCTTCTTCATGTCGGGTACGTGATAGCCTTAACGTGAGTGGACCCTTATCACTACTCAAAGATACTACACCCTCCTTCTCTACTGCATGAACAGAATCATCAATGGTTATAATAGCTTCGTTACCTGAGAATGTCCGCAGAGAGGAGAACTTTGACTCATCCCCGGTAAGGTGATGACCACACTCTGAGTCCACGATCCAGTCATCTTGGTAGTCGACGGTGGACAAGGCCCGGACACATGTGTTGATCATGAATGCTCCTCCCCATCCGATTTCCTCAGCATTGGACTCAGCTTCCTCCTTGTCTGCAACATGTCCAGGCTGTAGTTTGATCTTGCAATCTCTTCCGAAATGTCCTGGTTGGTTGTATCTGTAGCACCTAAGCCACTCCTTCTTCTTCTTCCAATCACGCTTAGGAGCAATGTTCTCCTCTTGCAGATATGAAGTAGAAGGTTCCTCTCCAGCATCAGACTTCTTCTTCTCCCATCTCTTGTTCTTACCTGAAAAAAGCCCCACTGCCTCCTTCAGAGACAGTGACTCCAACCATCTGCCTTGTCAGTCTCTCTTGCGAAGCCAGCAGGTTCTACAGCTCCAGCAATGATGGTTGAGTGACCCAGCCTTGAACTGAAGTGATGAAGGCCACATACTTCTTCTGCAACCCACAGATTATGTGCCTCTTCAGCTTTGCCTCAGAAATAGGCTCATCAGGGTCCAGTGTTGAAATCTTGGGGCACAATTTCTTAATTTTCAAGAAAAACGTTGAGATGGACAGATCACCTTGAGTGGCCCTTGCCAACTCATTTTGCAGAAACTATAGTTGTGCTACATTCTTCCTGTTGAACAACCCATCAAGGGAAGTCCAAATTTCCACAGCAGACCGACATCCGATGATGTGGTCAAAGAGTTCTGATGAGATAGCCCGCTTGAGAACAAACTCTGCTTTCACGTTTGTCTTTCTCCAAGCTCTCATCGCTTTAATACCATCAGCAACAGTAACCTCCTGCCTTTCTTCTCCACAGACGACCCCCCAAAGGTCCGCGCCCAAAAGATAACTCTTCATGCATGACTTCCATTTTTTGAGATTAGCCGTGATAAGGATCTCAATTCTAAGACCTCGTGCAAAACCGCCTTCCATTGCAGTCACCTTGGAAGCTTAAACTCTCAGAAGCAAACTGAAGGATTATCACTGCTCAGCCTCTGATCCCTCTGATATCATGAAAAAATTTGTGATTGTGGAAAACGGGACACCAGGCGCAGGAACACTCAACCACACTGAGCCCAAGCAAACCAAAATAACAAGAAGAACAAGAGTCTTGTACTAATCAAAAAATTTATTTACACAGCGAGGCATACATGGCGAGACATGATTGCCAATGTATCTGATGGAGCAAGAAAAATTACAAACTGAGACAAACCGCGCGGCCTCAAAGAGAAACCGCCGGCTCTGTTGCTAATCGCAAAAAGAGTACGCTGAAGCTGCCCGGTCGCAAGACGCAACAAGTCGCGCGGACTACCTGTTATTCCAGTGCTGCTGAAGAACTCTAGCTGCTGAACAGCAGGCTGCCTGACTGTGATGTCGCCTAGCCGCCAAAACACGCAGACTGCTGCCACCGAACTAAACAAGCAGCCCATAGGTGGACAACTTATTTGAACAAGGAAGAAGTTGCAGAAGAGAAACCGCTAAGACGCAAACTGCGACCTGCTGAAAACCGCTGGTTGATATCCGCAGAGACCGCACTCAGTTAGAACCAAACTCCTGGCTCTTTAGCGTTATCCGCACAACTATTCACTTAATTAATTATGATGTCACATGAGGCCTATTTATAGGCACAGAGAGGAGTGTGATCACCACCCTAGCTGATAAAAACACCATCCCAGCTCGCAGCTAGCACGAAGCAGTCCGCATGGTGCGGAGACAGAGCCAGTCCTCCTATTTCGACTAGACACGGCTGGACAAACCTATCTGCCTTAAGCAAGATCAATAAGGCTGAATAGAAAGCCTGTCCGCAACACCTGTGGATATCACTCCTGCCCGCAGCTCCACTACCCGCAACCAAGGCACCAAACCGCCTAGTCGCCCTATGTACACTATACCAGTCTGCACACCTTGATATGCAACTCCAAAACAGCCAGCCCGCACAACTAAGGACAGCACAGCGCACACTGAGTCCACAGTCAAAGCATCAAGATGACAGCAGCCGGACTCGGCGAACAAGGAAACAACCCACGCAAGACTGCGTGACTTTCCGGACAAGCCGACCTGGACTCGGCGGACAAGCCTACACCACCAAAAATCCCTGGTGCGAAACAACACCAGCAGATACAAGGAGCAGTCCGCACAAGACCCGCGAACTCCAGAACAAGCAGAACACTGGCCGACCTAGCTAGTCGTCAGCTCAGTTCGCACAGACCGCCCAGTTTGACCACCAAAACCGCCATCAACAACAAGGCCAACCTACCAGGCCACCACCCTCTATCCGCACAAGCCGCCAAGATATTCTGCCTAGACCGCCCAGGTCACCCACTTCCACTTCAAAAAATTCAACACAAACCCATGAGGATTTGATCAATCATTATGAACCAGTTCCAAAAAAAGCCTTTAAAACACAAACACCCTTTCAAAGAAAGAAAAATATGGAGAAGAAGACCTATGGTGAGCCGGAACCAAAATTCAAGGGGGACTACAAAAACTTCAACAAAACAATTCAAAACTCCAATAAAACTGTGCAAGACAAGAATACTGACAATGATTGTTACTGCATCATCTGTAAAAAGAAGAATCATGAATCCCGATATTGTTTCTTCAGATGTCGTATGTGCAAGATCCCTAACCACTCAGCTGATAGATGATGACAAAACCAAAAGAAAAGGTCAAGGTAACTAAAACTGAAACCGACCAATTCTCGTTTACTTGCAAAACTCCCAATACCCCTTTGAATTCTTCTGTTTGGTTTGTTGACAGTGGTTGTTCAAACCATATGGTCAACCATAAAGACTTCTTTACCAACTTTTATGAAGAATGGAAATCTAAGCGTATTTTAGGAGATGGAAAGAAAAAGAAGATAGAAGGGAAGATAACTATCATTGTTATAACTCCTGACAGCACAACTAAACTCGTAGTCAATGTCTAATTTGTCCTACACTCTCACAAAACTTGCATAGTGTAGGGTAGTTGTTAAACAAGGGACTCAAAGTTATGTTTAATTTGAAGACTTGTGACATTATTGAGACTAAAAGCAATATCATTATAGCCTCAGCCTCCATGAATGACATCAATATATTTACCATCATTTTGAAACAGCTGGAGTGCAATATCTTTCCTGCACCACGGCTACATCCTTTTCTACTGCTTCTCTTTGGCATCACCAGCTAGGCCATTTGGCATCACCGGCTAGGCCATTTGGCATCACCGGCTAGGCCATTTGGCATCACCGGCTAGGCCATCTTTGTTTCAAATCCATCCAAAAATTACAACAAAAAGAGCTAGTAGAGGGTCTCCCAAGAACTAAATTTATTCCGCAAAACTGCACATCTTGTGCCAAAGCTAAGTCTCACTGACTGTCATTTCCAAAATTTGCCCTCACTAAGTGCAGTTCTCCCCCAGATCTTCTTCATATTGACCTTTGGGGACCTGCTACTGTTCCCACACTTGTTGAAAAGAGTTACTATCTACTTATTGTGGATTATTTCAGTAGGTTCATGTGGCTGTTACACCTATCTCAAAAATCAGAAGCATACCAACAATTTAAAACTTTTAAGAACCTAGTAGAAATTTAGTTGGAAAGAATAATAAAAGCAGTAAGAAGTGATTAGAGAAGGTGAATTCCTTTCATCAAAATTCAACACTATGTGTCAAGAAGCTGGAATCCGCAGGGAACTCACAACCCCTTACACTCCCCAACAGAATTGGGTGGTTGAAAGACGAAACAGGACTGTGGTAGAAATTGCCCGAACCATGATGCTTCACTCATGTCCTAAGAACCTGTGGGGGAAGCAACTGCCACTGCCATATATATATATATATATATATATATATATATATATATATATATATATATATATATATATATATATATATATATAGAATAGATCCCTCGCCAAAGCCCTGCAAAACTCAACACCTTGTGAAGTTATCTTCAAACAAAAACCTATTATTGCTCACCCGCGAACATTTTGTTACATACTCTATACTCATAATAACAAAGAAAGAAGAGATAAACTTGGTGCAAGTGGGCAAATATGTGTTTTCCTAGAATGTAGTGATGGAAGCAAGTGATACAAATTACTTGACTCAAGTACAACAAAAATCGTAATCTCTCGAGATGTAACATTTCATGAAGACAATTATTGGGAATGGGCATTAGACTCAGTCAATTATCCTAAATTCTCATCACTGCCGGCTGAACTTGAGTTATCCCCAAGTTCCATCCATAGCTGTGATGACACCCGTCATCCCTGAGGAAGATCATGAAGCCCCACCTATAGACCCTCCAGAAATTCGTCAGGAAGAGTCTTATCTAGATTCATCATGGCCCATTAAAACCAGGTCCATCTTAGATAGCTATCAAACCACTGAGTCGGCACTACTAGCAACAACACCAAACACTCACCAAGAAGCTGCGAAAGTAGAAGTATGGAAGACAGCAATGCAGGAGGAGATAAATGCTATAGAAAAAAAACCATACCTGGTCTCTAGTCGACAGGCCCCTGAAGCACAATATGACAGGACTCAAGTGGATATTTAAAATAAAACAGAATCAAGATGGAAGTCTACACAAGCACAAGGCGCGTCTGGTATCAAAAGGATTTATTCAAAAACCCGAAGCAGATTATGATGAAACTTATGCCCTTGTTGCCAGAATGATGACGATTTGATTGCTCCTTGCCATTGCAGCCCAGAACAATCTCCAGATATTTCAACTGCCACCGGGATTTGAAACCAATGAGAAAGAAAATAAATCTACAAACTTCACAAACCTCTCTACGGGCTAAAATAAGCCCGGCGGGCATGATACTTCAACATCAATGTCTACTTTTTGTCTGCAAGATTCACTCTTTGCCCAATAGAACCAACATTGCACATTAAAAAGGGGGAACCTGGAAATCTCTTTGTAAGCCTCTATGTTGATGTCTTATTGGTCACCGGAACACAAAGAGTTAATCACATAGTTTAGAGAGAAGATGGTGAAAAATTATGAAATGATAGACCCGGGCACTCTAAAATTCTGTTTAGGACTGCAAATCAAACAACTGTCGGGCATCATCTGTCTCACAAGAGCTGTACACCAAACCCTACTGATGAAGTTCCATATGGAGGATTGCAATTTGCAACTCATCTGTGACCCCAATGTCCACTATAGAGAAATACACAGCAAGAAAAGAAGAAGAAGAACCAATAAACAATGAAGAATAAATCTCACAAACTAGCGACCGGATATTGAAAATATTGTCAATATACTTGCCACGTTCGTGAATAAACTCTCTAAAACTCATTTTCATGCTGCAAAAATGATTTTGCGCTACTTGTAGGGGAAAAATCATACGGAATGCTACTCAAACATGAAGAAAACGCAATCCTAATTGGCTACACAGACTCTGATTCGGCGGGCAACATCAAAGATAGAAGAAGTACCTGCGGCTTTATTTTTTCCTTGGGTTCAGTCCCATTTCCTGGAACTCCGGGAAACGAAGCGAAAAAATTTTAGGCCAGGACTCCTGATCATAAGCATGGTCAGGACAATCAATGAGGGGGCTGAAATGATGAGGGCCTCGCGCAAAAGTGTATGGCACAAGCTACAACTGCAAGGGCCCCACCTCCTT
Source organism: Platanthera guangdongensis (assembly GCA_039583875.1). Taxonomy (NCBI): domain Eukaryota; kingdom Viridiplantae; phylum Streptophyta; class Magnoliopsida; order Asparagales; family Orchidaceae; genus Platanthera; species Platanthera guangdongensis. The sequence goes on along the minus strand of CM077154.1, from coordinate 117,853,891 downwards.
TGCAGACTCCTCATTGGTGCAGGACCTTGCTCATGGTCAGGTGTCCTGACCTAAAAATTACTCCCAGGAAACATCCTATTGTGGCACTCACCACCACCAAAGTTGAGTTCATGACCCTCAACACAGTGGCGTGCGAAGCGATTTGGCTCCAAAGAATGAAGAAGAGCGAGAGGGTGCGGAAAAGGGAGTAAAAATCATCTGCGAAAACACATCGGTCATTGCCTTAACAAAAAATCAGTCTTTCATGCCCGAAGCAAACACATCAATATCTGTTATCATTTCATCAGGGAAGTCATCGAGAAGAAAGAAATCAAGTCGGAATACTACCTGACGGGAGATCAACTAGTTGACATAATGACGAAACTGATAGAGTTTTGCTCGAAGCATCCGCGTGACCGTCAAGTTTGGAACGATCTACTCATTGCCCCTAGCATGAGTATTTATAGGCAAACCCTAAATACCCGACTAAGGGTTGTTGGATTTCTATCGAATCCTAACTGCAACACATTAAACACCTGTTACACCTAATTCAATATACCTCAAAAATATGATTGTTTTTCTGTGAATATTTCTGTAAAATAATTGTATTTTGACCCAAAAATATGATCTGCGCATGCTAAAAATTCTACGGAGAGTCTGGAGTCTAAAAGTAGGTGAATGTTGAATTAATAATTGAGCAGAAGAAAGAATAGAGTGATCAAATATATTTAAAGAAAAAGATATAGCATTTCCCTATCTTGTTGGGGTCTGCACGTCGCTTTTGGTAGATCGGATCTTTTGAATTGTCCTAGCCCGCGGAGCGGTCAAGCGTACCAACAACCAAAGATTCACCGAGTGTTCAGACGGGGGCTTGATGGCGTGGAAAACCCACAATCAGGGTGAAAAACCACGTGGTCAGTACAGTGTCGACCGAACTTTAAGTATATCAGAGTTTATTACAGAGCTTTCAGGAGGAGAGCGAGAGCGACAGACCATGCTTCGTTACACTTAATGAGGTGGGGGGGAATAGGCGACGAGTGTCGCCGGTGACCGTACTGCTCTAACGGCCCTCCGCTGGTTGCTTCTCGAGGATGTGGGTGTTGCCTTGCCTTCAGAGTCGACTTGACCTGTTGGCGGGGATGACACCACGCGTCCCATCTTCCGTTCCTCCGTGATGTCGATCGCCTGAGGGGTTGTTCTCGGAGCGTGTGTACGTCCCGTACTTATCTTGCTTCCTCTTCAACTTTGTCTTGACTTTGCGGCCTTGGTGGAGTCTTGCAGAAGTGGTCTTGGGTGGAGATCCTGCTGAGAGAAAAAGTGAAGAAGTGGAATGGAGCCAGAGTTCAAGAGGTACTTTTTAAGTGAGATCCGACCTATTTATAGATTTTTAAGAGGTACGGTCCGGTCATTTTGCTTAATTATTTCCAGACTGGTCATTAGGATTGCTCGAAATGAAATATGCGGATCGCCATTTTTGAAAAATGACGATCCTGCTCCTAGGCCAAAGGTGAGCCCGACCGCCAAGATTGGTGGACCGACGATGACGGCGTGGGCGGTGGCCGCCATCCCCACGCCTGGCGAGAGGCAGAGGGGTCGCCCCCAGCGAGGCTGCCCTTGGGTGGGGGGGGGGGGGGGCGAGTACTCCCGGATCCGGGCGGCCCTGGCTTGCACTTGGCAGGGCTGGGGTCGCCCATGGTTGGTCGGCCCTCGCAAGTGCTGGCTACGGCAAGGCCGCCTGGGAACTGGCGGCCGAGGAGAGGGAGAGTGCGAGGGTGGTGGCGCCGCTGATCGGCGACAGGTGCTCCAGGTTTGGGATCCAGCGCGCGGCGGTTACTGCGAGAATCAGGTACGCGGATCGCGTGTGTGGCGATTACGTGTGTAACTTCTCATAACTTTAGTGGGGGAGAGGATAAACTGGCTATGTGCAGCCCGGTTTTCCTATAAATTGGGTTAACCCCATCATTCCCCCCCCCCCTCCTAAAGCACTCGGAGTTAGGAGTTGTAGGGAGCGGAGTCTGTGAGACTTTTATCCTTATGTTGATCTGGATCTCAATGGCGGGGACAACGAGAGATGGACATGTTGAGATTATATTAGCCAGCATGACACGTGTGTGTGGGACCGCATGTTTGGGCTTTCCCCATCGCGTTCCAGGTCTGGGTGTTGACCCCGGTGGGCCCCCTTGTGTGGCGGAATATCACCGCGGTCATGTGGTTGGAGTTAATCCCACACCGCCTGCAGACTTCTCCCCTTTGTGTTCATGTACCCCGCCACCCTTCATCTCAACACCTGGGTTTTGAGATGAACTAATGGGTTGGCGGGTTCTAACTTGGTATCAGAGGAGGTTGTCATGCTGCGGGGGTGTGTTGAGATTATATTAGCCAGCATGACACGTGTGTGTGGGACCGCATGTTTGGGCTTTCCCCATCGCGTTCCAGGTCTGGGTGTTGACCCCGGTGGGCCCCCTTGTGTGGCGGAATATCCCCGCGGTCATGTGGTTGGGGTTAATCTCACACCGCCTGCAGACTTCTCCCCTTTGTGTTCATGTACCCCGCCACCATTCATCTCAACACCTGGGTTTTGAGATGAACTAATGGGTTGGCGGGTTCTAACTGGACACGATGGAGCGGTCTAGACTAGGATGGTATGACGAGTGAGAGAAATGTGGGAAGAACCCTGTCGGGTGCAAGGCCTCAGCACGCGAGGATGAAAACGACCTGAGTGGGGCGCCCCACACTCGGGTGCGTGCGGGCAAGGCGCGCCCCGCATATGGTTCGCTTCCGCGTGCAACGTGCGCGGGGGTGGGGGGGATGTCGCGGTTTGGCGTATTGTGCTTGCTAGTGGGTTGTCCCTTGTCTGTTCTGTGCTCGTGTGCGGGAGTGTCCCTATACATGGTGTGCGGGGCGTAGTTCCTAAAGTGCTTCTTGCTTGGACTTTAACTTGTCCTTTGTGCACTTCTTTCAGGCTCTGCGGCATGTTGTTCATGGTAGGCCTATGCCTATGCACTCCACTCATGCCACGTAGCAGATTGCTTCTTGGATGAGACATTACAACATTCCTTCCGATCTTTAAATCAAGATTCCTCATGGCGAGAATCGACTTAACACACATGGCGAGCATCAGGTGCAACTTAATTGGTGATGAGAAGAGAAAGAATTTTATAGTTAAGTGTGCTCGGAATGGAGTTGTCCTGTGATGGGTGACCTCTTGGGAAGTCCTCGTAAGAGAGCTTAACTGGATTACTACTCATCGAAGGGAGGCTGTGTCCTCCAACAACCTGCTGATGGGCATGGAGAGCAAGAGCCTCCTGGTAGGTGCGGGGAGTAGAAGTAGCGGAGATAGCCAAGGCAAAACACCTGCGAGAAGGAGAAAGCCGATCATAGGAAACAGCTGCCGCAAGCGGGTGTTGAGTACACACCCGCACCCCTTTGCGAAGAGCAATGGGAAGATCCAGGTCGACGGGTGCGTCAGCGACCGGAGCGTCCGTGGCGGAGAAGGCTGGCCCGGGACTAGAGAGAGACGGCGGCGGAGAGGAGGGTGGAGGGGTGGGTGGGGATACGGACTGGGAAGGAGACGGTGGAGGAGGAGACGGAGGTGGGAAGACGCCGAGAGGCGTGGAGGGAACGGAGAGATCAGAAGGAAGAGAAGAGGTAGAAGAGAAATAGGAAGCATTCTTGAAAAAAGTCACATCCGCGGAGACAAACTGCTTGCGGAGAAGGGGGTCAAAACAGCAATAGTCTTTTTGAGTGGTAGAGTACCCCAAAAAGACACACTTGGTGGAACGGGGGGAAAGTTTGTCGCGGGTAGCGGAGGGAGCGTGAACAAAGGCCGTACAGCCAAAGACACAGAGAGGGAGAGGAAAAGGTTCCTTGTGGGGGTAGAGAATGGAGAAGGGGGTCTGGCCGTGGAGAACTGTGGAGAGAAGGCGATTGATGAGATAGCAGGAGAGGAGCACATCGTAGCCCCAGTAGGAGCGAGGGACGTGCATCTGCGTCATGAGAGTACGAGCAACATCAAGTAGGTGACGGTTTTTACGCTCCACCACCCCATTCTGCTGGGAGGTGTAAACACAAGTCGTTTGATGAAGAAGGCCATGTTGGTGAAAGAAAGAGGAGAACTCATGATTAAGATATTCCTTGCCATTATCAGAACGTAAAACTTTAATAGAAATTGCAAATTGAGTCTGAATCATAAAATAAAATGATTACCAAACAGAAAAGAGTTCAGAGTGATCTTTTAATAGATACACCCAGGTACATCGTGAAAAATCATCTATAAAAGTGACAAAATAGGAACTACCCCGACCAATAGTGAGGGTAGGAGCCGGACCCCAGACATCAGAATGAATAAGATCAAACGGGCGAGAGGAGCCACGGCCTTGCTTTGGGGGGAAGGAAGAGCGATGATGTTTTCCAAGATGACACACATCACAGTTGAGCGGAGAACTGGTAGGGGGTAAGTGGGGCAGAAGCTGTCGAAGAATCCGAGGAGGAGGATGTCCAAGGCGAAGATGCCACTGAAGGAGATCTGTAGAAGAGGAGTAGGCGTACAGAGCGGAAACATCGTCGAGGAAGTAGAGGTCGCCTCTCTCAGTCCCAGTAGCAATCGTCCGTTGGGTTCTCGGGTCCTGAAAAGAACAAGTAGTTGGAGTGAATAAGACGGAGCACTGAAGTTGCCGGCATAAAGCAGTAACTGATAATAAATTGCACGGGAACTTCGGGACATAGAGGGTGTCCTCCAAGCAAAGCGATGGGGTGAGTTGAACCATGCCCGTCCCATGAACCGGGGATGGTGAACCATCCGCCACACGAACCGGGGGTAAGCGGTCATGTGTCTCAAGACGGGAGAAGCAATGAGGGTTGCCAGTCATATGATTTGTAGCACCGGAATCAATCAGCCATTTACCTTGGGTAACGACGTGGGCACTACCTGACGTCGTGGCCACAGAGGCAGACGGCCGAGAAGAGGCGGAGGCCGAAGAAGGAGCATCACCGGAAGGGCGAAGATGAGGATGTTTCTGCCAACAGCGGTCAACAGAATGGTCGGTACGACCACAGTGAGAGCAGAGGAACCGGGATGAACCCCGTCCGCCGAAGTGGCCGCGGCCACTAGGTCCCCCCCTCTGAGCTTGGTGAGCAAAGGAGTCCTGGGAAGGGGGTGAGGCCAACAGAGGCCGCTGGAGCAGCGAAGTAACAGCGGCAATGCGAGCTGCGGTGGCATCCAAAGTGGGAGATTCCGCCTCACCCAGGATCTACTGGCGGATCAGATCATAGGAATCGGGAAGACGGAGAAGATAACAAACAACCAGGAGTTTCTGGAAGTGTTTGTGCTGTTCGGCCAAGTCTGCGGAGAAGGGGCGATTCTGGAGGATTTCAGCACCGAGAGCCTGAACCTGCTGATAAGCCGCAGTAGGAGACATGGAAGGGCGGGCGAAGAGGTCCGCATAGAGAGTATAAATGCAGGACGTCTGGCCCCCTTCGAATAGAGAGCAGCGAGGTGAAGCCAGGCGGCCTTGACCGTCTCATCATGGCGAATGACGGGAAGGCACTCATCAGAAAGGCTGTTGGCCAGCCAGGTGCGGACAAGAGCATCACTCGCATCCCAGTCATCAAACTCAGGAGAGTTACGAGGAGGAGGATCATCGGTGAGGTGATGACGCTTGCGCTGAGAGCGAAGGAGAAAAGTGAAAGAAACGCTCCAATCGGGATAGTTGGAGCCAACAAGCTTAAAAAGGGTGCCAAGGTTGCCCGAAGAAGGAACTGCAGGAGTGGTGGAGATAACAGGGGTGGTGAGACCGGAAGTAGTCATAGAATACAGCAAGAAACCGCAGCGGATAAAAAGGGAAGAAGCCGCGCGAACACAAGCGGCTAGAAAGCAGTCAAAGGCATAGTGGGGAAGAGGTCGCGCGGACTGAAAAGGCCGAGCGAACAGAAGAGAAGAGGAAGCAAGAAGCAGCGACAACAACAAGTCGCAAGTCGGGCGAACAGAAACAGACCGCAATGACTAGGAAGTCGGAGAGGCAAGAAGGAACCAGGTGCGCGGCGACAACAAAATAGGTCGCGACGACGAATAGCAGCAGGAGAAGAGAACCAAGGAGAAGCAAGCCGCGCGAACAGGGCAGCGGACAGAAACAAGCCGCGCGAACAGGGCAGCGGACAGAAGAGAAGGCAAGCCGCGAAGACAGGTCGCGAAAAGCAGAAAACAAGCCGCGAGAATCAGAGAGTGCATACAATCAGGAGGAAAAGACCGTGTCCTCTGATACCATGTAGAAAGTAGCGAACATGCAAGAACAAACGGATAGACTTTTGAATAATTGAAATTTTATTATCCAAAAAAGATATCATTTACAAATGTATGACCTCTCTTATATAGAATGGAGGAGATATGAGAGAGTATAAACAAACAATGTGGGACTAAACATGTACATGACAGAGCGGCTAGAAATAAAGGAGACCGCACAGGCCGCGCGGTTAGACAGATGGGTTAACCGCACGGCAACTCCAGCAGGATAAGAACTAGCCGCAATGTGAGTCCGATAGACCGCCCGGTCTCCAAGCACCAAAGGAGACCGCCAGAACGCTCGGTCAACAAACCGCCAGACAAGACCGCAAGGCCGCCCGGTCTAATACTTCAACATGAACTACTCGAGTGGTTAGAAGAACTACTCGAGACAAACACTTAGAAAAATTCTGCACACTGGAAAAACAGCTACTCGAGTAGTCAGATTGAACTACTCGAGAGGAAAGAAATCTTCTCGAGTATATGAAAGACTTACTCGAGTTTATCTTAACTACTCGACACAGAGAAGAGAGTTACTCGACACAGTGTCGAGAACTACTCGGGTATACAAATTACCTACTCGAGTAAATGACTTAGAAAAAATTCTGAGAAAGAGAAATCTGGAATAGGAAGAATAAACTACTCGAGTATATGACTTGGACTACTCGAGTGATTTTCTTAGAAAACCTTGGAAACTAAATTCTGGGAAACTCGAGTAGGAAGAATGATCTACTCGAGAAGTTAAGTAAGCTACTCGAGTATGTTAGTGAACTACTCAAGTGTTTTACTTAACTTCACAAGAGGAAGAATTTTCTTACTCGAGTATGCAGAAGTTTTACTCGAGTATATCTCAAGCAATCTACTCGAGTAGTTAAACACATACTCGAGAGAAACACTTAGAAAAATTTCTGACAGAAATTTTTCTTCTACTAGAGGGGAATCAGCATCAAGTCTTTTCACAGTCCTATAGCTTGAATATGAAGTGTATCCCAATAGAGAGGCTACACACGGGTCAACACTTTGGAACACACAATGAGAGATTACATTGCATGGTCCTGTGTTTAGTGACCCATTGTAGACTAACATTGGTCTACACTTCCCATTGGAGTCATGCAAACACAACTCAAACGAAGCATCAAATACAAACTAATTCATCTTATTTCCAGGGTGATTTCATCAAATCTGGGTTAATGTGGACATAGTTCCCAACACTTTCTTCCCAAGGATGGCAATCAAGGCACAAGCTGTGGCAAATTTCCTAAAAAGCTTCTCAGTTGAGGCGTGCGAGGATGAAGAACCCTCAGGAGCAATTCCTTGGAAGATGTTCGTTCCGGGTCCAGGTTGAGGCGGTGGCAGGCAACGTCTGCATCGATTACCTCAGCTGGCTCCTCCTGGATTCCTGCCTCCTCCACCTGAGAGCAGCTTTCTTCCACCTCCATCTCCTCTCCACTGACCTCCTGCTCCGCCTGCTCCATCCTCTGATGTATCTCCTCGGCCCCCTCCTACTAGGAGATAGAGTGCACGGTGGTGATGTAGCACTCTCTGGCCACTTTGGGGTTGCCCTGGACCCGGACCTAGATCCCCTCAGCGCTGAACTTCAAGCACCGATGGAAGGACGAGGGGACGCAGCGGAAGGCGCTGATGAGGGGCAGTCCGAAGATAGCGTTGCAGCTGTTGGGGGCGTCCACGATGAAGAACCTGTAGGTACGAGACTGCCCCCAGAGTAACATGGAGTCCCACTCCTCCTTCCACCTCCTTCCTTTCCCCTGAAAATACAAACAGGGGCCCATCCGAGGCCAGCACTCTCATTGTCTCTACCTTCATCGCGTCAAACGCCTTCTTGAATATGACGTTGACCGAACTCCCATTGTCAATGAGGATCTGGGAGACAGTGAAATTTTTGATGGCTGTCTGGATGACCAGCGCATCACAAAAGGGATCCTCTTAATCCGGCATATCCTTCCTTTAGAAGGTAATCTTGTCCTCTAGGGGTGTGGTCTGGGATGTGGAGCCAACGCTCCTTCGATATAGTGTGTGGAGGCTCACCTTCTGGGAAGCCTCAATCCCCACCCCCCATGGATCACTCTAATCCCTCACCAGTTTCCAACATCTGCCCGATCTTCGCACATATCCTCCTCTGCCTGAGGCAAGACCTCCTCAATTCGCACTTTCTGGCGATCCCGCTGCTGTTGCTGCTCCCTGTTTCCTCTCATTTCGAGGAACTCTGTGCACATGGTTGTGGTGTGCCCTTCCTCTTGGTGGAAGTTGCAGTAGGGTAACTCCACCTTGACTTCCCTTCTCCTCCTCCGTGCAGCTCTCCTCCTCTCCCCCAGGGCTATAGCTATAGCTTATTTTGATTGGGGAGGGGAGGTCTTTAACCCTGCCTCCAACTCGGAGGATGAAACTGACCCTGGCCCCCTGGCGGTTGTCTCCTCCATGGAAACCTCTCTGCGGCCCCTGGTCCTGCCATTCCGGCCTCCAACCTAGTTGATGGTTTGGCTCCTAGCACCCCCACCTGGGCTGTTGTTGTTGTTGCTGTTGTTACCTTTACCGGGGTTCAGCTCTCCTCTCTTCTCGACCTCTACCACCTCTTAGCCCCTCCTATGTGGCCCACCTGGCTAACTTCTGGGCAAACTTTGGGTTCGACGCCTCCCCGTCGACTTCTCTTGCCACCCTCTCAATCAGTTCCTCATTGGAGACGGGCGACACCCTTTTTAGCTCCATTCTGAAGAAACACTGTGGCAGCCCCAGGTTGAAGGCCATCATCAGGGTGTGCCCTGACATCTCTTGGACCTGGGTGATCTCCTCCTAGAACCGGTCGGTGTAACTCCCCAAGGTCTCGTTCACCCCCTGCTTGATGTGGAACATGGACTCTGACTCCTTCTTCCTCCTCTTGGAGGTGTTGAATCTCAACATGAACCCCCGACACAGGTCCTCGAAAGGGATGGAGTTGGTCGGCAACTGGTGGAACCACTCTCTCGCCTTCTCCTTAAGAGTGATGGCGAAGAGCCTGCACTTGAACCCGTCCGACATCTGTCTGATCGAGACCACGCCCTCAAACCACTGGACGTGCTGGACCGGGTCTCCCTTCCCGGTGTAGTAAAATATCTCTAACTCCCTGAACCCTTTTGGAACTGGGGCAGAAGAAACCAACTCGCTGAGGGGGCTGCCTCCCACTGCTGGGTGAGCCAGAGGGTCTCACACCCCCACCTCGCCGAACCGGCCCCCACTTGTCGAGCCCGGGAAGAGTATTCTCCCCAGGAGCTCACATCCTCTCCCCTCCTCTACAACTTCCTTCCCAGCTCGCCTGCTGGGAGCATCCTCGCCTAGAGCCGGGGCGGCTATTATTGGAACTGCTGGATTAGAGCACTCGGCTCGCGCGTCGAGTGCAAACGTGACGAGGCCGAGCACCTCCTGCCATAAGTCTTCGAACATCCCTTATGTGGAGAGAGGGGGAGGGGGTGGTGAGTCGGGCCTGTCTGAGCCTTGCCCTGATCCTCCAGTCATCGAGCTTGCCGAAGATTTTCTGTGCTGACCACTGTCCACGCTCACCACTCAAAAAATACTGAAACCGAGAATTCGGTATCAGTGGAGTTCACCCTCGGGGAAGGGATGATCGCACAGTTACTTCTCTCCTGCAAGCAAAATAACAGGAAAAGAAAAGGGAACTGACCCAAGGGCTCGGCGTGGAGGTCCCACCGCACACCCTGAAGATCTTAGAGCTCTTCCCCTCCTTTAGCCAAATGCCAAGCTAAGGCTACCTCAGAAAGCACTAGAAGACTGAGCAACAAGTAAGCATGCCTTCTGAGGTACCCCCTTGGGTCTATTTATAGATTTCTGAAAACGACCTGCAAATAGCCAACCTCCGTTGTTTTGAATAACTATGTGCAACCCAACTGGGCCTGCCAACAGCGTAACTCTGCTATTCCACTAGGCTACAGGCAGGCCAACAGGGGTAAAATGGTACAAATACATCACAAGAAATTGGGCGAGTGGCCCTCTGGAGCCTCCACACGCCGGGGGCGGCGAGCACTCAATAGAGTTGGTGCTCACCACCTTTATCCCTCCCAGGGCGAGTAGGAGCCCGACCTACCCTACTCGTCTGCTGCCCGCCGAGCCTCCTGGGGTGAGTGCGAGCCGCGCTACTCCACTCACCCGCTACTCATCGAGCCCCTGGGGCGAGTGCAAGCCGACATGCTCCACCAGCCCCTCAAACAGTTCCCCCCACCTAGATGAGCCAGACCATCGATCCTGGCCGATCTAGTTCCTATCGCCCACTACTCGCCGGATATGGGGTTGTACACCTGCAATTTTTGTTGAATCCACAGAAATTGTACACAACAACTCCCTACTGAAATGTATTCTGACTCAGTTGTGGTAATTGCCATAATAGTCTACATCTTGCTACTCCAAGAGATCAACCTTCATCCAAGGAACTTGCATGTTCTAGAGGTGCACTATTTAACCTTTTTGCAACCTGCAAAGCCTGCATCTGAATATCCAATTAGTTCAAAATCATTATTCCTAGGGTACCACAAGCCAAGTTATGGCTGCCCTTAAGGTATCTCAAAATCCTCTTTGCACCTGAGTAATGAGATTCCTTAGGGCATGAATGGTACCTAGCACAAGCACATGTAACATATATAAGTTCCCATTTTTTGCTACGCTACCGGGTCTTACGCCCAGATCCGCCATTTTGCGGTGACACTGACATTCTGGAGGGTCGCCACTATAAAATGTTGATTCTGTCGGCAATGATGAACATCAAGAAGTAAAAGTACAAGTGCGAGAAGATAATAAAGTCAAGTCTACTAATCACATATATTCTCTGAAATAGAAATCACAACAAGTCCACATGATAAATATACTGACACAGAATAATAATGTAGAAATATAAACGGGCTTATGCCCGATACAACAAGTCCTCGCTACAAATCTTTCTCGCGGAAGCTAAGTAAGGCTAACACTCACGGAGCCAGAGACTGGTGCTCCCGTACTAGACTGACCCACCTCCATGTGCACCATGCTCCGCTGGTGCTGCATCTCCTGCTACTGCTCCCTGTCTCCCATCCGGAGTCCCTGAAATGTTTGGTCCACCGACCGTTAGTTAAAAGACTAAGCCTAATTTAATTGTTATTTAATTAATTTTTTGCAAAATAAGGCCAACAATGCCTTTGAACATCAAGTACACTTTTCTCTCTAGATATGGCCTTAGAAAAATTATGTTAGGTTCAGGTCATCAAAATAACGTTAGATACAGAAATTCATAATTTTCCAAAAAGGTTTTCAGCTCCAAATAATTATTTACTAAATAGCCACATTAATAGGAAAAACAAGAAATAATAGAAATATTCATCGAAAAATTATAGGAAAATTACCAGATGACTTACATAAACAGAAAGGACTACTGACCAAGAATTATTATTTTCCAAGCTAATTTGGTCACATAATTAATTCATCTAATAATCTTCTACATAAGACACTTGTGAAATAACTTGTATAAAGAGACTTCCAATAATTATATAAAAATTCACTAAATCAAGTTTGCTGTCGAAGTTTCATGAGCATCAAAATCAATTTGAGCATGTAAATAATTATTGGACCCAAGTGACCTAAATCATCCATAATTATTTTAAAGAGGGTGTAAGATCCTAAAAATCCTAAAACTATTCTCCAGAGCCTATTTTACCCTAGGAACTCACCATCCAAGCTCCAAGGTCATCCAAGGACATACTGTCCTAAGTCCTTCATTAGGCCCCAAACCTCAACTCTAGGGCCTACACTTGGGTCTTAGGGCATCTCCACCTCAAACCACTCAATTTCTCTTGAGGGGGTGTTTTAGATGACTTTGAGGCAGTGGCCCAAGTTTCATCCCTCTTGGGTGAGGATTGGCCACTCAACCCATCAAGAACACATTTGCCCTAATTTACCCATTAGAGTACCAAATGTTGGTCACCTCAATACCTAATAAAATCAGCCCCAATTGGGCTGAGATTTTTACCAGGGTCATATCCTGACCCTATTGGTCAACCACCAAAATTTTGGTTGGTTTTAAGGTCTTTAAACCCCTTAAGTAATTCATATCTATTTTATTAATTTTTTATAAAAACTTTAGGAAATTTGTTTTCCAAAAATTTCCATTTTTGGATATGATGAGTGTGACTATATAACTATCCTATGGTCCAAAATTCTGGGCATTTGCCTAACTGGTTTAGTGGGGGCACTCAGATTAGTCTCTGGTCAAGCCTTTATATTTGCTGCACCATATTGAGTGTTGTGGTCAGACCTCTGACCCAAATGAGTTCAAAAAATTTTTAAATTAAAATAGACATCAAGGGCTACAATTTTCATATTAAAAATTTCCTCTTGTTTTACCTCTAAGTATTTTAATAAATCAAAACATCCACAACATTTTATGTAGCAAAATTGAATTAAAATGAATTAAAATTAAAATGATCCTGTTCGAATCTTGGCGCAGGATGAGCGACATCCGTTCATCTTCCCCGTGAAGCCAACGACCACGATTGGCCCGTCTTGGGCAAAGTTTGCACGTAATTTCTCGGCCAGCCACGCCTCTTCCCGGCCGGCCACCGCCACCACCACCTTAGTTGAGGTGGTGGCTGACGATTCACAGTGGTTGGCTGGCCGGAGGTGGTCGGAACAATGATTTGTGATATGAATAAAAAACTTGAAAATCAAGCTCTTAGCTTAGCCGATTTGGGGTCAATTGATCCCAAACCATGCGGCCAATGGATACAGATCTATCCACTGAGAAAGAGGAGAAGGATATGAAATTTTGGGAGGGTTGGAGTCAGGCCGACCGCCGTGTCGCCATTGCCTGATTTGAGCTTTCGGGTGCTCTGCAACAGTACAGCAAAAGGGCTCGAATTCTTTAGGAAAAAGGTGGAAACGGCTGCTAGGGGTCTATGGAAGCTTTTAAAATGCTCAGTTGGGGGAGAGGAAGGGCCTTGGCTTCAATGCCATTATTATCCATGAATGGTGGTTCTTGGTCATGTCTTGGGGGGGGGGTGAATCTAGGTTTAACTAGCCGGGAAATGGCCGGAAACTCCTCCTCTCCGCCAGGGGAGTTAAATCTAGCCATTAATGGGGAGCTTGAGGGGCTTCATCTTCCCCACCATTGATGACATCATTATCTCTCTCCTTCTCTCTCCTCCATTAAAGGACAAATGGAGTTTTCTCTCTCCTAGTCAGCACTTCTAGAAAATGAGTGTCATTTTGGATAATTCTAAACCTCATGAGGCTAGTGCACCACCTTGTTGGGTATTGTATCCACAATAACCTAGATTTGTGTGAAGTCACCCTTGAATTAAGATGAATTAAGTTTGTATTTGATGTCATCTTTTAGTTGAGTGCTTGCATGTTATTATTGCTAAGTGTAGACCAATGCCAGTTTACAATGAGTCACTAAACACAAGACCATATAATGTAATCCCTCATTGTGTGATCCATGGTGTTGACTCATGTGTAACCTCTCTATTGGGATGCACTTCATTTTCAAGTACTAAAGAAATTGAAGAAAGGAAGGGTTGCTGGTAACAACTTAGAAGAAAAGAAAAATTTCTCCAAAAATTTCATAAGTCATTTTCTCGAGAAATGGCATGTATTTCTCGAGAAGTCTAAGTAAATTTCTCGAGGAAGCATTGCTTCTCTCGAGAAACCATAATACTTCTAGGGAAATTATCTAAAAATATTCTAAGTCCTTTTCTCGAGAAATGCCTTGTAGATTTCTCAAGAGGCCAAGTTGTTCTCGAGAAAAGCAAAGAAGTTCTCGAGAAGGCCGAATCATTCCTCGAGAAAGCTAAGTCTTCTTCTCGAGAACTCTGTCTTCACTTCACAGAATTTGTTAAGTTAATTTCTCGAGAAGCCATATTTTTTCTCGAGAAATCATGTTTTTCACGAGAAATAAATTCTTCTGTTCCAGAATTTGCGCCAAGTAAATTTCTCGAGAAGCCATATTATTTCTCAAGAAATCAAACCGATTCTCTAGAAATAATATCCTTCTCGTGAAATCAGTAGTTTACTTCACAGAAAATTTTCTTCAAGTCTTTCCTCGAGAAGCCAAGTCTTTTTCTCGAGAAAGCTATTCATTTCTCGAGAAATATCATTCTTCTTGAGAAATGGACTTACAGAATTTTCTTTCTATTTTTTGTGACGAGAATTCAAATTAACCTAAGTTTAGTATGATTAATCTTTCCTTAATCACTCATGACCGTTGGATGATGATCTATATAAAGTCTTTTCAGGGAATCTCTAACCCTAATAACTAGAATAAGAATAATCACAAGAAGAATCATTACAGAAAATGCAATTCGCACTTTCCATTTTCGGGAGAAGTCTCTCATCTTCATCGACATCTTCTCTGCCGCTAATCTCCAGATCCAGCGAATAAATCAAAGAAAGGATTTGATAGATCTAAGATTAACAAATTCTTCAACATCAATTTGATCCTGTCAGATCCAAGGTTTTCAGATCCAGTTTTCTCGGTTTTCTTCCTCAACATATTCACCATGATTTTCAGATTTCAAGATGGAAGACCCTTGAAGATTTTAGATCTGAAGAGTAAAACATTTATACTATTGTTGTAAATTGTTTTTACATTTGTACGAGCTTTGTCTCCGAGTTTGTAGGAGTTTTATCTCCGAGTTTGTAGATCTGTTTGTGGATCAAGAGTGAAGATCCGGTTTGTGGATCGAGGTGTAGATCCAGTTCTGGATTGAGGTGTAGGAAATCTTGTTCTCCGAGGTGTAGGAGCGTTGCTCCGAGGTGTAAGATTGTGATAATCTGAGAAAGGTGAAGTAGTCGAATCGTACCCTTTGTGGTATATAGGCGAGGCGGGACAGTGGACGTACCCTATATGGGGAACCACTATAAAAATCTCTGTGTTTGTATGCTTGTCTTTTAGATAATTTTTATTCCGCAAAAAGATGCAAACATCACCTATTCACTCCTCTCTAGGTGATTTAGGTAGACGCTAGATAATTTCAATTGGTATCAGAGGGAGGTTGGTCAATAAGGTTAACACCTTGATCAAGATCCCTAATCTAGCGTTCAGAGATTCCGCACTTTCACCATGGAAAGAAGCAAAGACATGTCATCCATGAAGCTACCGGTATGTACAAAGGAAAACTTTCCCATATGGAAAGAACGAGTTCAGTTCTACATGGAAGCTGTTGATCCGAGAATTTTCCAGATAGTGGAAGAAGGTCCTCACATCCCTACTCAGGCTTCAACAATAAATCGTGCTATCATAATTACCAAAAAGATGATGGATCTCACCAAGGATGAGATTGTCTTAGTCTCCTTTGACAAGAAGGCAAAGAATATCATAGCAAGTGCAGTGGATGATTAAATGCTCTAGAACATATTCCACTGTAAACCTTCCAAAGAGATGTGAGACTGTCTTGATGTCCTTATGGAAGGAACTGAAGAAGTGAGAGACGATCGTAGATCATTGTTGAACCAGGAGCACGAAACCTTCAAGCAAGGTATCGATGACTCCATAGCTAACAATTTTGAGAAGTTCTTCAAGATAGTGAACGGTCTCAGGAACTACGACCGCGTCTTTACTTATGGTGAACTAAACGTCAAATTCCTCAGATCCTTGATAAAGGACTAAGACACAAAAGTTGTTTGTTGGATCACTAGTTGGATTTGGGTTTGGTTCACTAAACTAGGATGTTTGACCCAACCTGTATAGCCAGAGTCATGTTTGTGTCCTAGGGTATAGGCCATGTCCTTAGAGTCAACACTGCATGGAACAGCCATCAACAGACTGCAGAAGACTCAAGACTTAGAGAAATTTCAAAGACTCAGGAAAATGAGTTCGACGTTCGTTGAACTCAGCTCGGCGTTCGTCGAACTCAGCTCGACGAAAGTTGTACTCAGCTCGACGAACTCAGAGACAATTCTCTGAGTTGAGCTCGACGAACTTAGTTCTCAGGTCGACAATTTCTGGATGCTCTACTTCAACATTCCAAGTCCAGAATCATTTCTCTGAACTCCAGTCGACAAATTCATGTTCTCAGCTCGACGAACTTAGACCACAGTCTTGACAAGTTTTATCAAGTAGCAGTTAGCAGTTCTCAGGTCGATGAACTTAGTTCTTAGGTCAACGATTTCTGGATACTCTACTTCAATATTCTAAAGTCCAAGAATCATTTATCTGAACACTAGTCGACGAAGTTAGATTCTTAGCTCGACGATCTTGATGCACAAAATTGGCAAGGTTCTAGAGAAAACAGTTAACTGTTCTTAGGTCAATGATCTTGGATCTCAGGTCGACGAACAATAATTATCTGGTCAACAAACATAACTTCTCAGCTCGACGAACTATGGACCCAGGTCGACGAATTCTGTTCTTTGCTCGATGATTTCTATGCAGTTCCAGACATGAACTTTCCTTCCTTCTGTCCTTATTTTATTGCAGTAATTCCTCAATAATCAATGCTCAATATTCTATAAATATTACCGTTAGAAGCAATATTGATTAAGGCATTCATCAGGATTATTACTTGCCGCTTTTCAATGGGACAGTTGGGGAAATCAATTAATGCAGACATTCTCAAGGCCGTCAGTAATCAATGTAGGAAGGAATTCAAAAATTCAAAGAAAAATTTCGTAGAAAATATAAAAGGGATTTCTTCCTCCTTCTCGACTAGGGAACGACACAGTAAGCAATACAGAGAGCAACAACATAGTAATAAAAAAAGAAACTAGTTTTCACCTTGACACTGCTGAAGAAGAAGAAGAACATCCATTCAAATCAAGAGTCTTCTTCATTCTTCATTCCAGGAATCTTTAAGGACAACAAATCTTCATCTGTCAAGAAGTTCCTGAATCACCTCTGGTCAAAGCAAAAGATTGAAGACCCACTCCTCCAGAAGCAAATCTCAATCTTCCTGAACAACTCTATAACTCAGGGGGAGCTTTGTTAACATCAAAGATCCACTAAGTCTTCTCAATTGTATTTGATAAAGAGAAGACATCATTACTCTCTCATCCCCTCACTGTACAAAGGGTTCTTTAACTCCCTTCAAAAGTTATTCCTTGGTTGCAAGTCACATGATCAAAAGACTTGGGTTGGTTTTTTGAGCACCTGATCAAAAGCTCATTGGTGGCAGTCACCTGATCAAAACTGTTAGTGGATTCCTACCAGGGTGGTAGAAGAGTGGATGCACCCAGGTTGGGAAACCACTATAAAGTTCTTGTGTTTTCTGGTTGCCCTCTTTCTTTTATTCTTGTTGTGCCTGTGGTAGTTAGGTTTGTTGTGCATGTGATAGTTAGTTTAATTTCTGCTGTTCCTGTGGTAGATTAATTTATCTTAGGACTGCTTTTTACTCTCAGCCAAATTCTGGTATCAAATAGGTTCCCAACTCTGTAGTTTTTATTAATCAACAAAAAGAATTAAAAGTTTTAAAGATACTCTATTCGCCCCCCTCTAGAGTATTTTAGGTCTAACCCTCACTTTCAATTGGTATCAGAGCAGGTTACTTTGGTTGTACAAGCTAACCCTTAAACCAAAAGATCCTTTATTAGATCTAATCTTTTATTTCTATTAAGGATTATATTCACAACATGACATAGAACAAAGATTATGCAAGCACCAGACCTCCAGTATGCAACTTAAATAAGTTGTCATCTGGAAGGCAAGAATAAAACTTTATATGAATTCTATTGATGAAGATAACTACAATTCTATCTTGTCAGGTCCTCCTCAACCATCTGTATCTACAGCAACTTCCAGCACTCATGCAGTTCCACCACCTGAGTGGACTGATGCTCAAAAGAAAGCCAAGGTTGTTGATGCTAAATCCATGAACATTCTGGCCCAAACAATGTCTGATGACATCTTCCAGAAAGTGGCTAAATGCACTTCAACCAAGGCCATTTGGGACTCTCTCAACCAAATGGTGGATGGCTCTGCTGATGAAAGGAAAGACAGAAGATCAAATCTCATATCCCAGTATGAGAATTTCAAGAAGGATGAATCAAAATCTGTTGCTGACATGTACAACAGACTGAGCTCAATCATCAATGAGCTGAAGACTTTGGATAAGGACATCACCATTACTGAAGTCAATGATAAAATCCTCATGTGCTTCCTAAGCTCATGGGATTCAAGGATCTGGCCAATCAAGGAGGTCAGGAGCTTAAATGAGATTTCCACAGAATCTCTATTTGGAAAGCTCAAGTCTTATGAGCAGCTAATAAAGTCCAGAGAAGCAGCTGAATAAAGGACTCCTCCACCAGCAAGGAAGGAGCACAACTTGACATTCAAGGCTGCTGAAGAGACTGAAGCTTCAATAATAAATAAAGAGCTAATGAGACTCTTTGTCAAAATATTTTACAAAATGGCTAGGAAAGACTTCAGAAGAAAAGCATTCAGGCAAGATGATAAGCCAAGGTATGACAAAACTCCTACTAAAGAAGTAGTATGCTTTGGCTGCAGGAAACCTGGACACTTTATCTCAGAGTGTCCAGAGAATCAAAAGAAAGAAAGAAGAAGAGAGAAGGACTCCAGAAGACAACAAAGTAGCATGCCTTCCTCTAGTAAATACAAAAAGAAGGAGAAGGGCTTTGTAGCTGAAAACTAGAGTGACACTGAAGATGAATCCACATCTTCCAGTTCTAGTGAAGAGGAAGAAAAGGCAAGGGCCAAGGAAATCTGCCTCATGACCATCAATGCCTCCAGAAGTCAATCAGATGATGAAGATGCATCTAACAATGAAGGAGCTTTAGAATCAGAATCTAATCAGGTACTTTCATCTTTTGACTATAATTCCGATAGTTTCAAAATTGAATTTAAAACTATGTGCATTGATTTAATAAACTCTGAAAAGGAAATCAAAACTCTTAGGGAAAAACTATCTAATCAAGAAAATCTGAATTCTGAAAACACTGAGTTAAAAGAAGAACTAACTCTAGCTAATAAACAAATCAATTCTTTAAAAATAGAGCTATGTGAGGCCAAATAACTTGAGGAATCTCTCAATGGGAGAAGCCTTAAGCTGATGGACATCACAAGCACAGTCAATGCCAGACTGAATGACAAACTTGGCTTGGGTGCATCATCAAGTTTGCCCAACATACTCAAGAAAAAAATATTATCAACCCCCATTAGATTTGTTTCAGCTAAGGGTAAAGAGATAATAAACAACAAACAAACCACAGAAGAATTACCTAACTTTAAAGATCACAATAACAAAAACCAGAAAAAACCTTAAATAAAAACAAAGTTCAGCAGATTTCGTCGAACTCAGGTCGACGAAATGTGGCTAGTTCGTCGAACTCCGATCGACGATCTATGAACGTCAACATTAGCTATAATAATTCGTCTTACTGCGATCGATGAACTGTATATGGTTCGTCGAGCAGAGATCGACAAACTTGGGGCACAGAAAATGGATGTGTTTATTCTCTGAGCAGAGATCGACAATCTCATCCCACTTCGTCGAACTCTGGTCGATGAACTTATAACTTTTCATTGAACTCAGACAGACTTAATAAAAATCATAATTTTGACAGAAACCCTAATCAACCTAGAAAATACTTTAATCCACTTGCTGACTGGATAATTCCTCCCAGAATATATCCCCCCTTAGGATACAAAAGCCAACCTGAATGCTCTTACATTTCAGGCTTTTCTTATCAGCAAAATAAAGGACCCAAGGTAACCTGGGTCAAGAACAACTAATTGTTTTCTCTGTAGGTAAAGAGTTGTCCAGATGTTAATCAAAAATGGTATCTAGACAGTGGATTCTTCATGCATATGACTAGCAGCAAGGACAACTTAAATAACTATAAGTCCAAGCTGGGACCAAAGGTGATTTTTGGTGATTCAAAGTGTGGCCAGTCTGAAGGCTTTGGAGAAGTAAAGATTGGAGCAGTCACTTTCAAAAAGGTGACATATGTAAGTGGACTCAAGTATAACCTCATCTCAATAAGTCAACTATGTGATGAAGGTTATCAGGTACACTTTAACTCAAAATATTGTATTATTTCTAATAAAGAAAAACAATCTGTTTTATTGGAAATAGACAAGGTAACATATACATAGTAGACTTTCATTCTACAACTTCAGATATCTGCTTACTTAATATTGTTAGCAATCAAAATGATCTTTGACATAAAAGACTAGGACGTGTTAATATGAAAAATATTGTTAGGCTATCTAAAGACAACCTTGTGAGAGGTTTTCCTTCTAGTCCCTACAAGAAGGAAGGCCTCTGCAGGGCTTGTCAACTAGGCAAGCAAACTAAATCTAGTTTTAAATTAGTTAATAAGAGTGATTCACCCAGGATCTTGTACTTGCTACACATGGACCTTTTTGGACCTATTGTTGTACAAAGCCTAGGAGGGAAATCTTATACCCTAGTTATTGTAGATGACTTCTCAAGATTCACTTGGGTGTTCTTTCTAAGATCTAAGTCAGATACATTCAAAGTTCTTACAGATTTTCTCAAGACCATACAGATTGAGTACTCTACTCATGTTGTATTGATCAGAAGTGATCATGGTACAGAGTTTGAGTCTCTTCTTATGCATGAGTTCTATGAGAAGGAAGGTATCAGGCATTGCTTCTCAGCTCCTAGAACTCCTCAATAAAATGAGGTAGCTGAAAGTAAGAATAGAACCTTAATTGAAGCTGCATGCACATTACTTGCAAATGCTTACATGCCCCTATCCTTTTGGGCAGAGGCTGTAAGCACAACAAATTATGTACTGAACAGGAGTTTAATATATAAACTTAAAAATAAGACTCCCTATGAATTGCTCAAAGGGAAGAAACCTAAAATCACCTATTTAAAGTATTTGGTTGCATATGTTATATTCATAATAATAACAAGAAATATATTAGAAAGTTTGAAGCTAAGGTTGAAGAGAGAATTTTTCTAGGATATTCCCAAGTTAGCAAAGCTTATAGGGTGTTCAATAAATCTTCTTTAAAATTTGAGGAATCAATACATGTAACTTTTGATGAGACTAACATGTCTTATAAGGAGAAAGAAATTTCTACCAATAGCACCTTGCAGGTACCTCACTTGTGTAAGAAATTGGGTGAGTTGAACCTTCCACAAGAGGTTATACCACCTCCTCCTCCACAAGCTGATGAAGACAGTGAAGAAGAACTTCTGGAAGAGGTTGAAATTCCTTCAACAGCAGACTTTATTCCACAAGAGGAATTAACTCCAAATATTGTTGCTGAATCAACTCTACCTACTGATCTTGTCACACTAAGGGATCACCCTAGATCTCAAGTGATTGGAGACATAACAGTAGGTGTACAGACAAGGCATCAACTCAGCCAAAATGTGATGCATGTCTGTTTCCTCTCTCAAGTTAAGCCTCAATCCATAACAGATGCTGAGCAAGATCCCCACTGGATCATTACAATGCAAGAGGAACTCAACCAATTTGAGAGATGTAGAGTTTGGGATTTAGCTCCAAGAGCCAAAGACTACCCAGTCATTGGAACTAAATGGTATATAGAAACAAGCTAGATACCCAAGGTGTAATTGTGAGAAATAAGGCTAGGCTTGTTGCTCAAGGTTATAGGCAAGAGGAATGAATAGACTATGACCAAACCTTTGCACCCGTTGTAAGGTTAGAAGCAATCAGAATATTTCTTGCTTATGCTGCCTACAAGATGTTCATAGTCTATCAGATGGATGTCAAAAGTGCCTTTCTGAATGGAGTTCTTAAAGAAGAGGTTTATGTTGAACAACCTCCAAGTTTTATCTCTCCAACCCATCCTTCATATGTCTTTAGATTGCATAAAGCTCTTTATGGTTTAAAGCAAGCTCCAAGAGCTTGGTATGAGACCCTAGATAGCTTCCTGATAGAGCATAAATTCACTAGAGGCATTGTAGATAAAATATTATTCACTAGACACCATAAAGATCAAACTTTTTTCGTACAAATTTATGTAGATGACATTATATTTGGGTCTACTGATTCCAAACTATGCAAGAGGTTCTCTGACCTCATGCATTCAAAGTTTGAAATGAGTAGCATGGGTGAGCTCTCCTACTTGCTTGGTCTCCAAGTGACGCAGCTACCTGATGGCATTTTCATATCATAGGCTAAGTATGCTAAGGAGATTATTAAAAAGTTTGGGATGGCTGATGCCTCAGCAAAGAAAACACCCATGACCACTAATGCTGTAATAGATTTTGATACACATGGGAAACCTGTTGATCAGAAATTATATAGGGGCATTGTTGGGTCCCTACTATACCTTATAGCAAGTAGACCTGACATAATGTTTGCCACATGTATTTGTGCTAGGTTCCAAGTGAACCCTAAAGAAGCTCATCTAGTTTTCCTAAAAAGAATTTTGAGATATATAAAGAGTTGTCCTAGTCTAGGACTCTGGTATCCTATTGAGTCAGAATTTGATTTAACTGGATATTCAGATGCTAACTTTGCTGGATGCAGGGTAGACAGGAAAAGTACCTCAGGGATTTGCCAGTTCCTTGGTATGAGATTAGTGTCTTGGTTCTGCAAAAAACAGTCATCTGTGTCTACATTAACTGCTGAAGCAGAATATATTGCAGCTGGCAGTTGCTGTTCTCAGATGCTGTGGATTCAAAACCAACTCCTGGACTATGGGTTCAACTTAAATAATTCAACTCTCTTATGTGATAACACAAGTGCTATATCCATAGCACAAAATCCAGTCCATCACAGTAGGACTAAGCATATAGAAATTAGGCATCATTTCATTAGAGAGTGTGTAGACAAAAACAAAATTAAACTTGTCTATATCTACACTAATTTACAAAGAGCAGATATTTTTACCAAACTCCTGGATGAAAGAAATCATTTGTTCTTTATAAATTAGCTTGGAATGATAAATGAAGAAGCTTTAATTTAATTTCTGTCTATGCTCGACGAATTTTTCATAGTTCGTCGAACGGAGATCGACGAATAGAGAAAAGTTCTAGAGATTGTCGTCAAACGAAGATCGACGAACTCTCTGTGAGTGAAGTTACTTTCATCGAATGGAGATCGATGAATCTGTTTCAGAAAAATTTTGTCGAACAGATCTCAACGAAATGTTTTCAAATCTTCAGACCAAGCTCGACGAATTATTTAGCTACAAAATATTTTGTCGACCTCAGATCGAAGAATTCTTTTATTTTTCGTGGAACGGAGTTTGTCGATTCATATTCTGAAAAACCACATATCTAGGTTTTTCTTCGACTTTCGTCCGCGCTTTCAGTTCCATATCACTTGATCTTTGTTTTTCTCTTGCAGGTGCACTATGGCGATTCCAGCGGGCAGTCTT
The DNA here is from genome assembly GCA_039583875.1 of Platanthera guangdongensis. Taxonomy (NCBI): domain Eukaryota; kingdom Viridiplantae; phylum Streptophyta; class Magnoliopsida; order Asparagales; family Orchidaceae; genus Platanthera; species Platanthera guangdongensis. The sequence continues at coordinate 117,830,324 of CM077154.1, read as the reverse complement.
GCAGCAATGAAATTTGATATTGGATTTGATGTAGACTTCGAGTCATTTCAACACTCAAATCCAATCTTCCTGGACATCCTGAAACTGCTTAAAGATCAGCAGTTAAAGAATATGATGTCCACAAGAATCAAGCTAGCCAGTGCAGAGATCAGGGAATGGGTCTACACTTCCTCCACAACAGATGAAGACACCATGACAGGCACAATATCGGGTAATACAGTCTCTCTTACCCCCGCCGTCCTGACTGAGATTTTTGGATTAGTGAATGGTGAAGCAGAGTTGGAGATTGATAATGAAGAATTTGATAATATGCTGAATAAAATGGGTTATTCTGGAGAAACCCCCAACAAACTGCTGAAGAAATACCTATCTACTGAGTATAAGTTTCTAGCAGATATTGTGGGGAAAGTACTGTTGGGTAAGCACACAGCCCATGACTACATCACTAGGCATCAATTCCTAGTGATGTGTGCTGTGGTGAATAAGAAGCCTGTAAATTGGGCCAAGATTATGTTTGAGATGATCAGGAAAAAGAACACCAAAAAGGAGGTGTGTTTTGGAAGAATTCTGGGAATCTTCCTTCAGGAAAAGGCTGATGAATCCCTGGTCACCCCGACCATATTCATAAATGCCTCCAAGAGGCTCACCTGTGCCCTATTTGGTAGGTGGGAGAGGACCATCACCAAGCCCTCCAAGGCTTCTTCCTCTTCCTCTAGGCCTTTTGAGAGTACAAGGGCTACTCTAGCCACTCCCCACCCTGCTGAGGATATCCCTCCTCCATCTCCACCACCTCCAGCCATCAAAAGCCATCTCAGATGATACACCAACTCCCCTCCACAGTTCAAACCATAGTCCACACTCCTACACCTCCATCCTCTCCAATACATCCATCACAAACTCATATTCACTTTCATACCTCACCTCCATCCCAACATGGTACACTAATTCCATCACAATATAGTACACTAATTCGATCACACACTCATACTCACTCTCATACTCCATCCCCCCATGGTACACCAACTACATGACCACCCTCATCTCCCTTACCCCACCATCTGGACAACATCCCCCTCTTCAATCTGCTTTCATCCCCCTCCATACCCCTTCTTCCCCAGATGAACCAATGCAAGATTCTTTACCTCCTCCTCCACCATCATCTTCCATCCCTCCTTCTGTCTCCACTGAGACACCTTCTGAATTCCTGCCACTGGATCCCTCCATCATTCCTCCTATTTTGGCACTTCTCACTCCCCTTCTCAAAACCCTCATAGCAGAGGCTATTTCACCTCTTGCTTCCTCCATCTCCTCCCTTGCTGCTTAGATCTCTGCTCTCTCCATCCCTCCTTTTTCAGTCAGGGGCTTGGCTCCAGTTTCTACTGAAACTGGGCAGGGGGAGATACTCAGTGAAGAAGTAGTAGCAGCAACAGAAGTAGCAGTAGCAACTGGTGCAACAACAGCAGAAGCATCAGCAGAAGCAGCAGCAGAAGCAGATGTAGATGCAGCAGCAGCTGATGATTTAATTGATTTACTTATTTTCATTGAATCTGTTATGGATTTGGATGAGCCTGTTTTGGCTGAAATAAACACTGTTGGTGATTGCATTATAAATCCCACAGTAGATATTTTGAATTTGTTGAATATATTTGATATAGCTTATTTGAATTCTCTTCCAGAATACAGCATAAAGCCATCTTTGGCTATAGTTCCCTACACCTCCCCAATAAGCTCCAAAGTTGCCAAGCAACTCAAGGCCAGTTTTGCTACTACAGAGGATCCTTCCATTCCATCTCCACCAAGAGCTGATTCATTCATTACTTCATCCCCTCCCAGAATCATTTCTGCTCTCATATTTATTATGGATGACTCTCCAATGCCTGATCTTGATGAGTTGATCATGGCTGATATAGAAGAAGAGAATAAATCAGTTGCTGAAAGCACTGATGTACTCAGTTCTCTAGCTCCAGCTCCTCCTCCAGCTCTTTCTCCAGCTCCTCCTCAGGCTGAAAAGCCTATTGATAAAGCTGTACTAAAAGCCATTGATGCTTTATATGATTCTCCTCAAAGATCTTCTGATGATGAAGATGAGGAAGTAGATTCTGATGATGAGCCCAAGGCCAAAAAGAAAATCTCTAAGAAAAGAAAAGCTCCTCCACCTCCTGCTCCAAAACCCAACCCAACACATGATACTCCATATTACATTCTTCAGAACATTACTCCATACAAGGGCATGCCAGCATGGATGTGGTTGTCCAAGAACCAGCAGAAAGATAGAAAGAAGAGCAGGAAATACTCACCTCCTCCTCAGAGATTCAGAAAAGACCCTCCTCCTCCTCCACCTACTGCTGGTGCTTCAGGTTCTTCATCTCAGAGGACTACCCAATATCAAACATATCAGAGACATTAGGGTAGGTACTCATCCTCTTCTAGAAGTATCCAGCACAAGTATTCATCAGGAAAGCAGCAATAACAATAGCAACATCAACATCAACAACAACAAATCACTGAACATTAGAAAGCTGAAAGTCCAAAAAGACCTGCCTCCCCTCCTGTACCTTTTGAGGACCCAAAAACAGCTACAACTGCAAGGATGGCCAAGTTCCAGGAATTGGTTGGCCTATCCATGATTAACAAGGCAAAAGCTGAAGGAAAGGATCCCTCTCAATACTCAACCATGTCCAAATACAGGAAGGAGGAACTCAACAGGTATGCCAAAGCTAACAAATTCTTTAATGTTGATGATTATATGAATTGTATCCAGAAGCTGTGGTGCCAAGGGCTACTTCCCTTAATATTATTGGAGCAACTGATATGACAATGACAACGACTCAAGCAGCAAATCCAAACAGGGAAATCAAGTTTACACAGCCTGGTGAAAAAGCTAGAGGAGAAGCACAAGGAGCAAAAGAAGAAGAAATGAATTTTGAACTGTTTTAGTTTTTTTTGTTGTCCTAAAACTGCTTATCTATTTCTTAATACAAAGCTCTCTGTACATATATATCTGCTGCATATTTTAAATATTTCCTGCCAGATATATTTTTCTTGCTTTGTAAATATTGTGTATCTGTATTTAGTGACCTCACCCAAATAAGGGGAGATTGTTGGATCCCTAGTTAGATTTGGGCTAGGTTCACTAAACTAGGATGTTTCACCCAACCTGTATAGCCAAGGTCATATTTGTGTCATAGGGTATAGGCCATGTCCTTAGAGTCAACACTGCATGGACCAGCCATCAACAGACTGCAGAAGACTCAAGACTTAGAGAAATTTCAAAGACTCAGGAAAATGAGTTCGACATTCGTCGAACTCAGCTCGACGAAAGTTGTGCTCAGCTCGATGAACTCAGAGATAATTCTCTGAGTTGAGCTCGATGAACTTAGTTCTCAGGTCGACGATTTCTGGGTGCTCTTCTTCAATATTGCAAGTCCAGAATCATTTCTATGAACTCCAGTCGACGAATTCATGTTCTCCGCTCGACGAACTTAGACCACAGTCTTGACAAGTTTTATCAAGTAGCAGTTAGCAGTTCTCAGGTCGACGAACTTAGTTCTCAGGTCGACAATTTCTGGATACTCTACTTCAACATTCTAAATTCCAAGAATCATTTCTCTAAACACTAGTCGACGAAGTTAGATTCTCAGCTCGACGATCTTGATGCACATAATTGGCAAGGTTCTAGAGAAAGCAGTTAACTGTTCTTAGGTCGATGATCTTGGATCTCAGGTCGACAAACAACAATTATCTAGTCGACGAACATAACTTCTCAACTCGACGAACTCGGGACCCAGGTCGACGAATTCTATTCTTTGCTCGACGATTTCTGTGCAGTTCTAGACATGTACTTTTCCTTCCTTCTGTCCTTATTTTATTGTAGTTATTCCTGAATAATCAATGCTCAATATTCTCTGAATATTACCATTAGAAACAACATTGATTATGACATTCATCAGGATTATTACTTGTCGCTTTTCAATGGGATAGTTGGGAAAATCATTTAATGCATACATTCTCAAGGCCGTCAGTAATCAATGCAGGAAGGAATTCAAAAATTCAAAGGAAAATTTCATAGAAAATATAAAAGGGATTTCTTCCTCCTTCTCGACTAGGGCACGACACAGTAAGCAATACAGAGAGCAACAACACAGTAATAAAAAAAAGAAACTAGTCTTCACCTTGACACTGCTGAAGAAGAAGAAGAACATTCATTCAAATCAAGAGTCTTCTTCATTCTTCATTCCAGGAATCTTCAAGGACAACAAATCTTCATCAGTCAAGAAGTTTCTGAATCACCTCTGGTCAAAGCAAAAGATTGAAGACCTACTCACCCTGAAGCAAAGCTCAATCTTCCTGAACAACTCTATAACTTAGGGGGATCTTTGTTAACATCAAAGATCCACTAAGTCTTCTTAGTTGTATTTGAGAAAGAGAAGACACCATCACTCTCTCATCCCCTCACTGTACAAAGGGTTCTTTAACTCCCTTCAAAAGTTATTCTTTGGTTGCAAGTCACCTGATCAAAAGACTTGGGTTAGTTTTTTGAACACCTGATCAAAAGCTCATTAGTGGCAGTCACCTGATCAAAACCTGTTAGTGGATTCCTACCAGGGTGGTAGAAGAGAGGATGTACTCAGGTTGGGGAACCACTATAAAGTTCTTGTGTTGTCTGATTGCCCTCTTTCTTTTGTTCTTGCTGTGCCTGTGCTAGTTAAGTTTGCTGTGCATTTGATGGTTAGTTTAATTTCTGCTGTGCCTGTGGTAGATTAATTTATCTTAGGACTGCTTTTTACTCTCAGCCAAATTCTGGTATCAAATATTTTCCCAACTCTATAGTTTTTATTAATCAGCAAAAAGCATTAAAAGTTTTAAAGATACTCTATTCACCCCCCCCCCTCTAGAGTATTTCAGGTCTAACCCTAACTTTCATTGTTGCCATAAGATAATTCGGCAAGCTACGGAGATAGACCAGCAGAACCTGTTTGGAAAGCTGCTCCCCTACGAGCTACAAATGAATACACGTAAGAAGGAGGAGCAGAACAACAGAACCTCTAGCATAGAAAAGTATGTGGCCCTAAAGGCAGAAGACTCAAGAAAATCTAAAGTTGTGCCACCACTAAGGACACGAGCTCCTGACACTCATGAAGACTCTGAGCCTAGCACATCTGGCTCTGAGCTATCAGATGGAGAATTTTCCCTCCTCTCCAAGCAGTTCAATAAGCTGCTAAGCAAGAGGAAACAGATGAAAAATAAGTCCTTCTCTTCAGACTCCAGAAGATCACGACGTGACGGTGATCGAACTAAGAAAAGCTACAATAAGGAAGACAAGTATAAATCCAAACCGAACAAACAATTTTCTTATGATGTTGTTCGCTACTATTGCAATAAATCAGGTCACATGATTGCAGAGTGTTCTTACAAGAAGAAGGATAGCTCCAAGAAGGACGAGAAATGATCCTTCAAAGGGTAGAAGAAAGAATAAAAGAGCTTCGTCGCCAAAAAGACGAAGACTCTCTGTGATAGTGACTCGAGTGAGTCAAGTTTTGAAAATGAGGAAGCCTACTTTGTGCTTATGGATCAATATGATGAGGAAGTGGTCTACTCCGAATACCATAGGAAGGTAAACTCGCACACCATTCTTTCAGAATTTGAAACTTCCTCCTATAGTCATGAAGACTACTCCTCTAATGTGAACGAATCAGAGTTGATAGCTCAACACGAGCACTTGTTAAAGGCTTTTGACAAATGCCGAAAGGTAGTCCGAAAGCAAATAAAAGAGATTGCCTCCCTCAAGCCAGTGGAAGCAAATCTGAAGAAAGAAATTGCACAATTACTTCCTCTTAGAGATGAAGTCCACTCCTTGAAAGTGGAACTCAAGGACTCGGCTGAGACATTAAAACTGAAAGACAAATATCTTAATGAGCTGGAAAAAAAGCTTGTAGTGGAGAGAAAACTTGTTGAGAGTTACTCCAAGCCGAAGATTGTTCTCCCTCTCATAGATGAGTTATCCGCTCAGAAGAAGGGTAGTGGTCTTGGCCACGTCGGTGGTAAGGGTAAGGCTACCAAGAAGGCTAGCGCCAAAGAAAAGGGAAAAGCCCCCATGAGTCAACCTTCGTTCAGGAAAGTCATCTTCCCAACGAACAAGTTTGACCTTGAGTCATCCTATGGTCATCATGCAAGGCCTACTCATGTAGAGCCCAAGACCAGATACCAGGGATGGACCCGTCCCCATGACTTTGGTGCTAGCGTGTTCAAAGCACCTTATGAAGAAATTCAGATGAAGAGTTGTAACGCCCCGAAACTCAAAAGAGGGACGGATAATGTTTAGAGCCAAGTTCGGGACTTGGTAGGGGTCACACAGCCTGGGACACAGGCGTGTCCCAGGGCCGTGTCGTGCTCGGGTTCGACGAACTTCTCAAGTGGTCGATAAAATGCACTCGAGATAGCGAACATGGCCTAAGACACGGGCGTGTCCCAGGCCGTGTCCTGCTCGGACTGTTAGCCGAGCTGTGTCGTAGAAGGAACACGGCCTGGAGCCCCGATGTGTTTGGGTTGACACGGTCATGTCGAGTACCCGTGTTCTCTTCGGGATGGTTTTGGTCCTGTGTCGATGGAGGAACACGCCCCGTAATACGGGCGTGTACTGATTGACACGGGCGTGTCAAGTGTGACATGGGCATGTCGAGAGCACGTATCCTGGTTTGGATGCGACGTTTTCGACATTGATTGAGGCACACGGCCTTGGACACGGGCATGTCACAAGCCGTGTTCAGCCCAGGAAATTGATTTTAAGCGTGAATCATGGTCGTCTGTTTCCTTCTTTTGGGATCCAAGTGCCCAGGCTGGTTCGTGTTGGGTTTAATCTGGGAATAGAGTTTGAAACCCTCATTTCTCCTTTGAGTTTCTCTTTCTAAAAGCCTTTGAGAGAGGGGAGAGCAAGGCAGGAGGAGGAGAGTTCAGGCCGCTGGTGGAGCTTCGGAGCCCCAAATCGCAAGCCGAGTTCGGATCTACGAAGACGAGGTCGTTGCGGCGCTTTTCATCCGTCTAGATCTTTATGGCGCTAAAGAGAAACACAAGGGTAACGATTCTCATCATGGACATGTGAAGTCCTCTTTCCTTTTTGCATAGGAAGCCCACTCTCGCGGGTATGCGGTGAGTGTGAGGTATTCCTTCGGGTAGACATGAATAGTCCCCATTATTTTGCATGTAGAGTCCGAATCGAAGAACGAACATAGGCATGGTGTGTGAAGCCTACCCTGATAAGTTGGTCTAGATCGGTGATGTTGTATTGCATGAATGGCTGGAGAATACTCTGCGCCGATGGTTATTTTTCGGGTTTTCTACACAGTAGATTGCAACATGGAACCTTGGGGACTAACTCCAAGGTGAACTCGAAAAACTGGGCAGATGCGTGATTCTGCCATTTTGGTGGCCTGGGATCCAACTTGCACATAACTAGGTTATGTAAAGTGTGTGATCAGATTGGAACTCGAGAAAGCTTGACCCATGCATATGGCTTAAATTGACGTTGCAGTGTGAGCAACTGGTTAGGCGGAATTGTACCCGCTCTATGTCATTCGGTTAAAGAGACCTAAGGTACATGGCACTTGCCGTTGGCATAGATGGATGATCTTAGGCTTAGGCCGGAAAGGCCATAATGCTCACGAGATTTGTCATCCAAGGGGCGGTGGTGAGACCGCGGATTTTGACCGGGTTCACTGAGAATGTGCCCTGAGAGCACGGGGTGTGTGGCTGTGCGTGCCTACGCCTGTGATGAAGTGTATTTCACTACTACTTGGCTATACTAATAAAATGCAGGGAAGGAACATCGCCGCCCCGAGTATAGGGGTGGGGTCGTTATAATTTGGTCAGATTTATTTGACCGTTGCTTTTGTTTATCACCGCTTCGGTGGATTGTTGCTTGCAGATGTTGTGGAGCCTAGTGACAAATAGCGGACAAAAGCCCTTGTTGCTGAGCCAGCCCTCGAAGGCCTTTATATGAATGTTTACTTTTATTCTCATGTGTGACTGCCTGAGTGCCGAGGTTTGGAAGACACTATTTATTTGAGTAAAATCTTGTAAGGCCATAAGGCCAAAGTACTTTGTGTATTTATATGTCCATTCCTTTTGGGTTATTGATAGTATACATTCATGTTGTGACTGGGTTCTTATTTTATAACATTTAAAATGCTTTCACTAGAATATGCTCTGTGTAGGATGTTGGTTATTGGAAGGATGATTTCATTGCATAACCCTTCGGTCTGTCCGGGGTATATGGCGTCGGGCCCCGGCCGGACCTACTGCTATATAATATATGACGGATAGGGGTGTTACAAGAGTTATGGTCCATATGTACATGGCCATAACAATTAGAAGGCACCTAAAGCCAAGCCCATTGTACAAAAGGAAAAGGAGATGCAGAAATCTTGTGTATGTTGCAATCATGAGGCCTCCACCTCTAAGTACGGTGTCTCTGCTAGACCTAAAATTCAAAAGGTAAAGCAGGAGTACCCGAGAAGGTATAATAGGTTTGATTGTTGGTGTTGCAGCAAAGTTGGTCACTTTAGCACCGACTGCTGGTACAAACCTGCTAACTTTGTAACCCCACGAGTTAGCTATACGAGACAGACCACTCGTAAAGTTAATGTTCCTAGTGGTGGTAAGCTGACCTGGAACCACGGACCTAAATACGTTTGGGTTCCTAAGGTAAAATGAACTATTTTTACAGGTATGTCCAAAGGCCAATAGAATTCCAATCTGGTACTTGGACAGTGGATGCTCTCGACACATGACCTGGATAAGAAGCCTTTTGCTTGACTATACCCCATTCAAAGACTAACCAAAGGTCATTTTTGGAGATTCAGACAGGGGAACAACAAAAGGTTATGGTATGATTTCCAACGGCATAGTCTCTTTTACAAACGTTGCTCATGTTGAGGGATTACACCATATTCACATAAGCATAAGTCAACTTTATGACAAAGGCTACATCGTTGAGTTCTGCAAGGACAAGTGTTTGATAAAATCATCTGCAAATTTGAACACGGTCTTAACAGGCACTCGGAGCAGAAATATTTTCTGTTTAAATTTTCTTTGTTTAGACAATTCTACCCCAGTGTGTTTTATGACAAAACGTAGTGCGTCTCTCTGTGACCAATGACACAAGAGATTATCACATATTAATTTTAAAACTTTAAATATACTATTTTCTCATAACTTAGTGCATGATGCCCCCAGTATTAAGTGCCTTAAAGAGAGTCCATGTCACGCCTGTCAAATGGGTAAGCAGACACAGGCTACCTTTAAGGGTATTGCTGAGAAAGATTTTCGCGAAGCTTATATATGCTTCATATGGACTTATTCGGTCATATGCCTATTCATAGCTTAGGAGGTAAGGTTTATACACTAGTAATTGTTGATGACTACTCACGTTTCACTTAGGTGTTCTTTCTGAAACACAAGTCAGACACCTTCGATTCTTTCACTAATTTTGTCCGGCAAATTCAAAATGAACTAGACTGCTCAGTGGTCAAAATCAGAAGTGACCACAGAGCAGAGTTCGAGTCTGGTGCCATGACAAAGTTCTGTGAAAGCCAAGGTATATTTCATGAGTTTTTCTCCCCGCGCACTCCATAGTAAAATAAAGTTGCTGAGAGAATGAATAGAATCCTGATTGAAGCATGTACAACCATGTTGAATGACACTTCACTTCCAGAGTACTTCTGGGCTGAAGCAGTCAACATGGCTTGTCAAGTGCAAAATAGAGCACTAATCAACAGAAACTATTGTAAGACCTCCTATGAGCTATTGAAGGGCAGCAAACCGACTGTGTCCAACTTTAGAATATTTGGAGGCAAATACCCTGTACTTAATAATGGGAAGTATTACAGCATAAAGTTTAGTGAAAAGTGTTTTAAAGGTACTTTTGTAGGATATAGTAGCCATAGTAAGGCATATAGGATTTTCAACAAGAAAACTCTAGTGGTAGAACAATCGATAAATGTTGTATTTGATGAGACTAGCTTGCTCAATAACATCTCGTCTAGTGTTATTGATGCAGATGCATGTACCAGGTTCAAGGAGTTAAGCTTGGATGAAGCTGTCAAGGAAGAATCTTCATGCTCAGTCAAGATCGTCAATACAGGTTTGGTGGATGAAGAACCCATAGAGGAAGATTTTCTTAGACCTACAAAGGCAGCACCAAATGTTGCAGAGCTTGCTGGAGGGAGAGCAAGGAACCTAGGGCTCAGACACCTAAGAGATCACCCAGCTAATCAAATCTTTGGAGAGCCGACGACGGTGTTAGAACTAGAAGAGGTACAGCTAACGAAGTTTTGCATCTTAGTTTTCTGTCTCATGTTGAACCGAAGAAGTTCGAGGAAGCGAACAAAGATGCCTCTTGTATAATGACAATGCAATAAAAGCTCAGCCAGTTTGAACGGTGCAAAGTCTGGGAGCTGGTACCCAGACCAAAGGGACAAAATGTGATTCGCACCAAGTGGAAATTCATAAACAAGCTGGACGAACACAGAGTAATTATCAAGAACAAAGCCAGGCATGTTGCACAATGATACTGACAAGAAGGGGGATCGAATTTGACCAAACATTTGCTCCAGTGGCTCGGCTCGAGGTGATCAGGTTGTTTCTTGCGTATGCTGCCCTCAAAGGCTTCACTGTCTACCAAATGGATGTGAAGTCAGCTTTTATAAATGGAAATTTTAAAGAAAAAGTATACGTAATGCAACCCCCAAGTTTTGTCAATTCTCAATTCCCTGACTACATTTATTTTCTAAATAAAGAATTATATGGTTTAAAGCAAGCTCCCTGAGCTTGGTATGAGACGTTGTCTAACTTTCTTCTTGAGAACACGTTCGCAAGGGGAAAGATAGACAAGACTTTATTTCTTAGGGAAGTTAAAGGTAAGATTTTGGTAGTGCAAATCTATATCGACGACATCATATTTGGCTCTACAGAAGACAGCCTTTGCAAGAAGTTTTCTAAACTTATGCAAGGGAAGTTTGAAATGAGCAGTATGAGTAAGTTGAAGTATTTCTTAGGACTTCAGGTGAAGCAATCTGAAGATGGGATTTTCATCTCTCAGATGAAGTTCACAAAGGAGATTCTAAAGAAATTTGGAATGGAGAGCGCAACCTCTATGAGGACTCCAATGAGTTTAATTGTGTCTCTGGACAAGGATGAGAAAGGTGTTGAAGCCAAAAATTGACCTCTGTGGAGTTCGGGGTCCCAAAAGAGGGGTGACCTCACACCTACTACACTCAGGAGAACGTCACAGGCCAAAAGATCGAGAGACTAGGAACAGAGCCTCGACTCTAGTGCGGAGTTCCCACCTCACACCCGAAAGATCTTGGAGATTTCCCCCTCCCTAGCCAATACTGAGTTAGGTGCATTAGAGGAAGAAAGCAGGAGGATTTTAGTGGCTAAGATGCAATGCTCTCCAAGGCACTCTCAAGGGTCTATTTATAGTTTTCCCAATCCCATGGACCAAAAGGTCAGAAAAACCCCTACGACAAATAGGCCTTGGGCCAATAGAAAACTTCCACACCGGGGGGCAAAGAGGTAATTCTGCCCTTGGGGGTATTATGGTAAAAGCATGCCCCCTACCCCCTTGACAACCGAGGCAGGCCGCTTGGTCGAGAGCCAGGCCGCCGGCCAGTCTCGCCTGCCAGGCAGGCCGCCTGGGCGAGACCCAGCCTGCTGGCCGGTCATGCCCGCCAGGCAGGCCGCCTGGGCGAGTCCCAGCCTGCCAGTCGGTCTCGCCCGCCATGCAGGCCGCCTGGGCGAGACCCAGCCCACCGACCGGTCTCGCCCGCTATGCATGCCGCCTGGGCGAGACCCAGCCAGCCAGCCGGTCTCGCCCGCCAGGCAGGACGCCTGGGCGAGACCCATCCCGCCGGCCGGTCTTGCCCGCTAAGCTGGCCTCCTGGGCGATACCCAGTCCGCCAGCCAGTCTCGCCTGCCAGACAGGCCGCCTGGGCGAGACCCACCCCGTCGGCTGGTCTCGCCCTCCAGGCAGGCCGCTTGGGCGAGACCCAGCCTGTCGGCCAGTCTCGCCCGCCAGGCAGGCCGCCTGGGCAAGACCCAGCCAGCCGGCCGGTCTCGCTGCCCTACCTCGCATTTACCAAGCTGGGGCGGATGTCGGCTAACTTGCCGCACCCCCCCCCCCCCCCAAAAAAAAGAGGGGAGGGTAGGCGAATTATTCCTCCCCCTATTAGTATATTACAAGGGCTAGGCCTAAATTGGCCACCAAGAGTGCAAAACTACTCCAAAAGCTTAAAAATACAAAGTTGGTCTTGTGGCTGCCGAGGGGACCCAACTCTGCAAATATGGGGTTGTACACAATCTCCGCTCTTTTCGAGGTTGGCATAAGCTCTGAAAGAAACATCCAACCCACTGTATTCGCTGAGTGGCCTTCTTAGAGCCAAAAATATTTGGCCCTTCCCAGAGGAGTCAACTTGTCATGCCATCTAATGGGAGCCTGAGTGATGAGACGACCTCAGGGTAAAGAGCAATTGGCCTCCAAGAGAGGTACCACCAGCCCTGTCCAGCTAGTGATAGACTGGACACCGGGACCGTCTCAGAGCAAAAAGACTTGGCCTCCATGAGAGGTACCACCAGCCCTGCCCAACTAGTGAGAGCCTGGACAGCGGGACCGTCTCGGAGCAAAAGGGAACTGGGCATCCACGAGAGGTACCACCGGCCCTGCCCAGCTAGTTAGAGCCTGGACAGCGGGACCATCTCGGAGTAAAAGGTGCTGGGCATCCTCGAGAGGTACTCCGACCCTACCCAGCTAGTGAGAGCCTGGACAGTGGGACCGTCTCGGAGCAAAGAGAACTGGGCATCCACGAGAGGTACCACCGACCCTGCCTAGCTAGTGAGAGCCTGGACAGTGGGACCGTCTCGGAGCAAAGAGAACTGGGCATCCACGAGAGGTACCACGGGCCCTACCCAGCTAGTGAGAGCCTGGACAGTGGGACCGTCTCAGAGCAAAGAGAACTGGGCATCCACGAGAGGTACCACCGGCCCTGCCCAGCTAGTGAGAGCCTGGACAGCGGGACCGTCTCGGAGCAAAGAGAACTGGGTATCCACGAGAGGTACTCTGGCCCTGCCCAGCTAGTGAGAGCCTAGACAGCGGGACCATCTCGAAGCAAAGATAACTGGGCATCCATGATAGGTACTCCGACCCTGCCGAACTAGTGAGAGCCTGGACAGCGGGACCGTCTTGGAGCAAAGAGAACTGGGCATCCACGAGAGGTACTCCGGCCCTGCCCAGCTAGTGAGAGCCTGGCCAGCAGGACTGTCTCGGAGCAAAGAGAACTGGACATCCACGAGAGGTACCACTGGCCCTGCCCAGCTAGTGAGAGCCTGGACAGTGGGACCATCTCAGAGCAAAGAGAACTGGGCATCCACGAGAGGTACTCCGGCCCTACCCAGCTAGTGAGAGCCTGGGCATCAGGACCGTCTCAGAGCAAAGAGAACTGGGCATCCATGATAGGTACTCCGACCCTGCCCAGCTAGTGAGAGCCTGGACAGCGGGACCATCTCGAAGCAAAGAGAACTGGGCATCCACGAGAGGTACCACTGGCCCTGCCCAGCTAGTGAGAGCCTGGACAGCGGGACCGTCTCGGAGCAAAGAGAACTGGGCATCCACGAGAGGTACTCCGGCCCTGCCTAGCTAGTGAGAGCCTGGACAGCAGGACCGTCTTGGAGCAAAAGGCACTTGGCCTCCACGAGAGGTACCACCGGCCCTGCCCAGCTAGTGAGAGTCTGGACAATAGGACCCTCTCAGAGCAAAAGGGACTAGGCATCTCAATCAAACCTTACCAAAGTCAACATCCTCAAATGGGAAAATATGGGTTACATGATCCCCTGACTCAGTCAATCAGGGGTAGGGCTTGTTACAAGATATGAAAAAAGAAAAGACTTCACCAAGGTGAGGCTTCTTCAGGAGGCCTGGGCATGATGGTCGTCATCCGCTTCCTTCTCGTCTGACACTTCCATCCTGCTCAAGCTCTCCATGACCTTCTCCATCTCCTATACCATAGTCCACCAAGAGATGGTGTTGACGGCCGTGACGTAGCACTGCCCTGCCATCCTGGGGCCTCCCTTGATTCTGACCTGGATCCCTCCTGAGCTGAACTTGTGACACTGGTGGAAAGAAGACGGCACATAACGGAAGGCGCTGATGAGGGGCCTATCGAAGATGGCATTGTAGCTGCTTGGAGCGTCAACAATGACGAATCGGTAGTTCCTTGAAGTCCCACCCAATTTTACTTGGAGTCTCACTCCACCTTCGACCTCCTTCCTCTCCCCTGAAAATCTGAACAGGGGTCCGACAGAGGCCAACACCCTCCTTGGTTCTACTTTCATCTCATCAAACGACTTCTTGAAAATGACGTTGACAGAACTCCCGTTGTCAATCAGGATCCGGGAGACGGTGTAGCCCTCGATGGATGTCTGGATGACCAGCGCATCGCAGAACGGATCTTCATGATCTGGCATGTCCTTCACCGAGAAGGTGTTCTTCTCCTCCTGGGGCGGGATCTGTGATGTCGAGGCGACGCTCCATCAGTACATCACATGGAGGCTTGCCTTCCGAGTGACTTCGATCCCTACTCCACCGTAGATCACTATTATACCACCTCGGGGTCTGATATTGACCTGGTACTCATATACGTCTTCCTCCCCCACTCTGGGTGGAACCTCTTCAACCTGCACCGATAGTTGCTGCTGGGCCGAGCCTCTCGCCCCCCTTACTTCCAGGAACTCAGGGCAGGTAGTCGTGGCGTGACCCTCCACCTGGTGGAAATCATAGTATGGTAATGCTCCTCCTCCCTCCTTTGGCGGGCTCGGCAGTCTCTTTCATTTCCTCCCCCCCCCCCCCCCCCGCCTATTGCCAAAGCTAGCTGTGGTGGGGGTAGGAGCTGCCTAGGGGCTTGCCTTTGGAAGTTGAACCTCCCCTGGCCTCCATGGAAGTTCCCCCCATCTTGGATGAGAACTCTTCCTGGACCCTGAACGGGTCCTCCCTGCCACCTCCAACCTGGCTCCGGACCTTCCTGAGGTCCCTGGAACCTCTGAGCTCTCTGCTCCTCTCTCCTTCTCCCCTCCTGATGCCTCGATCCACCTTGCTCCTTCGACTCTGCCTCTGTCAATCTTACCAACTTCTTGACAAATGTCGGGTTGGCCGCCTCAGTTGCTACCTCTGCTGCCCTTTCCATCAGCTCCTCGAAGGAAAGGGGGGTCTTTCGGGTCAGGCTCATCTTGAAGAACCACTCGCGCAACACCACCGTGAACACCATCTGGAGGGCATACCCCGGCATCTCCTGGATATCCAGGATCTCCTCCTGGAACCTGCAAATGTAACGGGCAAGCGACTCCTCGGCCCCCTGCCTTATCAGGAATATGGACTCAGGACACTTCTTCCTCTTCTTGGAGGTAGAGAAGCGAAGCTGAAAGCTCTGGCTCAAGTCCTCGAACCCATAGATCGACCTTGGTGGGAGTTGGTGGAACCAGTCCCTTGCCTTGTCCTTCAACATGATCGTGAAGAGGCGACACTTGAAGGCATCCGTCATCTGCCTGATGGAGATGGCATCTTCAAACCACTACAGGTGCTAGACGGGGTCATCTTTCCCGGTATAGTAGGCCATGTCGGGCTCTCTAAACCCCTCAGGAATGGGAGCTGAGATGATCAGCTCGCTGAAGGGTGACCCCCTAAGCGGTGTTCTCTCCACCTCTACTTGCGCGACCTGCTCGCCTGGAAGGCTGGCACTCGCCGGGCTGGAGAACAACTCCCGGCCGGTAAGGTCTCGCTCGACCTCATATCCCATCCTCTCCTTCCCGGGTCTTCTTCCTGGTGCACTTCCTTCTCCTCTTTCTGGATTCATCTCTCCTAGACCCCTGGGAGTCGACTCGTCAAGAGGGGGGCTAGCTCCTGTGGGGTTGGAGTGGAGCTGCCACCCCGAGAAGTAATACTTCGCAGCATCTCCATGATGCCTTTGATGGAGTCCATGAACTCTTCCCTCACCACAAAGGGTCCTGGGTCGGGGAGCTCGCCGAGATCTTCTCTACCCCCTTGACCCCCAGCCATGACACTCTCCCGAGATCTTCTGTTCTGGTCACTCTCCACGCTCACCACACCAAAAGTGTTGAAGCCAAAAATTGACCTCTGTGGAGTTCGGGGTCCCAAAAGAGGGGTGACCTCACACCTACTACACTCAGGAGAACGTCACAGGCCAAAAGATTGAGAGGCTAGGAACAGACCCTCGTCTCTAGTGCGGAGGTCCCACCTCACACCCGGAAGATCTTGGAGATCTCCCCCTCCCTAGCCAATGTTGAGCTAGGTTCCTGAAGGAAGAAACTTGGGGGATTTTAGTGGCTAAGATGCAATTCTCTCCAAGGCACCCTCAAGGGTCTATTTATAGTTTTCCCAATCTCATGGACCAAAAGGTCAAAAATACCCCTACGACAAATAGACTTTGGGCCAATAGAAAACATCCACACAGGGGCGAGGGGGGGGGGAAGAGATAATTCTACCCTTGGGGGTATTATGGTAAAAGCATGCCCACTACCCCCTTGACACCCGAGGCAGGCCGCCTGGTCGAGAGCCAGCCCGTCGGCCGGTCTCGCCCACCAGGCAGGCCTCCTGGGCGAGACCCAGCCCGCTGGCCGGTCTCCCCCGCCAGGCAGGCCTCCTGGGCGAGACCCATCCCGCCGGCCGGTCTCTCCCGCCAGGCAGGCCGCTTGGGCGAGACCCAGCCCACCCGCCAGTCTCGCCCGCCAGGCAGGCCGCCTGGGCGAGACCCAGCCCGCCGACCGGTCTCGCCGCCAGGCAGGCTGCATGGGCGAGACCCAGCCCGCCGGTCGGTCTCTCCCACAAGGCAGGCCGCCTGGGCGAGACCCTGCCCGTCGGCCGGTCTCGCCAGCTAGGTAGGCCGCCTGGGCGAGACGCAACCTACTAGTCAGTCTCGCCCGCTAGGCAGGCCGCCTGGGCGAGACCCAGCCCGCCGGTCGATCTCGCCCGCCAGGCAGGCCGCCTGGGCGAGAGCCACGCCGCCGGCCGGTCTCGCTGCCCCTACCTCGCATTTACCAAGCTGGGGTGGGTGTCGGCCAACTTGCCGCATCCACTCCCCCTAAAAAAGAGGGGAGGTAAGAGACGGATTTTTCCACCCCCTATTAGTATATTACAAGGGCTAGGCCTACATTGGCCACCAAGAGTGCAAAACTACTCCAAAAACTTAAAAATACAGAGCTGGTCTTGCGCCTGCCGAGGGGACCCTACTCTTTTAATACAGGGTTGTACAAAAGGGAAACCTTTTGATGAAACCAAGTACAGAAGCATAATTGGATCCTTGCTCTAATTGACTGCTAGTAGATCAGATATAATGTTCTCAACATGTGTCTGCGCTAGATATCAGGTGAACACTAAGGAATCTCATTACATCGCTGCGAAGCGAATTTTAAGATACCTTAAGGGTAGACCTAATCTTGGCATATGGTACCTAAGAAGTAATGATGTCAAGCTAATTGGCTTTTCAGATACTTATTTTGCAGGAAGCAGGGACGATAGGAAAAACACTTCCGGTACGTGCCAATTTCTTGAAAGACAGCTTATCTCTTGGAGCAGTAAGAAGAAAAATTGTGTGGCAACATCTACCGCCGAGTTAGTGTATATCTCTGTGGGTAGTTGTTGCACACAACTTCTTTGGATAAGGAATCAACATGAAGACTATAATTTGAAGTTCAGTGAAATTCTGATGTTTTGCGATTTATCCAGCGCAATTGATATCGCCAACAATCCAGTCTCCCACAGCCGGACCAAGCACATCGAAATACGCTACCATTTCATCAGTAAGCATGTGGAGAATAAGGACATAACCCTCAACTGTGTCCCAACTGACAAGCAGGTCGCAGATATTTTCACGAAGCCGTTGGACGAGGCCAAGTTCTCCTTTTCAAGACAGAACTTGGCATGCTCAACATGGAATCCTAAAGTGATCATATCTGAAGTCAAGGACAAATTCAAAGAAGATCTTGTATTTCTCGGAAACTTGTGTGGATTTCTCAAAAACAAGTTTAATTTCTCGGAAAAAGACTGGATTTCTCGAAAGCCTCTAAATTTCTCGAGAAAAGCTTTCTGGACTTTTCGGAACATTACTTCTATTTCCCGAGAAATGTCTTATGGATTTCTCGAGATGCCTACTTTTCTCGAGAAATGCCCTGTTCCACCAGAATTTTTTTTGCTTTTTGGTGAAGAATTCGAACCGCCATTCCAGGTATGTCTTTCTCTAATTCTTCAAAATTTTAATTTTATATAAATAGAAGATAAGTCCATAGAAATACCCAAACCAGCATATTCAAAAAATTCTCCCGAGAAAAACGCTTCAATTCCGCGAAGGTAACCGCCATTCTCTCACAAAATCCACTACTTCTTCTACGGCAAACCAGAAATTTCTCATTCTCTGTAATCGATGGCTCCATCTTCCAAGATCAGTGTGGGTAGTGAAATGCCAAGGTCAAGAGGTCAATAGGTATGGGAAATTGTTGAAAACTTCAGTTAGAGGTATGAAACTCAAAATCAAGCCATCTTCCATAATAGAGTTTCTGCAATTGTTGTCTATAGCTGAAGAAGACTATCTTGAAGAAGTTGATTATTCAAGAGCCTACTTCTTCTATGGTCTTCCAGAATCCACCACTTCAGTTAAAAGACAGAACATGTCAGATGAGAGCAAACTTCTGGCAGATATTCTAGGCAAGGTGCTTCTCTTCAAAACGGGCTCCATAGGTTACATCTCCTCATATTTCTTTGATATGATGACTGCAGTTGTGTGCAAAAAGAAGTTTCAGTGGGAATGACTTCTATTTGAGAAGATTAAGGAAGTCTGAAGGCACCAAATTTTGGAAGAATTATTTCTTTGTACCTAAATCAAGCTCACCCTGAGATCTTTGACATATCCAAAGGTGTGGCAATTCACCACCTAAAGAAGGTCACCATCTCAACCATCAGTAGATGGGAAATAAGGATTCCACGGTCAGGCCAGGCCCCTCCAAGGGTAGAAGATGTTGAGTACAGGACTCCATCTCCTCCTCACACTGATGCAGTTGGAACATCTAGTGCAGCTGCTGAGAGGGAGCATGCTCCTTCAGTTCATGTAGAAGTACATCAAGTTGAGATACAAGGCATAGAGGTTCAAACAGATGTTCCTACAGACCAAATTCCAGAGAAAATTACTGTTGATGATGTGGTAGTGGTAGAAGAAGGTCAAGCTCAGCCTGATGAACAGCAGAGCACCTCTATAGGTGATGATGGTTCAAGTATGAATGTCCAATCCTCATATGACCAAGATACCCTACTGGCTTCTACTATAGAGGACATTAACAGGATGATTGAAAGTCTAACATCAGATGACCCCCTATTTATCTCTCTTGATAAGACTACTGAAAAGTCTCCTACAGAGATCCCTATAGAAACTCCAGAAGATGCTCAGCCCCAGGCACATGTTGAGGGGGAGAATGAAGCTTTATTATCTAATGCAGAAGAAATTATTCCAGAACCAGCGAAGCCTCCACTGAGGAATATAGATTTCTCTATCCCTACTATTCTGGGTAAGGAATGGGATGAGATAATCTCTACCAGACGAGGCAAAAGTACAGTTATCATTGAAGAAATACCTATCTAGACAACCCCAGCTCTTCTTCATCCACCTCCTCAAGCTGAAATAATTCCTGAAGATGCCCTCTTGGGTAAAATTGAATCTATGTTAACACAACAAAGAGAGTACTTTGATAAGTCTCTCAAAGAGGTCACTGAAAAAGTCACTGCTCTTGAAAAAGAGATGAGCCGAGGCTTTGATGAAATTCAACACAATACAGATGAGTTCAAAAGATTGTTGCAAATTGGTGGAAAGGTCATAGACCAGACTATCACTAGTATTGGTCAAGTTATGGAACAATCAGATTCAATTTGAGAAGAAAACTGTAGAATAGAATTTCAAGACTTATGAAGAGGTTGGAAAGTTTAAAGAAGAGACCATAGAAACCCTATCTGTAGAAGTCAGAAAGGGGGAGTGTTGAAACCGGAATCCGGCCTCTTGTGGAGTTCGACCCTTGGGGAAGGGGTAGTCTCGCGCCTACTTTGCTCCTGCAAGAAAAACAACGAAAGAGACAAGAAAGAACAGACCCAAGGGCTCGGCAGGGAGGTCCCACCACAAACCCGGAAGATCTCTGAGCGCTTCCCCTCCTTAGCCAGAAGCCGAGCTAAGGTACTCTCAGAGAATGCTTGAGAATGAGAGTAAGGAGGCACTGAAAGCGTGTCCTCTGAGGTACCCCTTGGGTCTTATTTATAGTTTTTTGGAATCTGAACTGCCAATAACCAAAAGAACTGACCTGAAAATACCAAAAAAAACCCTGGTTGGGTCTGCCAACAGCCAAACTCCGATGTCCTGAGTAGCTATTCGCACCCCACGGGGGGTCAGCTCGCCTCCAATTCCCCTCCGCGGGAGGCGGGCGCGACCTGGCTCTCGTGGCTCGCCTCTCCTCCCTAGGCGAGCGCGAGCCAGGCCGTCGCGACCTGCCTGTCTTCTGCCGGGCGGACCGGCAGCCAGGTCGCGTGTGGGGGTTGGCCGGCGGTCACCGCGACCCCGATCGACTCGCTAGTCGCGGGTCGTCAAACTCAGCTGCTTTGGCCAAAGACTCTTCGCGCGACCCGCTCGCTCGCCTCGCCGGCTCGCTCGCCTGAAATGGGCGGGAGTGGGCCAGCCCTTCTGCCGTATATCTGTTTCGCCGTTCGGGTGCGGGTCGCGGGACCAGGTCTGCTCGACCTTCCTGGCGGGACCCGCTCGCCGGACACGGGGTTGTACACAATCCCCGCTCTTTTTGAGCTTGGTTCAAGCTCGGAAAGAATCATCCAACCCGCGTGTTCGGCGAGCACTGTGCTGAGCTGGCAGGGAATCTTCTGGTGGGGCCCCCTGTCCGGCTATAAATACATACTGCTGACCCCTGGAGGAGGCTCCCCAGATCCCTTCATTTTCTTTGAGCAGACTTTAGTTTCTCGATGCCGGTCAGCGAAGAGGTGCGAGCTCGCCTGGCGGCAGCAGTCCTGAAGACTCAGGAGGAGTCCCTCGAGGCCGCCCCTTGGCTAGCACGTGGGTCTCCCGGCCCTCTCTTTAGGCCGGCGAAGGGAAAGATTGTCAGGCGGTCTCTAGCGGGTGACTGTCCGGGCTCCAGCTCGGCGGCGGGTGTTGAGGTCGTCCCTGGGGTACGTGACCTTCCGCGGATTATCGTTGTACCTCTGACCTTTTGTTTTGCAGGCAATTCCTTGCGAAGAGGTGGGGAACGGGGAAAAGGATCGCCCCCCTCCCCTGTCGTCTGAGAGGGTTGCTAGTCTCCCAGATCTGGACCGCCCTCCTCCGGAAACCCCCCGCTCGCAGGCTCCCCACGGACTGGGAAAATCTCTTGAGACCCTCGAGGGAGAAACCTTTCAGGGTCGGCCGGGCTCCTCTCGCCCGTCCGTCGGTGCGGGCGACGTGCCAACCCGTGGTGAGCTGGTATTTACCGTTGGCTTTGTCCGTGTTCGCTCTTTCTGACTCGCCCGTTTGTAGGCTATAACAGGGCCTCCTCCGAAACTGAGACGAGCGAAGGGTATTCGCCTCTGCCCGACGTGGACAGTGTCTCTGATTACCTGGGCGACCCGACCGATGCGGTGGGGATGAAGAGGCAGGTGACGCGGCTGTTCCAAAAGCACACGCTGCTGCTGCAGGAGATCGTGAAGAGGGTCGATGAAGATAAGGCCGAGACCGAGGCCCGGCTCGCGGCCTTGGAGGGACCTCCACGCGCAGTGGAAGACGACGACGTCACTTCACCGGGCGTGCACATTGCGCGAGCCGAGGGGCATCTTAGGAGCGCCACAGAGCAGACCGGCCTGGCTGAGCGGGAGCTGGTGGCGGTTCGCGATTACCACGATCCTCGCGTGCCGCCACGATCGGGAACGAAGCGGCGGCACAGGTGGAAGTGGGTCGAGTACTGATCCAGCCCTTTTTTCCCGCTCGCGGGACATCGCGGGGTTTCTACTGTTATCGTAAAGTCATCTTGTATTTGTGGCGATTCGCAACTCTCCTTGCCCCCCTATGGGCCTAACTTTTTATTGCTGAGATGTATCGAAATTACCAAGCTGTTGCCTTTGCTTTCTGCGGGGCGGGACAGGGGAGGCATTCATTCTGCCTGACCCGCTGATCGGGGCGGGGGCGAGCCGAGGAGCTCGCCAGCCGGGTGTCTCCCGGCTCGCGCGGGGTCCCGGATGGGTGCGGGCCGAGCGTCGCCCGCGCCCGCTTCGCGCGGGTACTGCCGGGCGAGAACCACGCCTGACCGGCCTCGGCGGCTCGGCCGCGCGTCGTGAAGTCGAAACGTCAGCCTGATTTTTGCTATCTGCACCCCCTCTTTCGGCGGGAAGTTTCCCGCCCTTTCTCTTTCCCTATAAATAGGCCTTGCCGGCTCTTATTCCCTCACCGATTCCAAACGTCCTCTCGCTTCCTTTCTCCCGCGAAGTACGGTTCGCGCTCGCCTTCTGGGTCTGTCTCGCGCGTTCGGCAGCGATCTGATGGGAATGGGCGGAAGCGGCGGCGACGTGGACGGACGAAGTAAGTGTGCTTGGACCTTCTCAGAGCATGACTTTCCTCACGCTGTCATCTCTGAACGCGAGTACATGGATGCTCTTGGCGACCACGTTCCGCCGGGCTTTTCTGCGAGACGGCCCGGGGACGGGGAAAAGATCAATGACTTATCCAGGGACGAGCTCGCCATCCCGCTAGCTCACTTTGAGGTGGGCCTGCGACTCCCCCTGTGGCCCGAGGTGCGCCAGGTGCTGAAATACTTCGGGGTCGTCCTAGGTCAGATGACCCCGAACTCCATAGCCGTCATGGTGGGGTTCGCCTGCTTCCTGCGAGAGGAGCGGGTGGAGTTCAGCCTCGCCATTTTCCGGAAGCTGTTCTCCTTCCGGGCGAATCGGGACGGGACCGCCTACGTCTCCAGCGCCCACCTCAAGGTGTGGGAGACAGTCAATAAGAGTCATAATTGGCTCAAAAAGTTCCTTTTCGTCAAAGGGGATCTCGGCAACGTCCCCTTCTCGCCGGTGCAGCTTAGCGAGGCGAGTTACCGGCCGCCCAGCCTAGGCGGTCACGAAGCCGACTTGTGCGCGTTCTTCGCCGGGAAGAATTTTGAGGTCGCGTACCTGCGCCGCCATCTTGACGACCTCGTCGTCGTCCCGCCAGGGGGAGGTTTGCCACTCGCCACTGTTATGCCTTACCCCTCTTTTTTTACTTTTCCTCACCCCTTCTTCCTGGCAGGCGAGCGCGACATCCCTCTTCACCCTCCTTACGAGAGCGCTCGGATTCCCCCCGGGGTTCTCGCCCGAGCTCAGGCTGCGGATGCCGCTCAGCGCGACATCCCGTCAGTCCCGGCCAAGAAGCGGCCGGGTGGCGGACAGCTCGCCCCTCCGCCGAAGGTGGCGAAGACCGCGGGTCAGCAGCCCGCCGCGAGCCAAAGGAAAGGCAAGGCCCCTGTGGACCCTCCGGCCGAAGGCCCTTCGCCCCCACTGGTCGCTTCGACCAGCGACTCCCTGGTCAGGGCGGCGGGCACCTCCGCACCGCCGGGCGGGTCTCAAGTTGCTGCGGAGCCGATGCCGAGGGGTCACCGCAACTTTGGCTACGACGAGAGGTATCTGGACGAGCTCGGCGCTCCGCTCCTTTCGTGGGACAAGGAGTCAAACCGCGCCGCAATCTCGACATTGCTGCCGAG
Source organism: Platanthera guangdongensis (assembly GCA_039583875.1). Taxonomy (NCBI): domain Eukaryota; kingdom Viridiplantae; phylum Streptophyta; class Magnoliopsida; order Asparagales; family Orchidaceae; genus Platanthera; species Platanthera guangdongensis. The sequence goes on along the minus strand of CM077154.1, from coordinate 117,806,525 downwards.
CTGGATGGAGCAGGACACCATCGGCGGGGAGGCCTACAACTTCTCGTTCGGCCTGTACTCGCGAGAAGACGCCGCCATCTACGACAAGGAGGCGACGCGAGTACTGGTTCACGAAAGCGCGCGGGCCCAGCTACGCGGCCTGGAGCTGGCTCACATGGTAGGGAGGCGCTGCACTCAGCTGGAGCGGAACGCCACCTCCCTGAAGAAGCTGGCGGATGAGAGGGAGGAGGCTCAGAAGCTCGCTCAGGAGGACGCGAACCTTCAGAGGGGGCGGGCCGACGCGGCAGAGGAGACCCTCGCGCAGTACCTGGGCGGGGTGGTACGTACTCACCCTGAACTACCGTCCCTTCTCGCGAATTCAGCTCACGATTCTTCTCCTTCCTTTCCCCAGGATGCGGCGACGGTGAGCCGGATGGGTGCCGAGATCGCCACCCTTGGTCAAGACAAAGCGGCGTTGGAGGCGCGGGTACTCGAGCTGGAGGCCGCCGCCGCTGTCCCTCCTCCAGACAGCAGGGTCTGTCCGCTCGAGCACCACTCCGACTACGACTTGGAAGTGCTGATGCAAAAGAACGCCGCTAGCGCCGTGAAATATACGATGCAAATGCTGCGACGCGCGGATCTCCTTACGAGCGAGGCGGCGGGACTCTCGGCGGAAGACGTGGTGCCGGCGCTATTTCTCCCCGTGCCGGACCCTGGGGACAAAGCCTTCCAGCCCCTTTAGGGCTTCTCGCCCCGGATCTCGCGTCTCCCCTGCCTTTTGACATTTATTACTTTTTAGATGTATATTATCATCTACGTTTACCTGTTTTGAGATGTACGCGCGGGCTGCGCCTATACTTCGTCTTTTTCAGCTATTATTGTTTTTATAAATGCTCTCTCGCCCGCCTTATTTATACATTTGCTATTGCCGTGCGACGCGACCTGCCCCTGCGACCCGGCCCCGATGAGGCGGCTGCTCGCCCGCCGAGCGAGGCGATCCGGCTCGTCCCTTGTCTGTATTGCCTAATTTCTTGCGGAGTCTCGCCCGGGTCCTCGCCTCCGCTCGGCCGCCTTTCCTGGGGCTGGGGGGGGGGGGGGGGGGGGGGCTATGTTAGACCCCTCCCCTTTTCGATAAACTTTTGTGATTCCGACCTGTTGTTAACAATGTTTGAGTAGTTCCCGGCCTCGCCGGCTAGGTGGGAGTCCGGGAGCGTGATTTGTTCTGGGTTGTAAGTCATTGCCATGGAGTGACTTCCGGCCCTGCCAGCTAGGTGGGAGTCTGGCAGCGGGATCTTCTCGAGGCTAGGGATGACACCGAGTGACTTCCGGCCCTGCCCGCTAGGTGAGAGCCTGGCAGCAGGATCTTCTCGGGGTCCAAACTCATTCCATCGAGTGACTTCCGGCCCTGCCAGCTAGGTGGGAGCCTGGCAGCGGGATCTTCTCGAGGCTAGGGATGTCACCGAGTGACTTCCGGCCCTGCCAGCTAGGTGAGAGCCTGGCAGCGGGATCTTCTCGGGGTCCAAACTCATTCCATCGAGTGACTTCCGGCCCTGCCAGCTAGGTGGGAGCCTGGCAGCGGGATCTTCTCGAGGCTAGGGATGACACCGAGTGACTTCCGGCCCTGCCAGCTAGGTGAGAGCCTGGCAGCGGGATCTTCTCGGGGTCCAAACTCATTCCATCGAGTGACTTCCGGCCCTGCCAGCTAGGTGGGAGCCTGGCAGCAGGATCTTCTCGAGGCTAGGGATGACACCGAGTGACTTCCGGCCCTGCCAGCTAGGTGAGAGCCTGGCAGCGGGATCTTCTCGGGGTCCAAACTCATTCCATCGAGTGACTTCCGGCCCTGCCAGCTAGGTGGGAGCCTGGCAGCGGGATCTTCTCGAGGCTAGTGATGACACCGAGTGACTTCCGGCCCTGCCAGCTAGGTGAGAGCCTGACAGCGGGATCTTCTCGGGGTCCAAACTCATTCCATCGAGTGACTTCCGGCCCTGCCAGCTAGGTGGGAGCCTGGCAGCGGGATATTCTCGAGGCTAGGGATGACACCGAGTGACTTCCGGCCCTGCCAGCTAGGTGAGAGCCTGGCAGCGGGATCTTCTCGGGGTCCAAACTCATTCCATCGAGTGACTTCCGGCCCTGCCAGCTAGGTGGGAGCCTGGCAGCGGGATCTTCTCGAGGCTAGGGATGACACCGAGTGACTTCCGGCCCTGCCAGCTAGGTGAGAGCCTAGCAGCGGGATCTTCTCGGGGTCCAAACTCATTCTAATCCTCTGTGCAAGCTGGATATGGCAATTCTAGGGGGGAGAAAAAGGAATTCATTATAACAAATCGTGTTGCTTACAGGTGCTTAGGGAAAAAACCTCTTCAGATCGTCTCCACTCCAGGTGAGACTCAGGGTCTCGCCCTCTACATTTTGGAGCCGATAGCCCCATGACTTCAAAGCTTCCTTCACAATGAATGGCCCCTCCCAGCTGGGGTTGAGCTTTCCAACGGACGCTGACCTTCCTGCCGCGTCCACCTTCTTCAGCACTAGGTCTCCTTCCGCGAACTGCTTGACCCTGACATGCTTGTCAAAGTATTTTGCCATCCTCCTTTTGACCTCCTCCTGTCGGACGGCCGAAAGGTCCCTCAACTCTTCCACCATGTCAAGGGAGAGTCTCAGCTCCCCCTCGTTCTCAGCTCTCCATTCCTCTCGGCCCTCCCTGGCCGCCCCGACTCGCGGCGTCTGGACTTCAAATTCTATGGGGAGCACCGCCTCGCACCCATGGGAGAGCTTGAAGGGGGTCTCCCCCGTGGCCGTGTTAGGGGTGGTTCTTAGGGCCCAAAGAACTGTGGGGAGCTGCTCCACCCAGCTTCCCCTCAAGTTTTCCACCTTTTTTCTGAGGAGGTTGACGATGATCTTGTTCGCGGCCTCCACCTGCCCGTTACTCCTGGGGTGGTGGACCGAGGCAAACCTGATGTCGATTCCAAGCTGCTCGCAGAAGCTGGTGAACTCAGCACTGGCGAACTGGGGTCCGTTGTCGGTGACGATGGCCTGGGGCAGCCCATGGCGGCAGATGATCTCCACCCAGACAAAGTTCCTGATCACTTGGGAGGTCACCTTGGCCAACGCCTTCACCTCCATCCACTTCGAGAAGTAGTCGATCATCACCAGGAGGAACCTTCTCTGACCGCTGGCCTGGGGAAACGGCCCAACCAAATCCATTCCCCAGATTGCAAAGGGCCAGGGGGCCGTGATACTCTTGAGCTGTTGGGCCGGCTGTAGCCGGAGGGGGGCAAACAGCTGGCACTTATGACATCTCCTTGCGAACTCCGCGGCGTCTCGGCACAGGGTGGGCCAGAAATACCCTTGCCTGACTATCCTCCCCTCCAGGGTTCGACTCCCGGAATGACTCCCGCACTCCCCGGAGTGGACTTCTTCTAAGATCCTCTGCGCCTCACCCTCGGCTGCGCAGCGAGCCAGCATCCCGGAGAGGGTCTTCCTGTATAGCTGCCCGTCTTTAAGGAGGTAGTAAGCGGACTTGTGCCTCAGCTTCTTCCTGTCTACTCCCTCCGGATACTCTCCCGTGGAGAGGAAAACCACTACTGGATCCATCCACGAAGGCTGCTGATCGATCTCCATGAGCTCCCCCTCTTCGATGGAGGGGCGGAACAGGTCGGTGATGGTGCCCCCCACCCGGGGGCCATGCTTTGCTAGCTGGTCGGCCTGGTCATTCTCTCCCCTTGGTACGTGTCGGATGGAGAAGGTCTGGAAGGTCCCTATGACCCCCTTTACTTTGGCCAAATATAACTTCAGGGCGGGCTCCCTTGCTTCGAACTCCCCGTTGATCTGGGAAGCCACCACCATGGAGTCGGTTAGGACCTCCACATCCAGCACCCCCAACTCCCTGGCCAGGCACAGCCCCGCTATCACTGCTTCATACTCGGCCTGGTTGTTGGTAATGGGAAAATGCACCACCACCGTCTGCTCAATCTGAGTCCCTTGAGGGCTCTCCAGAACCACTCCTACTCCAAGGGAATGCCTTCCTGAGGCTCCATCCACCCTCACCCTCCAAGGAGTCGGGCGGGTGAGCTCCTCCTCCGCTACTTCTGCCACGTAGTCGGCCAGGAAGTCGGCCATCGCCTGAGCTTTGATCGAGAGCCGCAAAACGAAGGATACATCGAACTCGCTCAGCTCCACCGACCACTTGGCCAGCCGGCCTGAATGCTCCACCCCCTCGAAGATGTTGCGGAGAGGATGGTCGGTCACCACTCGGATTGAGTGTGCATGGAAGTAAGGTCGTAGCCTCCGAGCCGAGATGATTAGTGCGAATGCAAGCTTCTCCAAGATCGGATATCGGAGCTCGGCCTTCCTCAGGACCCGGCTGTCGTAATAAATAGGGAGCTGCCTCTTCCCTTCTTCACGCACCAAGACGGAGCTCAAGGCCTCTGCCCCGACCCCGAGATATAAGAACAAATCCTCACCCTCCTTCGACCCTTGGAGCAGCGGAGCCTGCGTCAACTGCGCCTTGAGGGCCCGGAACGCCTCCTCGCATTCCCTGGTCCATTCGAACCTCTGGCCTCCCCTCAGCGTTTTGAAGAAGGGGGAGCACTTCTCCCCTGCCCGAGAAAGGAAGCGACTCAGCCCTGCTAGCTTCCCTGTCAACCGTTGGACCTCCTTTGCATTCCGCGGGGACCTTAGCTCCAAGATAGACTTGACCTTGTCTGGATTCGGCTCGACCCCTGTGGGGGTGAGGAGATGTCCCAAGAACTTCCCCTGGCCGGCCCCAAAGACACACTTAAGGGGGTTCAGCCGCATCTTGTATCTGCGTAGGGTGGCGAAGGTCTCCTCCAAGTCCCTGAGGTGGGAGTCCACATCCCGGCTTTTGATCATGAGGTCGTCCACGTATACCTCCAAGTTCCTTCCCCTTTGCTCCTTGAAGACCCTGTCCATCATTTTTTGGTAGGTGGCCCCGGCGTTCTTCAGTCCGAACGGCATCATCTTGTAGCAGTAGCAGCGGTCCCCTGTGATGAATGAGACATCCTTGATGTCCGGGGGGTGCATCCTAATCTGATGGTAACCTGAAAAGGCATCTAAAAAACTCATCACAGAAAAGCCGACGGCTGAGTCAACCAGCGCGTCGATCCGAGGCAAAGGATAACAGTCCTTAGGACAAGCTTTATTAAGAAGGGAAAAATCGATACACAATCGCCAGCGGCCGTCTCCTTTTTTGACCATCACAACGTTGGAGACCCAACCGGGGTACTGAATTTCGGACACGAAGCCAGCCTTGAGAAGCTTCGCCACCTCCTCCCTGATGGGTTCCGCCAGCTTGTCTGCCGTGGATCTCTTTTTCTGCTGAACGGGGCGTGTCCCCGGGTCCAAGTTGAGGTGGTGGCAGTCCACATCCGCGTCAACCCCCGGCATCTCCGCGGCGTTCCAGGCGAAGATGTCCACATTCTTCCGGATGCACTCCAGCATCCTGCCTTGGTCCTCCGGGGACAGCCCTCCGCTGACGCGGATCTTCTCCATCCTTCCTCCCCGGGTGAGCACCTCCAGCTCCACCACTTCTTCCGCCGCCTCCAGCCTGGACCGCTCCCCCCATCCTTCGGCGTCCCCTTCCTCCGGAACGGGGACCTCTACCTCCATTTCTCCTCCCACGGCCCTTACTTCAGCCACCTCCTCCAGGTCTCCTCCTGCCTCCTTCTCTGCGCAGTCCTTCACTCCCTGCTCTTCCCCTCCTGCTCCCTGCTCGACCTCCTCCATCCTCCGCCCCATATCCTCGGCTCCCTCCTGCCAAGAGATGGTGTTCACCGCAGTGACATAGCACTCCCGTGCCACCTTTGGGTCCCCCCTAACCCTGACCTGCACCCCCTCAATGTTGAACTTCAAGCACTGGTGGAATGATGAGGGGACGCAGCGGAAGGCGCTGATCAGGGGCCTCCCAAAGATTGCGTTGTATCTGCTGGGGGCGTCCACAATGACGAACTTGCAGTTTCGGGACTGCCCCCCCAGGGTGACATGAAGGCCGACTCCTCCCTCTGCTTCCTTCCTTTCTCCCGAGAACCCGAACAAGGGCCCGTCCGAGGCCAGAACCCTCTTAGCCTCCACCTGCATCGCGTCAAACGCCTTTTTGAAGACGACGTTCACGGAGCTCCCATTGTCCACGAGGATCCGAGAGACAGTGAAATTCTCGATGGCGGCCTTGATGACCAGCGCGTCACAGAATGGATCCTCGTGGTCGGGCATATCACTTCTGGAGAAGGTGATCCTCTCCTCCGGCGGCGGGGTTTGGGATGTAGAGGCGACGCTCCGCCGGTACATGGTGTGGAGGCTTGCCTTGCGGGAAGCCTCGATCCCCACTCCCCCGTGGATCACTCTGATCCCTCCTCGGGTCCCGACATCAACCCGGTCTTCACAGCGATCCTCCTCCGCCCGAGGCAGGACCTCCTCGATTCTCACTTCTTGCCGTGCCTCATCCTGCTGCTGCTGCCGTCCCCTGTTCCCTCTCATCTCCAAGAATTCCGGGCACGTGGCTGTTGCGTGCCCCTCTTCCTGATGGAAGTCGCAATAGGGCAGCTCCACCCTGAACTCTCTCCTCCTTCTCCTCATGATTCCCCTCCTTGCTCCCAAAGCTATGGCCATGGCCTCCTCCTGATCGGGGAGCCGGGGCCGGTGACCCTGCCTCCAGCCCGGTGGGTGGAACTGGTCCTGCCTCCCCTGGTAGTGACCCATTCCGAAGTACCCCCTCTGTGGCCCCTACCCCTGCCACTCTGGTCTCCAGCTCAGCCGACGGTCGGGCTCCTGACGCCCCCACCCCGGCTGCTGTCCTTGGAGCTGCCTCTGCTCCCTCTGCCTGGGCTCCCCTCTTCTCTCTTCCTGTCCCCTTCCTCCCTTCGACTCCTTTTCTTCCTCCGTCGCCCACCTGGCCAGCTTTCTTGCGAATTCCGGGTTCGACGCCTCCCAGTCGACCTCTCTATCCGCCCTCTCCATCAACTCCTCGTAGGAGAGAGGGGGAACACTCTTCAGCTCCATTCGGAAGAACCCTTGCTGCAGGCCCAGGGTGAAGGCCATCATCAGACTATGGCCCGGCATCTCCTGGACCTGGGTGACCTCCTCCTGAAATCGGTCCACGTAGCTCCCCAACGTCTCGTTCACACCCTGCTTTATGTGGAACAAGGACTCAGACTCCTTCTTCCTCTTCTTCGAAGTAGTGAACCTCAGCATGAATCCTCGGCGCAGGTCTTCAAAACAGTAGATGGAGCTAGCCGGGAGCTGGTGGAACCACTCCCTTGCCTTCTCTCGGAGGGTGATGGCGAAGAGACGGCACTTGGTGGCGACGACGGCCCCCAAGTGGACGGCGGCCCCCAAGTTGTTGATGACGGCACGCTAACGAAAGACCCTCCTTCGCCTCCAACAAAGGACTCACGTCGTCGTGGTGTTCGTATGGAGCGGCGCTACAATTTCCGCCCTCGGCGCAAGACAAATATATAGTTAACTTTATCTTATTATTAGTATGCTATTTGGGATATTTTATTGTGGGCTGCATGTAGCCATATTGTGTGTTATTTTTATTTTATTTTGGGCTACATATAGCCAAGACTTGTTGGTAAGCCTATATATAGGCATGTATGCTTTGTTTTAACTTAAGTTGAATGATAAAAGAAAACCCTAAATCTTTCCTATCTAAATCCCTCTCCCTCTCTCTCTACAACTCCTAGCCGCCACCCCCACTCCCCCTCTCTCTCTCTCTAAAATTTCGGCCAGCACTCTTTGCTTCCCTTCTTCCACAAGCCGCCACCTTCCTCTTCCACTCTCCCTCTAGAAACTTCGGCCAGCACCCCCATCTTCCTCATCCAAGCCACCACCACCACACACCCACATCAACCCGGCCCCCTCCTTCCATAGCCGGCAGCCCCCTCCACGTGAAGCTTGACCGGAACGGCTTCCTTCTACGGCGAAAAATCTGAACTTTGGCGTGATGCGGCCAAGGCGGACGATCTATCTCTCCATCCGGCGCGACTCCGGTGGATCCGCGGAAGAGCGGCCCTTCAAAGGTAGTCGGAATCATCTATTCCGACTTGGGTAACGATCCTCTCCACTCACGTGTGCTTCCCTTTAGATGTTCTAGTGGACGGAATAATTTTTGCGTTGGATTTGAATCGTTAGATTCTTCGTGGGTTTTCCTTTGGATTTTGCATCGATCTTAACCGCGTTATTTCCGAAAAGGGTTTGGCGAACCCCGTATTTTTTGTTGGGAGAGATCTACCATTTTTCGATCGCACTTTGGGTAGATCTCTTTTGGTACAACCTTCGCTCGGTCGGACCCAATATTGGTCCTTTTAGCTTGGGAGAACGTCGGCCTATCGCCGTTCGCTCGACCTTCCCGCGGAGTGGCTACCGTACGTTGGTGAACTGTGATAACACGCTTGCGAGTGAGCTGCGATTGAATCTAGTGCGTGAGAGATTGTGGGCTGAGCGTGGCGTTCGTTTCTTTCCCTTAACCCGTCTAGTGTCCGCGGTAGTGGCCTACATCAAATTTTGGTATCAAAGCGAGGTTCTTGTCAATTTTTTAATTGGCACCCTCCCCTCTTTTAGCACGTTAACCTGCACTTGTGTTTGCGCGTTAGTTGTCACAAAAAAATCTCAAAAAAAAATTATCTTTGGTCTGCCAATAGCGACGTAGTTTTCTTAATTGTCAGCCAAAAAAATCAAAATAAATTTTTTAATAATCCTCTTTTTATTTTCTGCAAGAAAATCAAAAAACATTTTATTTTCCTATAGGCATTAAGCGGGATTAATTCCTTCTTTGGTCTGTCTGAACCTGTTGTCTTCCATTTGCATGCGTACTAGGCTCGGTACGGAATATCCTCCTTCGTCGTCTAATATGGATGATGACCGGGGTGAGGGTCGTCCCCTCACAGAGATTGAGGAGCTCCGTCAGGATTTCACGGAGCAGTTGACGGCCATTAGGGAAGCACTTCACGGATTGGGGTTACCACACGGGGCACCCCGTAATCAACCCGCTCACCCACGGGTGGGAGAGCATCACAACCCTTACCCCCACCCTCCTAGTGAGAACGCCCCACGAGCACCGTACGAGTTTGACCTTACTCGGGCTGTCCGAGTCAAGCCACCATCCTACGATGGTTTAGGAGATCCCCAAGTCTTCCAGGACTGGATCATGGAGATCGAATGTTATTTCGAGTGGTATACTCTGAACGACGCGGATAAGGTGCGAGTAGCGAGAATGAAGTTGCTAGGGCGCGCTAAGATATTTTGGCTGAATGAGGAGCGGCGTATGAGGGTCGAGAACGGAGCGTTGCCCATAGGCTGGGATGCAATGAAGGCTAGGCTAACGGAACAGTACGTCCCTACTTACCATCGGACACAAATGTTCGATGATTTAGCCACCCTTAAGCAAGGGACTAGGTCGGTGTCTGAGTATATGAGTTTGCTGAAGGACATGATGGTTAGGTGTGACGTGAGAGAGATGCCCGAGGTCACCCTCTCCAGGTTCCGTAAGGGACTAAACCCCGACATCCAAGGAAAGCTTCTGCGTCATGGTCACACCGATTTGCACACCACTTTCAACGCTGCCTTAGATATTGAGCAGCACAACGCGCTTAAGGGCAAGTCTCGCTCGTTCCAAAAAGGAAAGTCCATTTTAGGGCCGCCTCCCACCGCCACCTATAAGGCTAAAGGAAAGTATCAGTCCCCCGACTCGACCTCCATAGTCGTTACGGCTAGGAATGATAGAAACCCCTCTGGTGAGAGAGTCCCGGTGGGTCGGGTCAACAGAACGAATGTCACCTGTTACGCTTGCGGGGTCCAAGGGCACTATGCTAGTGATTGTCCTACTACACCCAGACCATTAGCCCTGTTAGATTCCGCCGGTGGGGCCGACGACATAACTTACGAGGCGGGCGAAGAGAGCGAGTCGGACGGAGTGCCTAGTGATATGGAGGATGACCCCCGTATGATGGTTATGAGGTGTATCCTGGCGACCCCTCGAGCGTTAGACGAGTGGAATAGGACGAACATTTTCACGTTGAATTTTAAGAGTGGTGAAAAATGGTGTAGGTTGATCATCGATAGCGGTAGTTGCATGAACGTAATTTCTGAAGCCGCGGTGAGACGAATGTCTCTTGTTGCCGAGCCACACCCTCACCCTTATAAAGTGGCATGGGTAGACAAGTCGTCCCTCCCTGTGACGAAGCGATGCTTGGTACCCCTTACCATCAAAGCTTATTCTGAGCAGATTTGGTGTGACGTCGTCCCTATGGATGCGTGCCACGTCTTGTTGGGTCGCCCTTGGTTGTACGATCATGACGTCACCCACTTTGGTCGGGCCAACACTTACGAGTTTAAATTTAATGGCCGAACCATCCTCTTAAAACCCGCCCCGCCGAAAGATCCTTCGGCCCCCTCGAAGGATACGGTCGTCCCGGTCGAGAAGAAGACGTTGAGCCTGATAGGGAGGAAAGAATTGAAGCGTACTACCCTTGTAGATGGGGTCCTCTATGCCTTAGTGTGCCTACAAGTTAAGGAAGACGCAGCCCCTTTTGAGGACTTGCCGTCGGCGTTGAGAAAACTCCTAGAAGAGTTTGTGGATGTGTACCCGGAAGAGCTACCGGCTGAATTACCCCCGTTGCGGGAAATCCAACATGCCATTGATTTCATTCCGGGCTCTTCATTGCCCAACCTCCCGCATTATCGGCTAAACCCCTCCGCGCACTTAGAGTTGCAAACCCAGATCTCGGATTTATTGCAAAAGGGTTTTATCCGCCACAGTAAGAGCCCGTGTGCCGTGCCCGCCTTACTTGCCCCCAAGAAGGACGGCTCTTGGAGGATGTGTGTGGATAGTAGAGCTATTAATAAAATCTCCATTAAATATCGCTTTCCCATCCCTCGCTTGGATGATTTATTGGACATGTTAGCCAGTGCCACGATTTTTTTCGAAATTGGATCTTAGGAGTGGCTACCATCAGATCCGAATTAGGGAAGGTGACGAGTGGAAAACCGCCTTTAAGTCTAAGGAAGGGCTCTACGAGTGGTTAGTTATGCCGTTTGGACTTTCCAATGCGCCGAGCACGTTTTCGAGGATGATGACCCACGTCTTCCAACCCTATATGGGAAAATTCATCGTGGTATATTTTGACGATATCTTGGTATTTAGCACCTCCACGATTGATCATGAGTCACATTTAAGAACCATCCTTACCACGCTGAGATTGGAAAAATTATTCGTGAACATTAAGAAGTGTACCTTCCATGTGACATCGGTTGAGTTCCTCGGTTATATTGTGAGTTCGGAGGGGATCCACGTAGACCCCAGGAAAGTGCAAGCCATTAGAGATTGGCCCGAGCCCGCCAACATTCAGGATGTTAGGAGTTTTCACGGGCTCGCTACATTTTATCGGCGATTTATTAAGAATTTTAGTAGCATTATGGCCCCTATTACCGAGTGCATGAAAAAAGGCGAATTTACATGGACGAACTCAGCCGCTGCGGCGTTCCAATTAATTAAATCGCGCATGTCGGAAGCCCCCCTTTTGCGACTACCGGATTTTACCAAGGTTTTCGAGTTGTCATGTGATGCGTCTGGAGTGGGAATTGGTGGAGTGTTGAGTCAGGAAGGCCACCCTGTGGGGTATTTCAGTGAGAAACTAGCAGGTCCAAAATTAAATTATTCCAATTATGATCGGGAGTTTTACGCGGTTATTCGTTGCCTCCAACATTGGCGGCATTATTTACTTCCTAAGGAGTTTGTCATCTTATCCGATCATGAAGCGCTAAGGTTTCTCAACTCTCAAACTAAGGTTAGTCCTAGACATGTCAAATGGGTCTCCTATCTACAGGAGTATACTTTCATTATCAAACACCTCAAGGGGACTCTCAACCGCGTAGCCGACGCCCTTAGTCGTGTTTCGTTATTGCTCTCCACGCTTGAAGTAAAGGTGATTGGCTTCGATAGGATTAAGGACGAGTACGTCCACTGCCCAGATTTTAAGGATATCTATTTCGCCACCCAAGATGACTCGCCGACAACCATTACTTCTTTTTACATTCGGGACGGCTACTTATTTAACCATTCGAAGCTTTGCATCCCCCGTTCCTCCCTACGCCACTTCATAGTGTGGGAATTGCATGGTGGAGGGTTAGGGGGACACTTTGGTCGTGACAAGACGATCACGTTAGTTGAAGACAAGTTTTATTGGTCCGGTCTTAAGGCCATGGTTAGTAAGATCGTGGGTAGTTGCCGAGCGTGCCAACTGGCTAAGGGGAACAAAACTAACGCGGGGCTTTATACCCCTCTTCCGATTCCGTCTATTCCTTGGGAAGACGTTAGCATGGACTTCATTCTCGGCCTCCCAATCACATTTCGACGTCACGACTCTATCTTAGTTGTTGTAGATCGATTCTCTAAAATGGCTTATTTTATCGCGTGCAATAAAACCAACGACGCGTCACACGTCGCACAATTATATTTTAAAGAGGTGGTAGGCCATCGAGGAGTTCCGAAGTCTATAGTTACTGATAGGGATGTGAAATTTACTAGTTATTTTTGGAAGATCCTGTGGAGGATTATGGGCACCAAACTTCTATTCTCTTCCGCGTACCATCCGCAGACGGATGGGCAAACTGAAGTTGTGAACAGAAGTTTAGGTAGTTTGCTTTGATGCCTTGTGGGAGACCACAAGGGTACATGGGACCTTATCCTCCCTCATGCTCAGTTGGCATATAATAATTCCAAAAATAGGTCCACGGGTTTGTCCCCGAATGAGATCGTGCACGGTTATAAAGCTCTCGTGCCCCTTGACTTGCTTCCGTTACCGCCATCGTTTAAGTCAAGTCAATTTGCACAGGACTTTGCCTCTCACATCCATGATCTTCACAAACGCATAAATGAAACGCTTACCACTCAATACGCGTCTTATCAAGTTCATGCCAACGCACATAAGAGAGTGTCTCCCTTGAAAGTGGGCGATTTAGTCATGGTACGTCTCATCCCTGAACGGTTGCCTACGGGCACCTTAAAAAAGTTAGCGGATCGGCGAGCTGGCCCTTTTCGAATTTTAAAACGGTTAGGTGACAATGCTTTTCTTTTGGAACTGCCAACTGATTGGGGTATTTCCCCTGTTTTTAATGTTTCGGATTTAACGCCATATATTGCTCCGCCACTAGAACTATCTTCCTGTCCGTTTAGTTCCACTACAGATTCTCATGGGTATGGGGTTGAGGGGGGTAAGGGCTCGCTCTCTCCGTCGGTCTCCAACGGAGGTACGCTACATGTTGATGATATAGATTTTCCCCCTTTGCTGCCTAATGCTTTTCCCAGGTTTGTCAGGACCGCCTTTTTGCCAGACAGGACTCTCCAGGATGACGTGTTTCCCACTGCTGATGGCGATGTGCGCCGCTACTTGATCCGCTGGCGTGATCGCCCCGCCTCTGATGACTCTTGGCTCCCGGAAGCAGAAGTGGCTCTCTTGGATAGTGTTCTTCTCCGACGGTATCTTCAAGACAACTCATCGGTGATGAGTCCTTTCAAGCGGGGGAGGATTGGTGGCGACGACGGCCCCCAAGTGGACGGCGGCCCCCAAGTTGTTGATGACGGCACGCTAACGGAAGACCCTCCTTCGTCTCCAACAAAGGACTCGCGTCGTCGTGGTGTTCGTATGGAGCAGCGCTACAATTTCCGCCCTCGGCGCAAGACAAATATATAGTTAACTTTATCTTATTATTAGTATGCTATTTGGGATATTTTATTGTGGGCTGCATGTAGTCATATTGTGTGTTATTTTTATTTTATTTTGGACTACATATAGCCAAGACTTGTTGGTAAGCCTATATATAGGCATGTATGCTTTGTTTTAACTTAAGTTGAATGATAAAAGAAAACCCTAAATCTTTCCTATCTAAATCCCTCTCCCTCTCTCTCTACAACTCCTAGCCGCCACCCCCACTCCCCCTCTCTCTCTCTCTAAAATTTCGGCCAGCACTCTTTGCTTCCCTTCTTCCACAAGCCGCCACCTTCCTCTTCCACTCTCCCTCTAGAAACTTCGGCCAGCACCCCCATCTTCCTCATCCAAGCCACCACCACCACACACCCACATCAACTCGGCCCCCTCCTTCCATAGCCGGCAGCCCCCTCCACGTGAAGCTTGACCGGAACGGCTTCCTTCTACGGCGAAAAATCTGAACTTTGGCGTGACGCGGCCAAGGCGTACGATCTATCTCTCCATCCGGCGCGACTCCGGTGGATCCGCGGAAGAGCGGCCCTTCAAAGGTAGTCGGAATCATCTATTCCGACTTGGGTAACGATCCTCTCCACTCACGTGTGCTTCCCTTTAGATGTTCTAGTGGACGGAATAATTTTTGCGTTGGATTTGAATCGTTAGATTCTTCGTGGGTTTTCCTTTGGATTTTGCATCGATCTTAACCGCGTTATTTCCGAAAAGGGTTTGGCGAACCCCGTATTTTTTGTTGGGAGAGATCTACCATTTTTCGATCGCACTTTGGGTAGATCTATTTTGGTACAACCTTCGCTCGGTCGGACCCAATATTGGTCCTTTTAGCTTGGGAGAACGTCGGCTTATCGCCGTTCGCTCGACCTTCCCGCGGAGTGGCTACCGTACGTTGGTGAACTGTGATAACACGCTTGCGAGTGCGCTGCGATTGAATCTAGTGCGTGAGAGATTGTGGGCTGAGCGTGGCGTTCGTTTCTTTCCCTTAACCCGTCTAGTGTCCGCGGTAGTGGCCTACATCAGCACTTGAATCCGTCCGACATCTGACGGATGGAGACCACGTCTTCGAACCATTGGACGTGCTGGACCGGGTCTCCCTTCCCGGTGTAATAGGACATCTTGGGCTCCCTGAACCCTTCTGGTACTGGTGCTGAGGAAACCAGCTCGCTGAAAGGACTGCATCCCCCCACTGGGCGAGCCGGCAAATCTCGCGGACCCAGCTCGCCGAACCTGCCTCGGCTTGCCGAGCCGGGGAAAAGCTCGCGCCCCGAGAGCTCGCCCCCTCGGCCTTCCTCGGCCACTTCCTTTCCAGCTCGCCGGCCAGGGGAGTCCTCGCCCAAAGAGGGGGCGGCCGCGATCTGGGCTGCCGGGGTCGATCACTCAGCCCGCACACCGAGTGCGATCTTGACGAGGCCCAACACCTCGTTCCTGAAGTCTTCAAACATTCCCACCGTTGCGAGAGGCGGCGGGGGCGGCGTGTCCTGCCTGTCAGATCCTTGTCCTCCCGTCATTGAGCTCGCCGAAGCTTTTCTACACTGACCACTCTCCACGCTCACCGCACCAAGATGTTGAAACCGGAATCCGGCCTCTTGTGGAGTTCGACCCTTGGGGAAGGGGTAGTCTCGCGCCTACTTTGCTCCTGCAAGAAAAACAACGAAAGAGACAAGAAAGAACAGACCCAAGGGCTCGGCAGGGAGGTCCCACCACAAACCTGGAAGATCTCTGAGCGCTTCCCCTACTTAGCCAGAAGCCGAGCTAAGGTACTCTCAGAGAACGCTTGAGAATGAGAGTAAGGAGGCACTGAAAGCGTGTCCTCTGAGGTACCCCTTGGGTCTTATTTATAGTTTTTTGGAATCTGAACTGCCAATAACCAAAAGAACTGACCTGAAAATACCAAAAAACCCCTGGTTGGGTCTGCCAACAGCCAAACTCCGCTGTCCTGAGTAGCTATTCGCACCCCACGGGGGGTCAGCTCGCCTCCAATTCCCCTCCGCGGGAGGCGGGCGCGACCTGGCTCTCGTGGCTCGCCTTTCCTCCCTGGGCGAGCGCGAGCCAGGCCGTCGCGACCTGCCTGTCTTCTGCCGGGCGGACCGGCAGGCAGGTCGCGTGTGGGGGTTGGCCGGCGGTCACCGCGACCCCGATCGACTCACTAGTCGCGGGTCGTCAAACTCAGCTGCTTTGGCCAAAGACTCTTCGCGCGACCCGCTCGCTCGCCTCGCCGGCTCGCTCGCCTGAAATGGGCGGGAGTGGGCCAGCCCTTCTGCCGTATATCTGTTTCGCCATTCGGGTGCGGGTCGCGGGACCAGGTCTGCTCGACCTTCCTGGCGGGACCCGCTCGCCGGACACGGGGTTGTACAGGGAGGACAAGGTAAAAGAAGTTCTAGACAAGAAAGTTCTCGAGATGAAAAATCAGTGGGGTGAACCACTGAAAGAGATCAACTAAGGGGGTAGAAAAACAAATTAAGGAGGTAAATGTCTATACTTTTAGGACTGCTGTGTGGATGCATAAAAAAATCTTTCCAGAATTTATAGTTGATCGCAATGCACCTCCACCTACACATCTTGTCCCAAATGCTTGCAAACCTACTTTCTCCCCTAAACCTAAGCAATATGAAATTCCTCCAGAAAGTTACTCTCAGGTCTGAACTCATGAACAACCTAAGATTCCTCAAGAAATACCTCCTAAAGTGCATGTGCAAAAGAAAAGAAAATATGGTGATGGTGCTTCTGCAAGAAGATTCATTCCCAGTCAAGGTGAAGCTAAAAGAATTGAAAAAGAATGTGCTTAAGTGTGGAGTCCTACTTCAAAGTCTCTAATTTTGGACACCTCAAAGTTGGTTGTGGATTATAATGAAGATAGAAATGATCATTATAGTTACTAGGAGTGGGAACTTTATGAAAAATCCTTGACAAAAAGATGAATTTATGATCGTGAATATGGACGAAATAATCCCAGTGCCCCTCCTATACCTCCAAAGTACTACCCCAAATCTTACAGCTATCATAAAAGACAGCAAGAAAAGATGGAAAGACAGCATCAACAGCAATTCAAATGATTGGAGATTAGCTATGGTGTAGAATCTTGTGGATCTGGATGTTTCAATGGACAAATTCTATACATATATAAAATTTTGAATTTTATTGATCTTATTTCTTATCTATTATTACATACATTGCTTTACTTGTTAGTTTAATCATTATTTATCTTGATATAATTCACCTTAGTGTAGAGGGTTCTGACTTCTACAAATAGGGGAAGATTGTTGAATATTGTATCCACAATAACCTAGATTTGCGTGACGTCACCCTTAAACTAAGATAAATTAAGTTTGCATTTGATGTCATCTTTTAGTTGAGTGCTTGCAGGTTATTATTGCTAAGTGTAGACCAATGTCAGTTTACAATGAGTCACTAAACACGGGACCATATAATGTAATCCCTCATTGTGTGATCTGTGGTATTGACTCATGTGTAACCTCTCTATTGAGATGCACTTCATTTTCAAGTACTAAAAAATTGAAGAAAGGAAGGGTTGATGGTTACAACTTAGAAGAAAAGAAAATTTTCTCTGAAAATTTCCTAAGTCCTTTTCTCGAGAAATGACATGTATTTCTCGAGAAGTCTAAGTAAATTTCTCGAGAAAGCATTGTTGCTCTCGAGAAACCACAAGACTTCTCGGGAAATTATCTGAAAATATTCTAAGTCTTTTTCTAGAAAAATGTCTAGTAGATTTCTCAAGAAGCCAAGTTGTTCTCGAGAAAAGCAAAGAAGTTCTCGAGAAGGCCGAATCATTCCTCGAGAAAGCTAAGACTTCTTCTCGAGAACTCTATCTTCACTTCACAGAATTTGCGTTAAGTTAATTTCTCGAGAAGCCATATTCTTTCTCGAGAAAGAAATTCTTTTCTCGAGAAATCATGTTTTTCTCGAGAAATAAATTATTCTGTTCCAGAATTTGCACCAAGTAAATTTATCGAGAAGCTATATTATTTCTCGAGAAAGCAAACCGTTTATCGAGAAATAATATCCTTCTAGAGAAATCAGTAGTTTACTTCACAGAAAATTTTCTTCAAGTATTTCCTCAAGGAACCAAGTCTTTTTCTCGAGAAAAATATTCATTTCTCGAGAAATATCATTCTTCTCGAGAAATGGACTTACAAAATTTTCTTTCTATTTTTTCTGACGGGAATTCAAATTAACCTAAGTTTAGTATGATTGATCTTTCCTTAATCACTCATGACCATTGAACGATGATCTATATAAAGTCTTTTCAGGGAATCTCTAACCCTAATAACTTGAATAAGAATAATCACAAGAAGAATCATTATAGAAAACACAATTCGCACTTTCCATTTTCGAGAGAAGCCGCTCATCTTCATCGACATTCTTCTCTGCCGCTAATCTCCAGATCCAGTGAATAAATAGAAGAAAAGATTCGACAGATCCAAGATTAATAGATTCTTCAACATCAATTTGATCCTGTCAAATCCAGGGTTTTCAGATCTAGTTTTTCAGTTTTCTTCCTCAACATATTCACCAAGATTTTCAGATTTCAAGAAAGAAGACCCTTGAAGATTTCAGATCTGAAGAGTAAAACATTTCTATTATTATTGTAAATTGTTTTTACATTTGTAGGAGCTTTGTCTATGAGTTTGTATGAGTTTTATCTCCGAGTTTGTAGATCTGTTTGTGAATCGAGGGCGTAGATCTGGTTTGTGGATCGAGGTGTAGATCTGGTTGTGGATCGAGGTGTAGGAGATCTTGTTCTCCGAGGTGTAGGAGCGTTGCTTCGAGGTGTAAGATTGTGATAATCTGAGAAACATGAATTAGCTGAATCGTACCCTTTGTGGTAGATAGGCGAGGTGGGACAGTGGACGTACCCAATACAGGGAACCAGTATAAAAATCTTTGTGTTTGTGTGCTTTTCTTTTTGATAATTTTTATTCCGCAAAAATAAACAAACATCACCTATTCTCCCCATGTAGGTGATTTAGGTAGACGCTAGATACTTTTGTACAACACCGTATCCGGCGAGTGGGATCGCCAGGAACCAGACTGACCGGCTCTCCTTTTTTCAGTCTCGGCCGAGCACCCAGGGGGCCAGAGCTCGGCATCCCCTAGCTCGCCCAGGCGAGTCCAGCTAGTCGCGCGCGAGTAGGGCCAGCCAGGCCTGCACTCACCGAACTCGGCGTTCGTCGAACAGAGCACAACGTTCGACGAACTGAGCTCGACGTTCGTCGAACGGAGCCCGGAGTTCGTCGACCCCTTGGCCTTTTGTCGATTCCCAGGCTGCTCGCCGAGTCCTGACGGCTGAGCGAGCTCGCAGCTCGCGAGCAGGGCAGGCTGGACCCGTGCTCGTCGTCCTTGCCGAGCAGAGATTGCTGAGGGCTACTCGCCCATCGATGTGTAATGTATCTTTACCATTTTTCCCCCATTGGACTGCCTATAGCCTGCTAAAATAGCGGAGTTATGCTGTTGGCAGACCTGGTTGGGCTACACATAGTTGTTTAAAATTGCGGAGGTTGGCTATTTGCAGGCCGTTTTCAGAAATCTATAAATAAGACCCAAGGGGTACCTCAAAAAGCCCGTTTCTGATGCTCACTTGTTCCCTGATCTTTTAGCGCTTTCTGAGGTAGCCTTAGCTCGGCCTTTGGCTAAGGAGGGGAAGCGCTCTAAGATCTTCTGGGTGCGTGGTGGGTCCTCCACACCAAGCCCTTGGGTCAGTTTTCCTTTGTCGTTTGGCTTGCAGGAGAGAAGTAGGTGTGCCATCACCCCTTCCCCAAGGGTGAACTCCACAAGAGACCGAGTTTTCGGTTTCAACAAATTTCACACCTCAATTGGGCTTAGCCCAAATGGATTGGGCTAGGTTAGGCCAACTTGAGCTAGTTTGACCTAAACTTAGGTTGAGTTGACTTTGGTCAAATTGCCCTTTTGGGTTGACTCCTTTAGGTCCTTTGTAAATCATTGGCCTCCCCTAAGGTCAAGGGAGGGTTGGGTGGGGTTGGTTGAGCACTTTGGAGGCAACTTGACCCTTAGGGCACTTTGTCCATTTTGGTGCTAGTGTTGACTTTAGTCAACTTGACCTCTTTAGTTGACCCCAATGGGTACTTGGTGACACATTGACCTCCTTTAAGGTTTAGGAAGGTGTAGGTGTGGTCATGGAGTCAAGTTGAAGCTGTAACACCCCAGTTTTGCAAGAGGGCCAGTCTGCAGTTCTGGAAATTTTTTTTTGGGTTTCTGGCAGGAGGCACATGGCCTACGACACGGGCGTGTCGCAGGGCATGTCGAGGCCGTATCGACACTCGGCCCAAGTGTCGACACTTTCGCTCGACAATGTTTCGAGAGTAGGGCACACGGCCTGTGACACGGGCGTGTCGCAGGGCGTGTCGAGGCCGTGTCGACACTCGGCCCAAGTGTCGACACTTTCGCTCGACAATATGTCGAGAGTAGAGCACACGGCCTGCGATACGGGCATGTCGCAGGGCGTGTCGAGTCCGTGTCGACACTCGGACCGGGGTGTCGACACTTTCGCTGGACGAGTGTCGAGACTGGGGTACACGGCCTGTGACATGGGCGTGTCACAGGGCGTGTCCCGCTTGGTCGACGATCTTCGCTCGACGTTTTTCCGCGGTGTCGACACAAAGCCTGTCGACGGGTGTCGAGACTTGGCACACGGCTTGGGACACGGGCATGTCCCAGGCCGTGTCACCTCTCGGGTTGGTTTCGGGGCCGTGTCGATGGAGGCACACGGCTGGACACACAGCCGTGTCACTGGGGACACGGGCGTGTCGGATCGCACACGGGCGTGTCGGATGCCCGTGTGCTGTTCCAGGCGCATCGATTCGAGATGGCAAATGAGGCACACAGCCCTGGACACAGGCGTGTGCCAGGCCGTGTTCGGCCCAGGTCTTTTATTTTCCAGGCGGATCGTGGCCATTCTTTCCCAGATTTTAGGATCTGACAGTTCAGGACAGTTCTTGGGGAGTTAAGTCCGAGAATAGGGTTGAAAACCCTCATTCTTCTCCAAACTTTCTCTTACTAAAGATCTAGAGAGAAGTGAGAACAAGGAAGAAGGAGAAGGAGAGTTTGGGCTGTAGGAGCGGTTTCGGTGCTCCAAGTCGCAAGCCGAGTCCGGATCCGTGGAGCTTAGATCGTTGCGAAGGTTTTCATCCGGCTATTTTGCCATGGCAAGGAAGAGGAGTCGGAAGGTAACGACACCGGTCTTAGGATGCTTGTCTTAGCATCATTTATTCTTCTTTCTAGTTTTTGGGCACCAAACTCTCAAATGAGAGGGGTTTTGATTTGCCAAGGTTCAATAGGAACCTCCGGGTTGATTGAGTCTGTCCCCGGCATGTTTTGCATTAGAAATCCGCTTCGTTAGTGGATTAGGCATGGTGGGTAAAGCCGTTGTCGCGACCGTTAGTCCGACTCGGTGATGTTGCATACGAACGTTAAGGATTCGTAGAGATTTCGTTGCGGCAAGACGCCGTTTGGAATGTGGTGATGGTTTTTCCCCTTTTTCTCGAGTGAGTACGTGTAGTCGGAACCGGACAAGGTTAGCTCCTCGTGGCGGTAGATGTTTTCCTTTGTGGACAAGGTTAGCTCCGCATGAGTTGGAGATGGTTTCCTTGGTGCGCGGGAATGCTGCAGTACAAATAAGGGACTAGGGTGGAAATGTCTTGGTTTGTGACGTGCCAAGGCGTGGCTATGTCTCCGTGGTCGGCAGGCTATCTCGTGACGTTCACGTCATGTGTGGAGAGTGTCCCGGCGTGACTAGTCCCCTTCTATGCGACTGACGAGAATGCCAAGCATGGGGACAAGCCCGGGCAATGAGGCCATGAGCGGGTGGGGTCCGGCTAGGCTTCTTAGAATCGGTCAGTTTTGTGTTTGTTGGAATCCTGACATGAGACGTCAGAGCTTGTGGGCAAGCCCGGTGCTAAGACCTTGAGCGGGTGGGGCCTTGGCAAGAATTCCATGAGGCGGCCTGTGAGCCGTTGGGGGAAATGGTGACCCCTTTGTTTGCGGCTTTATGCCAATGGGGAATCGATGAGAACCCATATGATGTGATGATGTGATAGATGCATACGAGTTAGGGTGTCTTGGGTGAAACCCAGGTTATTGCATACATGATTGCATAAGTAGGCCCTTTTATATTATGCTCAACCAGTAGAGAACATGTATGATGTATGTGACATCCAAGCCTGTTTTCCATAGTTGCTTTTCTTGCTTATGATTATTGCCTACGAAGTGATAACTTGCAGGTTGGAGGGGTACCCCGGGGTCCGTTAGGGGCGGCCGGGAGGAGATGTGTTGTTGCACAGTTTGAGGTCAGCCTTTGCTGACCCACGTTACTAATAAACTTTTCAGGGCAAGGATCGCATGTAGGAGCTAGCTCGCCGGCCAGAATGGCCTAAGCCTCATGAAGTGTTTTTCTCTTTTGTAGCCCTACTTATGAGATGTTATGCTTGAGACTCTTGTTGTCCGGCTTGCATGCTGAGATAGACTAGGAGTGTTGAGCACATTCATGATTGATGTATTATTTTCTTTTGGACACTTGATGTAAGGCCTTAAGGCCATTTGTTTTACTCTTTAGTGGTGGATAACTTATAGTCCTGTTTTGTTTCCGCTGTGTTGTGCAAAGAGTTTTGAGTGTGGGTAGCTATATCAACTTTTAATACTAAAGCTGTGGCGTCCGTATGTTGTGGGGCCCCGGCCGGACTCATATTATACGTTCATTACAGGGGAGGTGTTACAATTTGGTATCAGAGGGAGGTTAGGTTCAAGGTCAAAGTGTAGAGAAGTTATCCACATAAGAGTAACGCGGGACCATGAATGTCCTTATGTTTAAATCTTGAGATTTGAGACTGAATCCTTGTTTCTTGTTTCTTGAAGAGTGCAAGCAACGAGGCGCGAACGTCGAGAGCAAGAGAAGAGCTTTCGGCGAGCAGTGCTACTGCTCCAGGTCTTTTGGGCACGGGTGTAAACCCGGCCGACTTCTGCCGCATGATTGCAGAAGCGATGGTGGCAGCTCAAGCTGCAGCAGCAGCTCAGGTGGCAACCCCTGCCACACCGGACACGGCGACTGCCGTGCCAGGCGGATAGGCCAGGCGAGTGGAGCCTTTGGCGGAAAGGGCGGTTGTCGGACATGGAGACCGACACATGAAGTACTTCCTGAGTTTCCATCCCCCGTCATTCAAGGGAGTGGGTACGCCAACGGATGCGGAGGACTGGTGGGTTTGCATTCAAGAGCTTTTAAGGGAGGCAGAGACGCCAGAGGAAAAGAAAGCTGAGTATGCGGCTTTCATGTTGGAAGGAGATGCCAAGTTATGGTGGGTGAGCCATAGCGGCCGCCAGTTCTCGGGACGCACTCCGTCGGTGGAAGAGTTTGGGGATGCTTTCCTAAAGAGGTATATTCCAGTTTCTACACGTTTGGCCCTTCAGAGGCAGTTTCTGCATTTAATGCAGTGAGACAAGGCAGTAGATGAGTACGTGCAGGAGTTCACCCGTTTGGGTCATTACGCGGGAACAACTATGGCAGATGATGTAGAGAGGGATAACCTCTTCTACCAGGGGCTGAGGGAGAATTTGAGACAACCCCTCATCTCCATGAAGAGAGCCGGATTCAATGAACTAGTTGAGGCTGCCAGGATTTTGGAAAGTGATTTAGAGTGAACCCAATACCGTAAGGGTTTTACTCTCAAGCAAGGGGAAGGGAAGCCTTCCCAATCTCATGGAAAGTCTGAAGGGAGTAGGTGGAGGAAGAAGCCTCACACTTCCAGATCCGGTGAGAAGAGCAATTGGACGCCTGGAGGTTCACACTCTAGGGGACCGCCGACATGCTACAACTGCGGTAAGGTGGGGCACATAGCTCGTGTTTGTCCCCAAGGAGGAGCGGGGCAAGAGGCAAAGCAGGAGCAGACTGTGCGCTCCGGCCCCAGTGCTGTAAAGAAAGGAAAGATGGCGGAGTCGAGCGCTTCTCGGTTCCAACCGGTGCAACCAAGGGCCTACAACCTTGGACAGCAAGAAGCGATCCGCTAGACCGATGTGGTGACAGGTATGAAGAAAATTTAAGTTTAAATTTTGTGCTTCATCCTTTTAGACTTTTGTGTGATGTCTATGTTGTAGGCTTCGTGTTAGTTTCCGGATACCCCGCTAGGGTATTGTTTGATACGGGAGCATCACACTCCTTTCTTGCGGAGAGCTTCATCCGGAGAATAGGAGTTGAGTCTTTCTCGGCGGACGCGGAGTTGAAAGTGCGCATGCCCAATGGGTCATCCATGACCACCGGGGTCAAAGGGCGCATCTGTTGGGAGCTAGACGGAGTTGACTTCGTTTTGGTAGCGGCGATTTTGCCATTGGTGAAGTTCGATGTCATTTTGGGCATGGACTGGCTCGCAGAGCAGCGCGCCAGTATTGATTGCCTTTCTAAGGTGGTGACCTTAAGGAGAAAAGGGCAGACATAAGTCAAATTTGAGGGCCTTTGTGGAGTGGCCTGTTCCCTGATTTCGACCATGCAGTTGGTGCGGGCGGTTAACCAGGGTGGTGTAGCGCTTGTAGCGTTATTGGAGGTTCGTCTCTCCCAGCTGTCTATTGATGAAGTGCCCGTAGTGGCAGAGTTCAAGGACGTATTTCCGGATGAACTTCCTGGAGCGCCACCTCGGAGGGAGATCGATTTCTCAATCGAGTTGGTGTCGGAGGCGAGGCCGGTGTCACGTCCTCCGTTTAGGATGGCACCAAAGGAGTTGGCTGAACTTAAAGTACAGTTACAGGAATTGTTGGAGCAAGGGTATATCAGACCCAGTTCTTCACCGTGGAGTGCGCCGGTGTTGTTTGTAAAGAAGAAAGACGGTAGCATGCGACTATGCATTGACTACCGAGAGCTGAATAAATTGACCGTCAAGAATAAGTATCCGATTCCTCGGATAGATGACTTGTTCGACCAATTGGTAGGGCCAGTGGTGTATTCAAAATTGGACTTGAAGTCAGGCTATTATCAGTTGTGAATTCGGGATGAGGACATACCCAAGACTGCCTTTGGTATAAGGTATGGACACTTTGAGTTTACGGTGATGCCGTTCGGGCTGACGAACGCACCATCTGTGTTCATGGATCTTATGAATCAGGTATTTCGGGAATACTTGGATTCTTTTGTGGTTGTCTTCATTGATGACATTTTGGTGTATTCCAAATTGCAAGTGGAGCATGAGACCCACTTGAGAGTGGTTCTGCAAGTGTTGAGGGAGAATGAGTTGTATGCAAAATTCTCCAAATGCGAGTTCTGGTTGGAGAAGGTGGCATTTTTTGGACACGTGATTAGTGGGGAAGGGGTGGCAGTGGACCCAACAAAAGTTGAAGCCATTAGGGATTGGCCAGTTTTGAGGACCGTGGCGGAGGTCCGAAGTTTTCTTGGACTAGCCGGGTACTACAGGAGGTTCGTGGAGAATTTTTCGCGGATAGCTCTACCCCTCACCTCACTCACACGTAAAGATCATAGGTTTGTGTGGACTCAAGAGTGTAGTCAAGCATTTGAGGCACTGAAGGAGAGACTAATGGCGGCTCCAATCCTAAGTCTACCGCAAGGGACCGAGGGATTTCAGATCTTCAGTGACGCATCAGGATGCGGTTTGGGATGCGTTTTGGTGCAACATGGGAAGGTGATAGCTTTTGGGTCTAGACAGTTGAAGCCTCATGAGAGGAATTACCCCGTCCACGACTTGGAGTTGGCGGCGGTAATTTTTGCGTTGAAAATATGGCGGCATTATGTTTATGGTGCAAAGGTGGAGATCTTCACGGATCACAAAAGCCTGAATTATCTCTTGGACCAAAAGGACTTGAACATGCGACAACGCAGGTGGGTTGAGTTTCTTGGAGACTACGAGGTGGCGATTCAGTATACGCCAGGTAAAGCCAATGTGGTGGCGGATGCCTTGAGTAGGAAGTACTCGGGGCAAGGGAATTGGATCGAAGCTCATGATGAGCGATTGGTTCGGGAATGGGAGTCCCTTGGTTTGGAATGTGTTGCGAGAGGCGAGTCCAGCGTGGCTCGGTTGAGTTGGATTGAGGTGTAGAACGACTTGTCCGATCGCATTCGGGAAGCGACTCGGTTGGATGTGGAGTTTCAACCCTTTGTGTTGGAGGCTCAAGCGGGCGAGAGCAGCGCCTGGGAGATGATTGATGGGATTCTGAGGAAGGACGGAAGGGTTTGTATACCGCAGTTCGGCAAACTCCGTGAGGAGTTGATGTTTGAGGCTCACTTCACAAAGTACTCCATTCACCCGGGCAGTACAAAGATGTACTTGGATATGAAGAAATCCTTTTGGTGGCCGGGGCTGAAGCGGGACGTAGCTTTGTACGTGAATCGTTGCCAAACTTGTGCCTTGGTGAAGGCCGAATGTAAGAAGCCGGGCGGGTTCCTAAAGCCCCTTCCAATCCATGAGTGGAAATTTGATGACATCTCCATGGACTTTGTGCATGGACTGCCTAGATCGCAGCAGGGTAATGATGCTATTTGGGTGATCGTGGATCGCCTAACCAAGGTGGCTCACTTCATCCCAAACCGGAAAGAGGACAGCGTGGAGAAACTGGTGGAGTTGTATGTTCGCAACATTGTGCGACTGCATGGGATTCCTAAGAGCATAGTCAGTGATCGAGATGGACGGTTTACGTCCAAGGACTGGAGATTGGTTCAGAAGAGCTTGGGCACGAAGCTAAAGTTCAGTACGGCGTTCCATCCTCAAACTGATGGGCAAACGGAGAGAACGAACCGTACTATGGAGGATATGCTGAGAATGTGTGTTCTTGACTTCGGCAAGAAGTGGGAGGATCACCTCTTCATGGTGGAATTCGCGTACAACAACAGTTTTCAAGCAAGTATAAAAATGGCGCCATACGAAGCTTTGTATGGGAGGCGGTGTCGAACACCAATGTCTTGGGCAGAGGCGGGAGACACCAAAATTTTGGGAAAAGAGGTGGTAGTGGACGCTTGTGAGTTGGTACGGACCATTCAAGAGCGTATGAAGGTGGCGCAAGACCGACAAGCAAAATACTTTAATGCTCGTCACCGGAAGTTGGAGTTTGCGGTAGGTGATTGGGTCTATTTGAAGATCAAACCGTTCAAAGGTGTCTCACGGATTCGCCGACTCAAGAAGTTGAGTCCAAGGTTTTTGGGGCCTTTTGAAGTTATTGAACGGGTGGGAGAAGCAGCCTATCGGTTGACATTGTCCGCGGAGCTGAGTGGATTGCATGACGTATTCCACGTCTCCGTTTTGAGGAAAGCCTTGGTGGAGGCTAGCGTGGTGATTGAGCCGGCATCGGTGCCGATTGAGGAAGACTTGAGGACGCGAGTCCTCCCAATTGCTATAGAGGATTCGGAGACTCGGCAGTTGCGGAGTAAAGAAGTTAAACTCGTGAAAGTTCGATGGGACAAATGCGGTCGTGAGGAGTTCTCTTGGGAGTGAGAACAGGCCATGCTAGAAGATTATCCAGAACTCTTCTTGTCAGGTACAATTTAAGTTTTGTACCCTTTTGTTTTGAAATTTCGGGATGAAATTCTGTTAAGTGGGGGAGAGTTGTAACACCCCAGTTTTGCAAGAGGGTCAGTCTGCAGTTCTGGAAAAAGTTTTTTGGGTTTCTGGAAGGAGGCACACGGCCTACGACACGGGCGTGTCGCAGGGCATGTCGAGGCCGTGTCGACACTCGGCCCAAGTGTCGACACTTTCGCTCGACAATATGTCGAGAGTAGGGCACACGGCCTGTGACACGGGCGTGTCGCAGGGCGTGTCGAGGCCGTGTCGACACTCGGCCCAAGTGTCGACACTTTCGCTCGACAATGTGTCAAGAGTAGAGTACACGACCTGCGATACGGGCGTGTCGCATGGCGTGTCGAGTCCGTGTCGACACTCGGCCCGGGGTGTCGACACTTTCGCTCGACGAGTGTCGAGACTGGGGTACACGGCCTGTGACACGGGCGTGTCACAGGGCGTGTCCCGCTTGGTCGACGATCTTCGCTCGACGTTTATCCGCGGTGTCGACACAAAGCCTGTCGACGGGTGTCGAGACTTGGCACACGGCTTGGGACACGGGCGTGTCCCAGGCTGTGTCACCTCTCGGGTTGGTTTCGGGGCCGTGTCGATGGAGGCACACGGCTGGACACACGGTCGTGTCACTGGGGACACGGGCGTGTCGGATCGCACACGGGCGTGTCGGATGCCCGTGTGCTGTTCTAGGCGCGTTGATTCGAGACGGCGAATGAGGCACACGACCCTGGACACGGGCGTGTGCCAGGCCGTGTTCGGCCCAGGTCTTTTATTTTCCAGGTGGATCGTGGCCATTCTTTCCCAGATTTTAGGATCTGACGGTTCAGGACTGTTCTTGGGCAGTTAAGTCCGAGAATAGGGTTGAAAACCCTCATTCTTCTCCAAGCTTTCTCTTACTAAAGATCTAGAGAGAAGTGAGAACAAGGAAGAAGCAGAAGGAGAGTTTGGGCTGTAGGAGGGGTTTCGGTGCTCCAAGTCGCGAGCCGAGTCCGGATCCGTGGAGCTTAGATCGTTGCGAAAGTTTTCATCTGGCTATTTTGCCATGACAAGGAAGAGGAGTCAGAAGGTAACGACACTTCTCCTCTCGGTCTTAGGATGCATGTCTTAGCATCATTTATTCTTCTTTCTAGTTTTTGGGCACCAAACTCTCAAATGAGAGGGGTTTTGGTTTGCCAAGGTTCAAGAGGAACCTCTGGGTTGATTGAGTCCGTCCCCGACATGTTTTGCATTAGAAATCCGCTCCGTTAGTGGATTAGGCATGGTGGGTGAAGCCTTTGTCGCGACCGTTAGTCCGACTCGGTGATGTTGCATACGAACGTTAAGGATTCGTAGAGATTTTGTTGCGGCAAGACGCCGTTTGGAATGTGGTGATGGTTTTTCCCCTTTTTCTCGAGTGAGTACGTGTAGTCGGAACCGGACAAGGTTAGCTCCTCGTGGCAGTAGAAGTTTTCCTTTGTGGACAAGGTTAGCTCTGCATGAGTTGGAGATGGTTTCCTTGGTGCGCGGGAACGCTGCAGTACAAATGAGGGACTAGGGTGGAAATGTCTTGGTTTGTGACGTGCCAAGGCGTGGCTATGTCTCCGTGGTCGGCAGGCTATCTCGTGACGTTCACGTCATGTGTGGAGAGTGTCCCGGCGAGACTAGTCCCCATCTGTGCGACTGACGAGAATGTCAAGCATGGGGACAAGCCCGGGCAATGAGTCCATGAGCGGGTGGGGTCCGGCTAGGCTTCTTAGAATCGGTCAGTTTTGTGTTTGTTGGAATCCTGACATGAGACGTCAGAGCTTGTGGGCAAGCCCGATGCTAAGACCTTGAGCGCGTGGGGCCTTGACAAGAATTCCATGAGGCGGCCTGTGAGCCGTTGGGGGAAATGGTGACCCCTTTGTTTGCGGCTTTATGCCAATGGGGAATCGATGAGAACCCATATGATGTGATGATGTGCTAGATGAATACGAGTTAGGGTGCCTTGGGTGAAACCCAGGTTATTGCATACATGATTGCATAAGTAGGCCCTTTTATATTATGCTCAACCAGTAGAGAACATGTATGATGTTTGTGACATCCAAGCCTATTTTCCATAGTTACTTTTCTTGCTTATGATTATTGCCTACGAAGTGCTAACTTGCAGGTTGGAGGGGTACCCCGGGGTCCGTTAGGGGCGGCTGGGAGGAGATGTGTTGTTGCACAGTTTGAGGTCAGCCTTTGCTGACCCACGTTACTAATAAACTTTTCAGGGCAAGGATCGCATGCAGGAGCTAGCTCGTCGGCCAGAAAGGCCTAAGCCTCATGAAGTGTTTTTCTCTTTTGTAGCCCTACTTATGAGATGTTATGCTTGAGACTCTTGTTGTCCGGCTTGCATGCCGAGGTAGACTAGGAGTGCTGAGCACATTCATGATTGATGTATTATTTTCTTTTGGACACTTGATGTAAGGCCTTAAGGCCATTTGCTTTACTCTTTAGTGGTGGATAACTTCTAGTCCTGTTTTGTTTCCGCTGTGTTGTGCAAAAAGTTTTGAGTGTGGGTAGCTATATCAACTTTTAATACTAAAGTTGTGGCGTCCGTATGTTGTGGGGCCCCGGCCGGACCCATATTATACGTTCATTACAGGGGAGGTGTTACAGAAGCCCTAAAGTCAAGCCCTATGGTGGGTAGTTGAAAATTACTATTTGCAGCCCAAGGTGATTTTCACCTTCTTGTCTAAGTTCATTTGGTCTTCTTGGGCTTCTTAGGGTTTTGTTGTGACCTAGTCATGACAAAACCAATCTTAAGGGTCTAGAAGTTTGAGGGATGTTACATCATACATAATATCAGGTCTACTAGCAGTCAAGTAAAGTAGAGATCCAATGATACACCTGTACATAGATTCATCAAAAGGTTTCCTTTTCTCATTCTTATTCAGGGATATATTTGATTCCATGAGAGTTTTTATGGTGGAGGCTGACTCCATCCTAAATTTCCTAATTAAATCTCTAGTGTACTTAGTTCGAGAGATGAAAATTACCTCATTAGACTATTTCACTTACAGACCTAAAAAGTACTTTAACTCTCTCATATTGTTAATCTCAAACTCCCCAGCATAAGGTTGACAAACCTCATGCAAAGGTTGACAAACCACCTACAAAGGTTGTCATCAATATACCTAAATATAATGTCATCAACATATATTTGGACTAAGAGATACGTGCCTTTTGTTTCCTTTATGAACAATGTGTTATCTATCTTTTCACTTAAGAACTTGTTCTTAATGAGAAATGTAAACAAGGTTTCATACCAAGCCCTTAGAGCTTGATTTAACCCATACAAAACTTTTCTAAGAAAATAAACATGATCAGTTAGGGTTGGATGTACAAAATTCGAGGGTTGCTCAGCATATACGTACCTCTTCCTTGAGATTACCATTCAAAAATGTTGATTTGACATCCATCTGGTAAACCTTGAATCTATTGTATGCAGCAAAGGCAAAGAGCATCCTTATTTCCTCTAGTCTTGCAACTGGGGAAAATGTCTGATCAAAGTCTATACCCTCCTTTTGCATATATCCTTTGGCTACCAGCTTTATTTTGTTCTTCACTATCAAACCATTCTCATCCAATTTGTTTCTGAAGATCCATTTGGTGTCAATAATGTTATGTCCTTGTGGATTTGACACCAGCTTGCAGACTTTGCATCTCTTAAAGTAGCTCTTCTTCATGGCATTGATCTAGAAAGGGTTCTTGTTAGCTTCTTCAAACTTCTTTGTCTGTACCTGAGACAAGAAGCTCAGAAATAGAGCTTCATTGTGGATCCTGATTTTGGTGGTGACTCCTTCACTGACATGCCCAATAATGAGATTACTGGAGTGATCTCTCAGGTGTCTGGTTGTTACAAGCAGCTTATAAGCAGCTGACTGTGTTCCAACAACAACTACTATGTTGATGCAGAAAATGCCTCTACACACTCGAGAGTGAAGCACATTCGATCCAGGATGTGGGGATAAGAGAGACGACGAGGACTGTCGAGCAGACTATTACTTTAACGATTATAGATTAACGGTCGAGTCCGAGAGAGGAGAGGAAAAGAGAAGAAGAGGGGGACGCTTGCAGCGGTACCGACTTCGCCCGCCGCAGCTTAAATGTCACTCTTGCGACGGGCTTTCCTTTGACTATGAATCAGTGTTATAACTTAAGTTGCTCCTTTACATGAAAAATATAAAAGGGTACAAAAGGAAGCTGGCAGATAGAAGGAAGAGATTGCCAGAGGCTGCGCAGACTGAGCAAACAGGTCGGTAGACTGCGCGGAATGCTGATCCCACAGCTCGCTGCCTTAGGCCGAGCGAACTGCGCGATCAGGCAGGGGAGACCACTGAGGTCGCTGGGACAGGCTGTCAGGTGAGCTAAGTTTTGGGGCTAAACTGCAAAGCTTAGCCGCTGAGGCAGTGCAGACAGGCGGTCAGCCCGCAGGAAGGGTTGGCGGGTAGGAAGTTGTGTCCGCAAGATTTGCTGCCAATGTTGCTCCCTCCTCGGGTCCTCCCCAAATGAGAGGTATGGAGGTCTATTTATAGGCTCGATGAGGTGACGTCCTGCACTGGGCTTGATGACGTCACTCCGATGAAATGGGCGAGCTGGGATCGAGCCCGCGGCATGTTATGCGAGCTGAGGAGTTGCTCGCTTGCTGTAGGGAAGAGGCCGACGCTGGGAAGCTGAAGATGACTCTGGCAGACTACACGAAGAGTCCGCCCGGTACAATGCGGATTGGGTGAATCCTCCTCTGCTACTGGATGAGGCTAGTCCGCCGCCTTCTGGAGGACTGATGTTGAGTCCGCGTTGTGCTATGCGGCTTGATGGGGAGTCCGCTTATTGCTGGAAGGTTGAGCAAGTCCACCACCCTTAGGCGGACTAAGATCGAGTCCGCTACCTGTTGGTGGATAGCAGGTTGACCACTGTTGGGCGACCTGGAGCAAGCGGCCTTCTTCTGGGCGACCTGAAGGCAGGTCGCCTACTACTGGGCGACCTGGAGGCAAGTTTCCTACCTACTGCTGGGCGACCTGGAGGCAGGTCACCTACTACTGGGCGACCTGGAAGCAGGTCTCCTACTGCTGGGCGACCTGGAGGCAGGTCGCCTACTATTGGGCGACCTGGAGGTAGGTCGCCTACTGCTGGGCAACCTGGAGGCAGCTCGTCTACTGCTGGATGACTTGGAGGGAGGTCACCTACTGCTGGGCGACATGGAGGTAGGTTGCCTACTGTTAAGCAACCTGGAGGCAGGTCTCCTACTGGTGAGGAGCTGGAGATTGAAGGAACAGGTCGCCCCTGCTGCTGGGCGATCTGGAGGCTGAATCCGCCACCTTTAGGCAAACTGGGATTAAGTCCGCCCCAAGCTTGGGCGTTATCCACCGCCAAGTGATCTGATAAGGTTACCGCGGACTGGAAAGTGAGGCCGTCTGTCGCAGACAGGCTAATGAGAGTCCACTTACTAGCAGTGGGCTGGAGGAGACCTCTACCTGCCCTGTTAGCCGCGCGACCTGTTGGTGCGGACTGGGCAGTAGTCTGCACCAACACAGCGTCGGTGACTATCAGGCGATTAGCCGCGCTGACAGAGAAGTCTATCCATGCGGTTAGCTAGAAAACGGGTCGGGAACCCTCCGGATGAGACGGAGCAGTCCACTGCTTGCTGAGATAGCCATCTTGGAGAGGATCGCTGATTTCTAGATTAACATAATCCCCACACTTTTTTAAGTTTGTAAGAAACTTTGAAAAAGTAGAGGTAACCCCTAAAATTGTGATCCACCCCTCAGAAATATAGTAGAAAAGATAGGGGACCGGAAGAGAAAGAGCCCGATGTCTCTTCTCAGAAAGGTCTGTAAATACTTATTCTTCTCCTGCAAAGGAAAAGATTGCAAGTAGAAAAATGCACATCTTGTGTGTACCTGAATTGTTCTTGCAAAGTGTTGAAGTTGGTGACCGGGCGGTCTGGCGGTTTGTCCTGGCGGGTTGAAGACCGCGCGGTCTGGCGGTTTGTCTCAGCCGGCTTGGAGGCCGGGCGGTCTGGCGGTCTACTCTGGCGGTCTCTCTTCCTCTCTGGTGGTAGCCGTGCGGTTAGCCCTGCTATCTAACCGCGCGGCTTGTGCGGTTTGTTTTGTATAGTCCGTTTAGTCCTGTAAATTTTAGTCCCACATCTCTTATTTGTATTCTCTCATCTCTCCTCCATTCTATATAAAGGAGGGCATACCAT
Organism: Platanthera guangdongensis; assembly: GCA_039583875.1. Classification (NCBI taxonomy): domain Eukaryota; kingdom Viridiplantae; phylum Streptophyta; class Magnoliopsida; order Asparagales; family Orchidaceae; genus Platanthera; species Platanthera guangdongensis. Next base: position 117,773,082 of record CM077154.1, on the reverse strand, counting down.
TGTAATACATACATTTTTTGGATAATAAAGTTTCAATTATTCAAAAGCTTATCCGCTTGTTCTCTACTTTTCGCTTCTTTTCGCTACTTTCTAACATGGTATCAGAGGACACGGTCATTTCCTCCTGATTCTGTGCGCTCTCTGTTGTTCGCGGCTTGTTTTCCGCGTTCTGCGACTTGTTCGCGGCTTGCCTTCTCTTCTGTCCGCGCGGCTTGTTTCTATCCGCGCGGCTTGTTTCTGTCCGCTGCTCTGTTCGCGCGGCTTGCTTCTTGTTCTCTTCTCCTGGTGCCTTTTCGCAGCGACCTGTTTCCTTGTCGTCGCGCTCCTTGCTCTTTCTTGCATCTCATAGTCTTTGCGGCTTGTGTCTACCCGCTGCGGACTTCTTCTCCCTGTCCGCTTCTGCTTTCCCCATCTCCGCTTGCCCCTATACTCGCGGTTTGCTGTTGTGATCTGCCTGACCGTGCGGGTTGTTCCTTTCTCACCCCCATCTTGGTCGCGGTCACCTGCCCTTCTCCTCTCTTCTGTTCGCTCGGCCTTTTCAGTCCGCGCGACCTCTTCCCCGCTGTGCCTTTGACCTCTTGCTAGCCGCTGCTGTTCGCGCTACTTGTTATTCCCCTCTACCCGTTCCTGCTTGCTAGTCGCGCCGGCCTCATCTTTTGCCGTGCGACCTGTTCTCCTCTGTTCGCCCGACTTTTTCAAGCCGTGCGACTTCTTTCCCTCTGCTTTGCTCTGCTTCTTGGTAGCGGCCTTCCTAGCCGCCCGACCTGTTGCTGTTCGCCCGGCTTGGTGCTCTTTTCTCTTCTTGCGGCTTGTTCTTATCATCGCGGCCTGCTCCTCTCTTGCCTCCATGGCTTTTCCCTCCTCAGGCCTGTCCGCCTCCGTGGTCACCTCTTCTGGTAGTGCTCATGTTGTTACTCACGGCAGATGGCTCATCGACTCTGGTGCAACCAATCATATGACCGGCAATCCTCAATATTTCTCTCTTCTTGACACACATGCTCAGTTGCCCCCGGTCATTATTGCTGATGGATCTCCCTCCCCGGTCCATGGGACGGGCATGGTTCAAGTCACTCCCTCTCTCTGCCTGGCTGATACCTTCTATGTGCCCAAGTTTCCGTGCAACTTATTATCGGTTACTTCTTTATGCAAGCAACTAAGGTGTTCTGTCATATTCACCCCTAGCTCTTGTACCTTTCAGGATCCGGATTCCCAACGGACGATTGCTACCGGGACTGAGAGTGGTGGCCTCTACTTCCTCGACAACGTTTCTGCTTTCTCCGCCTTCTCCTCCTCCTCTACAGATCTTCTCCAATGGCATCTTCGCCTTGGACATGCTCCTCCCCGAATTCTCCGCCAGCTCTTCCCGCACCTCCCTCCTCATCATCCTCCTCTAAACTGTGATGCATGTCAACTTGGCAAACATCACCGCTCATCCTTCCCCCCAACGCAAAGTCGAGGCTCTTCCCGTCCGTTCGACCTCGTTCACTCTGACATATGGGGACCCGCTCCTAACCTCACCATCGGTCGGGGTAGTTCCTATTTTGTCACCTTCATTGATGATTTCTCTCGATGTACGTGGGTATATCTTCTCAAAGATCGCTCCGAGCTGTTCTCTGTTTGGACCTCCTTTTATTCTATGGTTAAGACTCAGTTTGATACGTCTATTAAACTCCTTCGTTCTGACAATGCTAAGGAGTATCTTAGCCACGACTTCTCCTCCTTTTGTCTTCACCATGGTGTTATTCGTCAAACAAGTTGTGTCTACACCTCCCAACAAAATGGGGTGGCGGAACGCAAAAACCGTCACCTTCTTGATGTCGCTCGCACTATGATGACTCAAATGCATGTTCCTCGCTCCTATTGGGGATATGCTGTCCTCCTCTCCTGCTATCTCATCAATCGCCTTCCCTCCACAGTTCTCCACGGTGCTACCCCCTTCTCCATTCTTTATCCAGACAAGGATCCCTTTCCTCTTCCTCTACACATCTTTGGGTGCACCGCTTTTGTGCACTCTCCCGCTGCCACCCGTGACAAACTCTCACCACGTGCCACCAAATGTGTCTTTCTGGGCTACTCTCCCACTCAGAAAGGATATTGCTGCTTTGACCCTGTTACCCGCAAGCAATTTGTCTCTGCGGATGTCACCTTCTTTGCCAATGCCTCTTACTTCTCTCCCGCTTCCTCTTCTCCTCCTCCTACTCCTACTTCTCATACCAACCCATCCATTCCCTCTGCTCCCACTGCTGTTCCGCCCTCTCCACCCACTCCACCGTCTTCCCCATCCTCATCATCTCCCCCATCTACTCCGCTTTCTCCCTCCACTCCGCTGCCATCTCTCTCTACTCCCGGGCCAGCTCTCTCCACCACGGATACGCCGGATACTGAGGCACCTGCTGACCTGGAGCATCAGGCCGATCAGGGGTTCGGGCCTGAGGCACCTGCTGACCTGGATCTCCCGATTGCTCTTCGCAAAGGAGTTCGGGCCTGTACCCAACACCCGCTTGCTGCAGTGGTTTCCTATGATCGTCTTACCCCTGCTCGCCGAGCTTTTGCACTGGCTATCTCGGCCACTGCCACCCCCCGTTCCTACCAGGAGGCCCTTACTATTCCTCATTGGAAAGATGCCATGGATGAGGAGATTGCTACTCTAACTGAACGGGGCACCTGGACCCTTGTTCCTCCTCCCTTCGGCACCGATGTTGTTGGCTGTCGCTGGGTCTTCGTGGTGAAGTTTCTACCGGATGGCAGTGTGGATCGTTATAAGGCTCGCCTGGTTGCCAAGGGTTTTACCCAAACTTATGGGATTGATTACTTTGACACTTTCTCTCCTGTGGCCCGTCTCAGCACTATTCGGGTTCTTCTCTCTGTGGCTGTCAACAGGGATTGGCCCATCTCGCAGCTAGATGTTAAGAATGCCTTCCTCTATGGTGATCTGCAAGAGGATGTTTACATGGAGCAACCTCCTGGGTATGTTGCTCAGGGGGAGACACGGGTATGCCGGCTAAAGAAGGCTATCTATGGCCTCAAACAGAGTCCTCGTGCCTGGTTTGACAAGTTCAGTGGCATTGTTGCGGCCATTGGTTTTACAAGAAGCTCAGCAGATCACTCCTTGTTTGTTCGGAAAACCGCCTCTGGTCTTGTTGTTCTTGCGGTTTATGTTGATGACATTCTTCTTACTGGCGATGACCAGGATGGGATATTGATGACCAAGAAACACCTTCGTCAACATCTGGTCACAAAGGATATGGGCTCCCCGAAATACTTTCTGGGCATTGAAATCTCTAGAAAGCCCAACTCCATGGTCCTTTCACAACGGAAGTATGCTCTTGATCTTTTAAAGGAGGCAGGACTGACTGGTGCTAAACCTGCACGTTGTCCTATGGCTGTTGGAGAAGACAAAACTTGGACAGATGACTCACCTCTTCTCTCCGATCCTACGAGATACCGGCATCTGGTGGGCAAGCTCATATATCTCACGGTAACCAGACCCGACATCTCTTATGCTGTTGGCAAGGTGAGCCAGTTCATGCAAGCTCCGAGGGAGTGTCATCTACAATCTGCTCTGAGGATATTAGAATATATTAAAGCTGCTCCAGGGAAAGGACTCTTATTTCAGAACAATGGTCACCTTAGGGTTGAAGCGTACTCTGATTCAAGCTATGCGGATGACAAAGGGGACCGCAAATCGACTTCAGGTTTCTGCACATTTGTTGGAGGCAATCTTGTGAGTTGGAAGAGCAAGAAACAGTCTGTCGTTTCCAGGTCCAGTGCAGAGGCGGAATATCGCAGCATGGCATCGACTACATGTGAGTTGAAGTGGTTGCGGGCTCTCATGCTTGACTTAGGAGAGGTTTACAACTATCCTCTTCCTATGTTCTGTGACAATAAGGCCGCGATACACATTTCCAAAAATCCGGTCTTTCATGAGAGAACAAAACACATAGAAGTCGACTGTCATTTTATTCGGGAAGAAATATTGAAGAAACAGATTTGCACTCCATTTGTTACTTCCGACAACGAGTTGGCAGATGTCTTCACCAAGCCGGTGTCCGCTTCCTTTTTCCACATCTGCGACAAGCTGGGCATGATCGATATATATGCTCCAGCTTGAGGGGAGTGTTGAAGTTGGTGACCGGGCGGTCTGGCGGTTTGTCCTGGCGGGTTGAAGACCGCGCGGTCTGGCGGTTTGTCTCAGCCGGCTTGGAGGCCGGGCGGTCTGGCGGTCTACTCTGGCGGTCTCTCTTCCTCTCTGGTGGTAGCCGTGCGGTTAGCCCTGCTATCTAACCGCGCGGCTTGTGCGGTTTGTTTTGTATAGTCCGTTTAGTCCTGTAAATTTTAGTCCCACATCTCTTATTTGTATTCTCTCATCTCTCCTCCATTCTATATAAAGGAGGGCATACCATTGTAATACATACATTTTTTGGATAATAAAGTTTCAATTATTCAAAAGCTTATCCGCTTGTTCTCTACTTTTCGCTTCTTTTCGCTACTTTCTAACACAAAGTGAAGAGGACTTGTGAATGCCTTCTACTGAGCTCTACAAAACAAAGGTAAGAGGGGTATAGAAAAACAATAGCTTGCAGGTACCTGAAGGGAGCTTACAAGTATCTGCTAATCTCTGCAAAAGAAGAACAAGATGCGGATATGAAAGAAAAGTAACTCGCAAGTATCTGAGGGGAACTTGTAAATATCTGCTGGTCTCTACAGAAAGAAGAGCAAGAAGCAGATATGAAGGATAATAACTTGCAAGTACCTGAGGGGAACTTGCAAATATCTGCTAGTCTCTGCAAAAATAAGAGTAAGAAACAGATATGAAAGGAAAGTAACTCGCAAGTACCTGATGGAAACTTGCAAATATATGATACTCTCTGCAAAAAGAAGAGTAAGAAGCAGATATGAAAGGAAAGTAACTCGCAAGTACCTGAGGGGAACTTGCAAATATCTGCTAGTCTCTGCAAAAAGAAAAGTAAGAAACAAATATGAAAGGAAAGTAACTCGCAAGTACTTGAGGGTACTTTGCAAATATCGATGCGCTAAGGAAGACATAATTAAGTAGGAGGAAAATCCTATAAACCCTGCCATTAACTGAATAGAGAAGTGTTGGGTTGATCAAAGGTTGAGCCATAGCAATAGTCTTATTGCGCGGTCAGATATGATATCTTAGCTAAATGAACCCATTTTGATTAGACTTTAATCGTATGGTTTGTCGGCCAAGAGAACCATATCCTTTGACTGTGATTGATACCAAGAACATTTAATAAGCATTGTCAATCGTCAGCGGATAGAGCTTTATGGAAGACGAGTATATAAAGTGATTATGGGCAAGAAGTATAACACCATAAATCCTTCAAAGAGGTTAAATTTAACCTGTTAACCTAAAGGAAAGCAATTTTACACAAAAGCGGATTAACCACGCTCCCTTGGAAGGGAACAAAAAAGAAAAAGCGGGATCCTAAGAAGGAATGACGGACGCGCTGCTCTCATGCCTTGGGCTACAAGCATCGCTGATCAGTTTGGCCAGGTGCGTCAAGTGGTCTATAACATTGCTCGCCCTAAAGGATCAACGGTGTTGTGTGCCCCTGAAGGAACGACTTGAGAGTACCTTGAAGTGTTTGACTATCACAACATGAGATGATCACAGAGACAAGGCTACACTTGAACGTCATTGCTTGTCAAGCAACAATCATCTTAGCTGTAATATATCCCTAGCGGAGCACAGTAGAGCTAACAAACTGGGACCTCCCTTGATGCACGTTGTGTGTTAGATACCGGCCAGGATCCGAATCCCTGAAGTCCGCCTGCACAGATTGGACGACTCCCACTGCACATATGCGAACACTCCCCACTATATGTGATCATCGTAGTGTTACTCCAGAAACCAATCTATGGGGGGACGAGCAGGACCCAACGATATCTCGTTGGTTCAGCAGTCCCTTTGGCAAAGAGAAAATATAGAGGAGACAATCAAAAAAGGAAAAGTGTCAGTACGGGATCTCCGATGTTAAATTTATTGAAATGAATGAAAGAGAGATTGGAAACGTTCAGATCATATGTAAGAGAAATATTCAATATGGAGAACAAACCGATCAGCCATGATCACGGAGAGCTTTTGGAACTTTGTCATGTCCATCTTCATCTCAGAATATATTTCCAAGGGCGTCTACGTCATCCGCATCGATGCACTCACTGACAATATTGAAGTTGATATCTTTGCTGATTTGGCTCACTCCGTTTGAGCAGCAAGGACTGTCCACTACTTCTTTGTCTTTTGAAGTAGACGGATCAGAGTGGTCATCCTTCTGGAATAGTTCACACATCTAACCCTGCTTCAGCATCCTCTCCACCAGTTAACGAAGTGCTCGACAGTTTTTAGTTTGATGCTCTTTCTCTTTATGGAATTCGTAGTAGGGATCCGAGTCTTTAGATCTTTGATCAACGGGTTGGTAAGGCCTTTTATAACCAATTTTACCTTTCATGACTTGGATTACGTCCTGCATAACTCGGTCCAGTTCGGATTCTGACGAGTTATCACCCGGCTGTCGGTAAACTGAAGCTGCTTGTGTAGCTAGTACTAGATAAGCATGAGGGGTCGACAATGGTAATCTTTGATTTTGTAAATGATCTTGACTTGGGAAGAGGCGTTGATGACGTCAGAAATTTCTTCCTCTCCTTACTCGCGGTTGAAAATCCATTCGAGGAGACTTTGGAGGTTGTCCGTACGAAGAAGAAGGATCTTTCTCTGTTACTAGCCTCGAGATGTAGTTGAGATTGCTCTTTTCACCTCGTATGTATAAGTTGGCAAGATTGATCATCTCCTGGTATGTCCTTGGCATTCAGATATTAGCTTCGAACTTAAGTGGTCCTTCCCTTAAACCACTTATTAGAGCCACTTGGTACATTTTCGGATCAACGTTTTTAATCTCTAGAATCTATTTTTGAAAACGATCAACAAAGTGAGCCCACGTCTCATTTTCTTGCTTCCTGATCTCAAACAGGGCTTCAACACCGCCTTTCCTCTTGGTAGAGGTAGAAAATCCGAGCAGAAGTTCTCCTCGCAGATCGACAAAGGAAGCGATGGACTGAGGGCGCAGTCCATAGAACCACTCTCTCGCTTGTCCATCAAAGGCTGTTACGAAGATCTTGCACCTGATAGCATCTATAAGAGTCTTAAGGGCGACGACTGATTCAAAAGCTTGTAAGTGTGCTATTGGATCAGACTCCCCAGAATAAGTCTGTAATTGCGGCTCTCTGAAGTGAGCTGGAGTTGGTTCTTGCCGGATACTATATGTAAACGACAATGACTCTTCTCACTCTCCTAATACGTAAGGGAAAGGAAAAAACGGAGCATGAGCTGTAGTTGAAAAAGGAGCGGAAGGATAGAAAGGAAAGGTTGCTACTGGAGGAGCAATTATAGGAACTGAAGAGTAGGGATGACTTCCCTGAAAATCAAGAATCTTGCTGGACTTCCTCGGGAAGCTTCCTGGAAGAAGTTTTGGCGAGCTATAAATTCATCATTTTGAGATCGCAAAGGAGCTGCGGCCTGCCCCGGCGGGTAGGTTGCCGGACAGGTTGGTGGATAAACGGTAGGATAGATTTGCGGATTCCCCAAAGCTGGTGTCGGGTTGACTGGAGGAATCGACGCTACTGCGGATTGCGCTTCTGATCGCTACGTGATAGCAGCTAGAGTACGGTTGATTGCCTAGAATTGTTGGGTGGTTTACCGACACGATTGCTCCAAAGATTCCCAAAGAGGATCTTCTCTAGTACTTGAAGGAACAAGGTTCTTGATAGGTTGATGATCTGTCAAGGCTAACCGTTGGACTTCACCGTCTGTTCGAAATCTGAAGGTAGCATGTTAACTGTTGATGCAGAAAATGCCTCTGCACGCTTGAGAGTGGAGCACATTAAATCCGGGATATGGGGATAAGAGAGGCGATGAGGACTATCGAGCAGCCAGTTACTTTAACGGTTAGGTATTAGCGGTTAAGGCCGAGAGAGGAGAGGAGAAGAGAAGAAGAGGGGGATGCTTGCAGCGACAACAACAGACTTCGTCCGCCGCAACTTAAATGTCACTCTTGCGATGAGCTTTACTTTGACTATGAATCAGTGTTACAGCTTGAGTTGCTCCTTTACATGAAAAATATAATGGGTGCAAAAGGAAGCTGGCAGCAAGAAGGAAGAGATTACCAGGGGCCGCGCGGACTGAGCAAAAATGTTTTTAGACCGCGCAGAATGGTGATCCAGCAGCTCGCTGCCTTAGGCTGAGCGGACTGCGCGATCAGGCAGGGGAGACCACTGAGGTCGCTGGGACAGGCTGCTGGAGGAGCTAAGTTCTGGGGTTAAACCGTAAAGCTTAGCCGCTGTGGTCGTGCAGACAAGCGGTCAGTCCGCTGGAAGGGTTGGCAGGTAGGAAGTTGTGTCCGCAAGATTCGCTGCCAATGTTGCTCCCTCCTCGGGTCCTCCCCAAATGAGAGGTATGAGGGTCTTTTTATAGGCTCGATAAGGTGACGTCTTGGACTGGGCTTGATGACGTCACTCCAATGACATGGGCGAGCTGGGATCAAGCCCGTGACATGCTATGCGAGCTGAGGAGTTGCTCGCCTGCTGCTAGGAAGAGGCTAATGCTGGGAAGCTGAAGATGACTCTGGCGGACTGCGTGAAGAGTCCTCCTGGTACAATGCGGATTGGGTGAATCCGCCTCCACTGCTTGATGAGCCTAGTCTGCCACCTTCTGGCGGACTGATGTTGAGTCTGCGCTGTGCTGTGCGGCTTGATGGGGAATCCGCTTATTACTAGAAGGCAAAGCAAGTCCACTACACTTAGTTGGACTGAGACCGAGTCCGCTACATGTTGGTGGATAGCAGGACGATCACTGCTGGGCGACCTGGAGTAAGAGGCTTTCTTCTAGGCGAACTGGAGGCAGGTTGTCTACTGCTGGGCGACCTGGAGGCAGGTCGCCTGCTGTTGGGCAACCTGGAGGCAGGTTGCCTACTGCTGGGCGACCCTGGAGGCAGGTCGCCTACTGCTGGGAGACCTGGAGGCAGGTCGCTTACTGCTGGGCGACCCTGGAGGCAGGCCGCCTACTGTTGGGCGACCCTGGAGGCAGGTCTCCTACTACTGGGCGACCTTGGAGGCAGGTCGCCTACTACTGGGCGACCCTGGAGGCAAGTTGCCTACTACTGGGCGACCTGGAGGCAGGTCGCCTAGTGATGTGTACAATCCCGTATCCAGCGAGTGAGGTCGCCAAGAACCAGACCGGTCGGTTCAAATCGTCCAAGCAACAGGCGAGCCCAGCAAAGGAATCTGAAGATAGTGGGCGAGCTCGGCATGGAGAAAAGTCGAACCTGAGCTCGGCATTCGTCGACCGCGAGATCGGCATTCGCCATGCTAAGTGAAGATTCGTCGAGCTGAGGTCGACTAACGGAGGCCGACCGATAGGCGATCTCGTCGTCCCAACTCGCACTCGCGCAAAGGAGCTCGGTAACAGCAGGCGAGCAGGATCCGCCGAGGTGGCCAGGCTCCCCAGCTCGCCCAGATCTATGAGGTACTTTTTTCAGTTTTGCCCCCGCTGGTCTGCCCATAGCCCTTCAAAACAGTGGAGTTTGGCTGTTGGCAGACCCAACCAAGGGCATTTTGGTAATTTCAGGTCAGTTTATTTTGGTTATTGGCATTTCATATCCTGAAAACTATAAATAGGACCCAAGGGGTACCCCAGATGGTATGCTTCCTGTGCTATCTTGCTCCAGTTTTCAAGTGCTTTCTGAGGGTACCTTAGCTCGGCCTTTGGCTAAGGAAGGGAAGCGCTCTCAGAACTTCTGGGTGTGTGGTAGGTCCTCCCCGTTGAGCCCTTGGGTCAGTTCTCCCTTATTTATTTTGTTGTTTTGCTTGTAGGAGTGAAGTAGGCGCGCGATTACCCCTTCCCCAAGGGTGAACTCCATAGGAGACTGTTTTTCGGTTTCAACATTTTGGTGCGGTAAGCGTGGAGCGTGGTCAGTGCAAAAAAGCTTCAGCGAGCTAGATGACAGGAGGACAGGGACCTGCCAGGTTTAGCTCGCCTCCCCCCACCCCACCTCTGGCCACAGTGGGGCTGTTTGAAGATTTCAGGAACGAGGTGCTGGGCCTCGTCAAGTTCGCACTCGGCACGCGAGCCTAGTGCTCGACTCTAGCAGTCTAGATCGCAGCCGCCCCCTCCCTGAGCGAGGACGCCCCCGGCAGTCGAGGTGGGAAGGAAATTGCCGAGGAGGGTCGGGGGTGCGAGCTCCTCGGGCGCGAGCTCTTCCCCGGCTCGGCAGGCCGAGGCCAGTTCGGCGAGCTGGGCTCGCGAGACTCGTCAGCTCGCCCAGTAGGGGGAGGCAGCCCCTTCAGCAAGTTGTTCTCTTCAGCTCTAGTTCCAGAAGAGTTCAGGGAACACGAGATGTCCTACTATACTGGGAAGGGAGACCCGGTCCAACACATCCAGTGGTTTAAGGATGTGGTCTCAATCCGGCAGATGTCGGATGGGTTCAAATGCCGACTCTTCGCCATCACCCTCAAGGAGAAGGCGAGGGAGTGGTTCCATCAGTTGCCGGCCAGCTCTATCTATTGTTTCGAGGACCTGCGTCGGGGGTTCATGCTGAGGTTCACTACCTCGAAGAGGAGGAAGAAGGAGTCGGAGTCCCTATTCCACATCAAGCAGGGAGTGAATGAGATGCTGGGGAGCTACGTAGACCGGTTCCAGGAGGAGGTCACCCAGGTACATGAGATGTCGGGCCATAGTTTGATGATGGCTTTCACCCTGGGCCTGCAGCAGGGTTTCTTTAGGATGGATTTGAAGAGGATACCGCCCCCCCACCCCCTCTACTACGAGGAGTTAATGGAGAGGGCGGTGAGAGAAGTTGACGGGGAGGCGTCAAACCCGGAGTTCGCCCGGAAGCTGGCCAGGTGGGCCACGGAGGAGGAGAAGAAGCCAAGAGGAGAAAGAGGACAAGAGGAGAGGAGAGGAGAGCCCCGACAGAGGGAGCAGAGGCAGCTCCAGGGGCAGCAGCAGCCTAGGTGGGGGCGTCAGGAGCCTGATCGTCGGCTGGGCTGGAGGCCCGAGTGGCAAGGGCAGGGGCCACAGAGAGGGTACCAAGGAAGGGACAGCCACCAAGGGGGGCAAGATCAATTCCACCCCCCGGGTTGGAGGCGGGAGCTGAGGCCTCGACTCCCCGATCAAGAAGAGGCTTTGGCCATAGCCATAGGGGAGAGGAGGAGAGCAGCCAGGAGGAGGAGGAGAGAAGTTAGGGTGGAGTTGCCTTACTGCGACTTCCATCAGGAGGAAGGGCATGCCACAGCCACGTGCCTGGAGTTCCTCGAAATGAGGGGAAACAGGGAGCAGCAGCAGCAACAGCAGGGGAATCAGGAAGTGAGGATCGAGGAGGTCCTACCTCGGCCAGAGGAGGACTGTTACGAAGACCGGGTGGATGTTGGGACCCTAGGAGGGATCAGAGTGATCTACGGGGTGGGGTGGCGGGTGGGGGGGGGGGGGTCGAGGCTTCCCGGAAGGCAAGCCTCCACACCATGTATCGCCACAGTGTTGGCTGCACATCCCAAACCCCACCCCTAGAAGAGAGGATCACCTTCTCCAGGAGCGATATGGTGGATCATGTGGATTCTTTTTGCGATGCGCTGGTCATCTAGACCGCCATCGAAAATTATACCGTCTCTAGGATCCTCGTCTACAACAGAAGCTCTGTCAATGTCATCTTTAAAAAGGCGTTTGACGCGATGAAGGTGGAGGCAAAGAGGGTATTGGACTCGGATGGGCCTTTGTTCAGATTTTCGGGGGAGAGGAAGGTGGTCAAAGGATGGGTGGGCCTCCATGTCACCCTGGGGGGGGGGGGCAGTCCAGGAACTGCAGGTTCGTCATCGTGGATGCCCCCAGCAGCTACAGCGCCATCTTCGGGCGGCCCCTTATCAGTGCCTTCCGCTGTGTCCCCACATCATTCCATCAATGCTTGAAGTTCAACGCATAGGGGATTTAGGTCAGGGTCAGGGGGGACCCCAAAGTGGCACGAGAATGCTACGTCACTGCCGTGAACTCCATTTCTTGGCAGGAGGGAGCCGCAGAGATGGAGCGAAGGATGGAGAAGGCGGAGCAGGAAGCTGGCAGGGAGGAGCTGGAGGCGGAGAGCTGCGTCGGGGTAGACGCAGCAGGAGGAGATCGAGATGAGTTGGCCGAGGCGATGGCCATGGAAGAAGAGGTGGAGGCGAAGGTCGTCATCCCAGAGGAGAGGGATGTTGAAGAATGGGGAGAGCAGTCGAAGTTGGAGGCTGCGGAAGAGGTGGTGGAGCTGGAAGTCCTCACCCGAGAAGGCAGGGTGGAGAAGGTCCGCGTCAGCGGAGGGCTGACCCCGGAGGCTCAGGGCAGGATGTTGGAGTGCATCCAGAAGAACGTGGACATCTTCGCATGGAGCACCGCGGAAATGTCGGGGGTTGTCGCGGATGTGGCTTGCCACTACCTCAACTTGGACCCGGGAACACGCCCCGTCCAACAAAAGAAGAGGTCCACTGCGGACAAGCTGGCAGAGCCCATCAGAGAGGACGTGGAAAAGCTTCTCAAGGCCGGCTTCGTGTCCGAGATCCAATACCCCGGCTGGGTCTCCAATGTAGTCATCGTTAAAAAGGGAGATGGCCGGTGGCGTATGTGTATCGACTTCTCCTTGCTTAATAAATCTTGTCCTAAGGACTGTTATCCCTTGCTTCAGATTGACGCTCTGGTTGACTCAGCCGTTGGTTTTTCTGTAATGAGTTTTCTAGATGCATTTTCAGGTTATCATCAAATCAGAATGCATCCCCCGGACATCAAGGATGTCTCGTTCATCACAGGGGATGGGTGCTACTGTTACAAGATGATGCCCTTCGGGCTAAAGAACAAAGGGGAGACCTATCAAAAGATGATGGACAGGGTTTTCAAAGAGCAGAAGGGGAGGAACCTGGAGGTATACGTGGATGATCTCATGATCAAGAATCAGGATGTGGACTCTCACCTGCAGGACCTAGAGGAGACCTTTGCTACCCTGCGCAGGTACAAGATGTGGCTGAACCCCCTGAAGTGTGTCTTCGGGGCCAGTAGGGGGAAGTTCTTGGGGCACCTCCTCACCCTGCAGGGGTCGAGCCGAATCCTGATAAGGTCAAGGCTATCATGGAGCTGGGGTCGTCGTTAAATGCTAGGGAGGTGCAGCGGCTGATGGGGAAGCTGACAGGGCTAAGTAGATTCCTCTCCTGGGCTAGGGAGAAGTGTTCCCCCTTCTTTAAAACACTAGGGGGGGGCAAAAATTCGGGTGGATCAGGGAGTGCGAGGAGGTATTCCAGGCCCTCAAGACGCAATTGACACATGATCTGTTACTCCAAGGGTCGAAGGAGGGGGAGGACCTATTTTTGTATCTCGGAGTCAGGGCGGAGGCCTTAAGCTCTGTCCTAGTTCGTGAAGAGTGGAAGAAGCAGCTCCCTGTATATTACGTGAGCCGGGTACTGAGGAAGGCGGAACTCCAGTATCCAATTTTGGATAAGCTGTCCTTCGCCCTGGTCATCTCATCCCGAAGGCTGCGACCTTATTTTCAGGCACACTCAATCCGAGTGGTGACTGACCATCCCCTCTGCAACATCTTTGAGGGGGTGGAGCATTCCGTCAGGCTAGCCAAGTGGTCGGTGGAGTTGAGCGAATTCGACATCTCCTTTGTTCCCCGCCTCTCGATCAAAGCTCAAGCGATGGCCGACTTCTTGGCCGATTATGTGATTGAGGTGGCAGAGGGAGAGCTCACTCGTCCGACTCCTTGGAAGGTGAAGGTAGATGGCGCCTCGGGTAGGCATTCCCTAGGAGTGGGGGTGATCTTAGAGAGTCCCCAGGGGACTAGAATTGAGCAGATGGTGGTGGTGCACTTTCCCGTCACCAACAATCAGGTCGAGTATGAGGCCGTGATAGCAGGGCTGCGCCTGGCCAGAGAGTTGGGAATGTTGGACGTGGAGGTCTATACTGACTCCATGGTAGTAGCTTCCCAGATCAACAGGGAGTTCTAGGCGAGAGAGCCTACTCTGCGGCTATATTTAGCCAAAGTAAAGGAGGTAATTGGCATGTTCCAAACTTTTTCCATCCAGCACGTGCCCCGGGAGGAGAATGAGCAAGTCGATCAGCTAGCGAAACATGGTCCCTGGGTGGGGGGTACCATCACCAACTTGTTCCGCCCTTCCATCGAAGAGAGGGAGCTTATGGAGATAGACCAGCGGCCTTCATGGATGGATTCGGTCGTAACTTTCCTTTCCACGGGAGAGTATCCGTAGGGGGTAGACAAGAAAAAGCTCAGGAACAAGTTGACGTACTACCTCCTCCAGGACGGGCAGTTGTAAAAAAAGACTCTCTCGGGGATGTTGGCTCGATGCGTGACCGAGGGGGAAGTACAAAGAATCTTGGAAGAAGTCCACTCCGGGGAGTGTGGAAGTCACTCTGGGAGTCGGACCTTGGAAGGTAGGATTGTCATGCAGGGGTACTTCTGGCCCACCCTGGGCCGAGATGCGACGGAGTTCGCAAGAAGGTGCCACAAGTGCCAGCAGTTTGCCCCCCCCCCCCCCTCCAGCTACAACCAGCTTAGCGACTCAAGAGTATCATAGCCCCCTGTCCCTTTGCCATCTGGGGAATGGATTTGGTTGGACCGTTCCCCCAGGACAGTGGGCAGAGAAGGTTCCTACTGGTAATGATCGATTATTTCTCCAAGTGGCTGGAGGTAATGGCGCTGGCCAAGGTGACTTCCCATGTCATCAGGAACTTCGTTTGGGGGGAGATCATCTGCTTCCACAGGTTTCCCCAGGAAATCATCACAGACAATGGGCCTAGTTTGCCAGCGCGGAGTTTACCAGTTTCTGCGAGCAGCTTGGTATCAACCTCAGGTTCGCCTCGGTCCACCACCCCAGGAGCAACGGGCAGGTGGAGGCCACGAACAAGATTATTGTCAACCTCCTAAAGAAGAAAGTGGAAAATCTGAAGGGTAGCTGGGTGGAGCAGCTTCCCGCGGTTCTCTGGGCCTTGAGGACCAACCTCAACACAGCTACGGGAGAAACCCCCTTCAAGCTCTCCCATGGGTGTGAGGCAGTGCTCCCTGTGGAGTTCGAAGTTCAAACGCCTCAAGTTGTTGCAGCAGGGGAAGGCAGGGAAGAATGGTAGGCTAAGAACGAGGAAGAGCTGTGGCTCTCCCTAGACATGGTGGAAGAACTGCGGGACCTTTTTGCCATCCGACAGGAAGAGGTGAAGAGGAGGATGGCCAAGTACTTTGACAAGCACGTCAGAGTCAAGCAATTTGTGGAGGGGGACTTGGTACTGAAGAAGGTGGATGCGGCAGGAAGGTTAGCAACCGTGGGGAAGCTCAACCCCAGCTGGGAAGGTCCATTTATTGTAAAAGAAGCTTTAAGATCAGAGGGGTATCGACTCCAAAATGTGGAGGGCGAGACCCTAAGTCTCACTTGGAGTGCTGATGACTTAAAACGCTTTTTCCCTTAAAACATGTAAGTGGTACTTTGATTTTTAATGAAATTTCTTTAACACGCTAATGATGTCGCAATGAATTTGCATGGAGAAGTGAAGTGTATTTGGACCCCAAGCAGATCCCGTTGTCAGGCTCTCACCTAGCCGGCAGGGCTGGAAGTCACTTGGTGTCATACTTAGACCTCAAGCAGATCCCACTGTCAGGCTCTCACCGAGCTGGTAGGGCTGGAAGTAACTCCATGGTATCAGCCTTGGACCCCGAGCAGATCCCGTTGCCAGGCTCTCACCTAGCTGGCAGGGCTGGAAGTCACTCGGTGTCATCCTTAGACCTCGAGCAGATCCCGCTGTTAGGCTCTTACCTAGCTGGCAGGGCTGGAAGTCACTCGATGGTGTCAGCTTTGGACCTCGAGCAGATCCCGCTGTTAGGCTCTCACCTAGCCGGCAGGGCTGTAAGTCACTCGGTGTCATCCTTAGACCTCGAGCAGATCCCGCTATCAGGCTTTCACATAGCTGGCAGGGCTGGAAGTCACTCGATGGTGTCAGCCTTGGACCCCGAGCAGATCCCGCTACCAGGCTCTCACCTAACTGGCAGGGCTGGAAGTCACTTGGTGTCATCCTTAGACCTCGAGCAGATCCCGCTATCAGGCTCTCACCTAGCTGGCAAGGCTGGAAGTCACTCGATGGTATCAGCCTTGGACCCCGAGCGGATCCCGCTGTCAGGCTCTCACCTAGCTGGCAGGGCTGGAAGTCACTCGGTGTCATCCTTAGACCTCGAGCAGATCCCACTGTCAGGCTCTCACTTAGCTGGCAGGGCTGGAATTCACTCGATGGTATCAGCCTTGGACCCCGGGAAGATCCCGCTGCCAGGCTCTCACCTAGCTGGCAGGGCTGGAAGTCACTCGGTGTCATCCTTATACCTCGAGCAGATCCCGCTGTTAGGCTCTCACCTAGCTGACAGGGCTGGAAGTCACTCATTGTCATCCTTAGACCTCGAGCAGATCCCGTTGTTAGGCTCTCACCTAGCTGACAGGGCTGGAAGTCACTCGTTGTCATCCTTAGACCTCGAGCAGATCCCACTGTCAGACTCTCACCTAGCTGGCAGGGCTGGAAGTCACTCGATGGTATCAGCCTTGGACCCCGAGCAGATCCCGCTGCCAGGCTCTCACCTAGCTGGCAGGGCTGGAAGTCACTCGGTGTCATCCTTAGACCTCGAGCAGATCCCGCTGTCAGGCTCTCACCTAGCTGGCAGGGCTGGAAGTCACTCGATGGTATCAGCCTTAGACCCCGAGCAGATCCCGCTACCAGGCTCTCACCCAGCTGGCAGGGCTGGAAGTCACTCGGTGTCATCCTTAGACCTCGAGCAGATCCTGCTATCAGGCTCTCACCTAGCTGGCAGGGCTGAAAGTCACTCGATGGTGTTGAAAGTCCACCTAGTGTCAACTATCTTCACCTATGGGGGGGGGGGGAATAGGTGACGTACAGCGTTTTTGCGGAATTTAAATTGTACCTGCACACGAAAATAAAACAACACAGCACAAAAGAGTACACAAGCTATTTATAGTGGTTCCCCGATTTGGGTAAATCCACTTTCCCCCTTCGACCTATCTCCCAACAAGGGACGACTCGATCACTTTTCCAACAGCATTGAAATCCAATCCTTGCACTATCGGAAGGAACCCTTCCACACGTAGGAGTCAACACTCCCACAACACGGGTTGCACCCAACCCTTACAACTAGGAACCAACGTTCCTTTACAACAAAAGTAAAACTAGAATGTACAAGAGATACAAACTACGTTTGGAGACTAAGGTGTCCCTCTTCGTTGACGACGTGTTTTTGAAGTCCACGAAGAGTCCACAACCCTAGATCTCTCTTGGAGAGAATCTCCCCGGAACCGGCGGCGGCAAGATGGGCGGCGGCTTGGTTCACGGGATCGGCGGCGACAACGGTGTGCGGCTGCTGTACTTTGGAGATCCAAACTTCGTAGCGAAGCTAGCTAGGTCTACCAACGGTCACACTAGGATCAATCGTCTCGATCGATTCGGATGGGGAAGATTTTCCCGACCAACAAATCAAGAGACAAGAGATCTCCGGTTAGACACGTGAGACTCTAAGCTTGGCTAAGCTTCTGTCGCCGGAAGATCAGGAAGAATCGCGATCAAAAGCGGCGGCCAACTAGCGCGAGCGGCGACGGCGGCGGCGGAGCAGTTTCGCGATTTTAGGTCAAGATCGTCGCTCGGCTTCTTTTTGTGTCCCTTTACTGTTCAAAAATACTTGTATATATACACAAGTAAACACCTTAATGACCGTTGTGGGTCCCACAAGAAGAAACCCTAAATCCGGTTCAAAATAGTGCCAGCGGCAGAATTCGGTCCAGCTTTTTCCCGAAAATTGCCCAAGTAAAAATCGGCGAGAATCACCTGTGATTCTCGTCGAATCGTCGAGAATCACCTGTGATTCTCGTCGAATCGTCGAGAATCACCCTTGATTCTCGACGATTCGGCGAGAATCACAAAGTGATTCTCGACGATTCGTCGAGAATCACAAAGTGATTCTCGTCGAATTTGACTTGATTGCACTCTGATTTAGCCGGCGAGAATCAGCCAGTGATTCTCGACGATTCGGCGAGAATCACTAGTGATTCTCGCCGAATCGGCGAGAATCACTTGGTGATTCTCGTCGATTCTTACTTAGATGATTTTTCGTCTTACGCCTCTGAGCTGCTCTTTGACTCATCCTTGCTCCTTGTCTGCTCTTGCATAAACACAGCCCTGTACTTGAAAGTAAGTGCACTCTAATAGAGAGAGTACACGTAGGCCAACACACTGATCTGCTCAACGAGGGATTACGTCATGCAAACCCGTATATATTGACCTACTGCACCCTGACATTGGTGTGCACTTAGCGTGGAATAACTGCAAGCACAACTTGAAATATTTTGTCAAAAACATTGCCTATTTACCTTAGCTTGTTCAGGGGATTCTTCAAATCAGGTACGTTGTGGATACAATACCCAACAATCTCCACCTATTTGAAGAAGCCTAAACCCTACAAGCTAAGGTGAATAAAGCGTATGAGAATGAAAATCATAACCTTGAAATTTAGCTGAGAGAGATATTCATTACCAATACCAATTTCTTGAGAGCAAACTTGGAGCCACCTTAGCCTTAGCCGAGAGTGTAATCTCCCCCTTTTCGACTTCTGCAAATCTGGGTCTGTAGCATTTGACCCCTTGCTCCCCCTCAGTTCTTGCACCTGTGCTCACAATGGAGTTCCTGGCAGAGGCTCCCCCTAAAGGCATGATCCTGGAGCTTCTGTAGTCTTCATTCCTCATAATTTAGCATCCCCAATTCAGTTTTGAAAAGACTGAACTTGGCCTCGTATAAGGGCTTTGTGAATATATCTGCAATCTGCTTGTCCGTGGGGACATAACAGAGAGAGATGTCCTTGTTCTCCACGTGCTCCCGAATGAAGTGGTAGCGCACTTCAATATGCTTCGTTCTGCTGTGCGATACCGGATTGTTGGCAATTGCAATTGCACTGGAGGAGTCACAGTACATTGGTACTTCCTTGAACTGAAGGTCGTAGTCGGCTAACTGGTTTCTGATCCATAGGAGTTGTGCGCAACAGCTGCCTGCCGAGATGTACTCAGACTCTGCTGTGGAGGTTGCAACACAATTCTGTTTCTTGCTATTCCAGGAAATCAGCCTTCGTCCGAGGAACTGACACGTCCTGGAGGTGCTTTTCCTGTCATCCCTACTCCCTGCAAAATCAGCGTCTGAAAAACCTATTAGCTCGACATCATTGTTTCTCGGGTACCACAAGCCAAGATTGGGAGTACCTTTAAGGTATCTTAGAATTCGCTTCGCAGCGACATAGTGAGATTCCTTAGTGTTCACCTGATATCTGGCACAGACACATGTGGAGAACATGATATCCGGTCTACTGGCAGTAAGGTAGAGCAGGGATCCAATGATGCTTCTGTATTTGGTTTCATCGAAAGGTTTACCTTTCTCATCCTTATCCAGAGACATAGTTGATCCCATTGGAGTCCTCATAGAGGTTGCATTCTCCATACCGAATTTCTTGAGGAGTTCATTTGTGAACTTCGTCTGAGAAATGAAGATTCCATCCTCAGACTGTTTCACTTGAAGTCCCAGGAAATACTTTAGCTCTCCCATACTGCTCATTTCAAACTTTCCTTGCATAAGTTTAGAAAACTTTTTGCAAAGATTGTTGTTCGTTGAGCCGAATATTATGTCATCGACATAGATTTGCACCAGCAAAATCTTGTCTTTGACTTCCCTGAGAAACAATGTCTTATCTATTTTACCTCTAGAGAACTTGTTCTCAAGAAGAAAACTAGATAAAGTCTCATACCAAGCTCGTGGAGCTTGTTTTAAACCATATAAAGCTTTATTAAGAAAATAAACATGATTGGGATAAGTAGGATTGACAAAACCTGGGGGTTGAGCGACGTATACTTCCTCTTTCAGGTCTCCGTTCAAGAATGCTGATTTCACATCCATTTGATAGACTGTGAATCCTTTGTGCGAAGCATACGCCAGGAACAATCTGATTGCCTCGAGCCTTGCTACTGGTGCAAAGGTCTGGTCGAAGTCAATCCCCTCCTCCTGTCTGTAACCTTGAGCCACCAGCCTGGCCTTGTTCTTTATGATGACACCATGTTCATCCAGTTTGTTTCTGAAGATCCACTTGGTGCCAATCACATTCTGCTTGTGTGGTCTGGGAACCAGCGTCCAGACGTTGCATCGTTCGAATTAATGTAGTTCATCTTGCATGGCCAAAATCCATGCCGCGTCTTTGTTCGCCTCGTCGAACTTCTTTGGCTCAACCAGTGATAGGAAGCTAAGATGCAAAACTTCGTTAATAGTACCTCTTCGAGATCTGACACCGACACGAGGATCTCCGATGATCTGATCTCTAGGATGATCCCTCACGTGCCGGAGCTCTAGAAGTCTGGCGTCTGGAGCTTCGACTACTTCTTGGGCTTCTCCTTATTCTAAGAGATTTGTTCCATTTTGATCTTCAACATTCCCAGATGACGTAGAGGTGGAAACTTTGACGTACTTAGGAGTTTCATCTTTAGCGGTCTCATCGAGATCCAGCTGTTCAAGTCGTGCACCTGCATCTTCAAGAATACCACTGGAAGAATTGTTGTTAAGCAAACTTCCTTCATCAAATACAACATTAATTGATTCTTCTACCACTAGGGTTTTCTTATTGAAGACCCTATATGCCCGACTGTGGGAACTATAGCCCATGAATATGCCTTCGAAGCATTTTTCACCAAATTTAGTACGCGGGTACTTCCCATTATTCAGTACATAGCATCTGCAACCAAAGATCCTCAAGTAGGACATGGTTGGTTTCCTGCCTTTCAGTAGCTCGTAAGGCGTCTTACGATGATGCTTGTTGATCAATGCTAGGTTTTGTACATGACAAGCTGTATTGACCGCCTCTGCCCAGAAGTATTCTGGGAGAGAAGCGTCTGTCAACATTATCGTGCAAGCTTCAATGAGAGTTCTATTTCTCCTTTCCGCAACTCCATTTTGCTGAGGAGTGCGCGGGGAGTAAAACTCATGAAAGATACCTTGTTCTTCACAAAACTCTGTCATAGCACCAGATTCGAATTCTGTTTCATGGTCACTTCTGATTTTGACCACTGAGCAGTTAAATTCGTTCTGAACCTGCTTGACAAAGCTAGTGAAGATGTCAAACGTATCTGACTTTCGTTTTAAAAAGAACACCCATGTAAACCGAGAATGATCATCAACTATCACTAGCGTATAGGACTTGCCTCCCAAGCTATGAACTTGCATTGGACCAAACAAGTCCATATGTAGAAGATAAAGACACCGGGAAGAGTCTTTGTCTGCAATGCTCTTAAAGGTAGCCCGTGTCTGTTTGCCCATCTGGCATGCAAGACAGGGGCTATCTTTGATGCACTTGATACTGGGAGCATTCCTTACTAAGTTCTTAGAAAATAGCATACTAATTGTCTTGAAATTAATATGTGCCAATCTCTTGTGCCATTGATCACAAAGAGATGCACTGCCAGCTGCCACTAGGCATACGGGGGTAGATGAATCTAAACTAAGAAAATTAAGCCAGAAGATATTTCTGCTCCTAATGCCTGTTAGTATCGTCTCAGAAGAGGCACATGATATTATCAGGCATTTATCCTTGCAGAACTTAACGTCATAACCTTTATCACATAACTGACTTACACTGATCAGGTTATGGTTTAACCCTTCAACATAAGCCACGTCTGTGATAGAGATTATACCATTGGAAATCATACCGTAACCTCTGGTGACTCCACGATCTGACCCCCCAAAGATGACTTTGGGTCCATTCTCGACGGGAGTGTAATCACGCAGCAGGCTTATTGTCCCAGTCATATGCCGGGAGCATCCACTGTCCAAGTACCATATTGGCGTTTTGGTGGCCTTTGGACATTCCTGCAAAACAAAATCAATTTCCCTTAGGAACCCAATTGAACTTGGGTCCTAGATTCTTGGTTAGCAGCATCCCCCTCAGTTGGTTAACCCTACGAGTGGTCGGCCTCGCATTGCTAACATAGGGAGTCTCGAGATACCTTGGATTAAACCAACAATCCATGGCAAAGTGACCGACTTTGCCACAGCACCAACAGTCGAATCTATTGTACCTCCTCCTAGGCTCCTGCCTTACCCTGGGAATGGTGGGTACAGCCGGGGCCTTGGATCTGGTGGTGGAGGCCTCATAGTGATTGCAGTCACATGACTTCTTCACCTTCTGTTTCGTCAGTATAACAGGCTTGACTCTTGGTGCCTGCTTTCCATTATGGCCGCTAGAGAATTGACCATAATTTCCCATGTGGATTTCCTCATAAGGTGCCTTGAAGGCACTCTCACCGAAGTTCCGGGGAAAGGTCCAACCATCATATCGGCTCTTTGGCTTTGCAACCGAGGGCCGGAAATGATGACCAAAGGTTGATTCAAAGTCATGTTGGTTGCAAGGAAAGCTAGGCTTTCTGAATGCAACAGGACTAAGCGGAGCCTTTCCCTTTTCATCAGCAGAGGCCTTCTTGGCGGCCTTATTCTTCCTCTGGTTCCTGTTTCTCCTGGATGAGGAACCAGATATCCCTGCATGCCACAAGCCAGCTCCTTTGGCCTGAGCAGAGAAGGTATCAACTACTGGAAGAACAGTTTTTGGCATAGAGAAGCTCTTGACGATCTTCTTTTCTGCCGCAAGTTGTTCTTCCAACTTGTCGACTTCCTCCTGCTTAAGATCAAGGAGTTTGAGAGACTCTGAATGCTTTGAAGTTAGGTCAAGGTGCTCCTATCGGAGAGAAATCAAACTGGTGACCTCTTCCCTTAGGGAGACACACTCACCCTTAAGGAATTTCACTTCCTTTTTCTCATCCTTCAATCTCTTACGGCACTCCTCGAAAGTGTTGAGCAGAAGCTCATACTTCTTGAGGAGCTCCGCTTCACGGGCCGAAAGGCTATCTTCAGGTTCATCATCCTGAGACTCAGGATCAGATTCAGAGTCGGAGAGAGGGGTGTAAGCTTTTACCTTCCCAGTAAATGGGGGGCATTCTCCTTCTGAGTCGGAGCGACCCACCAGCCCGAAGTAGGCTTCCTCATCATCACTGGAGTCCGAGGAATCAGACTCACTCAATGTCTTTGGCCTTTTGGCGATGTAGCTCTGCTCTTTCTTCTTATCTCTAGAGGATTTGTGCTCCTCTCCTTTCCCTTTTTCTCTCTTGCCTTGATAGCAGTCGGTCACGACGTGTCCTGCCTTATTGCATCCAAAGCAAATAATGTCAGAGGAGCGATGTTTGTTCGGTTTAGAAGCATACCTGTCAGAAGAATAATTTTTCTTCTGATGCCTGGAGGAGGAGCCGTCTTTCTTTCTTTGACTCCTCATCTTGAGGAACTTCTTGAACTCTCGGGTGATGAGGGAGAAATCCTCCTCCGACAGCTCTGAGCTGGAGGAGCATGGCTCGGAGTCCTCCTCCTCATCCTTTTTCCTGGCACGGTATGAAACCGCACCCTTGCCTTTTCTGGAGTGACTGGATTTTAGAGCCACAGTCTTTTCTTTGGCTGCGGCCTTCTCTGCTTCTTCTTCAGCTTTCCTGGTGTTCAGTTGAAGCTCATAAGACATCAGCTTCCCAAACAGAATTTGCGGGTCTGTTTCAGCAAGTCTGCCAAACTCTCGGATGGCGTAGATATTTGTGTCCCATTCCTTAGTAAGGGACCTAAGGAATTTATCATTGAGTTCACCATTAGTGAACACTCTTCCGTATCCTTTGAGGGCATTGACAATCTTGAGGAAGTTCTCGAAGGTGACTCCGATCTCTTCCTTAGGCCCTTGTCTGAAGGACTCATATTTCTGGTTCAGGAGGGATCTACGATCATCTCTCACTTCATCAGTGCCCTCCATTAGGATGATCAGGCAATGCCAGATCTCCTTTGCTGTCCTGCAGTTGCAGAAGTTCTGCATCATTGAGTCATCAACCGCGCTGACCAGAATGTTTTTCGCCTTCTTGTCAAGTCCTACTAGCACCATCTCGTACTTGTCCATTTCAGAAAGTTTCTTTGGCACTTTCTGGGTAGGATCAATGGTGGAGGCCTTAGTGGGGACATAAGGTCCCTCCTCCACGATCATGAAGAGTCGAGGATCAACAGCTTCCATGTAGAACCTGATCCTTTCCTTCCAGATAGGAAAGTTGAGCCTGGTGCACACTGGGATCTTGCCTGTGTACTTGAGCCCGCCCATAGTAGATGTTTGTCTTCTTCTTGACACTAGTGACAGGATTCTACTCAAGGTGTGAACCTTTTTGATGAGCAACCTGGCTCTGATACCACTTGAAAGTCCACCTAGTGTCAACTATCTTCACCTATGAGGGGGGGAATAGGTGACGTGCAGCGTTTTTGCGGAATTTAAATTGTACCTGCACACAAAAATAAAACAACACAGCACAAAAGAGTACACAAGCTATTTATAGTGGTTCCCCGATTTGGGTACATCCACTTTCCCCCTTCGACCTATCTCCCAACAAGGGATGAAAGTCCACCTAGTGTCAACTATCTTCACCTATGGGGGGGGGGAATAGGTGACGTGCAGCGTTTTTGCGGAATTTAAAATGGTACCTGCACAATAAAAATAAACAGCACAGCACAGCACACAGAATACACAGGCAATTTATAGTGGTTCCCTGACTTGGGTACATCCAATTTCCCCCTTCGACCTATCTCCCAACAAGGGACGACTCGGTCACTTCTCCAACAGGATTGAAATCCAATCCTTGCACTATCGGAAGGAACCCTTCCACACGTAGGAGTCAACACTCCCACAAACCGGGTTGCACCCAACCCTTACAACACGGAACAATCGTTCCTTTACAATAAGAGTAAAACTAGAATGTACAAGAGATACAAACTACGTATGGAGACTAAGGTGTCCCTCTTTGTTGACGACGTGTTCTTGAAGTCCACAAAGAGTCCACTACCCTAGATCTCTCTTGGAGAGGATCTCCCCGGAACCGGCGGCGGCAAGATGGGCGGCGGCAAGGTTCACGGGATTGGCGGCAACAACGATTTGTGGCTGCACTTCTTTAGAGATCCAAACTTCGTAGCGAAGCTAGCTAGGTCTACCAACGGTCACACTAGGATCAATCGTCTCGATCGATTTGGATGGGGAAGACTTTCCCGATCTACAAATCGAGAGACAAGGGATCTCCGGTTAGACACGTGAGACGCTGAGCTTAGCTAGGCTTCTGTCGAAGGAGGATCTGGGCGAAACCACGATCAACCGGCGAACAACTTGTCGCGAGCGGCGACGGCGGCGGAGCGGAAGCGGCGATTTAGGTCACGTTACGGCTCGCGAATTTCTTATCTTCCTTGCTCCCTACTGTTCAAAAATACCCATGTATTTATACACTGTAGACACTTACAATATGACCGTTGTGGGTCCCACACGTAGAAACCCGAAAACCGGTTCAAAATAGTCCAGCGGCAGAATCCGGTCCAGCAGCTTCCAGAGAAATCGCCAAGTAAAAATCGGCGAGAATCGCAGGTGATTCTCGACGAATCGGCGAGAATCAGTTAGTGATTCTCGACGATTCGTCGAGAATCGCAGGTGATTCTCGACGAATCGGCGAGAATCAGTTAGTGATTCTCGACGATTCGTCGAGAATCACTAATGATTCTCGCCAAATCACTTTTTGATTCTCAACGAATATAACTTGGTGTTCAGGATCTGCTCTGCGATGGGTTCGGCGAGAATCATTAGTGATTCTCGCCGAATCTTACTTGGCACCGTTTTGAGGTAGCCGGAAAGAGTCGGCGAGAATCACTAATGATTCTCGACGATTCGGCGAGAATCACTAGTGATTCTCGCCGAATCGGCGAGAATCACTTGGTGATTCTCGTCGAATTATACTTAGACGAATTTTCGTCTTTCCACCCATGATGAGCTCCTTGACCTATCCTTGCTCCTTGTCTGCTCTTGCAAGATTACAGCCCTGTACTTGAAAGTAAGTGCACTCCAATAGAGAGAGTACACGTAGGCCAACACAGTGATCTTCTCAACGAGGGATTACGTCGTGCAGACCCGTGTATATTGACCTACTGCACCCTGACATTGGTGTGCACTTAGCGTGGAATAACTGCAAGCACAACTTAAGAGGTTTCATCAAATACATTGTGAATTCATCTTAGCTTGACAGGTGGCTTCCTCAAATCCAGGTGATTGTGGATACAATACCCAACAATCTCCCCCTATTTTACGAAGCCAAAACCCTACTAGCTAAGATGAATAACACCAATCAAATAATATAAACAACATTCAGAATTTAAATATGCAGCACAAGAGAATATAAGCAAACAGATCAAGACTTGAGTCATTCACAAATTCAAATATATATACAAATATATATATATATATATATATATATATATATATATATATATATATATATATATATCTCAGAATTGTTCATATAATAACAATAAGCATTAAATATTCTTAAGAGAGAATGACAAGCTATAAATGGTTGACTATTTTTCCTTAGCTAAGTCATCCTTGAGTTTTTGCGTCAAATACTTCTTCCTTTGCCTCTCCATATACTCTTTAGGCTTCGGATAATATCTGGGAGGAGGAGCTTTATCTGCCACAGTATTGGTTCTGAAGAAGATGTTCCTTTTGGCTTCATACGTCTTATGCATCTCCCATTCATACTGGCTGTATACCTCCTTTCGATTGATTTCCCCTTATTCCTGTAGCCAGAAGGTGTCCAAGATGATATTCTTTGAAACTGGACTCCACTTTTCATTTCTTACTTCCTCCTCACTCAGTCGAGTTCTCTTTTCAGCCTGTGTCTCCTTGGAGGTCCCTTCTTGAGCTTTTCTCTTCCCCCTGGCTTTTGCTAGGGCCTCTTGGTCAAACATGCTCATCAGTTTTGCTTTAGAAATTGCCCTAGCATCATCTCCACTCATGGGAACCTCTGCCGCACTTACTCCCTCAGCAGCACTTACTCCCGCAGCAGCCGTAGAAGTCTCAGGAGCATGAATACCTGCAGGATTGTCAGGAAAAACGACGCCTAACGCGCCTAACGCCTGTTGGAGCATCCACCAGCAGCTCTCATAGACATATTTGTTTGACTGTTCGAAGTTTGTGATCATGATTTCTTGAAGCTCAGCCATCTTAGCTATGTATTCCTTCTCCCCCTTTTTGGCTTCGACTGCTATGGAGTTTGCATAAGAATGCAGTGACTCATCAATATGCTTTGAAGTCCTGGAGAATTCATTGACTAAGGCTTGCTGATTGGCGTTGAGAGTTACCATATTACCGTCAAACTTTTGAATGTTGTTTGCTACAACATGAGCATTCTGATTTACCACGACAAGAGTGTCGGTGTTCTTTTTCAACCCGTCCATCAGAAGAGTGACCGCTTGGCCGGCCACGGTATACTTTTCTTCAAATTTCTTTTCCATCACGTCAAGTTTATGATTGATCTCCACCATATTCTTGAGCATGAGATTTTCAGATTCCTTAATCCTTTTCAGCATTTTATTTTGAGCTTTTTCAAAAGAGGTCTTAAGCTCATCCACTATGCCCTGAATGATATTCACGGTGTGAGTGGCTATATCATCTCGTAGGGGAATATTCTGAGGCACTTCTTGGCCTTGCTCTTCAGCAGAAGCACCTGTAGAGCTAGACACCATCACAGTCTCTAATGGGGGAATGTTGGCGGCCTCTGGATGCTTCTCTAACTCCCCCTCCACTCGTGCACCAATGTTTTCAGGAATGATTTCAGGTGCGTGCTTGTCAGATGGAGGTTCTATGAGATCCTGAGTCTCCAAGGCTTCTTGTCCCTCATTGCCATCATCCTCTCCTTCATCATCCATGAAATCATCTTCATCAGCATCCTCTTCCAACTCTTGGTCAGCAGTCCCCTGTACATCAGCTTCGGCTCCTTGATCGTTCCGGTTCAGGGCCTCCTCATTCTCCAGCACAGCTTCACTGTCTTCTTGTATATCTGCCACATCATCCCGGACCATCTGGGAGATGTCAGATACTATATCAACATGAGTGGGTAGAGTCTCCCCCTCAATTCCTGCAGTCAAAGCGTCAGGAATTTCACTGGGGATTACTGCTGGAGATACTTCCTGTTGGTCTTCCATGGCAGCCTGCCCAATTCGCCTCTCCCATCTGTCAAAAACACTTGCGTCCATTTTCTTCAGGTAGTGTAGAGGAACACCTGTACTCATGTCAAACTTGTCTCCATTCAGCTGATTGAGATATAGACTTATGATTCGGCCAAAGCTCGGAGATCTCAGGGTGTCCTTTATTTTCTCAAACAGCAATGACCCCCAGTTGAATCTTCTTCGGCAGACAATAGCCACCAGGATCTTGAATATATCCGCAGAGATATGGTCATGAGATCCTGGCTTGCAGATGAGTACCTTTCCAATTATGTCAGACAGAAGCTTCCCTTCTTCATTCATATCCTTGCGCTTGATCGACCGAGTTCCTTGTGAGAGACCGCAGAATAAGAGAGTCCTGGTCTAGTCTTCGTCCTCAAGATAGTCCTCGTGCTCCGAGCTAGAGAGCTGCAGGAAGCGGGTCAGCTTGTTGGCAGACATCTTGACCTTTGCCCCAGCCACCTTGCTCTTGATAAGAGAGTCGCCATTCCGGAGTTTTGCGGTAGCGAAGAACTCCAGCACCTCTTTGTCCAAGATTTTGCACGGGTGCTCCAGGACGAACGAGAGTCCAGCCTCTTCCAGCATCAGAATGATGTTTCGGAATTCATCAGAGGCATGAGAGAACCCTGTTCGAACTAGCTCGCAACCAGTGACTAGCCCAGCGGTTGTCCTTGGAGCCATTGCAGATCTAGGGAGAGAAGCCCTACTCTACGCTTAATCAAAAATCAAAAAGGAAGCGACACTAGTGATCAAGTCCAAGTAAGGGTGAGGGGGTGGTTACTTAAAGGTGTAGACGGTGAGTTAGTTCGATGAAGACGAGGGACACCTGATGAGTGCACACGGAGAAATTTCTGGAGGGAGGAATTGAAACCGGGAGAGATCGTCGGTGAGACCTTCGGCGGGATTCTTGCGGGAGACCTTCGGGGATTCGACGGGATTCGGCGGGATTCGACGGATGCCTACGCGATTCTTGGTGAGTTCCCTGCGGAGTTCTGCGGGAGTTGGCGAGAACGGCGAGAACCCTACGGGAAGATGATTCGGCGAAGATCTTTGCGGGATTTGGCGTGTTTCCTGTGAAGTTCGGCGGGATTCGGAGAGTTTGCTCCTTCGGCGGGATTCCTATGGAAGGTGAAGGGTCGGCGGGATTCTAATATATAAAGGGTCGGCGGGATTTCTTTGCGTTAACGACAGGTTTTAATAAGGGTTTAACAAGTTATAACGGGATCCCTTTGCTAAGAGTCGGTGGGAATTTGTCTAAGTTGTAATCGAAGGGTTTCTTTGTCTAAGTTGAAATCGAAAGGTTTCTTTACTAGTAATCTTCAAGTTAAGAGGCATTGCAGCATTTTCGAATTCTTCTGATGTCAAGTCAATTTAAAAATTATAAATATATATATATCTTAAAGCCAATCTATTTGGGTTTGAACGGGGCTTTTCCAAACACTTCTTGATGTCAATTGTGAGTTGTTGAGATTCACAATGACATATCTTCGTTAACTCTTTATTGATGTATAAAGGTTTGTATGTATCGAGTTAACCTATCCTTAGATGTGCACACATATATGTATAAGCATATGTATAAATATACATATATAAAGATATATATGTAAATGTGGATACAATATGACTCAAGTCCTTGAACTGATCAAAAGTACCTGGGATTATGAGAGTTAACATTTAGTCTCTCTGACTATAACATACCAGGTGCTCGATGTTATAATGCTTATATAGATATCACTTCTGTTATTCCAGATGCATGTTCCAATTCAGTCTTGGAACACCTACTGTCTAGTTCCCCTCATATTTACGGTAACCTAGACTACCCTGCAAGAAAGAATTACCTTACCTTAGGAACCCAAATCATATGGGGTCCTAGGTTCCTGTTAGCATAAGCACTCAACTGCCTTCCTTCAGAAAACCTGTCAGGAAGGCTACCTCTGTCCCGTGAATGTGGATAATCCCTTGCCTTTGGCATAGAGGGGTTGTGCCAACAGTCGATGGCAAAGTGTCCCACTTTGCCACAACACCAACATGGGTGAATGTTGTATCGCCGTTTCTGACCTGATCTAGTGACTGAGGTAGTCACGGTCCTAGGTCTCAACGGGATAGGGCATGATCTCCTCACAAAATTTCCTCTTCCACCGTGACACGTGGAAGGGTGAAAGGAATGCATGTTGCGAGCGTCATGAGGCCGGGGAGGTGGTGCCTTCCTTTCAGGCATCCCCCTTCCAGAGGCCCCATGAAAACTTACACCATGACTTCTAACCTCCCTATCCTGTGTCCTCAGGTGGTGAGAAGTGTTCTGTGAGCTGGGACATGCAGATTCACACCGAGTTGAGGCAGTGGCAGTGAATACAAAGGGCTCAGACTGAGCCTTAGGTATTCTCTCATGGGTGGCCACGACGGCCCTTGCACTACGGGTGTTTCCACATGGGGACAGATCACCCTTGCAGTGACCACGACTATTCCTGTGGTCATACCTGAAGGCATGATGAGTTGCCTTCTTGCTTGGAGTGGGGGTTCGGAATACCGTTTCCCCATTTCTCCACGAATTGATAATCCGGGAGATCCACCCATTTTCTTGCTTTCTCTTTATAGCATCAACCTTGGAAAAGTTTGATACTATTCTTTTCTCATTCTCTAGACTACTCTCTAGAGCTGAGATTTTAGAGTCCTTGACCTTGTTGGACGCCAATTGGAGAACCAACAAGATCTTCAGTCGAGCAATCTCTTGAGCTTGCTCCTCAGCAAGTAGGTTGCTTGTCTGAAGGGCTCTCTTCAGGGAATCAGCATTGTCTGAAGGAAAGCAGTTCCTGTCTTCAGAAACTTCAAGAGATACAGGGCAGGATGAAGAAGTTACCTGCTCTTCAGTGATATTGTCATTAAAGCCAGTGACCATTGTATCATCCTCATCAGAGCAGCTTTCCTCACTGGCCTCTTCAGTATCTGACACGGACACTGGAGCTCTGATGCTGTCCGAGAGATCCTTGTCTTCATCATCAGAGGTGAAGACCCCCACATAGGCTTCATCCTCTGGTTGACAGCAGATTCCAACTTTCTCTGACCCTCCCATCAGCTCAGAGATCATCACCCACATAGTTTTAGCCGTCCTACATTTTTCCAATCTAGAGCGAGAAGCTCCAGACCAGATATCCAAGATAATTTGACGAATCCTCTTGTCCAAGTTAAAGAGTGATAGTTCCGTCTCTGACATCTCTGCAATGCACTTGGGCACTTCGATATTCTTTCCAGAGCAGGAGGTCTTCATAGGAATGAAAGGACCCTCTTCCAGGATGAAAGATGCTCGAGGATCGATGGCCTCCAAGTGACATGACACCCTCATCCTCCAGACGGGATAATACTCCTTTGTGCATGCGGGGAGTCTTAGTGGCGATATCTCATAATCCAGCTCCATGCTTCTGACACTGGTGGCAGGATACTACTCAAGGTGTAAACCTTTTTGATGAGTAACCTCCCTCTGATACCACTTGAAAGTCCACCTAGTGTCAACTATCTTCACCTATGGGGGGGGGGGAATAGGTGACGTGCAGCGTTTTTGCGGAATTTAAAATGGTACCTGCACAATAAAAAGAAACAGCACAACACACAGAATACACATGCAATTTATAGTGGTTCCCCGACTTGGGTACATCCACTTTCCCCCTTCGACCTATCTCCCAACAAGGGACGACTCGGTCACTTCTCCAACAGGATTGAAATCCAATCCTTGCACTATCGGAAGAAACCCTTCCACACGTAGGAGTCAACACTCCCACAAACCGGGTTGCACCCAACCCTTACAACACGGAACAATCGTTCCTTTACAACAAGAGTAAAACTAGAATGTACAAGAGATACAAACTACGTATGGAGACTAAGGTGTCCCTCTTTGTTGACGACGTGTTCTTGAAGTCCACAAAGAGTCCACTACCCTAGATCTCTCTTGGAGAGGATCTCCCCGGAACCGGCAGTGGCAAGATGGGCGGCGGCAAGATTCACGGGATTGGCGACAACAACGATGTGCGGCTGCACTTCTTTAGAGATCCAAACTTCGTAGCGAAGCTAGCTAGGTCTACCAACGGTCACACTAGGATCAATCGTCTCGATCGATTCGGATGGGGAAGACTTTCCCGATCTACAAATTGAGAGACAAGGGATCTCCGGTTAGACACGTGAGATGCTGAGCTTAGCTAGGCTTCTGTCGCAGGAGGATCTGGGCGAAACCACGATCAACCGGCGAACAACTTGTCGCGAGCGGCGGCGGCGGAGCGGAAGCGGCGATTTAGGTCACGTTACGGCTCGCGAATTTCTTATCTTCATTGCACCCTACTGTTCAAAAATACTCATGTATTTATACACTGTAGACACTTACAATATGACCGTTGTGGGTCCCACACGTAGAAACCCGAAAACCGGTTCAAAATAGTCCAGCGGCAGAATCCGGTCCAGCAGCTTCCAGAGAAATCGCCAAGTAAAAATCGGCGAGAATCGCAGGTGATTCTCGACGAATCGGCGAGAATCAGTTAGTGATTCTCGACGATTCGTCGAGAATCACTAATGATTCTCGCCGAATCACTTTTTGATTCTCAACGAATATAACTTGGTATTCAGGATCTGCTCTGCGATGGGTTCGGCGAGAATCATTAGTGATTCTCGCCGAATCTTACTTGGCACCGTTTTGAGGTAGCCGGAAAGAGTCGGCGAGAATCACTAATGATTCTCGACGATTCGGGGAGAATCACTAGTGATTCTCGCCGAATCGGCGAGAATCACTTGGTGATTCTCGTCGAATTATACTTAGACGAATTTTCGTCTTTCCACCCATGATGAGCTCCTTGACCTATCCTTGCTCCTTGTCTGCTCTTGCAAGATTACAGCCCTGTACTTGAAAGTAAGTGCACTCCAATAGAGAGAGTACACGTAGGCCAACACACTGATCTGCTCAACGAGGGATTACGTCGTGCAGACCCGTGTATATTGACCTACTGCACCCTGACATTGGTGTGCACTTAGCGTGGAATAACTGCAAGTACAACTTAAGAGATTTCATCAAATACATTGTGAATTCATCTTAGCTTGACAGGTGGCTTCCTCAAATCCAGGTGATTGTGGATACAATACCCAACAAGGGACGACTCGGTCACTTTTCCAACATGATTGAAATCCAATCCTTGCACTATCGGAAGGAACCCTTCCACACGTAGGAGTCAACACTCCCACAACACGGGTTGCACCCAACCCTTACAACTAGGAACCAACGTTCCTTTACAACAAAAGTAAAACTAGAATGTATAAGAGATACAAACTACGTTTGGAGACTAAGGTGTCCCTCTTCGTTGACGACGTGTTTTTGAAGTCCACGAAGAGTCCACAACCCTAGATCTCTCTTGGAGAGAATCTCCCCGGAACCGGCGGCGGCAAGATGGGCGGCAACTTGGTTCACGAGATCGGCGGCGACAACAGTGTGCGGCTGCTGTACTTTGGAGATCCAAACTTCGTAGCGAAGCTAGCTAGGTCAACCAACGGTCACACTAGGATCAATCGTCTCGATCGATTCGGATGGGGAAGATTTTCCCGATCAACAAATCAAGAAACAAGAGATCTCCGGTTAGACACGTGAGACTCTAAGCTTGGCTAAGCTTCTGTCGTCGGAAGATCAGGAAAAATCGCGATCAAAAGTGGCGACCAACTAGCGCGAGCGGCGACGGCGGCGGCGGAGCAGTTTTGCGATTTTAGGTCAAGATCGTCGCTCGGCTTCTTTCTGTGTCCCTTTACTGTTCAAAAATACCCGTATATATATACACAAGTAAACACCCTAATGACCGTTGTGGGTCCCACAAGAAGAAACCCTAAATCCGGTTCAAAATAGTGCCAGCGGCAGAATTCGGTCCAGCTTTTTCCCGAAAATTGCCCAAGTAAAAATCGGCGAGAATCACCTGTGATTCTCGTCGAATCGTCGAGAATCAAGGGTGATTCTCGACGATTCGGCGAGAATCACAAAGTGATTCTCGACGATTCGTCGAGAATCACAAAGTGATTCTCGTCGAATTTGACTTGATTGCACTCTGATTTAGCCGGCGAGAATCAGCCAGTGATTCTCGACGATTCGGCGAGAATCACTTGGTGATTCTCGTCGATTCTTACTTAGATGATTTTTCGTCTTACGCCTCTGAGCTGCTCTTTGACTCATCCTTGCTCCTTGTCTGTTCTTGCATAAACACAGCCCTGTACTTGAAAGTAAGTGCACTCCAATAGAGAGAGTACACGTAGGCCAACACACTGATCTGCTCAACGATGGATTACGTCGTGCAGACCTGTGTATATTGACCTACTGCACCCTGAGATTGGTGTGCACTTAGCGTGGAATAACTGCAAGCACAACTTGAAATATTTTGTCAAAAATATTGTCTATTTACCTTAGCTTGTTCAGGGGCTTCTTCAAATCAGGTACGTTGTGGATACAATACCCAACAGGTGTCATCCTTAGACCTCAAGCAAATCCTGCTGTTAGGCTCTCACCTAGCTGGCAGAGCTAGAAGTCACTCTATGGTGTTAGTCTTGGACCCCGAGCAGATTCTGCTGTCAGGCTCTCACCTAGCTGACAAGGCTGGAGGTCACCTAGGGAAGTCCTGCACCCCCCAGGTAGTGCCTAACAAACTTGGACCTTCTAAGATTAAGAGGAGAGCTCGACAGGGGCGAGCTCGGGCTCGCTAATTCAGCTCGGCCTCGGCAGAAGGGTGACAAGCCAGGCCCTAGGACCTCGCTAAGGGGAGGTGGATCCCGCCGAGACGCCCCACCCCCACTTTGTTTTTTACTTGGAAAAATTTAGTGAATTGGTTTCTAGATTGGTAAGATTATGAGCTGCTCGCGAGCGAGCTGGGGCGAGTCCCGAGAATTGGCGAGCCAGTCCCTGGGACCTCGCTAAGGGGAGGTGGATCCCGCCGAGACGCCCCGCCCCCACTTTGTTTTTTACTTGGAAAATTTTAGTGAATTGGCTTCCAGATTGGTAAGATTATGGGCTGCTCGCGAGCGAGCTGGGGAGAGTCCCGAGAATTGACGAGCCAGGCCCTGGGACCTCGCTAAGGAGAGGTGGATCCCGCCGAGATGCCCCCCCACTTTGTTTTTTACTTGGAAAAATTTAGTGAATTTGCTTTTCAGTTGATAAGATCATGGGCAGCCCGCGAGCGAGCTTTGGCGAGGCCTGAGAATTGTCGAACTCTCAAGATATGCTCTCAGGTACGAGTCCTAATGACTATCCTACTCGTAGTACATATCTATGCGAGGTTGCTGGGGAGAGTGCTCGCAGACAAACAAGACACGACAGAGAAATCCAGCAAAAGAAAATAAATGTATAATGACATTACGATAATGGACAAAAGGTATCAAAAATATTCTTTCATTAACTAAAAATATTTACAGGTTGAGCTCGCCTCGGCGAGACTACATGTTATATACATTTAGACCTCGCCCCCCTCCCGCCAGATTGGTGGTCCTCCCCTCCTTCGCCTGACAGATCCTGGAAGCCCTTCCCGAACAGCGCGTCCAGACTGTCTTCCTTCTCGCTGGGAGGCGTCGCTGGGAACAGGCTCGGCATCAGGTCCCAGGCCGAAATCTCCTCGCATCCCTCCACCAGCACTCCAGTGTCCTTCATCATCTGGAGGGTGCATTCGGCGGCCTGGATGGAGTTGATCCACAGCCTCTCGACGAGGTCGGCCTCGCCAAAGATCCTCGGCCTCTTGTAGGGGAGGGTAGGATCGGCGCCGCTGGGCGGAAAGAAAATCTTCGCCTGACGGCGGACCTCGCGGCTCAGGTTTTGCTTCTCATCCTTTAGCTTCGCATTCGCCCCCTCAAGCTCGGCAAGCCGGGCGCGCAGCTGGCCAATCACCTCCCCTTGCTCGACATTGCGGGCCCGCAACTCTCCGGCGGCCTTGGCATCCTAATAGAATAAAAATTCGTTAGCAGCGCAAAATATTTCAAGTAAAAGAGAGAAGAAGTCTGATACTCACCAGCCCGTCGGCGGCCTGGGCGAGAAGACCCTCGACGATGCCGAGCCGCCTCGCCTGATCAGGGACCTTGTCTTTGGCGACGTCGCGGGCTTGCTCGGATTTTTGGAGTTGGTTGCTGAGACCGAAGCTGTGGCGGACCAGCATATGATGGAGCTCCAAGGCTCGCAGGTGGGCCTGCAGGCCCTCATGGCCGAGCTGTCGCAGGATCATGCCCTTGTAGGCCTCGGCGTCTTCCCGACCATAGAGGCCGAAGCCGAGGGCGTAAGCGTGACCAGTGGCAGGCTCGCGGTCATGCCAAGAGGGATGAAGAGTGGAGATGGAAACCCGGTGGGCCAGCTCGTCCCACTGCACCATGGGCTCGTCCGCCGAGTCTCTCCACCGCCCCCAAAGTTGAAGAGGGGATGCTCTTTCGGCGCACCGCGCTCGCGAGCCATCCTCTTCGCCGAAGGAGGTGGCAAGATCGCTGCAGGGGGAGCGGAGGCCTCGCCGCCCTTCCGCCCCTTGCTAGTAACTTCCTTCAGCGGGCTCTCCGGCGACGCGTCGGGGGCGACTTCAGGCGAGCTCATGTATCTGGAGCTGGATTGATGTTGTTGATGTTGTTTCCCCCCGCGGAGCCAGCAAGGCTCTCTTCATCTTTTTGGGTAGTTGTTGGCGATGGGGCGGGCTAGACCCCGCACCCTAAGGCCGCCTCTTACTGGAAGAAGGTTTGGAGAAGGCCGCTTCGTCTCGGCAGGCCGCCGCCGCAGCCTTCTCGCGAGCAAGAGGGTCCGGGCACAGTCCCGAGTCCGCAAATGGCGGGTTCACGGGAATTAGCCGCTCCCCTGCAAGAAAAAACTTGGAAAAGTTAGAAGATTTTCGACGGCAATCTGGCGAGCTCGGCAATCTGGCGAACTCGGCAATATGGAGAGGACAATACCTTCGCCAGGTAGGACGGGGAGAAGCGCGTCAAGGCCCCTTCGCAGGAAGGCAACCTCGAAGTCCTTGTGAAGGAAGTATTTGTGGAGGTCGGCATCATTGCGGGACACGGCCGGCGGGCGGTAGACCTCCTCGCCCTTCTGTTGAGGCGAGTAGGGGATGTTGCCGAGATCGCCCTTGATGAAGGCGATCTTGGTCATCCAATTATGGTGCTTGTTCGCGATCTCGCGAACTTTGATCAGCAAACCCATAAAGTAGGCGACCCTATCCGACGTCGCCTTGTAGGAGAAAAGCTTCCTGAACACCGTCAGGTTGAACTCAATCCTCTCTCGGAGAAGGTAGCTCACGTACGCCACCATCATGACAATGTCGTTGGAGTTCAGCTGCGCGGGCACCGCGCCGTAGTATTTTAGAATCTGCCGAATCTCCGGCCAGAGAGGGAGGCATAGCCCCACCTCAAAGTGCGAGATGGGGAAGGCGAGCTCGTCGTCATAAAAGGTATTGATGGCCTCCCCCTGCCTTGGCCGGCGCGCCTCAAAGCCCGGAGGCACATGGTCGCGAAAAAACTCAGCGAGCTCGGCCTCGCTTGTGTGCCCCTCAAAGAAACAATAATTAGTGAAGTGCTGGGCGCACTTGGAGCGGCCGTCGACGTTAGGGTTGGTCTTGCCCATGCTCGCAGAAGGAGGGGTGGAGCGAGAGCAGAAAAGAGGGAAGGTTGGAAGAGGGAAAAGCAAGCAGTTAAGGCAGTGGTACATGGGTTGGTGGGGGGAGGGGGCTATTTATAGAAAAACTAATCAGGTGGCCAAGCTGTCCAATCGGCCTAGCTCGCCATCCCAGCTCGCCAACCCCCAGCTCGCCGACTTCCGGAGCGTTCCAACCAAGGCTAAGTCAAATGATAAGCAATATAATTACCATTATTCAAACACAAGCCACACCTAAGAATATTTAGTCATTTATTACAACACTCAAGTGCAGGGATAAGAAAGTGGGGCGCGCGGGCAGATGGAGAGCATGGGGCGAGTACCGGTCGGCTCAGCAAGGGAGCCACATATTATCTACCCCGACCTCGCATCCCCCGTCCCCCAGACTGCCACGCGCGGAGCAGCTCGCGAATCCTCCCCGAATTCCTCTGCGCCACCGAGATCCATCGTCAATCTCATCCAGGAGCCGGGAAGGGGACGTCAGCTCGCCATCCTGGTAGCTCCGCACCTCGTCAGCAAGACGCGCGTAGTTGTGTTGTAACGCCTCGTTGACCGCCTGCACCTCGCGCAGCCCGCACACCAGTTTCTTGAAAAGCTTAACCTCCCTCCTCGTCAGCTCGCCTTGATCCACTTCGGGGCCCAGGTAAGAGTCCAGCGAGCTTGGGGAGGGGAGGGGAGAGTAATGGGCTGCCCGCAAAGATTCCTCGGCAGCGGATTGGCTGGGGGAACTGTGGAGGCAAACATCAGCAAAAGGAGGTATGCTGGAAAATCGCATGAGGCAGGAATCCAGGCAAAGTTTACCTGACGAGCTCGGCAACGCAAAGGAGATGCAGGGAGAGATAAACCTTAGATCCCTCCCGCGACCTGGGCCGCGCATTCCCGGTGAGAGAAGCTCGAATTCCGGGATGGGGATGGTTTCCAGACCCGCCCCCGTGGTCACGACAGCTTGCTTGGGAGAGCGGGCGCGCACCAGCGAGCTCGGCCTCTGTGAGCTCACCCCCAGGGTCCCAAAGGGAGGGGATGGGTCCCGGGGACGGTTCTCCGGAGTCGTGAACCGCGAGTCCCCAAGAGTGGTCTTGGCTCGCGGGGTGCTGTCTCGCGGCGCGGCGTCCTCCGCGCCATTAGGGTGGCTGTCTGGGCCGTCGCAGATCTCGATAATATTCCTCCCCTTTTTAGGGGAAAGTAGAGAGGAGGAGCCGGTCCCGTGCTCCAAGGTGGTCCTCAGGTCATCATAGATGGGCTCGGTCGCCTGAGGGAATGTTTTTATCTTCTTGGAGTTAGGCTCGATAGAGCCACCCTGCGGCACGGCAGCTGGGACCACAGTCAGGGCAGCTATACGAGCAGCTGAGTCTTGGCGAGCTCGGTTAAGGCGCTCTTGGATCTCCTTGGGAATCGACATCTCGATAGGGCTATAACAAAGGGAATGGAAAAAGTCAGGCAGGTATGCAGGTGTATATATATAGCCACAGGTGGAACCCACCCGAAGATTCCATCCGATCCACCCCGCACCGCCGAACACTAGGGGTTGGATGTTTCTTTCCGAGCTTTTTCAAGCTCAAAAAGAGCGGGGATTATGTACAACCCCGTATCCGGCGAGTGAGGTCGCCAGGAACCAGACCGGTTGGTTCAGATCGTCCAAGCAACAGGCGAGCCCAGCAGAGGTATCTGAAGATAGTGGGCGAGCTCGGCATAGAGAAGCCGAACCCGAGCTCGGCATTCGTCGACCGCGAGCTCGGCATTCGCCGAGCTAAGTCAAGATTCATTGAGCTGAGGCCGACTAACGGAGGCCGACCGATAGGCGAGCTCGCCGTCCCAACTCGCACTCGCGCAAAGGAGCTCGGCAATAACAGTCGAGCAGGATCCGCCGAGGTGGCCAGGCTCCCCATCTCGTCCAGATCTATGAGGTACTTTTACTGTTTTGCCCCCGCTGGTCTGCCCATAGCCTTCAAAACAGCGGAGTTTGGCTGTTGGCAGACCCAACCAAGGGCATTTTGGTAATTTCAGGTCAGTTTATTTTGGTTATTGGCAGTTCATATACTGAAAACTATAAATAGGACCCAAGGGGTATCCCAGAAGGTATGCTTCATGTGCTCTCTTGCTCCAGTTTTCAAGTGCTTTCTGAGGGTACCTTAGCTCGGCCTTTGGCTAAGGAGGGGAAGCGCTCTCAGATCTTCTGGGTGTGTGGTGGTTCCTCCCCGCCGAGCCCTTGGGTCAGTTCTCCCTTGTTTCTTTTGTTGTTTTACTTGCAGGAGTGAAGTAGGCGCGCGATCACCCCTTCCCCAAGGGTGAACTCCATAAGAGACCGTTTTTCGATTTCAACATGCTGGGCGACCTGGAGGCAGGTCACCTACTACTGGGCGACCTGGAGGCAGGTCGCCTAATGACGGGGAGCTGGAGATTGAAGGAACAGGTCACCCCTACTGCTGAGCGACCTGGAGGCTGAATCTGTCGCCTTTAGGCGAACTGGGATTAAGTCCGCCCTAAGATTGGGCGTTATCCACCGCCAAGCGATCTGACAAGGTTATCGCGGATTGGAAAGCGTGGCCACTTGTCGCAGGCGGTCTGATGAGAGTCTGCTTATTAGCGGTGGGCTGGAGGAGACCGCTACCCACCCTGCTAGCCACGCGACCTGTTGGTGCGGACTGGGTAGTAGTCCGCGCCAACACAGCGCCAAGGACTATCAGGCGATTAGCCGCACGGACAGAGAAGTCCATCAATGCGGTTAGCTAGAAAACGGGCTGGGAACCCTCTGAATGAGACGGAGCAGCCCGCAGCTTGCTGAGCTAGCCATCTTGGAGAGGATCGCGGATTTCTGGGTTAACATACTACATCTTCAACAACCTGATCTTCTTCAATTGGCTGAATATCTCCACTGAAATCTTCATTAGGAGGAGTGACTTTTCTTGAGATGGTCTTATCTTGGATAGTCAGCTCTTGCAATCTTTGTTATGTACCTGCAGTGTTAGTAGCACTAGACCTGCCCTTATATATAAGGCTAGTCTCATAAAAAACAATATGCATAAATTCTTCTACAACTTGGATTTTCTTGTTGAATACGCTATATGATCTACTATGTGAGTTGTAGCCAACAAGAATACCCTCAATATATTTCTCAGCAAACTTAGTTAGTTTAGATCATCCATTATTTAAAATATAACATTTGCAATCAAAGATTCTGAAATATGAAATAATTGATTTTCTGCCCTTCAGAAGTTTATAGGGAGTTTTCCCATGGGACTTGTTGATAGAGGCCTTATTTAGAACATAACATGGTGTATGGATTGCTACAGCCCAGAAATACTCTGGTAGTGAGGAATCACTAAGCAATATTCTGTTAGCCTCTATTAAAGTCCTGTTCTTTCTCTCAGTCACTTCATTTTGTTGAGTTCTGGGATAAGAGAACTCCTAGGAGATACCTTACTCTTGACAGAATTTTGTCATAGCCACAGATTGAAATTCTGTGTCATGGTCACTTCTCAATTTGACCACAGTACAGTCCAGTTCATTCTAAATGGTCTTGACAAAAGTCATAAAGACATTTAGAGTTTCTGATTTCTTTCTAAGAAAGAAGACCCATGTAAACCTTGAGTGATCATCTACAATCACAAAGGAATACAACTTCCCTCATAAACTCTGAATGGACATTGGACCAAATAGATCCATATGCAACAGATAGAGACATCTTAAAGAGTCTTTGGAGCTAATGCTCTTAAAGGTGACCCTAGTTTGCTTGCCCGTTTGGCATGCATGACAGGAGCCTTATTTGGTTGTAGCTATTTTCTACTCCTATAAACTAGGTGGTGTTAACATCATAGTACGCACATTGTGACTTCATACCCTCAACAATGTACATGTCAAATGAGATTGTATGTCGATGTGCTTTCATCGTCGAGAGTTCCTTTACTTTTGGCAGGGGAGACCTCCCTCATCGATCAGGTTGTTGCCTTCCATTCTATCCTTTAAAAAGAGAAAGTAAACTTTGTTGCATACCTGTGACATGTCATCGAGCAGATCCACCCAAATTCCCCTACCCCGCTCCAGTTGCAGTGCATCTTGGAAGCTTTCCCAAGAGTCTTTGTCGATGCCACCCACGTTCCACTTTCGCACGACCGACCACCGCATTACCCTTCTACCTGGTGTGGCCGCTATTTTTGTTTGCCTGTATCTCTATGGGTATGTTTAAAAGGATGCGATGGAACGCCTTGTGGGCGACATGTTGATCGGGGGCTTAATCCATCGTAATACTAGGCCCTACCTTAGTTCAGTCCTCCTTGTTCGGATGAAGGATGGTAACTGGCAGTTCTGTGTGAATTATTCGGAGCTCAATAAGGCAACCGGTTTGGAGAAGTAACCCATACTGATCATCCAGAAGCTAATAGATGAATTGTGTGGGGTGATATTATTCTCCAAGTTCGACCTACAGTCTGGCTATCACTAGATATGAGTGCATGACAAGGACATCCTGAAGATGACCTTCTGCATGCATGACGACCATTATGAGTTTGTAGTCATATTGGCTGGTCTCATGAACGCATCAACCACCTTTCAAGCAACCACAAACAATTTCTTTCATCTGATCTTACAACGGTATATTTTGGTGTTCTTTGATGTCATTCTTGTCCACATCTCTTCTTTAACGAGATCATCTCTAGCATGTGCCGATCTTGACCACCTTCTACGAGTATGCCTCTTCTACCATCACTTATGCCCACAAGATTAGCTACTTGA
The DNA here is from genome assembly GCA_039583875.1 of Platanthera guangdongensis. NCBI lineage: Eukaryota > Viridiplantae > Streptophyta > Magnoliopsida > Asparagales > Orchidaceae > Platanthera > Platanthera guangdongensis. Next base: position 117,730,522 of record CM077154.1, on the reverse strand, counting down.
AGCACACTCTTATGACCAAGGGCGTGTTGATGGAGACTAAGAAAGTGGAGGCTGACCTCTCGCTCCATCTAAAATGTAAGGGGTTCCTCGGTCTCACTGAGAAATACCTCCCTCTCGCTCCCTCCAGGACGTCTGGGAATTCCTCGTTCTCACTAGATACTATCAACGTTCATTCGGGATAATGACAAACTCGTCAATCCCCTTTCCAATTTATTGAGGTAAGTAAACTCCATTATTTTCGTCAGACAATGGAGGCAACTACTACCCTCACAGTGTTACGGCCCACAGATCGGCATAATTTACATTGCATATCATATAGTAGTGGGGTTTCAATCTTTTATTTTATTGCAGCATCACAGAAAACATAAACAGAATGGGTACAAACATGCACAAAATAAAAACGTTTCTTTACGTTATAAACATAATTATACATGTCCAACTTCCAAAAGCACATATACATATAATACATTAAATGCGAGGGGGGTGGGGGTGGGGGGGGGGGGGGGGGGGGGGGGTGTTAAATTCTCATTTGTTAATGCACACCTAAGGAACCTCACCCACTTTTATGTTCAAACAGATGATGTTTGTTCGGTGATCGTTAACGGTTTAACCCATGCATTTACGACCGCGACCGCCACTACCGTGCCAAACGGAGCCTAAATAAAAATTTGATATTATCCAAATATAAACCTAAACATGGGTTTTGTATACATTCCAAAATTAGTAAATTCGTGTCATCTACCTAATTTTATCTTTACCATATCCCACGATTAGCGCCTGAATGGTGATTTAGGGATACTTTAAATAAGGTGATTGTTACCGGCAATTCTAATTTGAATAGCTGCAAATCAAAATAATTATTAAGTTTTATGACGTAAAAATGATAGTGACAAATCATTCAGCCATCACCTTTCGGCCTCCTGTGGTCGCAGAAAGCCCTAGGGGACATCTTGATTGCAGAAAGCAGAACATCGATTCAAATACCGGTGAAGAACTCGACTGGGAGCGGCTGGCCGTGGAAAAAAAGAGAATTTTGAAGAGATACATCCAAGTAAAATGAAACAGCATCCAAATTACAATCTACAATTTGAAATTTTGAATGCCAAGAGCTTACATTTTTTTGCTCTATTTAAAACTTTTGATGCTATTGTAACAATTTGCCCCGCTAAAGAATTTGGAATGTTTTTTTGTTTGCACCTAATAATTTGGATTGCACATATAATTTTTGTTCAACACAGAAATTGATTTGCACTTATTTAACAATTTGACACTTTACACCCTCCGAATTATTCTATTTTGGTGCTTTTCACCTTGAATTTTTAAAATTGACACTTTGCACCTCTTAATTACAATTTTTGGGACTTTTTGCAAGACTGAAATTTTAGGGGTATTTGAGTACCATCTAAAATGCTTATTTTGACACTTTGCAAATGGACAAAATAAAATAGTTCATGATACAAAGTGTCAAAATCAGCATTTTGAGTGATGTTCGATCATAAATACCCGTGAAATTTCAGACTTGGGGTGAAAAGTGCCTAAAATTTATAATGAGGGTATGCAAAGTGCCCAAAAAACCCACATAATCAAAATAGATTTGCACATCAAAAATAACCTACTTTAATCCTATATATAACCCGCTTGTGGAAATGGTTCACGGTGTTTTCTCAGTTCATCTTCTCCGTCCCATCGCTCAATCGCGTGCGGCGTGTTGTAGGGACTGTTTGTTTCCACGTTTCTGCTTCGTTCCAGTCGGACAACAACGGAGATTTTTTTTTACTGTTTGTATCCGCGTTCCATCGCCAACGGAGCCCAAAATATCCGTTGCCAACGTTGCTTTCCGACAGCTCCTCTCAACTCCTTTTCAACGGAACTTTCCAACGCCAAATTCGTTTTCTCCTCCCCCAGCCAAGAGCCGCGCGCAAATCTGCAACCGGGACGGTCGGCGAAGCAGTGCTCCGGCCAGAGTCGGCGGAGCCGTTTTACCGCCAGGGTCGGAGGAGCCGTGCAGTGCTACGACGAGGGAAGGCGCAGCCGTACTCCGGCGAGGGTCAGCGGAGCCGTGCTCCGGCGAGGGAGGGCGGAGAAAGGCATCCAGGCGACGCTGGTTTCTTTCCGTTTCTGAAGAAGATGAACAGTAATAAAATAACATATTATTATTATATAATATTATCTTATATTATTAAGATTATTATTATATTATTATTATTATTATATTATGATTATTATTATATAATATTATCTTATATTATTATATCATGATTATAATATCTTATTATTATTAATAAATTTAATTTATAATAAATATTAATTATAATTTATAGTTTATTTTAATTAATGTAATTGCAAATTTTTTTATAATTAAATGTAATAGAAACGTCACGGCTGTTTTACCAAACTGTTTCTCCATTTTGAACAGCTCTGCAACCGCTGTTTTACCAAACTGTTTCTCCATTCTGAACAGCTCCATTCTCACAACTCCATTCTCACAGCTTCATTCCTACAGCTCCTTTGACCACCGCCACCGCCGAAACAAACTGACCCGTAATTTGTAAACACCTTCTCTTCTCCTGCAAAAATGATTTTTTTTAAATTATTAATTTGATTTCGGCTCAAGAACCGATGATTACCCAACCCCAAGAACTGGTGTTCACAGAACTGAATCCAGTTAGTGGTCTTGATTGCTTCCTCTCAGATCGAACATGATCTGGCTAGTGGGCCCCGCGAGTGCACTTAAATTTCTATCTACCGTTGGATTTTTCATGGATCCCCTCCAGTTCGCCCGAAATGGAGAGGATCCCAGTCCACCCCAAGAATGGTGAAGGAATCTGGCGATAGTACATAATTTGATTTTTATAGTCTAAAACTCACCTGCCAGTTAGCTTGCTGCCTTGCTGGAAGGAAGAGGAAGAAGAAGAAGAAGACAAGAAATAAGAAGAAGAAGACAAGGGTCGCTGTCTATAGGAACTTTTTCATTAGAACTCAAACAAGTTTTTGCTACAAATTTTCTATAAATACTAGAGAAATCCCGACCTCAATTGGTTTTCCGCTTTCGCTCAATCTATAATGTGCCGGTTCAAATCTCGCCTCGCCGGCTTTTTCAATAACCGATGGCTGGTCTTCGTCGGCGCAATGTGGGTGCAGTCTTGCGCCGGCATCGGCTATCTCTTCGGCAGCCTCTCTCCGGTGATCAAGCACGCGATGGGATACAACCAGCGGCAAATAGCTACTCTCGGCATCGCCAAGGATCTCGGCGACAGCGTCGGATTTCTCGCCGCAACTCTCTGCGAGATTCTCCCTCTTTGGGCGGCGCTTTTCATCGGCGCTGTTCAAAATTTTGTTGGTTACGGCTGGGTCTGGCTTATCATCACCGGAAGGACGTCGGCGCTTCCTCTTTGGGCGGTGAGTCTAAAACTGGTTTTATTCCGTGCAATTTGTCTGTTTCAATTCATGGTAAAAGAAAGAACAATTTTATTTTTGCTGAAATTATGGCAAACAATTACTAGAATAAGCATTACAGATGGGGCTTTTAAAAAAATATTTCCTTTGTTTTAATCTTAAAAACAGAGGCATGAAGTTTTTTTGCTAATCTATGAATTTGAATGTGTAATTGGTTCACTGTTATCTGATTCATCTTTTCAAAGTTTCCTTCTCCAGTTTCTTCAATCTGACATTGCTGGGCAAGTTTTGAATTATATTTGTACAGAACAATTGTAGATGTTACATTCTATTGTTTTTAGGACTTTAATTCTTCTTATTTTCTCTGCTTTTAGGGGTTATGTTTCTCTTTATGACGATTTTATAAGAATTTGCAGAAGTTCTTTGTTCCTATTCAGTGAAAAATGCTTAATTTTCTTGCACAGCTAATCAGACTCTCTGCATGTTAGTGTTGAAATATAAGATTTCTTAGGCATAATATTAGTATAGCAAGAGTTAAAACATGAAATTTCCGTAAATCTGTTGAACTTGTAAATTTTGAAATAAATTGTAGAGTGTTGGCATGTTTATAAGTGAAATGAAGGAGTTTTAAGCTGATTTAAGGAATTGAATTGCATGAAACAAGGAGTGCTGCCAAACATTACTGCATGTTATACTACAAAGAGGCATGGCTATTGGTTTGTTCCATTCATACCTCATAATTTTTGAGCTGTTTCGAATCATGATTTGTTTGTATTCGGTTCAATGTATGTTCTTTTCAGTTCTTGTACATTGTGAATATATCATGAGGGTCTCCATGACTCAATAACTGTTGATTTTGCGATACAAAAGTTTTGTTCATTGAAATTGATTATGTTAGTATGCAATTTTCTGATTGTACTTTAATGCGAGATTATGACTTCATTTGGTTTAGCGGTGGCGGTTGTAAAAAGAGTTGTTGTAAATGCAGATTTGTAAAGGGAGCTTTTGGAAACTGGATGCTGAAAATAAAATCCTGTTTGGCTAGTCTGCGTTTGCAGATCTGTTCAAAACTGAGAACTGTTTGACAATACTGTGTTTGGAAATGGAGATCCGCGGATGAAATTTTTTTTCTAATTATTATATATATATTAAACCATTAAAAATAATTAAATGAAAACAAACAATTTTTTTTATTAACCGCCGGTGATGGCCGTTACCGTAAGACACCGTTCAAACATATATAGATATTCCACATTACATATAATTTTTTTAAAAACATGAAAAATGCGTTCAAGCTCGGTGCAATTGTTCGGCAATTGAGTCACGCAATGCCACCATCTCATCCACCCCCACCCGAATCCCTATAACATGGTCTCCACCTGAGTTTTCATTAATCTGTCCTGTTCTTCTCTGAAGGCCCGCTGAGTATATGAAATGTTCGTCTTCATCACAAACACGAAAATGAGTGTCTGAGCGTGATGGGTGTCTGCGAATGTAATTATGCAAACTCATCGTTGCAATAACAATATCTCGTTGCTTTGTCAAACTGTATGGCGTCATATCCCTAAGTATCTTCTACTTCTTTTTTCATACTCCGAATGAACGCTCTATGACACTGCGTAAGGACGAGTGAGCCTGGTTGAATATCTCTCGACGCCCTTGTATCGTCCTGCTGCCCCTCCTAAAATCTGGTAAATGATACCGTGTACCTGAATATGGTTTTAAAAAACCACGTTGTAGTAGATATCCGGCATCTACTACGTAATATTTGCCTGCAAAATTAGATATTGCACGTTATGTATGAATAATTGTAATCATAAACATAGTAATCTTAAAAATTTTTTATACCAAAGAATCTCAAGATATAAAAGCCTTACCGGGTGACAGATATGGAAAATTATAACTGAGATCCATAAGAGCACGCTGAAATATACGGCTATCATGAGTAGAACCATCACAGCCTGCTAATACGAATGTGAAACACATGTTGAAATCACAAACTGCCATGACATTTTGCGTAGTTGTGCCATGCCGACCAATATAAGAAACTTGTTGATCAGCAGGAACTCGAGCGTCAACATGTGTTCCATCAATAGCTCCTATATAGTCCTTAAAGAATGACATGTATCGAGCATCATTTAAAATTTGTGGGGGAATATCAATGAAAAGTTGATCTAAAGGCTTAATGACATCAGAAGATAGTCTATTCATTGCAGTGATAGCAATTGCGAAAAATCTACTTATAGTTTCTGTAGAGTGCTGAAATCGCTCACTTGCAAGCTGCATTGATACATTATGCCCTAAAATGTGCAAGGTAATTGCAAGCACTTCACGCGGTAGAGTTCTTCTGGATCCTTGTAACCCATATTGTTGTGTGAGGGTCGTTAGAAAATCATTAAATATTACCTTCGACATTCTAAAGGCGCTGAAAAACCTGCTAGGGTGTCCACTGAGAAGTTCAGCAATCCATCGAGCTCCTATTTGGCTCGATGTCATGCAAGTTGTATTAGAAGAACCACTTGGCTCAGTTAACTGATAACTCATTGCTAATAACATTTGTAGTCTACTGATTGCTCTATTACGATAAAACGAGCCAACCACTTGTTGTTGAGTCTCCTCATCAGAACTGTCAATATGATCCCAGGAGGACATAATTAAGCTGCGGAACGAAAAAAATATTATTTATAATTACACAATAATAAAAGTGCAACAACATAATCAATGTCACAACATTATAATAAAACATGTCTGAATGCAACAATATAATAGTAAAACATGTCACAACATTATAATAAATGTCCAAAAAACAGAAACATCATAAAAAACTGTCAAACAAGTAATCTGATAACAGTTAACACATGTCCATCAACTAATCCGACTTTTTGTCAAAACAAGCCTGCAACCACTTTAGACGTCGATCCTGTCGAATGCTCATAAAAGTTTCGCGATTCTGTTTCTCTCTCAAAAACATGGTGCAGTAGTAGTAGAAGTCGTAGTTCAAATCATCCATAACCTCTGGAATAGTTTCGAGCTCTGCAATAGCCTCAGGAATGGTGTACAATGATGACGATATCTGGATGCGCGGCGGCTCCATCATGCAACGCCCAATAATGCGTGATGTTTCAGCAATCTCGTCCATTGTCGAACTCCTCGCCTTCTTGTTGGTCATCTTGCTTTTTCTCTTGTCTGCCCGTTTCCCCCTCGTATCAATAGAATTTGGAGACTCGTTAATATTTTGCGTGCCATCTCCAGTAGATATGTCATGTTCTTTAATAGATTCTGGTTCGAAAATTCTAGAATTTGGGCCCAAGCAAGATTTCCAGTTGCTACCACCTGGCCAAACATCATATGTAGTTTTTCTTCTAACTCTGGAGTTATTCTAGAAAACTGAAACTTTTATGATTTGGAACAACCTGACATGAATAATAAATATATATTAGGAAAACATTAATATCCACAATAATGTAGTTAGAAAGTTAATTTTTGAAAAATACATACTTTTAGGCGTTCTTTCCACCAATCCTCCAAAGCAGCAATGATTTTGCGAATTGGATCCCAGCCCAAACCCGTCTCACGGCCCTTAAGATCTCATCATAACTTCCAATCCTTTTTCAACAGATCCCATTTATTCTTCATTTGATTTCAATCGTACGATTTACCCGTCCGAGCAAAGAAATTGGTGGTTAGGTTTGACCACCCATCTCTACTAAAGTGTGTAGTTGGGCGATTACCTAACTCTATTTCTTTTAAGCACAAGTCACAAAAAATCATAACATCGTTCGCCTCCCAGTTTGCACTCATACCACTTTCTTTATGTTTGCCCATAATCCTATAAACTCACAATCACCACAAACACATTGCTCAAAAATCTAAACAAAAATCTCCACAAAATTCTATAAAATCTAGAAAAATCCTTTTTCAAACAGACATTACATACACTGAACACACACTACATACACTCACCCCCACACACCCATTACATACACTCACCCACACATTTCAAACATTCACACACACATTGCATACACTCAACACACACAAACACGCATTACAAAAAACACTTTCATACACCCACAACACACACACACTCACACTCATTACAAAAAACACTTTTATACACACACAACGCACACACAACGCACACACAACGCACACATACACTCACACACACATTTCATACACTCAACACACACACACACACATTACAAACACCAACACAAGTGCAAATCTCTAAAAGCACCAACAATCCAAACATTGAGTATTTGAGCCAAAATAACTCCCAATTGAAAATTTCTCTTCGCAAACTCTTTATAATTACACACAACACACACACACACTCACACACACAACACACACACACACACACTCACACACACATTCCATACACTCAACACACACAAACACACATTACAAACACCAACACGCACACTCATAAACAAACACACGCACACACACACACACACACAAACTCACACTCAGTACAAAAAAAACACTTTTATAGACACACAACGCACACACAACACACACACACTCACACACACATTCCATACACTCAACACACACACACATTACACACACCAACACACACACTCATAAACAAACACACACTCATAAATAAGCGCACACACAAAGTCACACTCAATACAAAAAACACTTTTTTACACACACAATACACACACACAACACACACACACACACTCACACACATTCCATACACTCAACACACACACACATTACACACACACTCATAAACACACACACACACACACAAACTCACACACACAACACACACACACACACACACTCACACACACATTCCATACACTCAACACACACACACATTACACACACCAACACACACACTCATAAACAAACACACAAGCACACACTCATAAATAAGCGCACACACACACACACACACTCACACTCATTACAAAAAAACACTTTTGTACACACACAACAAACACACAACACACACACACACACACACTCACACTCACATTTCATACACTCAACACACACACACACACATTACAAACACCAACACACACACTCATAAACAAACACACACACACACACACACACACTCACTCATAAATAAGCGCGCACACACAAACTCACACTCAATACAAAAAACACTTTTATACACACACAACACACACACACACACACACACACACACTCACACACACATTCCATACACTCAACACACACAAACACACATTACACACACCAACACACACACTCATAAACAAACACACAAACACACACTCGTAAATAAGCACACACACACACACTCACACTCATTACAAAAAAAATCTTTTGTACACACGCAACAAACACACAACACACACGCACACTCACACTCACATTTCATACACTCAACACACACACACACGTTACAAACACCAACACACACACTCATAAACGAACACCAACACACACACTCATAAACAAACACAGACACACACAACACACACACCCACTCACACACATTTCACACACATAAACTCAACACACACACACACACTACACACAACATTACACACAACACAACAACACACACATTACACATAAACTCAACACACACATAAACTCAACACACACATAAACTCAACACATAAACTCAACACACATAAACTCAACACACACATAAACTCAACACTCACACACATAAACTCAACACACACACACACACACACACACATTACACACAACAACACACACACTCATAAACAAACAAACACACACACTCATAAACAAATACACACACACACACACTCACAGTACAAATAGCTAGGGAATGAAATGCTAGGGAGTAGCTGTAAAAATAAAAAATGCACATACCCACAACACATCCATTGCTATTTGTAATAAATCAAAATTAGGTGGGGAATAAACTTTTATACCTGCTATTTCAGGGATCAGAGGCTGCTGCGGTTGATTGCTGTAGATCTGAAGAGAGAATATCCAGATCTGGACTGCAGAGATCAGGAAAAAAATTGAAAAACATGGGATCAGTAAAAAAATGGAAGTGCTACTGAAAGTGGTTTTTATACAGAAGAATTTGAGAGAAAAGAGGCAGAGCCGTCGCGAAATGGTATAAGGATACCTACCGTCGAGGAAGGCAGGCCGTCGCGAAAAGGAGCAACGCCGGCGTCGATTTTTGCGCCATGTTCGCGCAGCCGCTGTCAGGGCAAATCTGCTCCTCGCGCAGCCGGAGAAGATGCAGAGGCCGTCGGGGAAGATCTGCTCCTCACGCAGCCGGAGAAGAAGCGGAGGCCTTCGGGGAAGATCTGCTCCTCGTGCAGCCGAAGAAGATGCGGGAGGCCGTCGGGGAAGATCTGCCCTAGCACCGCCCGGGGAAGACTTCTTTCCTCCAAACGCGAGAAACCGTAGGATCACGAGAGGGCTTCGTCCCGCGGTCAATTTGAGCCGGGAGAAAATCACGGCTGATGGAAATGGAGCGCGGAAAAACAAATGGTAAAAACACGGAGCGTTGCATTTTATAAAAACGAAATGGAGGAAAAAGCTTAAACAAATGAACCCTATATATAATAAGTAATTGAGTGCATGATATGCGTGTCCATTAAAATAATGAAAGTGATATGCATGCATATTATAATATTAGGGGTGTGGTTTGTATGAGTTTTAAAATATTAGGTGTGATATGCATGCATATTAAAATAATGGAGGTGTGATGCATATTTATATTAAAATTTTATATGGAGAGTCGTATATTAAGTGATGACTAGTTCATTTGTAAATATTGAGTATGGAATATGATCTCAAGTTCTCTTCTCTTTTGCTCTCTTGTGCTCTTGTGTTCATATTTCGTTCGTTCTCTCTTGTTCTTTTATTTTTCCACGCTAACTGATATTAGAACTAGGTTATGACCTTGTACATAGATGACTTCAACAAATTTTAAGGTGAAGAAATTTGATGAGAGAGATAAGACTGGAGGATCAAGATAATCGCCATATAGAAGCACCAAGGTACCTATAAGTTCGTATTCGAGCCAGAGAAATTGTCGAAGGAGATGACGAAGGATATGAAGGAAGAAATTGAGACGAAGACTCACGGTACTATTCAAAATTTTCTTGTCTATGAGGTTCTTCGTGAAGTTGCCGAAGATGATACTGTGGAAAAATTATGGAAGAAGCTCGATATGTTATATTTGATGAAATTTCTTATGAATCGATTGAAAATAAAGTAACGACTTTACACCTTCAAGGTGAAGGAATGTACGTTCATTAAGGACCACTTAGACAAGCTAAATCAAATGGTGATGGATTTGAAAAACATCCATCTAAAAATTGATGATGTGGATCAAGTGATTATCCTCTTATGCTCACCTACTCCATCATTTGTACAATTCGTGAATAGTATGGTGGATAACCGAGACATGCTTTCCATCAAAAATGTGAAAGTAGGTCTAGACTTGGATGAGTTGTGGGAAAATGTGTCATCAGATACATCAAATGAGCCTGAAAAATGAATTATTTGTGAGGGGATGATCACACAAAAGAGATTGGAAGTGCGATAGTGGAAAGTCAAAAAACCTCAAAGGAGATCAATGCAACTATTGCAAGAAGAAGAAACATTGGAAGAAAGATTGTCCTATACTCAAAGTGAAGGAGACAAAAAAATCTCCAGATTTTGCGAGCCTTGTGCAGGAGGCATCCGACAACGATGGTTCTGTTTTCTCGGTATGTGCATTAGTTGACATTTGTTGGAAAAGCCCACTTAATATTAGGCCCATTTGTATAGCATTTATTGCTTTTCTCTCCTCTCTTTAGTCCCACATTGTGTATAGGACTTTTCTCTCTCTTTCTCTCATCTATATATATGTACTCATTCTTTGTATTTGTATCAAGTGGACATATATACAAGGTTGGCTTTCTCCATTTCTACATGGTATCAGAGCCAGGTTCCGATCTCCTGCGGACTCCCTCTTCTGTCCGCCCTGCTGCCTGCGGTCTCTGCGGCCTCCCTTGTCCAGTCCGCACCTTCTAGTCGCGTCTCTCCTGCGGCCTCACTTGTCCAGTCCGCTTCCTCTCCCGTGGATCCACTTCTATTCCCCCCCTCTTCCTTCCTCCTCTGGCCCCCTTTTTTTATAGCCATCCTGTGGGGTCCACTGCTTCCCCTTGTCCGCTGCGGCCTCTTTCTGTCCGGCGCGACCTCGGCGACCTCATTCCTTCGGTCTTCTTCTGACCGCTGCGAACTCTGTATTCGCCTCCTCTTCTTGGTCTCCTTCGTCCGCCGTTCGCGCAGCGTCCGCCAGCTCGCCAGTTCGCCGTCCGCTGCTCGCCCGTTCGCCGTCCGCTGCTCGCCCGTTCGCCAGTCGCCAGCTCGCCCGCTCGCCAGCTCGCCCGCTCGCCAGCTCGCCCGCTCGCCCGCTCGCCAGCTCGCCCGCTCGCCAGCTCGCCCGCTCGCCAGCTCGCCAGTCGCCAGCTCGCCAGCTCGCCAGTTCATCGGTCTTCTTCTGCTATCCAGCCCGCCAGCTCGCCAGTCCGCCGCGATCTCCTCCAGCTCGCCAGCTCGCCAGCTCGCCGCGGCCTCCTCCAGCTCGCCGCGGCCTCCTCCAGGTCGCCCCCATGTCTACGTCTGCCGATTCAGTCGGGACGGCTGTTCCTCCTCCTGAACGCCCGGCCTCTATCCAGGAAGTCCGTGACGAGCTCCGGATCACTACCATTTCGCTCACTGGCAAGAAGAACTTTGTGGAATGGGCACACTCGGTTCGCCGTGTCCTTCAGTCAAAGGGATTCCTTCATCACCTGACTCAGACCGTTATTGGTGTCCCTACTGAGGAATGGTTACGCAATGATGGGCGTGTGCAGACTTGGCTTCTCAACTCTCTTGATGGCGAATCTTATCGCCTGACCATGTATCATGAGACGGCCAAAGGCATGTGGGACGAGCTCCACACCCTCTACTCTGGCAAGGATAGTCTCCACCATCTATATGATATCATCACTGCTCTCCAGGCCCTTGACAGCAGTGGCGCAACCGACCTGACGTCCTTTGTTGCTCAGGCCCGGTCTCTGGTTGAGGCTTGGATTCACCATCAGCCTCCCACTCTAGATCTCGCTGCTCAACGTACCCAAAAGGAAGCTGTGGGTATCGCCATGATGATGGCCCGGGTACCACCTCATCTTCACAGTGTCCGGGCTCACATCCTCTCCTCTACTGTTACACCGTCCTTTTCCGATGTGTGCTCCATGCTTCTCAAAGTCTCCCCGCCTCCGGATGTTCCCGGACTTCCTTCTCCGGCCCTTGTTCAACAGGCACCAGCTCCCTTATTGCCTCTTCCCCCATCTGCCCGTGGTGGCCGCTCTGACTCTCGCGGCCGGGGTCGCGGTGGCCGGTCTAGGCCTAAATGCTCGTTCTGTGGTAAAGATGGTCATCTTGAGGCCACTTGCTTTCGCAAACATGGCCGACCTCCTCGTCCACATGCCTCTGCTGCTACTACCGACTCTGCCTCCTCTCGTACTGAGCTCGACGAGGTTCGTCTTCAGCTCCAGCATCTTCATGGCTTGCTCAGCCGTCCGCCTGCCTCGGTTGCCTCTGCTGCCTCTATCTCCAATGAAGGTATCGTCTGCCTATCCTCTGGCCCGCGCTGGATCCTTGACTCTGGTGCTACTCATCATATCACCTCCGTTAGGCCACCACAGTACTTGTCTTCACCTCACCCGAAGTACATTACTGTCGCTAATGGGGCATCGGTTCCCGTCTCTGGATGTGCTGATATTTCTCTCACCTCTTCTCTCCTCCTGCGCTCGGCTCTACATGTTCCGGGCTCTCCTTTCAATTTACTCTCTGTTGGTCGTCTTACAACTGATTCTAATTACTCCGTGACATTTACTTCTTCTTCTTTTCTCATACAGGATCAGCAGCCGCAGACTATCATTGGTAGAGGACGGCTGCAGAATGGGCTCTATCTTCTTGACGACTCTCCCACTGTCCTCGCATCTATCTCCTCTTCGGATTGGCATCGCCGTCTGGGACATGCTCCTCTTCCAGTCCTCCGGAAGGCTCTTCCTGATGTTACTCTCCCTGCTTTTCGCTGCGACACATGTATTTTGGGCAAACAGCCCCGTTCATCTTTCCCCCCTCATTGTACTCGGAGCTCCGCTCCTTTTATTTTAGTACACTCCGATATATGGGGTCCGTACAAATTTACTAGTATTTCTGGCTATCGCTATTTCCTTACTTTTATTGATGATTACTCTCGCATGACGTGGTTATATCTCCTTCGGGATCGCTCTGAACTTCCCCGCGTATTCCGGGCTTTCATTCTTGAGACTCGCACTCAGTTCTCTGCGCCTATTCGCACTATTCGTACTGACAATGCGCGGGAGTACACCAGCCATACTTTTGCCACTCTCTGCTCTGAGTTCGGCATTCTTCACCAAACATCATGTCCGTACACTCCACAACAGAATGGTGTTGCCGAGCGCAAGAATCGTCACCTTCTTGATATCGCTCGCTCGCTTATGCTTCAAATGCAGGTACCCAAACCGTACTGGAACTACGCTCTCTCCACGGCTTGCTTTCTCATCAATCGCCTCCCGTCTTCCGTCCTCCAGTATGCTACTCCCTTCAGCCTCCTCTTTCCCACAACTCCTCCTTTTCCCATTCCGCCACGGGTGTTTGGGTGTACCTGCTACGTTCACCACCTCGGTCCCTCCATGGACAAATTGGACCCTCGTGCCACCAAGCATATCTTTGTCGGGTACTCGCGCACTCAGAAGGGTTATGTATGTTATTCGCCTACTACCCGCAAGGTTACTGTCTCGGCTGACGTAACTTTCCGTGAAGATCTTCCATTCTTCCCTGCTCCGGATATCGCTCTGAGTCCAGCTCCCGTCGTTCGTCCTGTCATTCCTGCTCCTCACTCCTCATCCTCTCTCCCTTCCATACCTCCGGTCCGCCCACCACCACCGGTTATCCGGGTCTATTCTCGTCGCTCTCCTAATCCCGTGGCTCCTCTGCAGTCGGCTTCGCCCTCTGGTGCTCTGCCCCCTGCTGCTCCGGCTCCCGTCTCTACCGCTCATCCGATGGCGAACTACGTCTCTCTCCATCGCCTCTCCCCCTCTCTTCTTCACTTTGCAACATCATTATCCTCTGTTTCGGTCCCTAACTCTTTGCAGGAGGCGCTTCACCATCCTGGCTGGCGGGCTGCCATGGACGAAGAAATGACGGCCCTCTGGGCCAACCAGACCTGGGTCTTGGTTCCCTTACCTCCCGGTCAGCACCCTGTTGGGTGTAAATGGGTGTTCGTCATCAAGCATGCTCCGGATGGCACTATTGCCCGACTGAAGGCCCGTCTTGTGGCCCGTGGCTTCACACAACAGGAGGGCCTCGACTATGAGGAAACCTTCTCTCCGGTGGCCAAGCTTAACACTGTCCGCGTTCTTCTCTCCGTCGCGGTGCACCGCCGCTGGCCCCTTCATCAGCTTGATATCAAGAACGCCTTTTTGAACGGCGACCTTCAGGAAACTGTCTACATGCGCCAACCGCCCGGGTTTGAGACCACGGGGGAGTCTCGGGTCTGTCTTCTCAAAAAGTCAATTTATGGTCTCAAACAGTCCCCACGGGCATGGTTTGACAAGTTTAGCAAGGTGGTTCGGGACATGGGGTTCACTCGGAGCTCTGCAGATTTCTCCCTTTTTACCCGACACCGGGCCACTGGCACCATTCTTCTGTTGGTTTATGTTGACGACATCCTTCTCACTGGGGATGACTCAAAGGGGATTCAAGACGTCAAACAACACCTGAGCACTGTTTTTCAGACTAAAGACCTGGGGAAACTTCGCTACTTCCTTGGTCTCGAGATCGCCAGGCGGCCGGACGGGTTGGTACTCTCCCAACGAAAGTACTGTCTCGATCTTCTCAAAGATGCTGGTCAGTCTGGTTGCAAGCCAGCGTGTACCCCGATGGAGGCAAATCACAAATTATGCGCTCATGCTTCGGATGACGATTTGCTACTTCCGAACCCGGAATACTATCGACGCCTTGTGGGCAAGTTGATCTATCTAACAGTCACAAGGCCAGATATATCATTTGCAGTTGGGGTTGTCAGTCGGTTCATGCATGCCCCCCGGGCTTCTCATCTCCAAGCGGTTGAACGGATTCTTCGATACCTTAAGGGAGCTCCAGGCCAAGGGCTGGTTTACAAAACCTCCGACTCTGCTCCCGCATTGGTTGCCTATTCTGATGCCGACTATGCGGGTTCCCTGGACGATCGACGGTCAACTAGTGGGTTCTGTACTTATTTTGGTGGGCATCTTATTACTTGGAAGAGTAAGAAACAAGCTGTAGTAGCCCGTTCCTCTGCAGAGGCTGAATACAGATCGATGGCCTCAGTTGTCTCAGAACTCACATGGCTTGAAAGTCTCCTTACTGACCTGGGAGTAAAACTCCCCTCCTCTGCTGTTCTATTTTGTGATAGTCAAGCCGCCATACACATCGCAAAGAATCCGGTCTTTCATGAGCGCACAAAACATATCGAGGTTGACTGTCACTTTGTTCGTGAGAAGGTTCAATTGAAGAAACTTGAATTAAAGCATGTTCCAGGAACTGATCAAGTTGCCGACATCCTCACAAAGGCCTTATCAAGCACTCTGTTCTATCAATGTTTGTCCAAGCTGGGTGCATATGACCTATACGCTCCAGCTTGCGGGGGAGTGTTGGAAAAGCCCACTTAATATTAGGCCCATTTGTATAGCATTTATTGCTTTTCTCTCCTCTCTTTAGTCCCACATTGTGTATAGGACTTTTCTCTCTCTTTCTCTCATCTATATATATGTACTCATTCTTTGTATTTGTATCAAGTGGACATATATACAAGGTTGGCTTTCTCCATTTCTACAACATTCAAGAATATTGAGTACTTGATTATTGTTGTTCTTATCATATGACGTCAAATTAGAGTTATTTTGCAACATATCCTTCTCTTGATTGATGGTATATATTCATGGACAATGATACTATGTGCAAAATTTTTGGGATTGAAATAGTTTGTGATGCATAACGTGGTCGAAAGAACTTTGACGGATGTCTGACATATTCCGGACTTCGAAGAAGAATCTTCTTTCTCTTAGATCTTTGAACACGATCGGTTGTAAGACTGTGATTGATGATGGTGCTATGAAGATTTTTCGTGGTTGGATGATCATGACGAAATGAAGAAAGGCTGACAAGGTTGGATGATCATGTCGATATGTTTGCATTTATATTTTTTGATTCTGATTTGGATTCATCACTACTGTGACACTTGCATCTTGGTCATATGAGTGGATGAAATATAAAAGTGTTTCACAAAAGAAATTTGATTGATAATGTAAAAATTGAGATGCTAGATCTCTGTGAAGAGTGCATACTAGGGAAGAAACATAATGTGAAGTTCGAAATCGGGATGCATGACACAAAACATATTCTAGATTATATTTACATTGATGTTTGGGGACCAGCATCTATTCCTTCTTGCGGCGGAGCCAGATACTTTGTTCTTTTTTTGATGACTTTTCAAGATAATTATGAGTTTATTTTTTGAAAATAAATATGATATATTCGATAAGTTCAAGAGATGATGGGAAAACATGCAGGAAGACACCTGAATGTTCTCAGGTCTGATAATAGTGATGAGTTCAGTTCTATTCTATTCAAAGTGTTTTGTAAAGTTGAATGGATCATGTGTCACGACAAACACCGAGAGATCCACAATCGAATAGAGTTGCAGAACATATGAATCAGACGCTACTGGAGAAGACGTGGTTCTTGAGAATCATCATAGGACTTTCAAAAGATTTTTGTGCGGAGACACTAAATACCTTTGTCTATCTCATTAATTGGTTATCATCTTCAATGATTGGATCAAAGACTACATAGGAGTTATAGACTGAAAAAGATGTTGATTACTTGATGCGACAAGTATTTGAGTGTCCTACATATGCACACGAATAACAAGATTGACCTGAGAGCAAGAAAATGCATCTTCCTTGAGTATGTTTAAAGAGTCACGGGCTATGAGTTGTGGTATCCTAAAACAAAGAAGATTATGATCACTCAACACACATGATATTTGATGAATTTATCATTCTTAAGAGATAAATTCAGGTTGAAATGACACATGTTTCACTTGGGAGGTGGAAGCCGAGATTCCATTCCATGTGATTAAAAATATGGTATCAAATACACGAATTGAGGAGATAGGCCGACTGAAGGAGCTGGTTCATCTTGTGGTGCTAGAGCCGCACTCAACACAATATAAGGTGAATAGGTCGCAGATGGACAAACGGTTGCTGGTAAGGTATTGAGATTAACTCATATATGATTTTAAAGATGTAACGACATATATTTTGGATGTAAAAAATGAAGAATTTCTCAGTTATGAAGATGTCAGACATTATAACAACTTCCCGCAATAGAGAGTTGCTCTAGAAGAGGGTATTAAGTGTCTTCATAAAAATGACATATGAGAGTTAGTTCCACTACCAGAACACAAGAAGAACATTGAAAGCAAATGAGTTTTAAAGATCAAAGATGGTTTTTTACTGGAGGATGATGTCAGGTACAAAGCAAGGCTTATGCACAGAAAGAAGAAATGGACTTCAATAAAGTTTTCTCTTCAGTGGTACAACACATATCCATTCACATACTATTGACTATGGTCGCAGTCTAAAACATGGAGTTAGAGCAACTTGACGTGAAGATTGTATTCCTATATGTTGATCTCGCTGAGAATATTTATATGCGTCTGGTTAAAAGATTCATGATTGAAGACAAAGAAGATCATATATGTTGTAAAAAGAGCTAAATAAATGCAAATTTTATTGCTCCAAAAAGATAATCATTACATAGGTATGTCCCCTTATTTATAAAAATGTGGGAGATGAGAGAATACAACAAGCGATGTGAGACTAAATATAAGCCACACGGGCTGGGCGGTTTTTCTAGGACAAACCGCCAGACTATACAACAAATACAATCTCCTGGGAAGCCTCTAAACACCTGCTGCGGCTAACCGTCAAATCGCTGCAGCGGTTATCTACCAGACCGTTGTTGCGTCTATCCACCAGACCGTTGCTGCGGCTAACGACCAGACCGTTGTTGCGGCTAACCTCCAGACCGCTGCTGCGGCTAACCTCCAGACCGTTGCTGCGGCTAACCTCCAAACCGCTGCTGAGGCTAACCTCCAGACCACTGCTGCGGCTAACCTCCAAACCGCTGCTGCGGCTAACCACCAGACCATCTCTGTACATTTCCCATGATGTTCATGTGCTGAGTCAGTTTGTTAGTGCGCCCATCTCTGTATATTATGGTCATCTGTTGCGGCTCTTGCACTATCTCCGGGCGACGACCTCTCATGGTCTCTTCTTCTCCAGTAGTAGTTCTCTACATCTACATGCTTACTCCGACTCCACCTGGGCTAGTGATCATGTTGATCGTCGTTCTGTCACTAGTTTCTGTCTGTTCGTGGGTTCTTCATTTATTGCATGAAAGTATAAGAAACAGTTTGGTGTTTCTCGTTCCAGCACTGAGGCTGAGCTTCGAGCCATGGCTACCACCGCTGAGGATATTATTTGGCTCCGTTGGCTTCTTGAGGATTTTGGTGTCTCTTCTCCCGATCTCACTCCCATCTACTGTGATAACACTAGTGCCATCCAGATTAATCTAAACCCGATGAAGCATTCTCTCTCCAAGCATATCAGGGTGGATGCTTTCTTCTTGCGTGAGCACTATGGTCGGGGCACTATTGCCCCTTCCTTTATTCCTTCCGAGCATTAGATTGCAGATTTGATGACAAAGCCGCAGACGAGTACCCAACATCCCTATCTACTGTTCAAACTCTCGGTGTATGATCCCCCGTGAGTCTGTGGGGGGTGTTAAATATGTTATATATTATGAATAGTAGTGTTAGCTTATAGTCACCTCGGGTGTTAGAATCACCCTCCGTTATTCATATATATGTATTCCTTTGTTCAATTGTGAATATACAAAAATCTTTTTCCTATCAGTCCTAAAGAGGCGACGTGGCGCTAACGTGGAAATCAAGTATTAGTATTTTATTATAGAAATAATAAAAAATTATGATTATTTTGTGTTTAAAGAGGACCGAACTGTTATATATGACATAATTTTTTAAATTATTTCTATCAATTTTCTAATAAAAATAATAATCTTCACCGCCTTTCGACCGCCACATCATCTAAAACCTATAAAAACAAACTTAACGGAAGGTACTCTAGTGACCTAGCTGTCTAAAGTTTTGGGGACCAATATTATTAGAGAAATAAAAATTAAAGGACCTACCTCAAATATAGGCTAACTATTTAGTTATTTTGACTTTTTTTCCCTTTTTTTGTCTGATATTCCATAAAATTGTTATTGTCTTGTTTTTCATTTTTTTCATTATTATGACTCAGGTTCCGTTTGTGGGGACTTATTTTCACCGGTCAAGCGGTTATGACCGCATGAACCGGACCTTATTCAATGCAGTCCGGTTTAGGGTCGTAACCGCTTGACTGGTGAAAATAAGTCCCCCCAAAGAGAACCTTATTCAATCTATGAATATGTGGCCTAGGTTGTATAATTCTCTCCACATCATGCCCAAATACTTGGGGCTTATCCAAACAGTCTGTATCACCTCCGAATCCACATCAGTCTTATTCACTCTTTGTTGTCCTTGTCTATTCAAATTGCTTCTGGCCGGTGAAGTAGCTTAATAAAATACCCATATCACGTCATTATGCTGATAATTTCAATATTTTATGTGGTGTGTTTCCTTTTTAATAATTTTGATCAACTTATGATTAAGGCTTCATTTGGTTCGGTAGTCGCGGATCGATCCGGCGGGTGGAAACGGAGTGTTCGAATCGGAGGGGGAGGTGGCTTTTCCAAACGGAGCTTTTTTGAAATCAAATCAAGGCGTGCGGGCGGGTGGAAACGGAGCAAACGCCGCCGGAGGTTCATATGTTTACCCGCCTTCCGGCGGCGTTTGCCCCAAACGGAGCGGCAAAACGCCGAACCAAATAGAGCCTAATTTAATATATTACATCAGTCTATGTTCTGTGGGGATAGCTTTCTGATGAAATCTGTGAATGCAGAAGTATATGTAAGCAATACATTACTTATTTTCAATTAAAATTAGGTCACTTCAAATTTTTCTGAGGGGAAAATTACCAACCTGTTGTGAACTTCTGCTGAATTTTGTTATGGTCTCTACCTAGTAAGCCTGTATTTTGTACTGTTTTGATTTGAAGCTTAATCGCCTCGGGTCCGCTATGGATAGAAAAAGTGACTCTTGTCGCATACTTATTGAGTCGCGATCGTGAAGCAGTGAGATGCACCAATAAAAGTGGAAAAATAATGTTTTTGGCGGTCCTGCAGCTAATCTTAGAGTGTATTTGAACTTCTCCTCAGAGAACCAAATCTCAGTGGATGTGTGATACGATCCTGGAGAGAAATCCGATAAGGTGGAGGGCCGTCGGTGGTGAGGGAGAAGAGAGATTATGGTAGAAAAGAAAGCTTAGGGAGCAGCCTAAATTCCATTCATCCAAGCATAAAAAGCAATACAGACATACAACACCCCTTATAGCAGTGGGGTGCGAATATCAAAAGTGGTCTGCAAATAGTAAAGCTCAAAACAACATCAAAATAAAAATAATTAAGTAGCGCTCTCCTTGGTGGTCTCTTCCACGATCGGTGGGCTAGTGTCCGTCGCCTTTCTACGTGTGTAGACCCGCCACGACGTCTCTTCGGCGTGCACATACGTAACAATGCCGCCATCTGGAAAATGTGTCTTGTACTCAAGGCAGTAGTCAGCGAACTAGCGGTGGAAGTTGTCTCGGGGCAGCCATGTCACATCGGATTCTGGATGATTGGCCCATGTGACAAGGACCTCCTCCGAAGTGGGGTCTCCTTGGGCCCAACAACAACGTTCAAGTATCTTGGACGAGTAGTACGATGCATCACCGGAAAGATCGAGATCGACCAAAATGTGTTCCATGGTGGCATGCTCGCCCAGCACACGACGCAACTGAGAAACATGGAAGACCGGGTGTAAGAGGCTCTCACTAGGAAGATGGATGCGGTAGGGGACTGCACCAATATGAGCGAGAATCTCAAATGGACCAATGAACCAGGGAGCGAGCTTCGGGCAGGGTCAGCGGGCCACCGAGAGCTGGCGGTACGGGTGTAGCTTGATGAACATCTTCTCTCCCACTTGAAAGGAAAAAGATGTGCCTCTTCTGGTTCACAAAGGATGTCATCTGCTGTTGTTCCCTTTGCAGGTAGTTCTTCAAAGGGTCGAGGATAGTATTCCTGTCGCGCAAGGTGGTGGACAGATTCTCCGCCTGACATTCCCCAGGGAGGTGGCGAACAATGGAGGGTGGCAGGCGGCCATAAACGGCTTCAAATAGTGTGGTGTCAGCTGCGTGGCGGTATGCGGTGTTGTAGGAGTCCTCCGCCCAACTGAGCCACTTGGACCAACCCCAGGGCTATTCCCCCACAAAACAATGAAGGTACTTCTCCAAACATCGATTAATGACCTCAGATTGACCATCTGTCTGCAGGTGGTAAGCGATGCTCATGCGGAGGCGGGTATTCTGTAGCTGAAACAGTGTAATCTAGAAGGTGCTCAAGAAGTGCGAATCACGATTGCTCACGCTCGACCGGGGAAACCTATGGAGGCGCACAACACCGCTGATGAAGCTTTCCCCGATGGTGGTGGTGGTGTAAGGATGGAGGAGGGGAATGAAGTGGACGTACTTGGATAGTCTGTTCACCACGACCAATATGCAGTCATACCCCTGCGACATGGTAGCCAGGTGATGAAGTCAATGGCCACGTCTTCCCAATTGTGGTTCAGAATGGGTATGGGTTGAAGGAGTTTGCCGAAAATGTCGTTTCGTACTTGGCCTGTTGGCAGACGAGGTAGGCTTCCATGAAGGCTTTGACCTGTCAAAACATGTGGGGCCAGTAGAGAGAGGCCGCCAGGCGGCGGTACGTACGGAAAGCCCCTCGCGTGCCCTACAGAAGATGAGGTGTGGAACTCGACGAGGAGTAGAATTGTCGGGGACGGCGTGGCGAGGGCGAGACACTCCTTAAAGAACAGGCGGCCCCTACAAGTGAGTATAGTGGATGAGCGGCGGCGTCGGCGATGAGCGTCGTCCGGATCCCATTCAACAAGGGATCGGCCTCAACTTCTCGTTGGATGGTCGCGACATCTTCCTACACAGGATGATATATAGCTTCGAGCTCGGGAGTCTGACTCTGACGAGAGAGGGCATCAGCCGCCCGGTTTGCCCTCCCCGGGCGGAAATCGATAGTGAAATCATAGTTCATAAGTTTGGCGACAAACACTTGATGGGCAGGTGTGGCGATCTTCTGCTGCAGGCGGTAGCAGAGACTGTGGTGGTTGGTGCAAACCAGAATGGGCAACCCAGAATGTTGGGGCGCCAAGTCTGAACCATGAGAACAAGGCACATGAGCTCAATCTCGTATTCAGAGCGTCTGCGGATGACACAAAAGAAGGCGCGACATAAGTAGGCTACCGGTCGATCGGCCTGCATGAGGACGGATCCCACCCTGGAGCCCGACACGTTGCACTCAATGAGAAAGGGTTTGGCCCACTATCCGGTTGCGTGGAGAGAAAGTTGTGGCTCACACCACTGTCCACCATGATGATATTGGGACGATCGCACAACTCGCCCGAAAGCTTCTTGGTATGGGGTTCCAAAATCCCTCCCATCGAGAAACAAGACAACTCCATGCGGTGGTACGTTGCCGGGGAGATATACAAAAGTCTGTCTTCCTCGGAGAGTTCAAGGGAAGTCCGCTAAGGCAACCTCCGGGTCGAAGTCGTTGATGGTGGCGTGGAACTCCTTGACGGAGCACGCATGCACATGATAATAGGGTTGGCGACATCGGAAGCGCATGCCCTTTTTGCGGAGGTCATCGTATTCCTAGTTGGAGATGCGTTGAGGGGTTGCGGCCGGCCGGGTCGGTTCCCTTCGGGGGCCGACCATTGCGGGGGTGCTGGGACGGGTGGCCTCCATGGTGGCCAACCTTGGTGGTGGCCGGTCGCAGGTGCAGGTGGAGGGGGGGGGGGGGGGTGGGGGGGAGGTCGGCCTCCACCAGGGGCGCCATATCCAGGGCGTCAGAGATCGTCAGGGGGTGGTGTGTGCGAAGACCGGAGCGAATGTAGGGCAGCAAGCCCTGCATGAAGAAGCCCAGGTAATGATCGGGAAACATCCCGGGGACATGGGTGACCCGGGCGATGAACTCATCGATATAGTCGTTCAAGCCGGCGGTCTGGCGGACGACGCAAAGCTACTCAATAATGGAGCCAGCGTAGCTAGTGTCGTGCCGCCTGATCATATCCTACTTGAGCTCGAGCCAGAAGAGAAACTGGTTGGATTGTCGAAGCCATCATGCCAAGTGAAGTGTGGAGCCATCCAAACCGACTAGGGCAGTGGACACCTTATCCTGCTCCGGGGTAAGGTTATGGTTGAAGTATTGCTCCGCCTTGGTGATGCATCCCATTGGGTCGATGCCGGTGAAAGAGGGAATGTCTAAGGAAAGGGAGGAACGACCGGAAAGGGGCGGATGGACGGTCTTGGGACCGGAGCGCGGCGGCGCTGCGCCGAGGAGGGATCCCCCGTCTGCGTGAGAACCAGAGCCAGAAGCGGCGGAGGCGGTGGCCGATGCTTGGAGGGAGTCAATCTTAGAGTAGAGGGCAAGGAGAGAGGCATGCATGGAGGAGTCGAGTTGCTCATGACCCTCCATGCGGCGGCTTAGGGCTTCAACGGTTGTATTTGGAGGGAGATCATCGGCGGAGCGAGTGTTGGGAGCAAAGGTTGGCGGTTGCGGTGGGAGGAAACGACAGATCTAGGCGAAGCAACAGACTACCTCGTTTTGAGATCGACAGATGCAGCAGGCAGGAGGATGTGAGGCAGGTTGGAATGCTCGATTCAGTAGAAGCTCACGCGATTGCAGATCAACGAATGCAGCGAAAGCTCACGTGACAGACGACCACAGATGGGATTCAACGAAAACGCGCGATGCAAGAGAATGCTCACACGATAGAAGATCGCATACGGGATCGTGATTCGGCACAAAAATGAATCGCAGATGAAGCGCGAGCACGTGCAGTGACGGTCAAATGTCGGGCGGTGAGGCAGGTCAGACCAAATTGATACGATCTGGAGAGGAATCCGGCAAGGGGGAGGGCCGGCAGTGGTGAGGGAGAAGAGAGGGATTAATTGGGTTGGAGAAGAAAGCATAGGGAGCAGCCCTAAGTTCCATTCATCCAAGCATAAAAAACAATAAATGCATACAACACCCCTTATAACAACAGAGTGCGAATAACAAAAGCGTTCTGCAAATAATAAAGCTTAAAACAACATCAAAATAAAAATAATTAAGTAGCGCGCTCCTCGGCGGTCTCTTCCACGATCCGTGGGGTAGTGTCCGTTGTCTTTCTACGCGTGTAGACCCGCCACGGCGTCTCTTCGGCGTGCACGTCCGTAACATTATGAGAGGGAGAAAATTTTAACTAGATCGGCAAAATGTCTCCAATTTCTCTTTCACTCAACCTCTATTATAGTTTTAAAAGTTGTACGAACCCGACATCCTTGGGCATTTCCGAGCAGCTAGATAGTAAATGCTGCCTATACGCTTAATATGTTAGTGGCTCAATGATTCCATAATTATAAAAGGGGATTGTGCCTACATGTATTTACTTTTGGCAGGGTTTTGCCAAGTGCCCTTATAGACTCAGCGGGTTCTTCTGAGGCATCGTGGTGTGCACACCCCTTGCTTGTCATTTTGATCATGGACTGACAGCTGGTGCATGCAGCTGGAGTGACATCTTCTGAAGTAATTAAATTTTCACTTAGGTGATTTGGAGATATAAACAGAAGAGCAGAAAATCACTCATTTTAGCACCTCGTAAAATAGTAAATACAAATGAATGAAACATGAGGATCCATAATGTTGACCTCTAATAGTTGGGTGGGGCTACTGAGAAGGTGATGACTGAAGTTTATGTGGCATTTATAGTAATAGAACTTGTTGGTTTTGATCTTCAGAAAATCAGAGTAAAATCAAGCCCAATATAATGGCTTTTGCAGGTATATCACATAACATAAAATCTTAATCCTTAGTTTAAAATTGTTAAGTATGGTGAGACTTTGCTTGGACAATTTGTGAAATTTCTCCTTTTTGCTGAACAATCCAAATTCTGCAACATAATAACCTGTATTCATGAATAGTAATAATCAGGTGTTCTATATTACAGTTAGGCTTCTGGAAGGACATTATTTGGTGTATTTATCTGCCATTGTTCTATTAATTGTATATTAGTATGGACAGCAACAAAAAAATCACACATGTCATAAGAATACGTTACCAAATATTGCCTGAAGTTAAATTAAAGTGTTCTCTGATAAGTACTTAAGCTGAAATTATAGAACTTGCCTCCATTATTGTCTCCTTATTTGGCAAGGGTTATCCGCTTTCTATGATCCAGTTTTAGTTCTCTCTCACAAGATCAATGTTTTAGAAATTTGTACCATATATATTCTTTTCATCATTGTTATTTATACTATACATGAAGGAAAATATTAATGTGTAATGATGAGTACCATTAAGCTAATCTCAATCATTGAATTTATTTTTAAATCAATATTTTAAAAAACTGACCTCGGGTAGCTGCTCTGGCATGTGGCCCCTGCTAACGATCATCCATCAGGCGGGCTCCTCAACGATCGCTCATCCACTCAAGCAGACGCTCAACCATCGTTAAATGACTGGTGTTTTTTTAATGAGATCAAAGAATTATTTATTTATAAATTATCTATACAAAATTGGATTACTTTAATACAATAAATCTTGCACAGGGTTCTCCGGTGTCCTGACAATGACAGTACCCTACAATTCGTTGCCCACTGCCCAGTTTTGTAATCACTAATCAATGAAACAAAATTTTCCACGGAGAACTGCAAGTGGCGGGGGTATTGTCACGTCACTGAGAAGACCTGCACAAGACAGCTTGTTCTTTTTATACGAAACACTTGTATATGAAACAGTATCATTTATTCTAAATCGTCAAAATACCGCTTTCTTTCCTCCAAAATAATAACCAACTTTGCATTTACATGCTGCTTGGTGTGCAGATGTGCGTACTCATCTTTGTTGGTAACAATGGGGAGACATACTTCAACACAGCAGCACTGGTTTCTTGCGTGCAGAATTTTCCAAAGAGCAGGGGGCCTGTAGTAGGAATTCTGAAAGGCTTTGCTGGCCTCAGTGGCGCCATCTTGACTCAAATATACACCATGATACACTCTCCTGACCATGCCTCCATGGTCTTTATGGTCGCCGTCGGGCCTTCCATGGTAGTCATAGCCCTCATGTTCATTGTTAGACCAGTTGCTGGACACAAACAAGTGTGCCAGTCTGACAACTCCAGCTTCATGTTCATTTACAGTGTCTGTGTGCTCTTGGCTGCTTACCTGATGAGTGTCATGCTTCTCCAAGACATTGTCGATTTCAGCCGTAATGTTTACATCTTGTTCACAGTCGTGTTGTTCGTTCTACTAGTAACTCCAGTCGCAGTTCCTTTGATCTTGACCTTCGGTTCACACTCACATTCATCGGAGCAAGAGCATCTTTTGCCTGAGATTATCAAAGACCAGACGGTTAAATCGATGAACTCCACCGAACAGCACGAGGTCATTTTCAGCGAGCTTGAGGATGAGAAGCCTAAGGATGTGGATTTGCTTCCTGCAACAGAGAGGCTGAAGAGGATTCAGCAGCTGCAAGCAAAGCTGTTTCAGGCTGCAGCAGTAGGAGCTGTGAGGGTGAAGAGAAGGAGAGGGCCACATAGAGGAGAGAACTTCACTTTGAGTCAGGCTCTGATAAAGGCAGATTTTTGGCTTTTGTTTATTTCTCTTTTGCTGGGATCAGGTTCAGGATTAACAGTTATTGATAATTTAGGGCAGATGAGTCAGTCTCTGGGCTATGATGAGACCCATATTTTTGTGTCTATGATTAGCATTTGGAATTTTCTTGGCCGGGTGGGTGGTGGCTATTTCTCCGAGATAATTGTTAGGTATGAATTGTTTTTTTTAAATTTTTTTATCTGGTTCTTACAATCATACTCAACATATGAAGTAGGCGCTGAATCTTTCCAAACACAGATAAATAACAATAAACGGCAGCCCGGTGCACAAAGCATCCCGCATAGAGAGGGTCCGGGGAAGGGTCCCACCATAAGGGTGAATTGTAGGCAAACTTTACCCTGCATTTTTGCAAGAGATTGCTTCCAGGACTCTAAGCCATGACCTCAAGGTCACATGGCAAAACCTCAAGCGGCGCACTAAGCCTCCCCTCAAATAGAGATAAATAACAATAATGATGCAAAATGCATGTTCCTGAATTGTCCATCCAACTCTTTCATATACACTAGCTGGTTGTTAGAACACTAGCATCCAACCTCAATTCATTTGGCTATAGGTTGTAGAGCTTGAGATCTATATTAAATGCACAAGACTTATTAGTTTTCGATGTGAAATTAGTCCTTTGACTTGTAAGGTCTTTATCCTCTAATAAGTACGCTACCTTTTTCTTTAAATTTGTTGACATGAGAGCTATGTTATTAAAAACGTGCCGCCAGACGCGCTAGGTGCATGGGACCATGCATCTACTAGGCAGAGGAGGGTGAGACAGCCTAGGCCCAGGTGAGGCGCACCTTGGCGGCTTCATGGGCAAGCTGGGTGGTTCAGTTTAACATTAATAAGATTCGGGGTTTTTTCCTCCCTCCTGTAAACACACAAGATCTCTCGCCAACAAGCTCCTCTAGCACTCTCTCCCAACGCGTGCTCCTGAACCTCTCATCGACAAGCTCCCCTCGCCCAGCAATCATTAAGCTCCTTAATTTCACCAACAAGATAAAGACCTGCCGACAAGCTCTCTCTCCCACAAGCTCCTCTCGCCCAACACAAGATCATGAAGTTCCTCTCTCCGACATCTTCCTTGATTTTTTATCTTTTATGATGCTAAAGTTTGTTCTGTTTGCATTGTTTTGGTTCAAAACTGCTGTCCGGGGATTAAAAAAACATTTGGACAACAATTTTAGCTTC
Organism: Platanthera guangdongensis; assembly: GCA_039583875.1. Taxonomy (NCBI): domain Eukaryota; kingdom Viridiplantae; phylum Streptophyta; class Magnoliopsida; order Asparagales; family Orchidaceae; genus Platanthera; species Platanthera guangdongensis. The sequence goes on along the minus strand of CM077154.1, from coordinate 117,701,975 downwards.
CTGAATTGTTACCAAGTAATTGCAGGAGTTTTATACATCTGGGCAGCAGTCTTATCCTCCAGACAACAGTTTTAAACCCTAAAATTGTTGTCCAACAATATAAAAATTATGTCCGATGGTTCGAGCACTTCCGAACAATTATATTGTGCGAAAATGCTCTCAGAGGCTTTGAACTAATGCCCGGAGGTGAAAAATGCCTAGAATTTCATCAATACAACAGTTAACATAAAGAGTTCAATCAAACAAAGATCGTGAATGGAAGTAATGTGCGGCAGGTGATTCCTACTAACTAATAAGAATGATTTGATTTGTAACTTTTGCGAAAAGATTACAAAAGGAGGAATTTTTCGTGCTAAACAACGCATTGCTAGAGGCTTTAGGAATTCTAAGCCTTTTCTCAAATGCCCCCAATATGTATGTGTTACTTGGTATTGGAATATTTGGCAACTCCAATCGAGGTCCAAGGGGGATATATATATTAAGTAGAAAACAACGTATAACCAAAATACACGATATGGGACTAATGTGTCTAACACTCCCCCTCAAGTTGGGTCGTGGGAACTTCCCAGACCTAACTTGTTATATATAAACTTCATTCTCACCCCCGTAACTCCCTTGGTAAGAATGTCTGCAACCTAATCTTTGGTCTTCACATGACTTAGAGAAATAAGGCCTTCTTCATACTTTTCACTTACAAAATGGCAGTCGACCTCGGTGTTTTGTGCATTCATGAAACACAGGATTAGTGACTATCTGTATCGCAACCTGATTATCACACCATAGACGAGTGAGATCTTGAACAGCGTACCCGATTTCATCAAGAATCTGTTTAACCCACATGATCTCAACAACAGAGTGGGACATAGCCTGATATTCCGGCTCAGCACTAGGTCTAGCACCGTGGTCTGTTTCTTACTCTTCCAGGAGACGAGATTTCCACCCATAAAGATAGTAAATCCCATTGTTGACTTTCGAGTGGCTAAGCAGCCTGCCCAGTCAGTCACAGTATGCTTCTATATTAAAATGGTCTCGATTCTTGTATGATATCCCGAGACCAGGATTTTTCTTTATGTACCTAACGATCCGGAGAACAGATTCCCATTGAGAGGTAGTTGGAGCAAGCATGAACTGACCGACCTTACTTACAACACAAGCAATATTAGGACGAGTCATGGTAAGGTAGTTCAGTTTTCCAACTATTTTACGGTACTTCTCTGGAGAATCAAATGGTTTGCTTTGGACATGGAGACCTTTTTCCCTTGATTCAAGTGGAGAGTCCATATGGCCACAGTTAGACATTCCACGGTCGGATAGAAGATCGAGAGCATATTTGCGTTGAAAAATAAAAAGGAAATCATCATAATTAGCAACTTCAATCCATAGGAAGTACCGTAATGGACCCAAATCTTTTGTCTGGAAGTTGGAGTGTAAGAATGTCTTGAGATTTATTATCCGTTCAGAATTGCTACCTGTGATGACAATATCATCGACATAAACCACTAAAAGAACAGTACCAACTGAAGATTTCTGATAAAAGAGAGACGAGTCTTTTGTACTCTTGCTAAGCCCAAATTGAGTGACCACAGATCGGAAACGAGCAAACCATGCTCGAGGGGATTGCTTTAATCCATATAATGACTTCCGGAGATGACATACCTTGTTACGATCCCTCTCAGCAACGAACCCAGGTGGTTGTTCCATATACACCTCTTCATTTAAGGACCCATGAAGAAATGCATTCTTGATGTCCAACTGGTACAAGGGCCACTGGTGAGAGGCTGCAAGAGAGAGCAGGATGCGGATAGAGGACATCTTAGCAATGGGAGCAAATGTTTCATCATAATCCACACCATAAGTCTGAGCATAGCCTTTGGCAACCAAGCGGGCCTTCAAGCGATCGAGGGAACCATCCACATTGACTTTGATAGAATACATCCATTTGCATCCAATAGCCCGCTTGCCAGTAGGTAAGGATACCAAGTCCCAAGTGTTGTTAAATTGAAGAGCTGTCAATTCATCTTGCATAGCAGTCAACCAGCTAGGATGAGCTTTGGCCTCCGCAACGGTAGAGGGGAGACAGTATTGATCCAGAGTGGAGTGCAGGGCAGTATGAGAGGCTGACAATCCCTGCTAAGAGCTAACATATAGTGGTTTATCCCGACAAGTCCGACTTCCTTTCTGGACAGCAATTGGGAGATCTAGGCTGACTAGCATGAGAGCAGCAGGCACGCTAGCAGGTGCTTCCGTAGGAACAACCGACATATCATCGGTGGGAGAGGTAGGCTGAGGTGGTAGCACTAATGTACTATCAGAATAGCGTCGAGAGTAAACTTGCCCCCAAAGGGGACACAAGAGGTCGGTCGGAGAGAGGATTGCAGGTGCAGGACGCGGGACCAAGATGACATCAAGAGATGGGTCAGGACATGGTGATCCACTAGAAAGGTAAGGGTCCGATTCTCAGAAGAAAACATCCGATGAGATAACGTATTTGCGGAGATCAGGAGAATAACACCGATATCCTTTAGTAGTCCGAAAATAGCCAAGAAAAATACATTTCAAAGAGCAAAGATCAAGTTTCGAGACAGAGGGACTAGCATCCCTAACAAAGCAAACACACCCAAATACTTTCAAAGGTAGAAGGGGACCGACAAGGTCTGGGTAAAGAGTGTGGTAGGGTGTCTCTCCCTCAAGGATATGAGTAGGAAGATGATTAATGAGGTGTGCAGCGGTAAGAACTGCATCACCCCAGAAATGTTTGGGTACGAGCCTATGGTGAAGGATGGCCCGGGTGACCTCAAGGAGGTGTCAATTTTTTCTTTCAGCAACACCATTTTATTGGGGGGTATCAGGACAGCTGGTTTGATGAAGGATACCTTTGTCAGAGAGAATTTAGACATAGACTGATATAGGTATTCCCGACCATTATCAGTTCGAAAACACTTAAGAAGAACTGAGAATTGAGTAAAAATTTCATTCCATAGGTTTTGAAAAATAGACGACAGCTCAGAACGGTTTTTCATTAAGTACACTCAAGTAATTCGAGAGAAATCATCAATAAACTTAACACAATATTTGTGTCCTAACAACGTAGGGACAAGACACGGTCCCCAAACATCAGAATGAAGTAAATCAAAAGGTGCAGAAGCACGAACATCAAGACGAGGAACATAGCTAACTCTGTGGAGTTTAGCAAACAAACAAGACTCACAACTGAGATGAGAAACCTTCCCAAACTCAGGATGCAGACGACGCATGACCTGCATAGACTGATGATCATGACGGTAGTGAAGATCCCAGAATTTGGTGGAGGCAGCAGAACAAGCAAGATGTGAGACTTCGTCCAGAACATAGACGCCACCACGCAACTTTCCTCTACCAATAATACGGCTCGTCGACTGTTCCTGAAAAATGCAACCAGAAGATGTGAAGGTAGCAGTACAATTTAAATCACGAGTAAGCTTACTAATTGACAATAAGTTGTAAGCCGATTGAGGGACATGAGCAACGGAGGATAGAGTCATGTCAGGTGTCACATTGCAGCTATCAAACCCGACAATAGGTACAGTTGATCCATCCGCAACTGTAATTGAAGACCCACTATGAGATTTGTATGAGTGTAAGATGCCTGATGTACTCGTCGGGTGATCAGAAGCACCAGAATCTGCCAACCACTGGACTGGATGTTGTGAGGTGCAAACAGGCTGAATATGAGGCTGAACGGTTTGGATTACAACAGCACGATGAGTCAAAGAGTCAATCTGGAGGGCCTGCAAGCCACGATACTCATCCTCAGATATTTCCACAATTCTCGGATTCGGAGATGTAGAAGTAGAGTCGGCCAAGTGCGTAGAGCGAGATGAAGGAGGAGGTTTGGAGGCCCAATCTGGCTTCCCATGAACCACCCAACATGTATCCTTCGTGTGGCCCCGACGCCCGCAATGGGTACAATGTCTCGTGTTGGTATCACGACCACGACCAGAGCGCCCCCCCCCCCCCCCCCCCTCGACTAGTTCCTCTTGCACCCCGAGAATCAAGAGCCATTGATTCTCCGGAGGAAATATGTAGAGCAGATGGAGTACATGCTGAACCGGCTTTAGTCAGACGATGGTACACACTAGCAGTTTGCAGGGTAGAAGGACTTGCTAGCATCTCAATCTTCGTTGTCGAGAAGTGTGGATCTAGCCCATTTAGAAGCCAAAGAAGAACAAGATGATCACGTTGAGCCTGATGCTCTTCCCTAATAGAGGGAATCTCCCAAAGATCCAAGATTTCATCATCAAGAACCTTCCATTCTACGAAATACTCGGTGACAGGGAGTGCCCCTTGTCTCAACTCAGCCATCTTAGGGAAGAGCTCACCAAGACTAGAGAGATTGTTTGTTTGAGAGAACATCATATGCATAGTATCCCATAGTTCCTTAGTGCTGTCACAATTCTTGCACATTTGTTGAACGGATGGATCCATGGAGCTCAGGAGAAGAGCAAAGATGCGACAATCATCACTATAGCAATCTTCATCTTATGTACTTCCCACGGCATGAGTTGGAAGACGGGTAAGGTGGCGCATACGTCGGATGCCCGACAGGGACATAGTAACCCCCTTTTTCCATAACTGGAAGTTGGAGGAGGTAAGGATAGTAGTAGCAAGCCTCTCATTAGGAGGAAAGGTATTGGTAGAATCCCCTGAGGGAACTATCGTTTGAGTGGTGCTCGTGACTGGGGAACCCATGACCTTGATCAGCGGTAAAGGAAGGCGAGATGCTGGACAACAACAAAGATCAGTGGAAGTAGGAGCGGAGAAGCCGCGACATCTAGGTCGACAGCATCATAGGGGAACCCGCAGGAGCATGATCGACCACAGCAGGGGAATCATCAGGAGAAGCCGACGACAGGAGCAGAGAAGCTGACGACAGCAGGAGCATCAACAGGAGCGGAGAAGCCGTTGACAGATAGAGATCATGCGGAGAAGCCGACGGTAGGCGGCATCGTCACTGAGGAATGCCTCCGTCAAGGTCGTGCGATGTCGCAGCAGCGCGCAGAGACGATGTCACAGGCGGACGAGCGAGCGACGAGAGTGACGAAGCGAAATCGGCGAGACGCGAGCGAGACGGAGCAGAAGCGGCGGGTTGCGAGACCGAGCGAGCGAGAAAACCCTAAACTTCCTTTGATACCGTGTTACTTGGTATTGGAATATTTGGTACCTTCAATCGAGGTCCTAGGGGGATGCATATATTAAGTAGAGAACAACGTATAACCAGAATACACGATATGAGACTAATGTGTCTAATAGTATGCATAAAAATCCAAGAGTTTATTGAAAGGAAAACTACTTCTAGCAATACAAAGAAGAGTGCATTCTCATACTTCGTAGACGTGGATACTTTTGGAAGCAATATGGAAATGGATGATATAAGAGAGAAGTTTTTTGGAAAAGGTGTGCCAAAGAAGCCTCGGATCAAAGGACCAATAGGTGTTTTTTGCACCTAACATTGAAGAGATGATGTAAAATAGAGCATAACAAAAATCAATGAAACAAACATCTATTAATGAAGCTTGTACGAAGGAGCTTAGAGGGTGAGATTGCAAAAATATAGCCCAAACATGATGCATCCATCTCTTTTAATATTGTGACTTATCCTAGTTTTGTGACGACGGTGGAGTGCATTGGATAGTTTGGGTTGGGCAGAAACACCCAGTTATCATGAGATTCACGTTCCTTTGCTAAATAATGAAGTAAATGGAGTCAAAAGGCTTGATGAAATCTTATGAGGATATGTGGAGGTTGTATGATTATTCTATCATGACTGACAGGTGGAAAAATGTGATACAAAGAACATTATAAATTTATTGGTAAATTCGCCCAAAGGAACATTTTTCCTTGAAATTGTCGATGCATTCGATTACTCAAAAACTAGAGATATAATGCTCGAATTGCTTGATAGAGTGGTTGAATGGGTTAAAGAGGAAAATGTTATCCAGATTATTACTGATAGTGCAAGTAACGATGTACAAGCAGATAAACAATTTATTTTTTATCCATTTCTTTTTAGTCAAATAGGTTGATTTTTTTTCTTTATGTTTCTTTGTTTATTTGATACATAACAGGAAAATTATTGGAAACATAATGACCACATTTGTATTGGACGTTGTGTGTTGCTCATTGCGTTGATTTAATATTGGAGGATATTGACAAGATGTCTAATATTAGTAGAACGTTAAACGGGCAATGACCATAAATATTATATCTATGTTTGCCCTAGACTAGTCAACATACCGAGGAGCTTTACAAGACAAATGAAGTTTGTTAGACCCGCTATGATGAGATTTGCGACTTCTTTTCTTACGCTTCAGCTCATTACAAGCAGAGGAACAATCTGAGAAAAATGTTCACTTCATCAGAGTGGACATCAAACAAGTGGGCGAAGGAAACTGGTGGAAAGCAAGTACATGACATTATCTTAATGGTCTCTTTCTGGAGCAACATTGTGTATATTTTAAAGATCTTCGAACCTTTAATACGCTTACTGAGATTGGTTAATGGTGAGAAAAGACTAGTCATGAGTTATATCTATGAAGCTATATATATAGCCAAAGACGTGATCATTAAATATTTTAATGAGAAAGAGGACAAATACATGAATGTCCTGGTTTTTGGGGACAAAAGATGAGAAAGTCAGCTTCTTCGACCATTGCATGCAGCGAAGTCATTATTTAAATACATGATTCTTCTATTCAAATCATGTTATTGCAAAAGATGGAGAAGTTATGAGGGGTCAATACCAAACAATGCAAAGACTAATTCTAATTCATGACGAGCAAATAAAATCACTGTCTATCTTTCTTTATATAGAAATGTTGAAGGGTTATTTGGAATGATATTTGCAATTCAGCACAAAAAAACAAGCCCCGGGTAAATTAGACATTATTCAAACATGGTTTAAGTGTATTAAGAATGCATGATTAATTTCTTAATATTCATTACTTTGACAGTTGAATGATGACAATTTTATGGAGCTTCATTTACTAATCTAAGAAGATTTTTTATAAAGATTCTTCTCCTTACTTGATGTGCATTTGGTTGTGAGCACAATTAAGTTTTTTTGAACATGTAAGTATTTAAATTCTGTTTTGGGAGATTGATAAGGTGATGAAATCATGTTAATTAATTTATGCGGTTAATTGGTTATATTGTAGATTCATAGCAAAAACGAAATATGCTAGCTCAACAACACCTAAATGATTTAGTATTTATGAAATGCAATCGAACGTTACGACGTTGATATAATTTATGTGATTGTACTGATCTGATTTCATTGACAAATATTGACGATAACAACGAATGGTTGATGTGCAAAATGAAGGTAGATAATGAGGTTGAGTATGATAGGAAATTAATTTTTGATGACGAGTACTTGACTTGGGGTGCAGTTGCTAGGGCCATTGGAGTTGAAGAGGACATCTGATGTAGGGGTAGGTTGCGGGTGCACAAAACCTACGATGCTAGGTGGTAGTGCAAGGGTGACACGCTAATCTGAACTTAAATGCAATGTAATCATCGATAACTCGACAAATAAATTTGAGCAATGAAAATTCTAACTCCACGCAAATAATTGAATTTGAAAACAGTTAGTTAATTTTGGCAATTGATAATGGCTTCCTCCGCTCGGAGGGCCAACGCAAAGCGCGCGGCGAATGTCTCATCTTGTAAATTATTAGCGTACTAAAGACAATTTCTACTAGCAAAAATCACAACACATATATTAATTCATCAATGAAAATGTTAAATCAAGTCAATACCACAAGAAACTCACAAAGTAGTGTGCTGAACCGAGGCATCAAACAATTTCGTCCGGATGTGTAGATCGGCGATCAGAGGTGGAACCGGCGACATGAAAATGATGGCGGTGGCTGTCCTCGGCGGTAAATGGTGAGTTCGGACGAGAAATGGGTAGATCCAGCCACATACAAGTAGATCCGGGACGGGGAATGGTGGATCCACTATTTAGGGTCAGATCCGGGTGGAGCGGTGATTAATGAAGGGTGGAAAGAATGGATCGCGGCTGAAATTCCTAGATCTGACTTGATCCAAGAAATTAGGGCTAAATGGGGTGGATCCACGGGAGGGAAGACGTGGACGGTCAGCGTGGACAACGACCGACGTGAACAGTGCCAGCGTGAATAGTAACCCGTGAACAGTGATTCGTGAACAGTGTTAGGAAAAAGTGATCAGTGAACAATGTTTGTGAATAGTGTTCGGTGGGTAGTGATCGGTGAACAGTGTTTGGGCTTCCTGGACAGCGGTAGGGGGTTGGGATTTGGGGGCTGTAGGGGCTTCAGATGAGGGTTTCAGAGGGGGAAGAAGAAGACTATAGATGGGTAGTACCTTGGGGGGGGGGGGGAGTTTGAGCGCCTAGTAGTCTTCACCTAAGGTTACACGACGTCAGCACCGGGGAGTGATCGCTGGAATCCGCGATTAGAAGTCTCCAAATTCTACAATGTCTTGGTTCAGCCTCTTAGACCATTATTTATAATAAAACAAGACACTAGGACATCCCTATCAACGGCTATGATTGGCTGGTGAGAGAGGCCACTAAAATACATGAAAATAAACCAATAAAAATAAACTAATATATGATCTCGACTCGCGATGCGGATCCGGACACATCTGCGGAGTCCGATTGTCGATCCGGGCATGCCATATATGGTAAGTCGCCAAATCAGCCCCGAACGGGCCCAAAGCTCATGCTCGCCTCTGCTCTGCATCAACATCTATGCGACACTTATCAAAAAGAAAGAATGTGATCCCTACAATAATAGTTGAAAAAGGGGAGCACATTTAAAACGAGGGTTCCTACTCCAGTAGTCCTTATAGATGATGATTAAGATGATGAGGAAGCCGAGTACAATAAAGAAGATCATTATGGTATCAAATATGATGATGAAGACAGTCTTTTCTGAAGATGGTTAGCTGATGTAGAAGTGAGAGTAATAAAGTATTTGCAATTCAAATATATTTTTTATCTTTAATAATTTCTTTTATTTTTCTTTTGTATCACATTATTCATTGTTAACATTAATGCTAGTGTGATGCTATGGTGATAGTTTTATTTTATATTTTTTACATTTAATAAACTAGATATTGTTTTTTTGCACCATATTTGTTAGGCGCACGCTTCGCATTTACCAAGCGCGCACCCACTCTTTTTACCTAGGCCCCAAAATCCCTTTGCGCTTTAGTGCGCCATGCGCCATTTGATAATGTAGCATGAGAGTGAAGGTTAGTCTAGCCTGCTATGATACTGTGTTAGAACCTAGGTGGAGCTTTCCTAGATCTATATAAAGTATATGTGACCATATTAGTTTCTCAATGTGGGACTATTTTCAACACAAGCATAGCTTTTGAAACTTTGTATCTTTTAACCAAGTAATGTTGTAGTCCACAACAAAAATGTTTGGAATCACAAAGAGAAGTCTTCCACATAGCAAATGACATGATTTTTCACGCATTCATAACATTTTCTTGCAATCATAAACTCCCAAAACTTGCAAGAAACTCATTTTCTCATATAGATGCGTGATGTCTCTTATCTACTACTTCACAGCGATCACGCGTATCCGAGGCCAGTAGCTATGGCGGTGGCACAAAGTGTAATGGCGGTCGGCCACTTCTTCATCGGCATGGGCTGGCCTGGAGCAATGTACATTGGCACACTGCTGATTGGGCTTGGTTACGGAGCTCACTGGGCTATTGTGCCTGCAGCAGCTTCCGAGCTATTCGGTCTCAAGAATTTTGGAGCATTGTACAACTTTCTCACGGTGGCGAACCCCGCCGGCTCTCTGATTTTTTCGGGTCTAATTGCCAGCCATATATATGACTATGAAGCAGATAGGCAATCTCACAACCACCAGAACCACAAATCAGCCACAGGAAGAAGTAGTAGGCTAGCAGAAAAAGCGTTAAAGTGTGAAGGAGCTGTTTGTTTCTTCCTCTCTTCCATGATAATGTCAGGTCTTTGCATTCTTGCGGTTATCCTGAGTTTGATTCTTGTTCATAGGACGAAGATAGTCTACTCAAATCTCTACGGGAAAACTCGCACTTGAGTTGCCATGGACTCAAGGTATATTGTTCATTTGGATATTGGTTGTTTTACTTTTGAATACATCAAGTTCTTACTTTGGAAATGGAGGCCAATTGTGAGCAATGAACGTGAAAAAATGGCAGTGGCAAAGTAGTTTTTGAGATGTATGGTATTATCGATGAAAGGCGTGATTTTGTTGTATTTGGTAACAAAGAGTAATTCTTTTTCTTCAGGTTGCTCGTACATGTTATTGTTTGGTTGGTTTTGGCGTTGGGGTTTTCGAGGGACCTTTTGAACAAACTGTTTTGAGAGCATTTTCATTAGTGATATTCTTTGTTGCTTATAATAGTGTAGTGATACTTTTGTAGTATTCCGAGTTGTTTTTAGAGCTTATTGTTGTCGGTCGAAACAATAGCCTCTTATTGCGATTACACTTTTAAGACTCCATTTGGTAGGGTTTTTCTGTCTTTTTTTTAAAAAACGTAAAACGCCATTTTATTCTTGATTTCAACTTCGGGAAGGGAGCGATATCCATTGTTTTATTTTCTTTTCCAACCACCACCACCCATCCAAACATGCCTATTGTTATCCGCACTACAGTTTTGACTATCTGCAATTTTTTGATATCCATAAAGCAGTTTTTGTTAAATTTATATTCACAAATCAAATTATTATCTGCAAATCAAAATTTTGATATCTGCAAATTAAAATTTTTAAAAATTGTAACAAAATGGTTATTTTAGGTGATTGATATCCGCATCATATTCGTTGCTCCGCCGCCATTAATGCTATGTTTGTCATGATATTTCATGGCGAATTAGAAATGACATTAAGCTGATTATCTTCTTCCAATGTCTTCTTTGTCTTTCAGTAGGCTTCAATCTCCTCTTTGATCAATGATTTATTTCTATGAAGCTTTTCTGCAAAAACTAACAATAGGCCGAAAGATGAAATTTAATCACATAGAGCGAGCGGAGATTTTCATAATAAATGAAATCGATCAATAGCTTGCGGATAGTCAAAATTGTTTTGTGATTATGTAACTCTGGGGAGAAAAAAAACATCAAAAATAGAGTGCGGATAGCCAAAACTAACATTCACATCAACAGCTCTGAAAGTATTTCTTATACCCTTATTTATAATGTTCTAAGGTGGTAAGAGGAACAAGGTGTAATTAATTCTGTGTTACTAAATGTTATTGTGAAGCTAACAAGAACAGCTTTCAAGTAAGAACATCATTTGGGGTGGTTGCATAAATATTTTTTGGTGTCAGAACAGAAATTCAAAGAATTATGTTGTACATTTGAAAATTCTGCTTTCCTGTACACTTAACAGTGAAATAATCAGCATCAAAAAGAGCAGGCAACAGATAGTTGTGGGTAAAAGGGAAGTTCTCAGAATAAGAGAAGTTGGTTTGACGAAAACTCGAACCATGGATCTTAGCATTAACCTACTTGACACAGGTTATTCGTCAAACAGAAGACGCAGACAAGAAAAATACTGCATCCTGTGAAGAAGACATCTGCTTCATGAAAGAAAATGCGCCATCCCAACCAATTTGTGAATCTATTAGGCTCCGTTTGTTTTGACGATGACATTTTGGAGCGTTAAGAATGAGAGCAGTCGAAATGGAGGGGTGGGCAGCTTTGGCATTGAAGATCAAAAATGATGTTTTGGAGCGTTGAGAATGGAGAATGATGTTTTATCAAACAAGTTTTTTCAACGTTGGCATTTTTCTCCACCGTGAATGGAGAAAAAATGCCGAAACAAACGGAGCTTAAGGGCATATTTAGCTAAGCTACAACGCTGGAGCAGTAGTGGGAAAAATTGGTGTAGAAATCTGTTGTTTTGCAGTGGTGAAAAAATTCATGAAACTGTTTGGAAAATTGTATATGTAGTGCTGTGTGAAACAGTGATGCAGAATTAAACATGAATTAAAATTAAAGAGAGATAATAATAATTAAACAGTACACAAAATTTACGATGTCCAAATAATAATTAAACACTTTGTTCGATATTAAATATTTATTTGAAGATATATACACATTGTATTTATTAGTTTTATTTAATTATAAAAATAAATATATTAATATATTCAAATAACCTTTTAACGATATATAAACTTAACTAATATTAAATTTAAATTTTTTTAAAAAAAATGCAGTGTTGTAGCCCTTTGTCAAGGCTATAGCGCTGGTTGTCTGCCACCGTGCATAGACGGTGGCTTCTTGCCACTGCCCGTATTAGACTTTTTTGTTTGGCGGAGCGGAAACAAAAACAGTTGCATGCAGTTGTGCTGCCGCTATGCCAAACAGAGCCTAAATTAGGTGACTGAAAATATATGAGCTACATTTGTAATCATAGTAAGAATCCACCATTGCAAGAATTTTTTTACTTCGTTTTTCTAGCTCTTATCATTGTATTTTTGAGGGGTCATTTAGCAGGACCTCCAATATAAGTATGCTAAATTAAAGGTTGCACCTCTCTATCTTTTGAAAATACAAAATGGAGGGGTGGGCAGCTTTGACATTGAAGATCAAAAAATGATGTTTTGGAGCGTTGAGAATGGAGAATGGTGTTTTATCGAACAAGTTTTTTCAACGTTGGCGTTTTTCTCCACCGTGAATGGAGAAAAAAATGTTGAAACAAGCGGAGCTTAATGACATATTTTGCTAAGCTACAACGCTGTTGCAGTAGTGGGAAAAAGTGATGTAGGAATCTGTTGTTTTGCAGTGGTGAAAAAAATCATAAACTGTTTGAAAAATTGTATATGTAGTGCTGTGTGAAACAGTGATGCAAAATTAAACATAAATTAAAATTAAAGAGAGATAATAATAATTAAACAGTACACAAAATTTACGATGTCCAAATAATAATTAAACACTTTGTTCGATATTAAATATTTATTTGAAGATATATAAACATTATATTTATTAATTTTATTTAATTATAAAAATAAATATATTAATATATTCAAATAAACTTTTAACGATATACAAACTTAAGTAATATTAAATTTAATTTTTATGTTTTTTTTTAAAAATGCAGTGTTGTAGCCCTTTGTCAAGGCTATAGCGCTGGTTGTCTGCCCTCGTGCACGGACGGTGGCTTCTTGCCACTGCCCGTATCAGACTTTTTTGTTTGGCGGAGCGGAAACAAAAATAGTTGCACGCAGCTGTGCTGCCGCTATGTCAAACAGAGCCTAAATTAGGTGACTGAAAATATCTGAGCTACATTTGTAATCATAGTAAGAATCCACCATTGCAAGAATTTTTTTACTTTGTTTTTCTAGCTCTTATCTTCGTATTTTTGAGGGGTCATTTAGCAGGACCTCCAATATAAGTATGCTAAATTAAAGCTTGCACCTCTCTATCTTTTGAAAATACAAAATGCTTTACTGTAAATATATATTTCATAACACACATGCCTAAGACTAAGAGTACCCTTGGAGAGGAGCCCAAGGTGTTATTTTTGTGCAAGCATGTTATGAAATGTAAACTTACACTAGAGATACAATCACTCCTCATTATGCATTATGAGTAGCTTTTTAGCTACAATCTTTTGGCTCAAGGAGCCGATAAAAATATGATTTCATGAAGTCAAGAGTAGGCCTTAGTTTAGGGTTAAAGATAGACCCTTCATGAAGTCAATAGTAGGCCTTAGTTTAGGGTTAAAGAGAGAACCTTCATTTGTAGATTTGTGAAAAAGAAATTAATTGAAATAGAAACTGTGTCTATGTTACAATTGGGATAACTGCATTGACTAGCAGGAGTCAAATTTAAAGCTTTCTTGTCGCTGCAAATTGGAGAAGTCGTCGATATTGCTGGGTGTAGCTCTCATCCTTTGTGTAGAAGACCACTGAGCTTGAGTTTCATTAACTCAATATTTTTTTTGCGGCCGTGTGCTATGACTTATGGCAAAGGAAGGAGCATGCATGTTTTGACAGTGATCCTAGAAAGAAATCATAGTAATGGCAGCCTAAATTTTTGACTGAAACATGAGGCATACAAGTTGATTGTAGATTTTTCCTCCTACCAAGAGGGAAAACAGAAATAGTAGGAGAGTTATGTAGTCATTTTTCCTTGTTCTGGGTTCGAGGACTCAGAGCGGCCCTCTACGATCCTTGTGAATCGAGTTGGTGGAGGCCTGGATTGTTTTTATCAACGTCCTCTCGGGAAAAATTCAATGAGTTCGAGGAGATCACTTGGATAGGATCACATTGATTCTTCTTCTCCTTCGTCGATGTGCTTGTAATTTTTATTGTATTAGAGTATTCATTCGTAGCGTAGGTTTGTCACCAGGTTTTCTCATCAATTCGAGGTTTCCTTGTAAATATGTGTTTGTGCTTGTGCGTCTCTTTCTTGTATATTTTGCCTCTGATCTCCCTTGTAGGTGCTCCGAATGAGTCCTCGCAAGCATCTTGATCAGAAGTTGTTTATAAACCCAACAGACATTGAGGAACTTAGGGTCTGTTTGACACGACGGTAGCGGTCATGAACGTAGTGGTTGTGAGGCCGCCTACTCTCCACCACATGATGATCCAAAAGACTCTAGCAACGTGACAGATTTGCTACAACAGAAGGACTTTCGGCGACACAACGATTCAGAGAACGCTAACGGACGACGGCACTACAACCTCCACCCTCGGCGTGCAAAGCTTAATTAGTTTTCATGTTTTATTTTATATTTTCGAATATAAAATTATTCCGCGCTTTGGTAATAATTTTATATTCATTTGGACTTGTATTATTTTCATTTCCTGCTTTTAGACATGGTTGGTGTATATTTAACCACCCGGATGGATGAGATTTCATTTCCATCTTGAATGGTTAGATTTATCTTGTAACTCCTATTTATAGGGGTTTGTTGGAGGATTAAAATAGCTAGAAATTAAACCCTAAAGAACCTTCCCGTGTGAAGTTTTTCGGCTAGCTGCTCTTGAAGCCGCCGACCCCGTGCTGCCTCCTCCGCCCGTCGACATCTCCTCTTGGAGGTTCCTAGGCGTGGATCCCTTGGTGCGACTCCGAGGAAGACGGGCTGCAACCACATTCGGTGCGACGCCGGTGGACAATGGAAGAAGGATTCATCCACGTTATCTAGTGCAAGCATCAAAACCGGGTTACGTAACTTCTCTTCCCTAAACCTAGTGAAATTTCTTCTTGTAAGTTTGGGAGGGCCCGAAGCCGATGCCTCTTCCGCCGCATTGAAAACATACGTTTGCAAATATGAAAGTGAAATCGTTTTTGTCCGAAAATCTGTCTTCCGGATCGAGTGGATCCTATTTGCTTGAACGGATCTAGGCTTATAGCCGTGATCTTGTTCTCTAAAAGTATTGGCAACATTTATGTTAGTTCTGGGAATCAAGTTGACTAATTTCCGAATCCTATTTCTAGTCGACTCATCTCTCGCTGATTTTTGCGATGTGGAATGCATAGCCATTATGAGGACGGTTAGGAGCTTGCGTAAGTGCGTTTGATTGTGTGCTTGTAATATGCGACGGGTCGGTGTCGTGATTTGGTAGATCTCTTGAGAAAACGCTCCCTACATCAATTTTGGTATTAGAGGGAGGTTGTGTCAATTCCTTAATTGACACCATCCTTTCCGTTGGTGACCTACACTCGCCTAGTGCGCCGTATTGCGTTTCACCTAGGTTACGTACACGCACGCGCATGCTTTTTTCCTTTCAAAAGAGAACGGGGCACAAATACAGCGAATCGTCTACGACACAAATGACTGACGAGCGGAACCCTAACCAACACAAAACCCAGTAGATGACTTAAGGCAGGACAAGAATCGTCAAATGGAGGAAATCCGTGGTATGTTATCCCTCCTTATGGCTAACCATCCTCCTGTACACAAGGTGAGCTCAGGCCTCCCCACCGACACCAACATATAGATGAAGATGATTCTCACGACGAGTCCCCATGAGTACGACCACACAATCGGGGTGTAACTCCCCAAATTTGAGGAGCCTGTGCTGTTCGACGAAATTCAGGGATCGTCGAAGGTCGTTCGACGAAAGTCGAGCTTGGGCCGCTCGACGAAAGTCGAGCTTGGGCCGCTCGACGAAAGTCAAGCTACGACCTTCGTCGAACTCAGGGTCGCTCGACGAAAGTCGAGTTGTGGCTTCTCGACGAAAGTTGAGTTGAGGGCATTTCGACGAGCGCAGTGCTTTCCGTTATGCTTGGGTTCATCGAGCTCACGACTTTTCGTCGAGCTGGGGAATTTTCATCGACCTCAGCGCTGTTTGTCGAGCTGAGGGCATTTCATCGAGCTCGGGTCTTTGGCTATTCGTCGAGCTCCCGACGGTTTGTCGAGCGCAGGCCAATCGACGAAACATGAATTGTTCGACGAACTGCAGAGTGGTGGGTTCTGTTGATCTTTTTCTTAGCCATTTGATTTAACTTCAAGGTTGATCCTGGACCACAGGATTTTCTGTCCGACAGGTTTTAGTAGGGCTGAACGGTTCTCTCCCTCACTTGTTCTCATTTTAGAGTTGACTTAGGGTTTGAGAGAGAGAGAGAGATAGTTCAGAGGAGGAAGAGAGGAGCTTTCTCCACCATTAACGGAGCTGCAGAGCTCTGATCGTCGTTCCGAGGCCAGATCCGTGAAGAGGACGCAAAGGCGCTCGTTTTCATTTGTGCAAGATAAAGGGCTTCATGGCTAGAAAGAGGGGTCGAAGGGTAACAACACTTCTCCTCTCGATTTTAGGATGCGTGCATGACATCTACACTTTTCTTGTTTTCTTTCAAGCATTTTAGGCACCGGATCTCTCAAGTGAGAGGGATTCAGTTTGCCATGATTCAAGAGGAGACACCAGGTCGATTGTGTCCGTCCCCGACATGATATTGCATTAGAAATCCGTTCAGTTAGTGGATTAGGCATTGTGCGTGAAGCCGTAGTTGCGACTGTTAGTTCGACTCATTGATGTTGCATTGCGAACCTTAAGGATTTTGTAGAAATCTGTTAGCGGCAAGATGTCGTCTGTGAAGATGTTTTCCCCCTTTCTTAAGTGAGTACGTGTGGCCAGAACCGGACCGAGTGGAAATTAGAGTACACACGGGGGCACGGGGATGGTACGGTACAAGTGTTGGAATAGGGTGGGAAAAACATAGGATTATGATGTGACAAAGCGTGGTTTGTCTTTGTGGTCGGCTGACTAGCCCGTGACGTTGCAAGGTTATGTGTGGAGAGTTTTCCGGCGAGATAAGTCCCCTTCTGTGGAACTGACGAGAACGTCAAGCTTATGACCAGCCCGGACGATACTAGCTGGGTCCCGCTGGGTCTCCTTCGGTGGACTTGGTCCCGATTTTGGAGTCGGGCCTGGGTCGTCGCGAACGGGTGGTGTCTAGCATGGGTTCTTAGCCTCGGTTTGTTTGTTTGAATGGAGGAACACTGACATGAGAAGTCAGAGTTTGCAGGCAAAGCCGGGTTATTAGACCCACGAGCGGGTGGGGCCTTGGCAAGTGTTCATAGTAGCGGCTTGAATGCCGTTTGGGGGAAATTAGAGTACCCTTGTGTTTACGGCTTGAATGCCGAAGGGGAAAATGGAAGTACCCGATTGATGATGCGTGATGATGTGTTAGATTCATACGCTTTAGGGTGCCTTGGGTGAATCCCAGGTTTGCATACATGTTGTATAGTAGGCCCCCCTTTATTACTTGCTCAACGTAGAAACATGCTTGTTGCTTGAGACATCCAAACATGTTTCTAGCTTTATATGTTATTATTTATTGCATACGAAGTGCTGACCAGCAGGGTGATGAAGTGCCTCGGGGTCCGCTAGGGACGGCCAGAAGGAGATGTGTTGGTTACACAGTTGAGGTTAGCCTTTGCTGACCCACATTACTATAAATTTTTACCTGGCAAGGATCGCAAACAGTAGCAAGCTCGCCGACCAAAAAGGCCTAAGCCTCATGAAGTGAACCTTTAGTTGCTTATGTATTGATGCTATGATATGTTCCTTGAGTTGTATTCCGGCTTGCATGCTGAGGTAGCCTAGGAGTGCTTTTGCACATTTATAGGATTATTATTCGGTTTTGGACTCTCGTTGTGTAAGGCCTTAAGGCCATTTTGATACTCCTAGTTTGGTGGATAACTTCTAGTTTTGGTTGTTTTTTTTCCGCTGTTTTATTCTGAGTTTTGAGTTGGGTAGACTTATATCATCTTTTAATGCTTAAGCTCTTTATGTTGTGGGGCCCCGATCGGACTCAAATTATACAGTCATTACAGTGGAGGTGTTAAAATTTGGTATCAGAGGGAGGTTAGTGTCCAGTGTAAAGATTTGTGGTCGAATGTCATCATCAGACTGCGTAATGAAGTTATCCACATAAGAGTATCACATGACTATGAGTGTCCTTGTGTCTAGTTGTGCGACTAGAAGTTGATTTTTGTTCTACTTTGCTTTTGTGAAGGTTGCAAGCGATGAGGCGGGGACGCCGATGCCTCAATAAGAGCCTTCGGTGAGCAGTGCTACTGCTCAGGGTCCTTTGGGCCTGGGGGTAACCCCGGCTGATTTTTGTCGCATGCTCCCAGAAGTAATGGTGGCAGCCAAAGCTGCCGCAGCAGCACAAGTTGTGAACCCTATTGCGCAGGTAGCAACTCCTGCTACCCCCGATGCGGCAACAGTCGTGCCAGACGGAGGAGCCATGCAAGCAGATCTGTTAGCATAAAGAGTGGTTGTCGGACATGGAGACCGACAAATGAAATATTTTCTAAGCTTCCATCCTCCAACGTTCAAGGGTATCAGCACGCCGACCGATGCAGAGGATTAATGGTCGAGGATTCAAGAACTATTGAGGGCGGCCGAGACGCCGGTAGAGAAGCAAACTGGGTTTGCAAGTTTCATGTTGGAAGGTGATGCCGAGCTATGGTGGGTGAGCCATAGCGTTTGCCAGTTTCCTAGTCGCACCTCGACCATAGAGGAGTTCAGGAATTATTTCTTGAAAAGTACATTCCTGCGTCGACGAGGTTAGCCCTTCAGAGGTAATTTCTACACTTAGTGCAGCGGGACAAGACAGTGGACGAGTATGTTCAGGAGTTTACTAGGTTAGGTCATTATGCTGGAACGACCATGGCTGGCGATGCGGAGAGGGACAACCTCTTCTACCATGGGCTGAGGGAGAATCTGATACAATCACTCATATCTATGAAGAATGCTGGTTTCAATGAGCTGGTTGAAGCTGCCAGAACATTAGAGAGCGATTTGGAGCAAACCCAACGTCGAAAGTGTTTTGCTGTCAAACAGGGAGAAGGAAAGTCTTCTCAATCTCAAGGACGGACTAACGAGAGTAAGTGGAAGAAGAAGTCTCATCCCTACAAGAATTTAGAGAAGGATAGTACATTATCGTGGGGTCTTACTTCAAGGGACCACGATCGTGCTATAAGTGTGGCAAACCGGGCCACATAGCTCATTTCTGTACTGAGGGTGGCGCTGAGCAGGAGCCGAGCCAAGAACAGGCGGTGTGCTCTGTTGGAACCCCTGTTTTGATTTGGCCTAGGTTCACTTCTTAGGTTGTGTTGACCCATGATGTATAGTTAGGGTCACTTATTTTTCTTTCTAAGTTTTAGGCCAATCCCCCATGTGTCAAACTTCATGGACCTGCATGATGTGGACTTCAGATTCAAGACTTAGAAGATTTTCAGTTGTCCGGAAATTAGTTCGACGTTCGTCAAACTCAGCCCGACGAACTTAGAGCTCAGGTCGACGGTTTTCATCAGAAGGATATATTCTGTGGTCGACGTTTTCTCCCAGACTGGTTCTCAGCTCGATAATTCTGTTTGTTCAAGTTCTGTGGTTGACGATCTTTGAGTGTAGAACAGATTCTCAGGTTGACGTTCTTGGAGCGCAGAATCAGTTGTTTATGTTCAGTGTTTGCTTCGCTGAGCTCAGGTCGACGAACAGGATTTCTCTGGTCGATGTTCTCTGAGTGCAGGTCGACGAAATCTGTTCTCTGGTCGACGAATTCTGTAAGATGTCTGTTTTTTGTTCTTTCCTTATCTGTTCCCTCTCTATTATTATTTTAAGTCATAAATTCCCTGAGTAATCAATGCTTATATTCCCTATGAATATAGTCGTTCCTGGCAGCATTAATTATGGTATTCATCAGAGGATTTATTTGACATATTTCTCGGGACAGTTAGGGAAACGAATAATGACAGATATACTAGCAGTTTTCCTTCCCAGTTTTCTAGCATGACATTAATTACAGTTATTCAAATTTCGAAGAAAGATTGGTTGTCAAAGAGAATATAGAGAGAATAATATTTTAAAAAGAAGACAGAGATTGAGACAGGAAGATAATTCTTTCAGAACAGAAAAAATTGCAGAAAGATATTCTTAGCAAGAGCAGAAACTTCACAGCAGCTAAAAATCCACATCTCTCACTTTTCTCTCAAGAAGATAGAAGAAGAACAACACAAACTGATCAAGAGTCTTCTTCATCTTCTTCTTCCAGGAATTTGCTGAGACAATATAGATCCATCTGTCTAAAGTTCCTGGATCTGCTTTACACAAGCTGAAGACCTACACACTCCTGAACAAAGCTTCTCAATCCTGGACAACTCTACATATCAGGGGGAGCTTTGACAAGATCTGGAATCCACACAAAGTCTTCTCAAAGTGTTTTTGAGAAAAGAGAAAACTAACATCACTTTCTTTCCCATCCCACTGTACAGGGTTTTAACTCCCTTCAAAAGTTAACTTGGTTCACAAGTCACCTTCTAAAAGACTTGAGTTTAGTTTTTGGGCACCTGATCAAAAGCTCAAAGGGTTGCAATATCTCCCTTCAAATAGATATTGTGGTGGCAGTCACCTGATTCCTACTAGGGTGGTAGAAGAGTGGATGTACCCAGTTGGGGAACCACTATAAAATTCTTGTGTTGTCTGTGTGTTTGATGTTTTCCTTTTGTCTTGTGCTGTGGTAGCTTAGTGTTGCTTTTCTTTGATTTTGTTAATCACTCTTAGATATTATTATATCACATATTTTCTCACTTAACTTTATAATTGTAAAAAGTTGCAAAGGAATTTTTAATTAACTATATTCATCCCCCTCTAGAGTTAACCAGAGATTACTCTCCCTTTTCTATCACGCTCCGGGCCCAACACAACAGAGAAAGGAAAGATGGCAAAGTCTAGCGCTTCTCATTTCCAACCCGTGCAGCCAAGGGCATATAACCTTGGGCAGCAGGAAGCGATCCGCCAACCCGATGTTGTGACAGGTATGAAAGTTTGAGTTAATCTTTTACTTTAGACTCTCAAGATTGTTTATGTATGTTGCCTATGTTTTAGGCTTTATGTTAGTTTCTGGATACCACGCTAGGGTATTGTTTAATATGGGAGTGTCGCACTCCTTCCTTGCGGAAAGTTTTATCCTGAGGATTGAAGTTGAGTCATTTTTGGCGGACACAGATCTAAAGGTGCACATGCCCAATGGGTCATCCATGACTACTGGGGCGAAGGGGCGCATTTGTTGGAGTCTGGACGGAGTTGACTTCACGTTGGTAGCAGCAGTTCTACCGCTGGTCGAGGTTGATGTGATTTTAGGTATGGACTGGCTTGCAGAGCAGTGTGCCAATATTGACTGTCTATCTAAGGTGGTGACCCTGAGAAGTGAAAGGCTGGCAGAAGTTACGTTTGAGGGCCTTAGTGGAGTGGCATATTCCCTGATTTCGTCCATGTAGTTGGTGCGGGCAGTTAACAAGGTAGGAGTAACTCTTGTTGCAATGTTGGAGGTTTGCCTTTCCAGGTTGTCACTTGGAGATGTGCCGGTAGTGGCAGAGTTCGAGGATGTGTTTCCTGAGGAACTTCCTGGAGCACCTCCTCGACGGGAGATCGATTTCTCGATTGAGTTAGTGCCAGAGGCTAGGCCAGTGTCACATACTCCTTTTAGGATGGAACCAAAAGGGTTGGCCGAACTCAAAGTGCAGTTGCAGGAACTGTTGGAGCAGGGGCATATTAGACCTATTTATTCATCATGGAGCGCACCGGTGTTGTTTGTGAAGTAGAAAGACTGCAGTATGTGGTTGTGCATAGACTACCGAGAGTTGAATAAACTGACTGTCAGGAATAAGTATCTGATTCCTCGGATAGAGAACTGTTGACCTGTTGGTGGGGTCAGTGGTGTATTCTAAGTTGGAGTTAAAGTCAGGATATTATCAGTTGCGGATTCGAGATGAGGACATACCCAAGGCAGCTTTCGGAATGAGGTTTGGTCATTTCGAGTTCTCGGTGATGTCATTCGGGTTAACGAACGCACCATTAGTATTCATGGATCTGATGAATCGAGTATTTCGTGAATACTTGGACTCTTTTGTTGTCGTCTTTATCGACGATATTTTGGTACACTCTAACTACCAAAATATGTTGGTGCGTAGATCTAGGCGTGAGCTTTCCGAATCTACTCTCTAACTACGATTCCGTCCACCGGAACCCCCACGATCGTCGGTTGAAAGCTCGCTACAACGCCGTCCTTCCTCCTTTCGCGAAACCATCCGTTGGCTCAGGTAGAAGATGACGAATAGAGTTTCGATTTGACATAAAGGCATATATATATATATGTATATATATATAGTATTATATTAATTACTAAATAAACGTCCAAACGATCCAAAATCCAAACCAACTCTAAATCTTACGAAATTCGTACTGTTGCTAAATATCAATGCTACGAATCGAACGATGAAGTCAAAATCGAAATCCGACAAAACAAACTCGGGTAAAAACTCCCCGAAGTCTAAAACAACAAATATCTCAAAAAGACTCCACCGAGTTCCAAAACAAACCTGGCTCGCGAGGGAAATTCCAGAAACTCAAGAAAATAGCTAACTAGAAACCGCAAATCAAAACCTCGGATACCTATGAGAAGAAAACCATGCTCCGATAACAGTATCCGTCAATTATGCATCATCGTAACGCCCTGCCGTCATAAATACGCCATCAAAAGAGTTTAAAAATAAACACCGAAAAATCGAGGGTGTTACACTGCCCTCTCGTGGTCACCCATGTTTGAAGGTCTTCCCTTCACCCCACCTGCTCAACGACATCCCTCGGACTGGTAAACCCAACTTCTCACTTCTCGGCTAGAAGCATTCGTCATTCTCCCTGGTAGTAGGTCGTGGAACCATCTTGGTCTCGTCCTTCAACCGCCAACCACTCAGCAACATCCCTCAGATTGGTAAACCTGACCTCACACTTCCCGGATAAAAGAATTTGCCCTAGTAGTAGGTTGCAGAACCGTCTGGGTCTTGTCCTCCAATAGTAAACCTCGGAGAAGTACCTCAAAGTTACCCATGCAAAGATAATGGTCCGACATTACAAATCTCACAAGAAAAATACAAAACAACAAAGGGCCAAACCTCGACCCTACACTCCGAAGGGATGTGTTGGAGAATCATATAAGACAAATCAGCAAACAAAAACACACAACTAACAACGAATTACAAAAATAAGTAGGAGCTTGCAAGCTAGCACGCAGCAAAAGTGCAAGAACGCCACTAAGGCAACAAGTATATAAGACAGTACTATATATAATGAACTAAGGAGCCTGCTCCTCCTTAACAACATCACGCTTGGAGCATTAATCCTCAGAAAGGTCGTTAAAATCAAGACAAGCAATGACATGCTCACTCGTGCAAGACACCATCCGCCCTTCGCCCAGGTAGTGGTACGGGTGTTGTTTGGACCTCGCCCTCTAACCACCGACATCTAAGAAGCAGAACAGGTTTGCTTATTCAAAATGATGGTTTCAACACCGCCAAAGCTCGATCACTACCACGAGCAAGAATTTCACTTGGTAGATAATTCACCTTCTGAACCCCTGTCGTATCAATCACCTCCACCATGATCATCGCAAATTATCATGTGTGAGATTTAGCGAAAAGTCACCGCCCTCCATTCACTTCGGCTCTGAGCTGCAGGGACTTGGGGGCAAATGATGGGGTTCCCCTGAGCCAGTTCAACCGAACCCATAGAACCGCATGCAACCACTCAAGGTGTAGCCAATACACTAACTGGTGCACTGACTGGTGTTAGGTTATTCGATTTTGACTTCTTTTTTCCCCGTAAAGTTTCAGCAATCGTTGTCTAGGAGATCTTGCGGCTGATCCTTGTCGTGGAGTGCTCGGAGTGCCGGATTTTCAGAGCTTTGAGGCTAGTGGTGAATCTTCCCCTTGCTATGTTTCTTACTGCTCTTTTCGCTTCTTTCTTTTCTCCTTAGAATGTAGGGGTAGTGTAGAGTGCGGCTATGCAAGATGCATAGTCGTAGTGTAAGTTTTCGGCCAGATTTCATCGAATATATGTAAGATTAGCCAAGAGAAATTCGTTGATTATGGGGTACAGTTTAAGTCAGAATTCATCGAGTATAGTTCGTCGAGTAGAAGTTAGAATCCGTCGAGTATCTGTCGAAATTCATCGGGTACGATTTACAATTTAAGGCATATTCGTCGAGTATCATTGGTCATGGCGTTGAGAGAAGGAAAATTCGTCAAGTAGCGTTGGTCATGGCGTTGAGAGAAGGCAAATTCGTCGAGTATCGTTGGTCATGAGATTGAGTGAAGGTAAATTTGTCGAGTATTCTCGACGAATTCGTCGAGTATGGCTGAGGCTTAGAAAGCATTGAGTGATCGGGACGCAAAGTACTTTTCGTCGAGTATATACACCGAATCGAATCCTATTCGTCGAGGTTCGTCGGGTGTAGCCTTTTATCGTCAAGTCTAATTTGTCGAGTATTCCTTGGTTTCATCGGGTATATTCGACGAATTTAACTGGACTTAACACATTTTCGTCGTTTTGTCAATTCGTCGAGTATGGGTCTTAGGGTAAACATTTGGGTTGTTCTCACCTCTTGTCGTGAGAGTATTTTGGTGTTAGGTTTGGGGTTTTATTGAAGTTTTGGAGGTGTTTTTACGGTGAGGTTGGCAGTGGATAAAGGACCACCAACATGATGTCGTTTCGTGAATCATTGCACTTGGTGGGTTTTTGTCTCTTCTAATGGACTGCTGGGTTGTGTTGGATAATGTGGCCACCACCGCAGTGCCTTTTTGAGATGTTTTTGGGTCTGTTTGTTCGTGCTGGACAATGTGACCACCTACTTAGAACCGTGGTTTTTGCTAGTGGTAATGATTCACGTGTTTAGAGCTGTTTAGTCTCTTTGCTTCCTATTGTTTAGTCATTTGTTGAATGCTTACTCTTGCAGATATTATCGAAGCATGACTGCACTTCGCACTTGGTGCAATTTCTCTTACTCTACTATTGAAATTCTTGCTTTACTTGTTATAACTTGACTTTTTAGCTGAGGTTTATCAGCCATTATTATAGTTGGGGTTGGTAACCCTTCTTGTTTCCATATAATTACTATCTATTGATGTTATTGTTTACCACTTGTACTTTCTTGCTGAAGTGTTCTTTTTTTGGAATGCCTCAGGTTTGAAGTATTAGCCAGTTAAGCGGCTAGGGTTTGGTTGCAACTTGCGTTCTACGGCGGTTGCAGTTGCCTTTACCTCATCGATTGTGAGGTAGTAGTTGTTGTTTTGTTTTAGTTCAGACATACATACTTTTAGTAGGTTCGTGTCAGGTTGTTGACGTCCACTGATAGTTTTCTTGTAAAATGTTAAGTACTTGCTAGTTGTTAAATCTGTTCTTTGTGAATGATTGATTTTAATTGCTCTCTGGGAAGATTTTATTACAGGATTGCATGTTAGTTACTCTTAAAAATATAAAATGTCATTTGCCTATTTCATTCATAACATATTTCAAAACTAAAGTCATTATATTTTAAGGAACGTAAAAGTTATTTTTATACTTAGACTAAATCTAGAGTTATGCATATTATGAGTTATCTTAGTCGGATGTTTATGCTCATGTAGGATATTAATCAAATATAAGCAAAGTATTTTCCACAGGGTATATTCATATTTTTACTCGTGAACTAGTTGATCCATAGAGCCATGGGATACGGCCACCCAAACTTAACCTAAATTACAGTTTTCTTCATATTAAAATTATGGATTTCATATAAAAATGTAGAGTTGAGGTCTTTTCTGAGCGTCTGCAGTTATCTCCTGCATTGTGTGGCATCACGACGCGTGTTTTCTCTTACTCTAATATGTCATTTATTTGTGGAGAAAATGCGGGTTGTGACAGTTGGTATCAGAGGGATAGGTTGTTTGGCAATTGGTCGAACAACAATCTTGTGTTGGTTTTAGTTGTCTTGGTTCATTTCATATATACACACCGATGTGTCATCAGTACATCTTGGCTGAAGTATGAACACTACAGTCATAAGCATGACAAGAAGTATACAAGGTATATTATGTAGTATGAGATGCATAATATGTGTTTGTATATGAATCCTCATAGAAAGCAGCATGTGACTGTTATGTAGTATGAGATGCATAACAATCATCACATGAATGCACATTAGATTTTACTTTTCCTTACATGTAATATTATGTAGTATGAGATGCATAATATTTCATGTGTATGCTGCTCATAACATGTATTAAGGTCTTTATTAGATTGCATAGTACAACATGCATGACATAACATAGCATTAGCACATGTGTCAAACTAAAGATTTACAAGATGACATACGTACACACATGGGTTTTAAAACAAAAAGAATGGTAATTCTGTATTCATGGTCTATGCACATGAGTCAATAAGATGAAGGTATATCATCCTAAGTTTAAGCATGACATCATTATGAAAATCCTAGATCAAGTTAGCAGCTTGAGCAAGTATCTATACATATATGGTCTGAACTAAGTTGTGTAATTCTAGCGGTTAAGCTAGGTTTTGATTGGTTGTTCGATATATTCTTAGGATGCTGCCTAAGCGCGTTGCGGCGATAGCAACTCCCTAGTCTGAGGATGAGTCGTTTAGTGTGCAGAGTGAGGCCGTGATTGAGGGACTATGGCAAATCAATGGGGCTCTGTCTAGGCAGATGGTGGAGATGCAGTCACAGATCCAGGCAATGTTGACTGTCATTTTTAGATAGCAACCGAGAGTGCAGGACCCTACTATGGGTCAAGCTCTTCACGTTCCTCCAACTCCTTTGGTTCCTCTAGTCCTGCTACCACCAGAGATGAATTTCATCCCACATTTTAAGCGATTAGGACCTCCTACATATGACAGTAGTGCAGACTTCATAGCTTTGGATGATTGGAAAATTGCAATAGAGGAGATGATCTCGTACTCTGGAATTTCTGTAAACCAGAGTGTGATGGTTGTTGCGTACCAGCTTAAAGGCCTTGCAAAGAGCTGGTGGTTGCGAGAGAAGGAGAACCTTAAGGACGGGTGTCTGTGGGATTCCTTCAAGGAGTTGTTGCTAAGGAAGTTTCTGTCGTCGGTCGAGCAAGACCGCTTAATGAATAATTTTCTGCACCTGAAGCAAGAAAAACTCCCGGACAGTGAGTATGAGATTGAGTTCAACAATTTGACCCGGTTTGCCCTGGATTTGGTTGCATCGGAAGCTAATAGAGTTAAGCGCTTTTTGGGTGGTCTTAGGAATGACATCAAGCAGTTGTCTAGTGCATATGGATCTGAGAGTTATGCGAAGGCAATTGAAGCTGCTCTTAAGGTTGAAGTTATTGATAATGCCAACAACCGAGGCATGCAGATGAGAAAAAATAAGAGTAAGACTGAAGGTGGTAAGAACTCTGAGGAATCTGGTTCTGCTTCAAAGAAAAGAAGAAAGTAGGTTTGCAGTTTTTGTGACCGGTCTGGCCATCCGTTCGATAGATGTTTCAAGAGATTGGGAGATCAGAAGCAGGAGCAAGTGCATGCAATTTAGAGCGCTCCCAAAGGAGATTTGGTTTGTCGTGTGTAATAAAAAGGGACATGATGCTTCCCATTATTGGAGTAAGGATAGGGCATGTTTACACTACGGCCAGAAGGGACATTCCAAGTCAAGTTGCTCGCAGACTCAGCCTACGCTGCAGCTAGTTCCAGTTCAGGCATTGCCGCCGCAGCAGCTCTTGGACAAAGGGAAGGGCAAGTTGACTGTGATGGATATGGAGGAAGAGAGGACGTCCACCCAAGTGACTTCAGGTTAGATTCTAATCTAGTTCTAGCTTTTAGCTTATAGCTCTAACTTCAATCTTTGTTCGTCTAGTTACGTATGTGATTTTATAGAGAAGTTTAAGGAAAAGAACCATTGGGCACGCGTTCTTTTTGATTCTGGTGCTACCCACTCGTTCGTGGCTAGAAATTTCGGAGAACGTCACCATCTGACTCTCGATATAATTGACGACTCGTTTCACATTAAGTTTCCTTCCGGTGATTCGGTGGTGTCAGACCAAAGTATCCGAAATTGTCTGATCTTTTAGGAGATTTCCTTGCTTTCGCTAATTTGAAGGTGTTTTACCTAGAGGACATTGATGTTATCTTGGGCATGGACTGGTTGTCCAGATATGATGCGGTTATCCAATGAAAGGCTAAGGGTTTGGACTTCAAGATGGAAAATGGTCACCCCAGGAGTGTTTATGGTTTTCTGCGATAGGATTCCCCAATTATTTCTACGGTACGTACTCAGAAACTTTTGAATTCCGGTTGTTTTGCTTATTTGGTTTCTATTTTATAAACCATTGGTAGTTTGCCGCGCGTCGAGGGTGTTCCTATGGTGTGAGAGTTTCCGGATGTCTTCCCAGATAGCCTTCCTGGTCTTCCTCCTGAGAGAGATGTGAAGTTTGTTATAGATTTGGAGTCGGGTACTCATCATATAGCTAAGGTGTCGTATCGTGTGGCCCCATGTGAGTTGGATGAGTTGCATACCCAGCTAGATGAGTTGTTGCAGTGTGGATTCATTAGACCAAGTTCTTCACCTTGAGGTGCTCCTGTGTTATTTGTGAAGAAGAAGGATGGATCTATGAGACTGTGCATCGATTATAGGAATTGAACAAGGTAACTATCAAGAACAGATATCCCTTGTCGCGGATAGATGATTTGTTTGATCAGTTGAGTGGTAGTGCAGTGTTTTCAAAGATTGACCTTCGCCCAGGCTACAATCAGTTGAGAATCCGTGAGTCGGATATTCCACAGACCGCTTTTCTTTCTCGGCATGGACATTTTGAGTTCTTGGTGATGTCATTTGGATTGACGAATGCATCCTCTGCCTTCATGGACATGATGAACATAGTGTTCAAGGATTTTCTGGACCGTTTTGTGGTTGTGTTTTTTTATGATGTTCTTATTTATTCCCGGAGTGCTGAGGAGCATGCCCAGCACCTGTGGTTGATCATATCTGCTTTGAGAGAGCATAAGTTGTATACAAAGCTGAGTAAGTGTGAGTTTTGGTTACCTCAAGTTTCCTTTTTGGGTCATGTGGTGAATAAGGATGGAATTTCCGTTGACCTAGAAAATATAGCTGTCGTAATGGATTGAAAAGACCTATCACACCCAAAGAGATAAGAAGCTTCCTAGGGTTGGCTGACTATTATAGAAGGTTTGTGGAAGGATTTTCTACGTTATCTGCACACGCTGACTAGGCTTACACAGAAGAATGTGAAAGATATGGTACCTAAACACCTAGAGGGGTGGGGGTGAATAGGTGACCTAAACCTTTTTGAAACTTTACTTGGCAGCAAGACAGTTATCTCACAGAGTTTTACAGTTAACAGCAACAACAGAATATAAATAGTTAATTCACAGCACAGCACAGCACATCAGACACACAAATTTATAGTGGTTCCCCAATCTTTGGGTACATCCACTTTCCCCCTTCGCCTATCTAGCAGTGTACTAGATTCAGCCAAACTTCTCCACTATCTCAGAACTCAACTAGGTTCCTACACCTCAGGCCCAAAGCCTTACACTCAGCCACCAAGGCCTACACTCAGCCACCCAGGCCTACACTCAGCCAATTAAGGCCTACACTCAGAGTTCTTCAACTCCTACACTCAGGCAACCAAGCCCTACCCTCAGCCTTTATAATATAGGCTTACAATTCTCTCAGATCCAATGGATCCTACAAGTTAAAATTGAAATACAATAATTAACTCTACAACTCAGAAAATAAGAGAGGAGTTGAGAGTTTCTTGAAGAGTTCTTGGAAGAACTCAGCTAGATCCAAACTGACTTAGCTTCCTTCAAAGCTTCTTGAGTTAGAACTGAATTAGTCTGAATACTCTGCAGTTGATCCTTGACCTCTGCTTCTTGAGATCCAGATGATTCTGAATCCTTCTTCTCAGCCTTAGTTCCAAAGACTGAATTCTTGATTGGAGCTCTCTTTCTCCAACTTCTTAGATCTGCTGTTGGACAGCAAGATCTTCTTGATTTGTATCACTTGGATAGCTTGATCAGCAACCACTTGAACAATTCTCTTAAATTAATCCTTTCAACAACTTCTGCATTAACAACAACTTTCTGTAAACAGTCTGTGCCTATTTATAGGCCTTCTTCATGGTAACCGGCTGATCCGGTTCATAACAGATTTCTGACTTCCCTGACAGTTGCTGTAGACCGGCTGGATCGGCAGCTGTCATATCAATCAGTCACTTCTTGAAATTCTCTAACTGTCAGATAGTGTCGAGACTTTCTGTTCTTAAGTGTCGACACTTATAGACCAAGTGTCGACACATGTTGTGTAAGTGTCGACACAAGTCTACAAGGTGTCGACACAACTCCTTGTATGTCTCGACACAGATTCTTCTTCAAGTGTCGACACTGAAATTAAGTGTCGACACAAGTACTTGATCTTCTGTAACTTGTTGAATTCTTCTAAGTGTCGACACATCTCCTTTGTGTCGACACATCTTCATGTGTTGAAACTGTCAAGTGTCGACACTGCTTCTTGGTGTCGACACAAGTCTTCAATTTTGTTTCTTCAGCTGAGTGTCGACACATTCCCTTAGTGTCGACACTTGTACTTAGAATATTTTGTAAACTTTTCTGTTCTCTGCTAAGTGTCGACACAGCTCCTTGTGTCGACACAAGTCTTCAAGTGTAGAGTCTTCAACTAAGTGTCGACACATTGTGCTGGGTGTCGACACTTTCTTCAAGTGTTGACTCTTCTGAATGTGTGTCGACACATTGTGCTGAGTGTCGACACATACTTCAAGTGTTGACTCCTTTGAATGTGTGTCGACACATTGTGCTGAGTGTCGACACATACTTCATATGTTGACTCTGCTGATTGAGTGTCGACACTTGTCCTTAGTCTCTGCAGAATTTTGCTGAGTGTCGACACAACACCAAGTGTCGACACTTTCTGATGTAGACTCAGCTCTTCTAGGTGTCGACACTTCTGCTAAGTGTCGACACAGCTTTTCTGCATTCTTCTTCACTGAGTGTCGACACAGCTCCAAGTGTCGACACTTTCTGTCTGGTGTCGACTCTTCATCCCAGGTGTCGACACAATGACTCCAAGTGTCGACACTGCTTGTCTGGGTGTCGACACAAGCTTTCTCAAGTGTCGACACTTTCCCTCTGGGTGTCGACACATGGACTTAGAAACTTTTAGCTTCAGTCCAGTGAGTACCTAACCTGCACAAGTAACTCAAACAAACATCAAATACATTATGATGTATATCATTGAGTTAGGTGAGGCTTCTTCAAATCAGGTACATTTGACCAATGTACCCAACAATCTCCCCCTATTTGGAGAAGTCATAACCCTTAGTCAATGATATACACCATTCATAATTAAAAAATTACAAAATGATGAAAAGCAGATTATAATCAACAGGGTTAACATGAACATGTAAAACTTCACACATATACACACTCAACATTCCAGAACAAATAAGAAACAAACACATTTCAGAACAATCATACTATATTTATCACATATTGTTCTAACATTGTTCCTTATACATTTTCAATGTTGTACAAAAATGTTTTTCATTTAAAAGATTACAACAAGCTTCAAGTTTAATTCCTAATCTATTTCTGATCAGGTTCTTTGATAACAATTCCTTTTCCAGCTTTAACTTGAGCTTTGACAGCAGCAGCAGCAGCAGGCTCAGCATCAGCAGGCTTCTTGCCTTTTGAGTCTTTCTTCTTTTGTTCTTCAGCCTTGATTTTCTGCCTCTCAAAGTAATGATAGGGCTTAGGAAAGTACTTGCTAGGCTCCACAGCTGTAGGAGGTATCTTTCCTAACTTAGCCTTCCTTCTATACTGGACAATGGCTTCCTGCCTGATCTCATGCTTCCTCCATTCAGCTTCTGAGAACCACTTGTTTCTATCAGTAGTATTGTCTTTAGCAGCTTTCCAGGCAGTGAGAATGATATTTCTAGAGGTAGGGCTCCACTATTCAAAATCTGGCTTTTGTTCTGCTAGTTCCCTAAACCTCTTCTTTGACAGCCTTGTCTCTTCTTCTTTGTCCAAAGCCTCTTGCATAGCTGCTGTTATAGGTTGAGTAACCTTTTCTAAATGAACATTGTCCTTGCCCCCAGATGGGCTATACATAGTGCTCACCTCTGCATGAATAGTTCAAAATCTGGAGG
This sequence comes from Platanthera guangdongensis, assembly GCA_039583875.1. Classification (NCBI taxonomy): domain Eukaryota; kingdom Viridiplantae; phylum Streptophyta; class Magnoliopsida; order Asparagales; family Orchidaceae; genus Platanthera; species Platanthera guangdongensis. The sequence continues at coordinate 117,669,454 of CM077154.1, read as the reverse complement.
TGGATAAATGACTTGAGCTACTTCTTGTGGCTCACCTCCAAAATAGGCAGGGTTCAGTCCAGATTCAGCAACTTCATTGTCATCACACAGGGGAGGATATCCAAGTGTAGCCCTGATTGAATTTGAAATCCATTTTGCATGCTCAGAACTTGCCTTGACTAACACTCTCTCCCCCTTTATGACTTCTTGGGCTACATGGTCTCTTACATCATCCTTCTTGAACCTGATTTGGCTGTCCAAGTACCTGATTCCATCCTTAAAATAAGGTCTAAGCTTTGTAAGCTGTTCAGAAATGACCTTCTGTGAATCCTTAATGGCAGTCTTGACAGCAGCAATTTCATCTTGAAAAGCTTTATCAAATTCAGCCTTTGCAGCAGCAGATGATGTTGAAGGTTCATCAGTCTTACTCTTTAGTTCTGTGACTATAGCATTGTGGGAAGCTGTCAGATTGTCATTCATCCTTAGTTGATTTTCCAGCACATAGCCCTGCTTCAATGCTATATCATCTACTTGAGACTTTATCTTCTCTTGGTGGGTAGCCAGAAACACCACAACATTTCCACCCTTGTGGAAGCATTCATTCATTTCCTTTTTGTTCAGGTTCATTTCAAACCTTATGGACTTGATATCCTGTGCAAGGTCAAACTGTAGGGACTTGTGCCATTCATCAATATACTTCTCTATAGCTCTCTTGTGCTCATCCAGCTTGACTTGCATGGCTACCATTAAGCCACTGTAATCAGTTGATGGAGCTTGTTGGACTAAAGAGTGTTGAGCAACAGTTTGTAGAGCCTTCTTGTAGCTCTGACTCCTTCTTTTGAATACAAAGAATTTCTTCTTCTTGGCTTGTTCAGTCTCATCTTCCTCAGACTCTGAAGTACTGGCTATATTCACCCTATCCTTAGGGCTTGATGGTTTGTCAGCTTGCACATCATGTGCTTTCTCACTTTCCTGCCTTATAGGCTCTTCCTAAACTGGCAGTGTCTCCCCCTCAGCAGCAGCACCCTTCTCTTCAGCAGCACCATGCTTGTCCATGTCAAAATCCTCTTGATCTAAATTAAGAAATAGATCTTCCATTGTGTATTCAGCTGGAGACTGTGCGGGAGAAGTACTGGGTTCATCAACTACTTTATCAGGAACAACTTCTTGTACTACTGATGTGTCTTGGAGAACAACATCTGGTAGTTGATTTGCTTGCTGAGTTTGCTGATGGACATCAGACAAATCAGAATCTATTACAGAAAAATCTAAAGTATTGAGGTCAGAAAGTACCTCTTGGATAATGAGTGTAGCTTGCTCACTCTCCAGTGTAGAGGGTTGTTCTACAGCTGGAGACTCCCCCTGGCTTGGATCCCTATGGATGGGGCTAGTGTGAGGCAGCTCCCTCTGGATTTCAGCAGGCTCTTGAGGAGCAGGAGACTTCTCTGCAGCCACATCCTCTTGACTATCAGGAGTGAAAACAACATGTTCTTCACTACCTGAACTGCTGGAGGACTCCTGAGTCACAGCAGCTATCTTCCTCTTCTTCTTTGGAGGGGAATCCTTCTTAGAAATTTGCTTCTCTGGGGTAGGAACTTCCTGAGATAGTACTCTTTCCCACCTGGAAAATATCCTTTGGTCCATCCTTCTCATGTGATTGATTTTAGTAGCAGCAGCATTACTCATTACCTCTGGTATTGTACCAGCCAGGTAGAGACTTAGTATTCTGCCCAGATTGGGCTTCTTCAGACTCTCCTTAATTTTGTCAAACACAACCATTGACCAGTCTGTTTTTAGGTTGAAGATGATTCTGGTCATAACACTGAACATGGAGGCTGACACCCTGTCATGTCCTCCAGTCTTACTGAGTATTACTTTACCCACAATTTCTGACAGGAATTTTCCTTGAGTATTCATACCTCTCCTGTTGAATACTGATCCTATCTTCAGCTTAGGATCTAGACCACACCAGGTAAGTGCTTCTCTGGTCTTAGATGTAGTCACTTCCTCTTCTTCTTGAACTTTAGGTAGCTGAAGTACCTTTCGCAGAGTTTTGGGTGAAATCTTGACCTTGGTGTCATGCACTCGCGATTTGATCCTGTAACCTGAATCATCTACTGACCCTCCAGTAAGGAATTCGAGAACTTCCTTCTTCCATATTTTAGTTGGTTCTGAAACCAAGTACTCCAATCCTGAATCGGTGACTAGGGTTACCACCGATTTGATTTCTTGATCGCCATTGTCAAAAGCACCTCGCACGAGCTCATAGCCTTCGTTAACATTCTCCTCGAGCTTGGGAGCCATTAGGGTTTAGAGATTTAGTCTTGAGAAGAGAGAAATGTCGACACAGCAGTTTTGGTCTCGAAACTTCTGAAAGCGTGTCGACACACAAAGACAGAATCCTATTTATACCTTTCTGGTTTGAAGACGAACAAGCGGGATGGATTACTAAAGATGTGTCGACACTGGCAATAAGTGTCGACACTGACTTATAATGTCTCGACACTCATGTGTCGACACAAGTTTAGTCAACAGATATTATGTGTCGACACTTGGTTATGTGTCGACACAACATAACTCGACACATCGTCGAGACTTTACTTAGAAAACTTCTGAGTAAATACTAAGTGTCGACACCACTTGGGATGTGTCGACACCTACTTATCATGTGTCGACACTAACATTCTGAAGTGTCGACACTACATACCTAGATGTGTCGACACCTTTTTCCTGAAGTGTCGACACTTTTATTCTGTGTCGACATAGACTTGTCTATGTGTCGACACCTTTTTACTTAGCCAATTTTTAGTTCTGTAAACTTAGTCTAAGTTTATCATACCTAGTTCAATTTTGAACCTATTGAACTTAGCTTCTTCTAAAGGCTTAGTAAACATATCAGCTATCTGATTATCAGTTTTAACATATTCAAGTGCAATATCATTTCTTTCTACATGCTCCCTAAGAAAGTGATATTTAATCTCAATATGTTTAGTTCTACTATGTGATACAGGATTATTAGCTATTGAAATAGCACTTGTAGAATCACAGTAAAGTGGAGTTCTACTTACCTGAAATCCATAGTCTTCTAGCTGATGTTGAATCCACAGAAGTTGAGCACAGCAACTTCCTGCAGCTACATATTCTGACTCAGCTGTGGAAATAGCCACACTGGTTTGCTTCTTACTACTCCATGAAATGAGTCTTCCACCTAGGAATTGACAGGATCCAGTAGTGCTCTTTCTATCTTCTTTGCATCCTGCAAAGTCTGCATCTGAATAGCCTGTTAGATCAAAATCTCCATTCCTAGGGTACCAGAGGCCTAGATAAGGAGTGCCCTTTAGATATCTCAAAATTCTCTTGACTGCAGTCAAGTGAGACTCTTTAGGGCATGCTTGATACCTGGCACAAACACATGTAGCATACATAATGTCAGGCCTACTTGCAGTCAAGTATAGTAGGGAGCCAACTATCCCTCTGTACAAGGTTTCATCTACAGGTTTCCCTGCATCATCCTTGCTTAGAGACATACTTGACCCCATAGGAGTCTTCATGGTACTGGATGAATCCATACCATACTTCCTTATGAGTTCTAGGGTGAACTTGGACTGACATATGGATAGACCACTCTCAGTCTGTTTAACTTGGAGACCCAAGAAAAACTTCAGTTCTCCCATACTACTCATCTCAAATTGACTTTGCATAAGCTTTGCAAACTTTTTGCAAAGGCTACTTTCAGTAGACCCAAATATAATGTCATCTACATATATTTGGACAAGTATGACTTTGCCTCTTGATTCCCTAAGGAATAGAGTCTTATCTATTTTCCCCCTTGAGAACTTGTTCTCAATGAGGAAACTAGATAGGGTTTCATACCAAGCCCTAGGTGCTTGTTTTAACCCATACAATGCTTTCCTAAGTCTATAGACATAATGTGGAAGAGTAGGATCAACAAAACCTGAAGGCTGCTCCACATATACTTCTTCCTTTAGATTACCATTTAGGAATGCTGACTTGACATCCATTTGGTATACCTTGAATCCTTGATAGGTTGCATAGGCCAAGAACATCCTTATGGCCTCCAGTCTGGCTACTGGGGCAAAGGTTTGATCAAAATCAATACCTTCTTCTTGCCTATATCCTTTTGCAACCAGTCTTGCTTTATTCTTTATGATGACCCCTTGTTCATCTAACTTATTTCTGTAGATCCACTTAGTTCCTATAACATTGTGGTCTTTAGGCTTTGGAACCAGCTCCCAAACTTTGCACCTTTTGAACTGATTAAGTTCTTCTTGCATAGCTTCAGTCCACTGTGGATCTTGTATAGTTTCTTCAAATTTCTTTGGTTCTATTTGAGACAGAAAACTTGAATATACTACAGCATTCTGATTTCTGCTCCTTGTCTGAACACCTTGTCTTGGATCTCCAATTATCAGCTCTACTGGATGATCTCTTAGATGCCTGTTGGCTGGAGGCATCCTTACTTCTGGTTGTACTTCTACAGCATCTTCATCATGCTGAGTTCCTTGTACTTCTTCAGCTCCTGGTACATGTAGTTCTCCCCCTGGACATAAGCCATCTCCTTCTACTTGCTGTCTTGCAGCAGGTACATCTTCTATGGTTAGCTTGTCCATCTTCTTAGTAAGACCTGTGGGGCTGCATACATTGCTAGACAACTCATTGTTAATTAGTTGTGTCTCATCAAAAACTACATGCACAGATTCCTCTACAACTTGTGTAGTCAAGTTGTAGACTCTATAAGCCTTACTATTATTGATGTACCCAACAAACACTCCCTCTTGGGACTTGGCAGCAAACTTAGTTAGGTAAGACTTTCCATTGTTAAGTATGAAGCATTTGCAACCAAAAATCCTGAAATAGGATAGATTTGGTTTCCTGCCTTTCACAACTTCATAGGGGGTCTTGTTTAACCTTTTAGTGATGGTAGCCCTATTTATCACATGGCATGCAGTGTTAACTGCTTCAGCCCAGAAATACTCAGGCAGTGATGTATCACTAAGTAGGGTTCTACCAGCCTCTATCAAGGTTCTATTCTTCCTCTCAGCAATGCCATTTTGCTGAGGTGTTCTAGGTGAAGAGAATTCTTGAAATATCCCAAAGTCTTCACACAGTTTTGTCATGCTTTCAGACTGAAACTCAGTACCATGGTCACTTCTAATTTTGACCACTGTACAATTCAATTCATTCTGAATTTGCTTAACAAAGCTATAGAAGACACTAGGTGTTTCAGATTTCTGCCTTAAGAAGAACACCCAGGAAAACCTTGAGTAGTCATCAACAACTACAAAGGTATAGACCTTCCTACCTAAGCTGTGAACTGGCATTGGACCAAATAGATCCATATGCAAGAGGTATAAACACCTCACAGCATCTTTGTTGTCTAAGCTTCTAAAGGTGGATTTAGTCTGCTTGCCCTTTTGACAAGCTGAGCAAATGCCATCTTTGACACACTTAACTTGAGGACCATTCCTCACTAACTCTTTACTAAAGAGTTTGCTAATAGTCTTGTAGTTAAGATGAGCTAGCCTCTTGTGCCACTTGACACAATGAGAGACTGTCTCATCAGCTACAAGACAAACAGGAGAACCATTGTTCTCAATCATAATGTCTAAGCAGTAGACATTCCTCTTTCTATATCCTGTCAAAATGATCTCTTGATCACTTGACCTCTTGATATGACAACCATTTTTAACAAATGAGATGTCATACCCTACATCACTTAACTGACTTATACTAATGAGGTTGTGTTTCAACCCTTTAACATAAGCTACTTGAGTAATGGTAACAAGGTTTGAAGAGATGTTACCAAACCCTTTGATGATTCCTTTTTCAGAACCACCAAAGGTCACTTTAGGACCATTTTTGATTGGAATGTAGTCCTTCAGTAGTCCCCTTGTTCCAGTCATATGTCTGGAACATCCACTATCCAAGTACCATGTTGGGGTATGGCCACTTGGATTCACCTGCAAAACAAATTAATGAACCTTAGAACCCAAAGTAAACTTAGGTCCTTGGTGATTGTTAGTTTGCAACTTGACATAGCTACCTACTGGCTTTCCACCAGGTAACTTGCTACTCAACTTGGCACTGGCATTGTGCCAACAGTCCAAGGCAAAGTGGCCAACCTTGCCACAACACCAGCATTCAAACTTGTTGTACCTTTGCTTAGGTACAGACTTGGCTGTCTTGACTACTGCAGGCTTATTGAATGTTGGGGCTTTGCCCTTGGACTTGGACTGATCCTGAACAGTCCTAGCTGGTTTAATAAAACCCAATCCAGCCTTTCCTTTATGATGAACAAATTCATCAATCAAGGGTAGCACTGATTTAGGCTTTGAAAACCTAGCAACTAGCTCTCTTTCCTTCTGGAGATTGATCTCCAGTAACTTAATTTGATCATTTTTATAAGTGATAGTTCCCATCTGAATCACAGTAATGTGTTTCAGCCTGGCTACCTCATTGAGCTTTTGATCAAATTCCTTCTCAAAGTCTGTTGCAGCTGCCTTTAGATCAGCAATTTCCTTTGCCTGACTTTTGGCAAGGGACTTGCTTTTCTTATAGGCTTGCAACAGTACTTGATATTCATCTAAGAGCTGATGAATATCTCCCTCAGATTCAGAAACACTTCCATCACTTGATGAAGATGAATCTGACTCTGAACTAGAACTGGAATCTGAACTTTGAGTTGGACTTTGTACCTGACTAGGTCCTGGCTGCTCCAGGATTCTGGAACTTTCAGTCAATGCCATCAGTCCTTGGCACTGACACTCTTCTTGTTCATAGATTGATTCCATGATCTGCATAAACTCTTCTTCTTCTTCAGCAAATAGCCCTATGTAGGCTTCAGCATCTGTCTCAGTGTCTGAAGAAGAAATGTCTGAAAGAGTCTTCTCATTCTTTGCAACAAAGGACTTCTCCTTCTTTCCTTTGAAGTGAGTCTTCTTTTTGTCACTGGATTCTTTTCTTCTCTCAGGACAATCTGCAATTACATGACCCTGTCTATTGCAGCAGTAACACACTATCTTAGACCCAGTTGCCTTGCTAGTCTTTGTCTTTTTCTTGTCCTTCTTTGAAGGCTTCTTCTCCTGATACTGGACTTCTTTCCCTTTGGAAAATGAAGGTCTGGACCTCCACTGTTTCTTCTTTAGGAATTTCTGAAAATGTCTGGTGAATGCAGCAAAGTCTTCATCACTTTCACTGCTTGTAGACTTTGTGCTAGCAGACTCATCAGATTCTGATTCAACTACCTCTAGAGGAGGAGTTGATGACTTAGTCCTGCCCTTTCTAGGTACTTCTGACTTGAAGGCAACAGTCCTTTCCCTGTGCTCAGTCCTTGTTGATTTTTCCTCCTCTTTTCTCACAGACAGCTGCATCTCATAAGACAACAACTTGCCAAACAGTGTGGGAGGAGGAATTTCTCCCAACTTTGCCATTTCTCTGATGGCACAGATCTTGGTGTCCCAATCTTTGGTTAGGGACCTTAAGAACTTATCATTCAATTCATAGTTAGTGAACTCTCTTCCATAGGACATGAGTTCATTAACAATTCTATAGAACTTTTTGTAGCATTCAGTGATGCTATCTCCTCTTCCTTGCCTAAAGCTCTCATACTCTTGATTAAGCAAGGACTTCCTATCTTGCCTAACTTCTTCAGATCCTTCCATATACACTATAAGAGTGTCCCACATCTCTTTTGCTGTCTTACAGTGAATTAAGTTCTGGAAGGTGGCATTATCAATGGCACTTACTATAATGTTTTGTGCCCTTTTGTCCATAGTGGCTAGGACAATTTCATCCTTGGTCATCTCAGAGAAATCCTTTGGAGTCCTCTGATTTGCATCCAGTACTGAAATCTTCATTGGCACATAAGGCCCTTCCTTAACTGTGATGTAGATTCTTGGGTCTGAGGCCTCCATAAATAGCCTAACCCTTTCTTTCCAGATTCCAAAAATCTCCTTCCTGCATATGGGTAACTTCATGGAACCCAACTCTTTGTGATTCTCATAAGAACCCATGTTTCTTGAAGTTCTTGAATTTCTTGAATCTGTTTTCTGACTTAGACTGTTTCTGCCAAACAGGATCTCCTTAGACTGTTAGTCCTTGTTTTGAGGAACCTGGCTCTGATACCACTTGAAAGATATGGTACCTAAACACCTAGAGGGGGGGTGAATAGGTGACCTAAACCTTTTTGAAACTTTACTTGGCAGCAAGACAGTTATCTCACAGAGTTTTACAGTTAACAGCAACAACAGAATATAAACAGTTAATTCACAGCACAGCACAGCACATCAGACACACAAATTTATAGTGGTTCCCCAATCTTTGGGTACATCCACTTTCCCCCTTCGCCTATCTAGCAGTGTACTAGATTCAGCCAAACTTCTCCACTATCTCAGAACCCAACTAGGTTCCTACACCTCAGGCCCAAAGCCTTACACTCAGCCACCAAGGCCTACACTCAGCCACCCAGGCCTACACTCAGCCAATTAAGGCCTACACTCAGAGTTCTTCAACTCCTACACTCAGGCAACCAAGCCCTACCCTCAGCCTTTATAATATAGGCTTACAATTCTCTCAGATCCAATGGATCCTACAAGTTAAAATTGAAATACAATAATTAACTCTACAACTCAGAAAATAAGAGAGGAGTTGAGAGTTTCTTGAAGAGTTCTTGGAAGAACTCAGCTAGATCCAAACTGACTTAGCTTCCTTCAAAGCTTCTTGAGTTAGAACTGAATTAGTCTGAATCCTCTGCAGTTGATCCTTGACCTCTGCTTCTTGAGATCCAGATGATTCTGAATCCTTCTTCTCAGCCTTAGTTCCAAAGACTGAATTCTTGATTGGAGCTCTCTTTCTCCAACTTCTTAGATCTGCTGTTGGACAGCAAGATCTTCTTGATTTGTATCACTTGGATAGCTTGATCAGCAACCACTTGAACAATTCTCTTAAATTAATCCTTTCAACAACTTCTGTATTAACAACAACTTTCTGTAAACAGTCTGTGCCTATTTATAGGCCTTCTTCATGGTAACCGGCTGATCCGATTCATAACAGATTTCTGACTTCCCTGACAGTTGTTGTAGACCGGCTGGATCGGCAGCTGTCATATCAATCAGTCACTTCTTGAAATTCTCTAACTGTCAGATAGTGTCGAGACTTTCTGTTCTTAAGTGTCGACACTTATAGACCAAGTGTCGACACATGTTGTGTAAGTGTCGACACAAGTCTACAAGGTGTCGACACAACTCCTTGTATGTCTCGACACAGATTCTTCTTCAAGTGTCGACACTGAAATTAAGTGTCGACACAAGTACTTGATCTTCTGTAACTTGTTGAATTCTTCTAAGTGTCGACACATCTCCTTTGTGTCGACACATCTTCATGTGTTGAAACTGTCAAGTGTCGACACTGCTTCTTGGTGTCGACACAAGTCTTCAATTTTGTTTCTTCAGCTGAGTGTCGACACATTCCCTTAGTGTCGACACTTGTACTTAGAATATTTTGTAAACTTTTCTGTTCTCTGCTAAGTGTCGACACAGCTCCTTGTGTCGACACAAGTCTTCAAGTGTAGAGTCTTCAACTAAGTGTCGACACATTGTGCTGGGTGTCGACACTTTCTTCAAGTGTTGACTCTTCTGAATGTGTGTCGACACATTGTGCTGAGTGTCGACACATACTTCAAGTGTTGACTCCTTTGAATGTGTGTCGACACATTGTGCTGAGTGTCGACACATACTTCATATGTTGACTCTGCTGATTGAGTGTCGACACATCGTGTTGAGTGTCGACACTTGTCCTTAGTCTCTGCAGAATTTTGCTGAGTGTCGACACAACACCAAGTGTCGACACTTTCTGATGTAGACTCAGCTCTTCTAGGTGTCGACACTTCTGCTAAGTGTCGACACAGCTTTTCTGCATTCTTCTTCACTGAGTGTCGACACAGCTCCAAGTGTCGACACTTTCTGTCTGGTGTCGACTCTTCATCCCAGGTGTCGACACAATGACTCCAAGTGTCGACACTGCTTGTCTGGGTGTCGACACAAGCTTTCTCAAGTGTCGACACTTTCCCTCTGGGTGTCGACACATGGACTTAGAAACTTTTAGCTTCAGTCCAGTGAGTACCTAACCTGCACAAGTAACTCAAACAAACATCAAATACATTATGATGTATATCATTGAGTTAGGTGAGGCTTCTTCAAATCAGGTACATTTGACCAATGTACCCAACAGAATGCAACGTTCGTGTGGAGTGATAAGTGCGAGGAAGCATTTCAGGAATTGAAAAAGAGATTATGCACTCCTCCAGTATTAACTTTGCCTACCAAAGTATTAGAGTATGTCATGTATGTGGATGCATCGCATGTCGGGCTTGGATGTGTTTTGATGTAAGAGGGAAAGGTAATTGCGTATGAGTTGAGGTAGTTAAAGATACATGAAAAGAACTACCCTACTCATGACTTACAGTTTGCGGCATTAATTTATGCCTTGAAGTTGTGGAGACATCTTTTGTATGGCGCACTGTGCAAGATTTATATGGACCATAGGAGTTTGAAGTACGTTTTCACTCAAAATGAATTAAATGTGCGCCAGCGTAGTTGGTTAGAATATATCACGGATTACGAGGTCGAGATCCAATATCATCCGGGCAAAGCTAATGTGGTAGCTAATGACTTGAGTAGAAAGACCGCGCAGATCTTTGGACTTTTAGTGGAATCCTTGGTGGAGGAGATTCTGTTGATGGGTATCTCGTTCGGAAGTAGCGACTCAGCAAGTAGCTTGGAAGTAGCAAAGCCTTCATGGATTACGCTTACAATGCTACATCAAAAGGACGATCCAGATTTGCAGCAGCTTCGTAGCAGAACCGAGAAGGGAGAATTACCAGACTTTTCAATCGATGATACGGGTACTTTGAAGTATCACGGTAGATATTTTATCCCCGTAATTGAGGATATTCGAGCTAACTTGTACAATGAGGCACATGATTCTAGTGTTGCATACCACCATGGCTCTACTAAGATGTATAGAGATTTGAAACAGATCGTTTGGTGATATAGAATGAAGAATGATATAGCCAAGTTTGTGTCTGAATGCTTCACCTACACATGTGTTAAGGAAGATCATGGACGGCCTGGTGGCAAGTTGATGCCTTTAGAGATTCCAAGTTGGAAGTGCGAGAGTAATTCGATGGATTTTATTACCGGTTTGCTAAGATCTCTCCAAGGACATGATTCAGTTTGGGTTATAGTGGATATACTAACGAAGTGTGCTCACTTCATGCCGTTTAAGATTGATTACTTCACGAAGAAAATAATAGAGTTATATTTGGATGAGGACATCAGACTGCATGGAGTACCTGTTAGTATTGTGTCGAATCGAGATTCAAGGTTTACGTCTCATTTTTGGAAAAAATTACAGGAAGGGTTGGGTACCGACCTCAGATATTCAACCGCCTATCATCCACAGACCAATGATCAGACTGAGATAGTAAATCAGACTGTGGAAGACAAAATAAGATGTTACATCTTGGACCACAGAGGAGCGTGGGACGAGCGGCTGAGATTGATGAAATTCACTTACAATAATAGTTATCAAGAAAGTTTGCAGATGGCCCCGTTTGAGGCTTTGTATGGGAGACGTTGTCGAACTCCCTTGTTTTGGGCCGAAGTGGGTGAAGGAACGTTATTGGGTCCAGAAGTTTTGGAAGAGATGAATACTTCTGTGTCGCATATTTGAGAGAAGCTTCGAATAGCTCAGGAGCGTTGCGAGAAAATGTCAATCAGTGAAGGAGTGATTTGTAATTTGCGGTTGGGGACATGGTTTTTCCTAAAGTTTCCTCGATGTCTGGTGTTAAGAGGTTTGGAAAGAACCACAAGTTGGATCCTAGGTATTTGGGACCTTTCAATATTGTTGAGCGCATTAGATTGTCATTTTATAGGCTGGATTTGCCCGTAAATTTTCCTGGTGTGCACTATGTGTTTCTTGTGAGCCAGTTGTGGAAATGTGTACTTAGCAACCAACATGTTCTTGATTCGGTGCCCCTATTGCAGCCTAACATTTCTTATGTTGAGATGCTTGTTCTCCTTTTGGATACTCAAGATCGGGTGTTTCGAAGGAAGGTAATATACATGGTCAAAGTTTTGTGGCGGAACCAAGACGTGGAGAGCGCGACTTGGGAGTTGTAGTCAGCTTTGAGGGAGGCTCATCCTCATCTGTTCTCCCAATTTGTTTTGGTAAGATTTTCTATTTCGATAACCCTTGGCTATTTACTTTTTGTTGTAGGATTTTTTGTGCGTAAAGTTTCAGGACGAAACTTTCTTTTAGGGGCAGTGCTTGTAACACACTCGATTTTTCGATGTTTATTTTTTAACTCTTTTGATGGTGCATTTATGACGTCAGAGCATTACGTTGACGCGTAATTGGCGGGTACCGTTGTCAGAGCATGTTTTTCTGCTCATAGGTATCCGAGGTTTTGATCTTGGGTTTCTAGTTGGCTATTTTCTTATGAGTTTCTGGAATTTCCCTGACGAGCGGGGTTTGTTTTGGAACTCGGTGGAGCCTTTTTGGGATATTTGTTATTTTAGACTTCGAGGAGTTTTTACCCGAGTTTGGTTTGTTGGATTTTGACTTCGCTGTTGGATTCGTAGCGTCGATATTTAGCTACGGTGCGAGTTTCGTAAGATTTTGAGTTGGTTTGGGCTTTGGGTCGTTTTGACGTTTATTTAGTAATTAATATTATATATATATATATGTGTGTGTGTGTGTGTGTGTGTGTGTGTGTGTGTGTGTGTGTGTGTGTGCGGCTTTGTAAAAAATCAGAACCCTATTCATCATCTTCTACCCGAGCCGACGGACGGTTTCACGAAAGGAGGAAGGGCGGCGTTGTTGCAAGCTTTTAGCCGTCGATCGTGGGGGTTCCGATGGACGGAATCGTAGTTGGAGAGTAGATTCGGAAAGCTCTCGCCGAGATCTACGCGTGGGTGGTAAGTATTTCTCGTTTCTTGGATTTTTGGGTGTTAGGTTATGCAATTTTGACATCCTTTTTACCCGTAAAGTTTCAGTAATCATTGCCTAGGAGATATTGTGCCCGATCCTTGTCACGGAGCGCTCGAAGTGTCGGATTTTCGGAGCTTTGATGCAAGTGGTGAATCTTCCCCTTTGCTATGTTTCTTGCTGTTCTTTTCGCTCCTTTATTTTCTCCTTAGAATGTAGTGGTAGTGTAGGGTGCGACCATGTAGGATCCATAGTCGTAGTGTAAGTTTTCGGCCAGATTTCGTCAAATATAGGTAAGATTAGCCAAGGGAAATTCGTTGATTATGGGGTACAGTTTAAGTCAAAATTCATCAAGTATAGTTCGTCAAGTAGAAGTTATAATTCGTCGAGTATCCGTCAAAATTCGTTGGGTACGGTTTCTAATTTAAGGCAAATTCGTCGAGTATCGTTGGTCATGTCGTTGAGAGAAGTCAAATTCATTGAGTATCGTTAGTCATGGCGTTGAGAGAAGGCAAATTTGTCGAGTATCGATGGTCATGGCATTGAGTGAAGGCAAATTCGTCATGTATTCTCGATGAATTCATTGAGTATGGTTGAGTACTTAATGATCAGGCCACTAAGTACTTTGCGTCGAGTATATACACCGAATCGAATCCTGTACGTCGAGTATCGCCGGGGGTAGCCTTTTATCGCAAAGTCTAATTCATCGAGTAATCCTTAGTTTCGTCGGGTATATTCCACGAATTTAGCTGGACTTAGGACATTTTCATCGTTCTGTCAATTCGCCGAGTATGGGTATTTGGGTAAAATTTTGGGTTGTTCTCTTCTCTTGTCGTGAGAGTATTTGGGGTTAGGTTTGGGATTTTACTGGAGTTTTGGAGGTGTTTTTACGGCGTGGTTGGCAGTGGATAAAGGACCACAAACATGACGTTGTTTCGTGAATCATTGCACTTGCTGGGTTTTTGTCTCTTCTTATGGACTGTTGGGTTGTGTTGGATAATGTGGCCACCACCGCAGTGCCTTTTTGAGATGTTTTTGGGTCTGTTTGTTTGTGTTGGACAATGTGGCCACCGACTCAGAACAACAGTTTTTGCCAGTGCTAATGATTCACGTGTTTAAAGTTATTTAGTCTCTTTGTTTCTTATTATTTAGTCATTTGTTGAATGCTTACTCTTGCAGATCTTATCGAAGCATGACTGCACTTCGCACTTGGTGCAATTTCTCTTACTCTACTATTGAAATTCCAGCATTACTTGTTATAACTTGACTTTTTAGCTGAGGTTTATCAGTCATTCTTATAGTTGGGGTTGGTAGCCCTTCTTGTTTCCATGTAATTACTATCTACTGATGTTATTGTTTACCACTTGTACTTTCTTGCTGATGTGTTATTTTCTTTGGAATGCCTCAGCTTTGGAGCAGTAGCCAGTTGACCGGCTAGGGTTTGGTTGTGGCTTGGGTTCTGCAGCTGTTGCGATTGCCTTTACCTCATTGATTGTGAGGTAGTGGTTGTTGTTGTTTTGTTTTAGTTCAAACATACATACTACTTTTGTCAGGTTGTTGATGCCTACTGGTGGTTTTCTTGTAGAATGTTAAGTACTTGCTAGCTGTTAAATCTGTTCTTTGTGAACGATTGATCTTACTAGCTCTCTGGGAAGGTTTTATGCTAGGATTACATGTTAGTTACTCTTAAAAATATAAAATGTCATTTGCCTATTTCATTCATAGTATATTTCAAAACTAAAGTCATTATATTTTAAGCAATGTAAAAGCTATTTCTATACATAGACTAAATCTAGAGTCATGCATATCATGAGTTGTCCTAGTCAGATGTTTATGCTCATGTAGGATGTTAATCAAATATAAGCAAAGTATTTTCTGCAGCATATATTCATATTTTTACTCGTACACTAGTTGATCCACAGAGCCGAGGGATACGATCACCCAATCTTAACCTCAATTTCAGTTTTCTTCGTACTAAACTTATAGATTTCATATAAAAATGTAGAGTTGGGGTCTTGCCTGAGCGTCTGCAATTATCCCCTACACGGCGTGGCATCATGATGCGGGTTTTCTCTTACTCTAATATGTCTTTTATTTGAAGATAAAATGCGGGTTTTGACAGGCAGGCCCTGGTGGTGCCATAACCTACTGCGGGAGAAAGACAGACCTTTGATCCCTGGCAGAGGGGGACCGCTGGGACGTGGTCCCGGAGAGGCAGTAAATGGAAGACCTTCGAACTAGTGGCAAGCCCGAGGGGGATAGGCCCGAGTGATGTCACGACCTACTATGGATAGAAGGGCAGACCTTCGAACGTCGGTAGTGGGAGGCTGTAGTGATATGGTCCCGAAGAGGCGGTGAAGGTCAGACCTTCGAACCAGTGGCGAGCGCGAGGGGGTAGGCCCTGACGATGTCGCGACCTACTTCGAAGAGAAGGGCAGATCTTCGATTGTTGGCAGTGGAAGGCCATAGAGACGTGGTCCCGGAGAAGCAGTGAAGGGAAGACCTTCAAACCGTCGACGAGCTTGAGGGGGGCCGGTCCTAGTGATGTCATGACCTACTATGCAGAGAAGGGCAAACCTTTGATCCTCAGTAGTGGAAGGTTGCAGGGTTGTGGTCCCGAATGCACGTAAGGGCATAATTCCATGCATCACGAATGCTCGGCAGCGTAGGGGCATAAAGCCCTAGCAGTGTGGGAGCGGGTGCTCAACAGCGCAGGGCCAAGAATCCCTAGCAGCGCAAGAGTGGGTGCTCAGCAATGCTGGGGCATTAATCCCTAGCAGTAGGGGAGAGGGTGCACAACAATGCGGGGGCATGAAGCCCTAGCAACGCTGGAGCGGGCGCTCAGCATCTTGGTGGCATGAAGCCCTAGCAGCGCAAGTGCAAGTGCTCAACGACGCGAGGTTATGAAGCACTAGCAGTGCGGGAGCAGGTGCTCAACAGCAGGGGGTGACATGAAGCCCTATCTATAACATCCCCCTCACTTTTATATCCCTTTAGGTTAGGGTTAGTACTTGAGTTGTGAGTAGAGGTCATGAGATGACCTAGGTTAGCTTGAACCTAGGAAATTGTTATAAGCACCCCAAAGGTGCACAAGTCAATCTATGTCAATTCACTCTAAATTGGACTCACCAATTCAAATTGACTTCACCAATAGATCAATTACCCTAAGAGAAACCCAATTGACCAAAAGTCTCATCATAGGGTCACCAATTGGGCAAATTTACCAAAGTACCCTTTAGGTCAATATATGTCAATCCTCCACCATCGAGTTTAATTGGCCCACAAAACATGAAATTGACCTCACCCCTGGCCTTAGGACATCATAAGGAACCAAATTGACCCAAAAGACACATCATAGTGTCACCAAATTGGGATAAATGAGCAAAGTACCTTTTTGGTCAACATAAGCCAATCCTTCACCATTAGGTCTAATTGGCCAACAAAACATGGAATTGACCTTACCCCTGGTCTTAGGACATCATAAGGGACCAAATTGACTCAAAAGCCCCATCATGGAGCCATCAATTTGACCAAGTTGACCAAAGCCAAACTTAGGCCTAAATTGGTCAAAATCACACATGTTGGCTAAATTGACCCAATTGGGGCATCACCATGACCCAACTAACATTGGGTGGAGTTAAGGAACTCAAGACACACGCATTGAACTAAACCACATATCAGTTGACCAAGTCAAATCCCCCAAGTCAACCATAGTCAACATAATGCCTAAAGAGGAAAATTAGGAGCCCAAGTCAAAATCAATTGGGCTAAGGCCTTCCCCAAGGCCCATACAGCAGGCCCATGAGCCAATTTACAATCAAATCCCCTCTAAAGTTGAATGGAGGATTTCCATGGAGGGTAAGATATGAAATTCACCCATTTGGAGGAGAAAGAGGAGGATTTTATGGGGTGGTTTCCACTTGGCACTCACCTCCTCTTCCCAATGGTTGTCAAGGGAGTTCCCATGCATGGGGATTTCCTTCCCATTAATTCTAGTTGATTGACCATAAGGAGATAGGTAGAAAATAGCATTTAAGCCATGGCCGACCATTCACCTCCTTGATACCTACTTATACACCCCTCCTCAGCCTCATTCATTCTTTTCATCACCTTCATAACGTCACAAGAAATCGAACCCGACCTCTAGATCAAGGTTTAGGCTGGAGAATGACTGTTTGGAGCAAGCTATGCGATCCGGGCAGACAGAGAAATCTGTCCTCCTACACTTGGACTTATCGTGAGCTCCAAGGAGAACCTGGAGCAGGCCACGATTAGCGAGCTGGATACATTGGGAAGGATCACCGATTTCTGGATTAACATAATCCCCGCACTTTTTCAAGTTCCTAAGGGAACTTAGAAAAATTTGGAGACCCACGAAAATCGTGATCCACCCCAAAGGAAAGGAATAGGGCAAGGAGAGATAGAACCTGATGTCTTTCCTTAGAAGTTTGCTAATGCCTATCTTTTTCCTGTAAAGGAAAAGTTAGTGTAGGAATGTATGTAAGGTACATCCTGCGTGTACCTGGGTTTGCCTTTGCAAAATTAAGAAGATGTGTCTTCTACTGAGTTCTGCAAAATGAAAGTGAGAAGAAAATATAGGAGCATAATAACTTACAAGTACCTGATGGAGGCTTGCAAGCATTTGTTGCTTTCTACAAAAGAGATGTTAGAAGCAAATATGGGATATAAAAGTAGTTTGCAAGTGTCTGTTGTTCTCTACAAGAAAAGAGTTAGGAGCAGGCAAAATATACGAAAGTGGCTTGCAAGTACCTGTGAAGAAGCTTGCAAGTGTTTGATGATCTCTGTAAGAAAAGAGTTAGGAGCAGACAAAATATGTGAAAGTAACTTGCAAGTACCTATGAAGAAACTTGCAAGTGTCTGCTGATCTCTGCAAGAAAAGAGTTAGGAGCAGACATGATATGTGAAAGTAGCTTGCAAGTACCTATGAAGAAACTTGCAAGTGTCTGTTGATCTCTGCAAGAAAAGAGTTAGGAATAGACAAACTATGTGAAAGTAACTTGCAAGTACCTGTGAAGAAACTTGCAAGTGTCTGCTGATCTCTGCAAGAAAAGATGAAAGAAATAGTGCCTAACCACCTAGAGGGGGGGTGAATAGGTGTACTTTTTCTTTTTTACTTTAAAGGCAGATAAACTGTTATGAACTTTAAGCAGCAAATGCAATTCTACAGCTATCACAACACAGCAAACACAGAAACAAACATTCACAGAGTGCACACAGTGTTTATAGTGCTTCCCCAAGGTCTGGGTACATCCACTTTCCCCCTTCGCCTATCTAGGAGTGTACTAGATTCGGCCTAACTTCTGCACTTCTCCTCAGATCCTCAGATCTTACAGCTCAGAACCTCAATCCAGGTTCCTACAACTCAGAGTGTCCTCACTCCTACAACTCAGGCACAAAGCCCTACCACTCAGTCTTCAACAAGACCTACACTCAGGCTAAACAGCCCTACCTCAGCCTTCAACAAGGCCTACACTCAGAGAATAGATTCTCCTGCACTCAGGCTCAAAAGCCCTACCTCAGCCTTTATAAATTTAGGCTTACAACTCTGATCCCTTAGGATCCTACAAAAAGATAATAAAAGTTTGTAAATCACCACTCAATTTGAGAGAATGAAGAGGGCAATATTCTTGATCAGTTCTTGATAGCACTGATTCCTGAGATCAACTTTGTCTTTGCTTTCTTCAAGGATTCTTGAGTCTGAACTAAGTAAAGATGATCTTCTTGAAGTAGACCGGCTGGCAACTTCCTTCTTAGGATGGAGAATTAAATATGGATCCTACTTTACAGTCTGGTTTAGAATCTGCTCCTTAAGAGATTTGATTAACAAGTCTCTTTCTTAATTTCAGATACTGGAGTTCTCTCTCTCCAAGTAATTCTGAAATTTCTTCTGAATACTGATTTACAATTTTCTCTGGATCTGTATTGATTGTTCGATTTTGATTGATTCTCTTCGATACCGATCCTTCCTGTTGAAGGAGAAAGGCCTTTATATAGTCTTCCTCCAAGGTAACCGGCTGATCCAGTTTCTAACGAACTTCTGATAGCTCTGACAGTTGCAGTAGACCGGCGGAAATGGCAGCTATCAAGTCATCCAGTCACTTCTTGAAAATACTGTTTCTGTCTGAAAGTGTCGAGACTGATCTTCATTATGTGTCGACACAAATAGACCAAGTGTCGACACAAGTGAACTAAGTGTCGACACTAGCCTTGATGGTGTTGACACAACTCCTTGTGTTGTTGTAACAGCTTCTCGACACTGCTTCTTCAGAATGTGTCGACACTGATTCTGTGTGTCGACACAAGCCTTCTGTTGAATGTGTCGACACTGATTGAGTGTGTCGACACAAGTACTTCTCCTTTAACACTTAGCTGAATTATGATGTGTGTCGACGCATCTTCTTTTTTTGTTGATACTTGCTGAGTGTCGACACATCTCCTTTGTGTCGACACAACTTCTTTTGTTGTCGATACTTGCTGAGTGTCAACACATCTCCTTTGTGTCGACACAAGTACTTTAACTTTGTTGAAGCTTGCTGAGTGTCGACACAGCCTCCTGGTGTCGACACATTTGATATCGACAAAGTTTATCTGGGTGTCGACACTGCCTCTAAGTGTCGACACAGATTATGTTGACAATTCTTCATATTGTGTCGACACTGCCTATATGTGTCGACACATTTCTTCTGGTGTCGACACTGCCTTTCCTGGTGTCGACACAAATACTCCAAGTGTCGACACAGCTTTTCCCAAGTGTCGACACAAGCCTTCAAAAGTGTCGACACTGCATCTCTAGGTGTCGACACATGGACTTAGAAACTTTTTTGTATTTCCTGCAATTACTTAACCTGCACATATAAACTCAAAGCACATCAAATACACATTGATGTATATCATTGAGTATGGTGAGGCTTCTTCAAATCTGGTACATATTTTCCAATGTACCCAACAATCTCCCCCTATTTGGAGAAGTCATAACCCTTAGTCAATGATATATACCATACATAACAAATACACATTATGATGTATAACAATATTATATGACAGGGTAAATACTAAACAAAACATGTATAAACAATCATTACAAAATAAAAATGTAATATATTGAACATCAAACATTATTTTGTTATAACTTCCAATAGTTTCATTAATCAAAAGTTTACATAGATTTTAATGCAAAAGATTACAGAGTAGTAAACTTAAGAAAATTCTATTCTATGGCTGCTCTGGCTCCTTGATAACAATGCCCTTTCCAGATTGAATCTTGGCTTGAACTGGAGCATCATTGTCATCAGCAGGCTTCTTGCCTTTTAGATCTGTCTTTTTCAGCTCTTCAGCCCTTATCTTCTGTCTTTCAAAATAGTGATATGGCTTAGGGAAATATTTATTAGGCTCCTGTGTATTAGGAGGTAGCTTTCCCAGTTTAGCGTTCCTTCTGTACTGAACTATGGCTTCTTGCCTAGTCTCATGTTTCTTGTTCAGAATACCATTTGCCCCTATCTAGGAAATTATCCTTTGCAGCCTTCCAAGCAGTCAGTATAGTATTTCTAGAAGTTGGGCTCCACTGTTCAAAATCAGGCCTTAACTCTGTCTGTTCTCTGAACCTCTTCTTGGATAATTGAGCTTCTTGCTCTTTTAATACTGCCTCTTGCTCTTTTAATACAGCCTCTGGCACAGGCTGTACTACTTTCTTAATGATCACATTTTGAGCAGCTTCTGGAGGACTATACATAGATTGTATCTCTTGATGTATCATGTCAAAATCTGCTGGAGGGAAGATCACTTGAGCCACTTCAGCTTGCTCACCTCCAAAATATGCAGGATTTATCCCAGATTCTGCTACATTATCATCATCACACAAGGGTGGATATCCAAGGGTAGCTCTGATGCTGTTTGAAATCCATTTAGCATGGTCAGAACCTGCTTTGACTAACACCCTCTCCCCCTTTATGACTTCTCTTTCTATATGATCCCTAAGATCATCCTTCTGAAATCTGATCTGAGTATTCAGAAAGTTAATACCATCTTTATAAAAAGGTTTTAACTTCTGGAGCTGTGCAGTAATAGCCTTTTGAGAATCTTCAATTGCAGTTTTAACAGCAGTTAGGCTTTCTTGTAATTGCTTATCAAATTCTACTTAGGCTGTAGTTCTAGCCTCAGTTTGTGCATTAGCAATATTTTTCATTTCACTTATAATGGCATTATGAGAGGCAGTCAGATTATCATTCATCCTAATCTGATTTTCCAGGACATATCCTTGTTTCACTGTCATATCATCAACCTGTGTCTTTATCTTCTCTTGATGAGTAGCCAGATATACCACTTTATTGCCTCCTTTATGAAAACAGACAGTCATTTCCTTCTTATTTTGATTCACTTCAAATCTTGTAGATTTTATGTCTTGAGCCAGAGCAAATTGAAGTGATTTATTTCCTTCATCCATATATTTTTCTAAAGCCTTCCTTTGCTCATCCATCTTGATCTGCAAAGCCACCAACAATGAACTATAATCAGCAGTTAGGGCAGCTATGGAACAATGGTGTGCAGTGCTTTCTTGTAGCTCTGGCTTCTTCTCTTGAAGACCATGAGCTTTCTCTTCTTAGCTCTAGCAACTTCCTCATCCTCAGAAGCAGAAGTACTGGCAATGTCTACTCTATCTTTAGGACTAAGGGCAATTCCTTTTCTGCTCTTGGTAGCTCCTCAGCATTCCTTTGCTCCTCAGTCTCATTTCTAGCAGTCTCCTCATGAAACTCTACATGCTCCCCCTCAAGGTTAGCTGACTCCCCCTCAACAGCTTCTTTCTCTCCCTCAAAATCAGTCTGTATTAGATCAGGGAACAGCTCTTCTAGAGTAAACTCCTGTTGAGTAGGGACTGGAGTATCTCTTATCTCAGGAGCATGATCTGCAACTGATGTGTCTTCCATGACAACATCTTGTGGTTGACTATGTATCTGAGTTTGCTGATCAACATCAAGTAATGATTCAGTCAATACTTCATCCTCAAAATTAAAAATAGATTGATTAACTTCATGTATTATCTCTAGAATTGTTTGAGTAGCCAGTTCACTATCCAAGTGAGTTGACTCTTCCACATGTTGAGGCTCCCCCTAGAGTGGATCCAGGTGGATAGGGCTAGCAGAAGGTTGCTCCCCCTGCCTCTGTGTATCTATATTTCTTGTTGGTGACTGTCCAGCATTTCCAGCCTCTCTATCATCAAAACTGAACACCACTTGTTCTTCTGAACTACTAGAGGATTCAGGAGCCACTAGGGCTTTCTTCTTCTTCTTCTGAGGTGTTTTCTTCTCTGGTGTAGACATTTCTTTAGTTAACACTCTATCCCACCTTGAGATAATTCTAACATCCATTCTCCTCATATGGTTTATCTTAGAACCAGCAGCTTGGTTCATGACTTCTGGAATACTTCCAGCCAAGAACAAACTCATAATCCTACCCAGATTGGGTTTCTTCAGACTTTCCTTTATCTTGTCAAACATTACTGCTGATCAATCAGTTTTTAGTTTGAAAATGATCCTTGTCATTAAACTGAACATGTGAGTTGATATTCTATCATGCCCACCTGGCTTGCTCAGAATTACTTTTCCTACTATTTCAGACAAGAACTTGTCTTGCATGTTCATGCCTTTCCTGTTAAAAACTGATCCAATCTTCATGTTTGAATCAAGTCCACACCATTGCAGTGCTTCCCTTATCCTTGATGCAGGTACATCTTCCTCTTCTTTAGTTCTAGGTAGATGTAGAATCTTTCTTAGACTTTTCTGGGTGATTTTTACTTTTGCCCCATGGACTGTGGACTTAATCTTGAGTCCAGTTTCATTAAGGGTAGCTGCACTAAAGAATTCGAGGACCTCCTTCTTCCAAATCTTGATTGGCTCTGAAACTAGATACTCTAACCCAGTCTCTGCAACTAGGGTTACAATACCTTGAATTTCTGGTTCCGCGTCGTCAAAGGCATGTCGCACGAGCTCATAACCTTCATTGATGTTCTCTTCTAGCTTGGGCGTCATTAGGGTTTGGAGAAATTTTGAATTTAGAGAAGAGAGATGTCGACACACAAGTTTGGTCTCGAAACTATGGTGAGCGTGTCGACAAACAATGGTGAAGAACTATTTATACCTTTCTAAAATCGAAGGTGAAAAGGCGCGTCAAAATACTTGAAATGTGTCGACACTGTTGAAAAGTGTCGACACTTGCTTCTAATGTCTCGACAACTATGTGTCGACACAAATATAGTCGATAGAATATATTTGTCGACACTTAAACATCTGCACTCGATGATTAATCGATACTTCACTCGACGAATTTGGTGTTAATCCTAAGTGTCGACACCGCCCTGGATGTGTCGACACCTACTCTGGATGTGTCGACACTACTTCTCTGAAGTGTCGACACAGACTGTCTAGATGTGTCGACACCATTTCTCTGAAATGTCGACACCACTTCTATGTGTCGACACAGACAACTCCTTGTGTCGACACCTTTTTACTTAGCCAATTTTTTAAAACTAATCTAAGTTTAACATTCCTAATTCAATTTTAAAATTATTGAATTTGGTTTCATCTAGGGGCTTAGTAAACATATCAGCAATCTGATTATCTGTTTTAACATATTCTAGGGAAATGTCCTCTTTTTCTAAATGTTCTCTTAGAAAATGGTATCTAATTTCTATGTGCTTAGTCCTACTATGTGAGACAGGATTATTAGCTATAAAAATTGCACTTGTAGAATCACAAAATAAAGGTGTTCTACTTACTTGAATACCATAGTCTACTAACTGATGTTGTATCCACAAAAGTTTGCACAGCAGCTTCCTGCAGCAACATATTCTGACTCAGCTGTGGAGATTGCCACACTAGTCTGCTTCTTGCTGCTCCAAGACACTAGTCTCTTTCCTAAAAATTGACAGGTTCCTGTAGTACTTTTTCTGTCTTCCTTACAACCTGCAAAATCTGCATCTGAATATCCTGTTAGTAGAAAATCTCTATTCCTAGGGTACCAAAGGCCTAGATAAGGTGTGCCCTTAAGATATCTCAAAATCCTTTTGATTACAGTCAGATGAGATTCTTTAGGGCATGCTTGGTACCTAGCACAGACACATGTAGCATACATGATATCTGGTCTACTTGCAGTCAAATACAAGAGGGAACCAACTATACTTCTATACAAAGTTTCATCTACATGTTTCCCTGCATCATCTTTGCTAAGAGTTACACTTGACCCCATAGGAGTTCTCATGGTAGTGGATGATTCCATACCATATTTCTTTATTAAATCTAGGGTGAACTTAGACTGGCATATGGACAAGCCATCTTCAGTCTGTCTAACTTGGAGACCCAAGAAGAACTTAAGTTCCCCCATACTGCTCATTTCAAATTTTTCTTGCATAAGTTTTACAAACTTCCTGCAAAGATTACTTTCTGTAGACCCAAATATTATGTCATCTACATATATTTGGACTAAGATAATCTTGCCTTTAGATTCCCTAAGGAATAGAGTTTTGTCTATTTTCCCCCTTGAGAATTTGTTCTCAATGAGGAAACTAGACAGGGTTTCATACCAAGCCCTTGGGGCTTATTTTAACCCATACAAAGCCTTCCTAAGTCTATATATATAATCAGGTTTAAGAGAGTCAACAAAACCTGAGGGCTGCTCTACATAAACTTCTTCCTTTAGATCTTCATTTAGTAAAGCTGACTTTACATCCATTTGATATACCTTGAACCCTTGATATGTTGCATAGGCAAGGAACATCCTGATTGTCTCCAGTCTTGCTACTGGAGCAAAGATTTGATCAAAATCAATACCTTCTTCATGTCTATATCCCTTTGCAATAAGTCTAGCTTTATTCTTCACAATGACTTCATTCTCATCCAACTTGTTCCTGAAGATCCACTTCGTTCCAATGATATTGTGATCTTTGGGTTTAGGAACAAGCTTCCAGACCTTGCACCTCCTGAATTGATTCAGCTCCTCTTGCATGACATCAATCCAATAAGGGTCTAGAATTGCTTCTTCAAACTTCTTTGGTTCCACTTGGGATAGGAAGCTGGAGTAAAGGACTGTACTCAGATTCCTGCTTCTTGTTTGAACTCCTTGTCAAGGATCACCAATTATCTGATTAGCTGGATGATTCTTTAAGTGTCTATTTGCTGGAGGTAGTCTATCTTCAGGTTGTACACCTCCAGCAACTTCAATATACTGTACATCTTGGTCTTCTTCAGCATCAGGAGTATCTTGTACTCTCCCTGGACAGCAGCCACCATCTTCCACTTGCTGACTTGCAGAAGAACCTTCTGTTATGGTAAGCTTGTCCATCCTCTCAGTTACACCTGTAGAGCTGCAAACACTACTTGGCAATTCACAGTTAATGAGTCTTGCTTCATCAAAAACTACATGTACAGACTCTTCTACAACTTAAGTAATCAAGTTGTAGACCCTATAAGCCTTATTATTGTTGCTGTACCCAACAAAGATCCCCTCTTGGGATTTGGCAGCAAACTTGGTTAGATAAGACTTGTCATTGTTAAGTATATAACACTTGCAACCAAAGATCCTGAAATAGGATAAATTTGGTTTTCTTCCCTTCACAATCTCATAGGGGGTCTTCTTGTGGCTCTTGGTGATAGTAGCCCTATTGATCACATGACAAGCAATATTTACTGCCTCAGCCCAGAAATATTCTGGGAGAGAAGTGTCACTCAATAGGGTTCTACCAGCCTCTATCAATGTTCTATTCCTCCTTTCAGCAATACCATTTTGCTGATGTGTTCTTGGTGAGGAAAATTCCTGAAAAATTCCAAATTCTTCACACAGTTTTGTCATACTTTCAAACTGAAATTCAGTGTCATGGTCACTTCTGATTTTGACCACTGTACTGTCCAATTCATTCTGAATTTGTTTAACAAAACTATATAAGATACTTGGGGTTTCAGATTTTTGTCTTAGGAAGAACACCCAGGAATATCTTGAATAGTCATCTATAACCACAAATGTGTAGACCTTCCTACCTAGGCTGTAAACTGACATAGGACCAAAAAGATCCATATGCAAAAGGTATAGACACCTCACAGAATCCTTGTTTTCAAGGCTATGAAAGGTGGATTTGGTCTGCTTGCCTTTTTGACAAGTTGAGCATATCCCATCCTTTATACACTTAACTTGAGGATCATTCCTCACTAACTCTTTGCTAAAGAGTTGGCCAATTGTCTTATAGTTAAGATGAGCCAGCCTCTTGTGCCACTTAACATAATGTTAGACTCTCTCATCAGCCATAAGACAAATAGGAGAAACATTGTTCTCACATTTAAAGTCAAGACAGTAAACATTCCTCTTCCTATATCCTGTCAAAATGATCTCTTGATCACTTGACCTTTTGATATGACAACCATTCTTGACAAATAAGATGTTATATCCTAAATCACTCAGCTGACTTATGCTAATGAGATTGTGTTTCAAACCCTTGACATAGGCCACTTGAGTGATAGTAATCTGATTACTAGAAATTTTACCAAATCCCTTGATGATTCCTTTTTCTGAACCACCAAAGGTAACTCTAGGGTCATCGTTGATAGGTGTATAGTCCTTCAGCAATCCCCTTGTTCCAGTCATGTGCCTGGAACATCCACTGTCCAAGAACCATATAGGGGCATGGCCACTTTGACTCACCTGCAAAATAGATTACTTAACCTTAGAACCCAAATAACTCTTGGGTCCTTGGTGCAAGTTAGTCTGACTTTTAACAAAACTACATGTAACTGTTCTAGCAGGCAGTTTGCCACTCTCCTTGACACTTGAATTGTGCCAACAATCTAAGGCAAAGTGGCCTATCTTGCCACAACACCATCACTCAAACCTGTTGTACCTTTGTTTAGGTACAACCCTGGCTGAATTATCTACAGCAGGCTTTATGTTTTGTACTGGGACTTTGCCCTTAGATTTGGACCTAGCAGTCCAGGCAGGTTTTTTAAACCCTAATCCAGCCTTGCCCTTTTGAGGTACAAACTCATCTATCAAGGGTAAAACAGATTTATGTTTAGAAAAGCTAGCCACAATATCTTTCTCCTTTTGAAGTCTAACTTCCAGATTTCTAATTTGATCATTCTTAAATGTAATAGTACCCATCTGAATAACAGTAATGTTTTTCAGTCTGGCTATTTCATTTAGTTTCTGATCAAACAACTTGTCTGAATCAGTAGCAGCCAATTTAAGACTGGCAATCTCCTTTGCCTGAGTTTTGGCCAAGGTTTTGCTTTTCTTCAAAGCCTGCAACAAGTCCCTATATTGATCAATTAACTGATGAATATCTCCTTCAAATTCAGACCCACCCACATCACTTGATGCAGATGTATCTGATTCTGACTCGGTACTAAAAATTGAACTAGAAGAACAACTTTGTAGCTTACTTAGTCCAGGCTGATCCTGGATCTTGTCTCCTTCAGATAAAGCCATCAGTCCCTTGCACTGATGATCTTCATGCTCATAAATTGAGTTCATTAGCTGCATGAACTCATCTTCTTCCTCTTCAGCAAATAATCCAATGTAGGCTTCAGCTTTTGATTCTGTTTCTGAAGATGACTGATCTGTCAGACTCTTGTCTTTCTTAGCAACAAAGGACTTTTCCTTTTTGCCCTTAAACTGAGTCTTCTTTTTGTCAGCTGACTCCTTCCTCTTTTCAGGACAGTCAGCCACTACATGTCCTTGTCTATTGCAGCAATAACACACAATTTTTGAAGATGTAGCTTTGCTTGGCTTGGACCTTCTCCTGTCATTCCTGGATGACTTTCTCTTCTGATAGTAGTCATCTTTTGGTTGAGAAGTGGAAGGCTTAGACCTCCACTGCTTCTTCTTCAGAAACTTTTGAAAATGTCTAGTAAAAGCAGCAAAGTCTTCATCACTTTCACTGCTATCTGAATTCTTGCTATCTGAATTATCTGTGACAGCCTCAGCAATTATTTGAGGTGGAGATGGAGACTTGCTTCTATACTTCTTAGTGGCTTCAGTCTTGAAGGCCACAGATCTTTCATTGTGCTCCACTCTAGTATTCTTCTCTTCCTCATTTCTAACCATTAACTGCATTTCATAAGATAGCAGTTTTCCAAATAAAGTTGGAGGAGGTATATCAGCTAGTTTGGCAATTTCCCTAATGGCACAAATCTTGGTGTCCCAGTCCTTAGTCAGGGATCTTAAGAACTTGTCATTCAGCTCATAGTTGCTGAATTCTCTTCCATAGGACATCAACTCATTAACTATCCTATAGAACTTCTTGTAACATTCTGTAATGCTATCAGACTTTCCTTGTCTGAAGCTTTCATATTCCTGATTTAACAAAGACTTCCTATCTTGTCTTACTTCTTCTGATCCCTCCATATAAACTATTAATGTGTCCCACATTTCTTTAGAGGTTTTACAATGAATTAAGTTCTAAAATGTTGCATCATCAATGGCACTAACAGTTATATTCTGGGCTCTCTTGTCCATAGTGGCCAGAATGATTTCATCTTTTGTCATTTCAGAGAAGTCCTTGGGAGTTTTCTGATTTGTATCCAGAATGGATATCTTCATTAGCACATATGGGCCTTCTTTAACTGTAATATATATATTTGGGTCAGAAGCTTCCATAAAGAGTCTAACCCTCTCTTTCCATATGCCAAATATCTCTTTTCTACATATTGGCAATTTCATGGACCCCAGCTCTTTGTGATTCTCACTAGAACCCATTTTCTTGATTCTTATTTGTTCTGAATCTGCCTACAGGATCTTACTCAGACTGTTAAGTCTCTTTTTGAGTAACCTGGCTCTGATACCACTTGAAAGAAATAGTGCCTAACCACCTAGATGGGGGGGTGAATAGGTGTACTTTTTCTTTTTTACTTTAAAGGCAGATAAACTGTTATGAACTTTAAGCAGCAAATGCAATTTTACAGCTATCACAACACAGCAACCATAGAAACAAACATTCACAGAGTGCATACAGTGTTTATAGTGGTTCCCCAAGGTCTGGGTATATCCACTTTCCCCCTTCGCCTATCTAGTAGTGTACTAGATTCGGCCTAACTTCTGCACTTCTCCTCAGATCCTCAGATCTTACAGCTCAGAATCCCAATCCAGGTTCCTACAACTCAGAGTGTCCCCACTCCTACAACTCAGGCACAAAGCCCTACCACTCAGTCTTCAACAAGACCTACACTCAGGCTAAACAGCCCTACCTCAGCCTTCAATAAGGCCTACACTCAGAGAATAAATTCTCCTACACTAAGGCTCAAAAGCCCTACCTCAGCCTTTATAAATTTAGGCTTACAACTCAGATCCCTTAGGATCCTACAAAAAGATAATAAAAGTTTGTAAATCACCACTCAATTTGAGAGAATGAAGAGGACAATCTTATTGATCAGTTCTTAATAGCACTGATTCCTGAGATCAACTTTGTCTTTGCTTTCTTCAAGGCTTCTTGAGTCTGAACTCAGTAAATATGATCTTCTTGAAGTAGACCGGCTGGCAACTTCCTTCTTAGGATGGAGAATTAAATATGGATCCTACTTTCCAGTCTGGTTTAGAATCTGCTCCTTAAGAGATTTGATTAACAAGTATCTTTCTTAATTTCAGATACTGGAGTTCTCTCTCTCCAAGTAATTCTGAAATTTCTTCTGAATACTGATTTACAGTTTTCTCTAGATCTGTATTGATTGTTCGATTTTGATTGATTCTCTTTGATACTGATCCTTCCTGTTGAAGGAGAAAGACCTTTATATAGTCTTCCTCCAAGGTAACCGGCTGATCCTGTTTCTAACGAACTTTTGACAGCTCTGACAGTTGTAGTAGACCGACTGAAATGGCAGCTGTCAAGTCATCCAGTCACTTCTTGAAAATACTGTCTCTGTCTGAAAGTGTCGAGACTGATCTTCATTATGTGTCGACACAAATAGACCAAGTGTCGACACAAGTAAACTAAGTGTCGACACTAGCCTAATGGTGTCGACACAACTCCTTGTGTTGTTGTAACAGCTTCTCGACACTGCTTCTTCAGAATGTGTCGACACTGATTCTGTGTGTCGACACAAGCCTTCTGTTGAATGTGTCGACACTGATTGAGTGTGTCGACACAAGTACTTCTCCTTTAACACTTAGCTGAATTCTGATGTGTGTCGACACATCTCCTTTGTGTCGACACATCTTCTTTTTTTGTTGATACTTGCTGAGTGTCGACACATCTCCTTTGTGTCGACACAACTTCTTTGTTGTTGATACTTACTGAGTGTCGACACATCTCCTTTGTGTCGACACAAGTACTTTAACTTTGTTGAAGCTTACTGAGTGTCGACACAGCCTCCTGGTGTCGACACATTTGATGTCGACAAAGTTTCTCTGAGTGTCGACACTGCCTCTAAGTGTCGACACAGATTATGTTGATAATTCTTCACAGTGTGTCGACACTGCTTGTATGTGTCGACACATTTCTTTTGGTGTCGACACTGCCTTTCCTGGTGTCGACACAAATACTCCAAGTGTCGACACAGCTTTTCCCAAGTGTCAACACAAGCCTTCAAAAGTGTCGACACATGGAATTAGAAACTTTTCTACATTTCCTGCAATTACTTAACCTGCACATATAAACTCAAAGCAGATCAAATACACCTTGATGTATATCATTGAGTATGGTGAGCCTTCTTCAAATCTAGTACATATTTTCCAATGTACCCAACAAAAGAGTTAGGAGCAGACAAAATATGTGAAAATAGATTGCAAGTACCTGTGAAGAAACTTGCAAGTGCCTGCTGATCTCTGCAAGAAAAGAGTTAGGAGTAGACAAAATATGTGAAAGTAGCTTGCCAGTACCTATGAAGAAGCTTGCAAGCATCTGCTGAACTCTGTAAGAGAAGAGTTAGAAGCAGACATAATGTATGGGAGTAGCTTGCAAGTACCTGTGAAGAAGCTTGCAAGCATCTACTGAACTCTGCAAGAAGAGAGTTAGAAACAAACATGATGAAAAAAATTACGCTGCAAGTACCTGGATATGACTTTCAGGTGCCTGCTAATCACTACAAAGAGAAGAGTGAGCAGCAGACATAATATAATGAGCTAAGCTACAAGTACCTGGACGGAACTTGCGAATGCTAACTGTTGATGAGATAAGATGGATATGATCAAATAGCAGAGGAAATGTCTGATGAACTCTGCCGATAATTGAATGAAGATTAAACCAGAGTAGTGATCTTCTGGCTATATTAGAGATGATATCTTTAACGTGAAGTCCAGATCAATAAGTCAAGCGTTGACTGTTGATATGATTGATATGATGGGATAGATGTGAACACATTGGCAGAGAAAAAACTTGATGGATTCTGCCAATCTTAACTAAATTCCAATAGCATGGCTTGATGGACAGGGAGAGTTAGATTTCTTAATCATTATTTGATGTCATTAACATTTAATAAGAGTAATGAATAGCTTTGTGATCATCATCTAATAGAGCTTTGAGCAAGTTATGCGTATATGATGAGAATAAGCAGAACGATTATTGCAAATCCTTTTGGTAGGTCGGATTTAACATGTTCACCTATGAAAAGGCAGTTGATAACAAAGAAGTCTATACTCAGAGATGACCAAGAAAGGTCATCACCAGTATAGCCCTACTTAGAGCGAGCTAGCTATACTCCCTTGACAGAGCACAAAAGGGAGACATGCATAAAATCCTAAGAAGGAAGCGGCTGATGTACTGCTCTCTTGCCTCGGGTACAATCATCACTGCTCAATGAGACTAGTTATGCCAAGTGGCCTAAAGCATTGCTTGTCTGTGGTAAGATCAGTGGAGTTGTGGGCCCCGCGAAAGCACAGATTGAGAGTACCATAGAGTGTTCGGCCATCACAGTTGTGAGATGATCGAAGAGACATGGCTACGCTTGATCTCCATTGCTTGTCAAGCAAAGATCACCGTAACTGTAATGTATCCCTAACGGAGCACAGCAGAGCTAACACATGGGGCCTCCCTAGCACACACTCTGTGTCAGATGCCGGCTAGGATCCGAAGTCCCGTATTCCTCCACATGAGAGTTGGATATCCCCCACTATATACATGCGACAACTCCTCGCGATATGTGGTCATTGTGGCCTTATGCCGGAATCCAATCTCGAGGGGGCCTATAGCAAGACTTGGCGATATCTCATTTGTGTAGTGATCTCTTTGGCAAAGAGAAAAGTAGAGGAAGAAGCATTACAAGAAGGGAACTGTGTCAGTATGAGATCCTTGAGGTAAACTTTATTGAAAAACATGAAGGAGCACTTAGAAGTGCTTTGTAAAGAAAATGTTTGAAACAAGAAGAGTAGAGTAAGAGTAACCGATAATGGATGTGAGGAGCTTTGAGGACTCACAGATGTGATGGTTCACCTTTCTAGAGAAGATGTTGAAATTTACCCTCCTTCAGCATTTCCCTCACTAATCGTCGAAGAGCTCTGCAATCCTCTATTGCATGACCCTTTTCTTTGTGATACTTATAGTATTGGTCAGAGTTTTTGACCTTTCGATCAATAAGCTGAGAAGACCCCATGTTGCTTACTTTGCTCTTCATAATGTGAGTTACCTCACCCAATATACTATCAACTTTGGATCCTTTGCGTAGGAAGAGACGTTGACGACTTCAGAAACATCTTCCTTTCTTTGCTTGCGATTGAAGACACTTTGGGGGAGACTTTGGAGGTTGTCCGGTAGGGAGCAAAACTTCTAGGCCTCTCTTCCTCTCTGTAGGAAGTTCAGGTAACTTCATTGGATGATTGGAGGTGCACGCGGTGGTTTGAGGACTGAGTTTGCAGTCACTCTCCCTTTGTTTGGTAACTGGAAGCTGCAAAGTGACTGCGGCCTACCGGGATGGATAACTTGCCAGATAAGCATAAGGACCAACCGGTAGAAGAGCTGGCAGATTAAGATGCGAATTCCCCACTGCAGGATTGACTGTAGCAACTGGTGCTGCTACAGGTTGAGAGTCTAGTCGTTGAATTATGGTGACTAGGGTGACATTGATTGCTGCGATTTGCAAGGAAGTTTCCCGACGTGTCAGCAAGAGGGCTTCCCAGAGAGCGTCTTTACTGGTACAAGGAATGTCTTGAGGAAGTTGGCGGTCTGACATGAGTAACTGTTGATTTTCACCGTCTGTTAGGATCTGAAGACCGCGTGTTAACAGTTGATGCGCGAAAATGGCACCGCCTAGTTAACACATAGAAGTGTTCGGTCTCACGGGCAAGGTGAAGAAGAGGATGAAGGTTACGGTAATAGAGGAGAGGAGGAAGCTACTGAGTGCTCGAGAGTGGAGAAAACGCTTGTTCAAGGGTTGCGGGGATACAAGAGAGGTTTGATTAGCAGCAGAGAAGCTTGATGAGCAGAGGAGAAGCTTGATGAGCAGAGGAGAAGCTTAATGAGCAGAGGAGAAGCTTGATGAGCAGAGAAGAAGCTTGATGAGCAGAGGAGAAGCTTGATGAGCAGAGGAGAAGCTTGATGAGCAGCGGAGGAGGTTGATCAGGAGCTGTTGAGCAGAAGGTTTGGCGGTTGTGCTTGCAGATTGAATGCTGAGATAGTTGAGCTGAGAAGAAGAGAGGGGCCGCTAGCAGTGGCAACAATAGACTTCGCCCGCCGCGGCTTGAATGCTACTCTTGCGACGGGCTTTCCTTTGATTAATACTGAGAGTTACAGCTTGCAATTACACCTTTACAAGAAAGCAAATAAAGGGGTACAGAGGGGAAGCTGGCGACTAAGGAAGGAGTTGCTAGAGACTAAGTAAAATAGGCTGCAAGCAGGCTGCAGAGCTTGATGGTCAGCTTGCTAGTAGTGGCGGAGGACTGGAAAACTGAGTCTGCAATCCTTGTTGATTAGTTGTGGAGGACTGGAAAACTGAGACTATAAGGGGGAGGATAAAGTGAACGGACTGCTAGAAAAACAAGCTTTATTAATGAAAAATCAGTGGGAAGATCAGCTAAAATAAATTCAGACCTCTGTTCTTAAAGAAATCAAAACTACCAAGTTATATACCTATGATACTTCTATCTGGATGCACAATTAGTTGTTTCCTGAACTTGCCATGGATCCAAATTCTCCTCCTCCTACAAATCTAGATGTCAACAGGCCTATATTTTCTCCACCTCCAGCACACTTTGAAGGACCTCCTCCAGATTACTATGAAGGTCCTCCTCCTGATGTGTATAAACAAGTAGGGGAATCTAAACAAACAGGAATGCCTCCTCATCCTCCAGAAGTTTAGAAAGCCAAGAGAAGAAAGTATGATGATGGAGACTCTGCAAGTAGATCAACTACACATCCAGAAGCTGATGGGAAGAGACCCCAAGAATATACTGAAGTTTGGAGTCCAACCACCAAATCTGTTATTTTAGAAACCCTAAAGCTAGTAGTTGATTCCAGTGAAAACAGAAGCTTGCATTACAGCTCAGATGAATGGGAGCTATATGAGAAATCTCTTACAAAGAGAAGGATTTATGATAGAACACATGGCAGAAATAATCCTAAGGCTCCACCTAGACCTCCTAAGTATTTTCCAAAGCCATTCAGTTATCAAAAGAGACAACAGGAGAAGCTTGAGAGACAAGGAAAGCAACATTCACAGGATCAGTAAACTGAAGATGTTTAAAGTTCATTTTTGAAATTGTAGAATTTAATTCTCTTGAATAGTTTTTTGCTTATATGAACTTCTAATTCTGATCTGATTTTTACATATTATTGCATTTCTTCCAACTATCTTGATATTAGTATCTTTATTTGTTTTTCTCTTGATGCAATTCACCTTAGTGTAGAGGGTTCTGACTTCTATAAATAGGGGGAGATTGTTGGGTATTGCATCCACAATAGCCCAGATTTGTATGAAGTCACCCTTAAACTAAGATGAATTAAGTTTGTATTTGATGCTCCTTTTGTTAAGTATTTGCAGGACTTAATTGCTAAGTGTAGACCAATGTCAGTCTACAATGAGTCTCCAAACACAGGACCATACAATATAATCCTTCATTATGTGATCTATGGTGTTGACTAATGTGTAGCCTCTCTATTGGGACACACTTTCTTTTCAAGCACTAAGGGCAAGAGAAAAGATGGATGCTGATTTTTTATGAAGAATCAAGATTTTAAGTTTTCCAGAAAAAGTCTAAGTCTTTTTCTCGAGTACAATATTTGTACTTGAGAAGGACTTATGATATTTCTCGAGTAAGACTTGTCTTCATTTCGAGTGGCAGAAGATGTTCTCGAGAAAGCTTCATGTTGTTCTCGATAAGGGCTTTTGTTCTCGAGTACTATATGACATTTCTTCTCGGGATTTTTCTTTTCCAAACAAATATTTTTTCTAAGTCTTTTTCTCGAGAAGAATAAAATTATTCTCGAGAATACTATACTTTATTCTCGAGATGCAGAAGGTATTTGTCGAGAACCAGAGTATTTTTCTCGAGAGCCAGACTTTTGTTCTCGGGATGATTACTTGTTCTTGAGTAACAAAATATTACTTCTCGAGAACAAAACATCATTTTTCTCGAGTACGTCTATCCTTCTCGAGACTACAGATTTCCACCTCCACATATTTTTCTAAGTGTTTTTCTCGAGACAGCCTTTTGTTCTCGAGTACAAAATATTTTCTTCTCGAGAACAATCAACTATTTTTCTCAAGTACTTTTCTTCTTTCCAGAGAATGTTGTTTCCTCTCTCCACATTATTTTTCTCTAAGTCTTCTTCTCGAGAACTTCCATATTATTCTCGAGAACTAAATTCATTTGTTCTCGAGTACTATACTTCTTCTCGAGAACACCCGGTTTGTTTTTCAGAAAATTGTTAAGTCCAGACAGACGTGTATTTCAAATATCATTAACGCGTGATTGGTCCATGTAGATGTCATTAATGATTATTATGACCGTTACGGTAATCCTATAAAAGTTCTTGTCATTTTCGACCAACCTAAGAAGAAAATGAGAAGAATTACATTCGCCGCAAGAAATAATTCTAAGTTTTCTGAATCCGACGTTTATTTCCAAATCGAGAGCCGCGGATCTTCGTCTTCATCGCCTAAGTGCTTTCGATCCAGATCGATTCAGAGAAGTTGATTCACAGATCAAGATTCTTTTCAAGCGACAGATCTTCTACTTGATCGTGTGAGTCTAGAGAATTTCAGATCCAGATATATTGTTGATTCTTCTTCAACAAATTCCTATAAAGCCGCAAAGCTCAAAGAAAGAAGAACAGGCAGAAGCATTTCAGATCTGAGAAAAATCACTGTTTGTATTTATTATTACATTCTATTCTTGTATGAGATCTTTCTTCGAGTTGTAGGAGTTGTATTCTCCGAGTTCTTGTAGGAAGTTTTTATCTTCCGAGTGTAGATCCAGTTTTCGGATCTAGTTATAGGAACGTTGTTCCGAGATGTAGGATTGTTTTCAGCCCGAGATTAGTGGAGTAACCGAGTCTAGTGCTTTGCTAGATCGGTGAGTGGAAAGTGGATGTACCCAAGGTTGGGGAACCACTATAATTCTAGTTGTCGTCTGTGATTGCTTGGTTTGACTTTCTGTGCATAGATCGTTAAATTTTTATTCCGCAAAAAGACGCACAACTCACCTATTCACCCCCCCTCTAGGTGATTTAGGTAAGACAACTTAAAATATTTTCAAAACAGACATAGCGGAAGCAGTGGTGTGCCCATATGTAATTCCCACTAAGTATGTAAGAACCCCCTCCCCCTCCCGAACACAAGATGAAAGTCTTTGAATTCAAGGGTAGCTAATCACCTTGAGGGGGGTGAATAGGTTATTATAGTCATTTTATTCTCTTTTCACCTTTAACTGATTTAGGCCTTGTTGTGAGTGATTTGTTTAACTTTCAAGAAATTCACACACAGCACACCAGATTTTTATAGTGGTTTCCCAGTGTATTGGTACATCCACTGTCCCTCCCGCCTTTCTAATATAATGTTAGACAAGGAACTTCTCCAATAACTTGGCTCCTCAGAGATTACAACACGATCCCCATAGGATCACTTAGTCTCCACCGAGACTTACAACACAGGCACACAGCCCAACCACTCAGTAATCACCTGATCACTTACCACAAGCACAAATGTCCTATAACACAGGCTAAGAAAACAGCCCTATCACACAGATCCAAGACTAAAACCTACCACTCAGGCTTTATAATTTAGACTTACAATACAGATCTCACCAGATTTAACCATCAGCCTTTATAAACCAGGCTTATAACTCAAATCTTGAAAAGATCCTATAGAGATGGATTTGATATTGATATAGATTAGACTCTAAAGATTGATTCTCTGAGTCTACAGCTTCTTGAACTGAGAGAATCTTAGCCCAATTTTCTTCTCAGCAACAAGGATGAAGATCTTCCACAATATGTTGCTTATGCTGGAAGTAATCTCAAAATCTTGCTGATGAAGGGGGGAAGATCAAGAATGATGGTCTTCAATCAACTAACCTAAATTTGCAGAAATTAGATTGCTCCGCCTCTCCTTCTGCCTCGAGAAAACCTAGAACAGAAAACTTCTTCAATGATCCAGAGATTGATCTTCAGATTTGGCTCAGATTGGATCTTGAAGTAACTTCAGCTAGGGCTTGCCTAGACTGATTCTTCTTAATCAGAGAAATCCTTTTATCCTACTGTTACAGATGTTGATTGCAGCAGCTAACTCAGAGACCCTTCAGATTTATTGAATTAATGCTCTTGTCTCTGAAACAATGGCGGGGGAAGAAGATGAAATTCCGCACAACTTTTTCGTAAAGAATTCATCCCTCAGAAACTTGTTTCGATTCAGATCTTGTCTTCTATTTATAATCCCATCCATCTAGCGAGATGATTGACATGTGTCACTACTTTAACGACTAATTATATCCTTAGTTTTACAGAATAAGATTGATGGAGTCATTAGTGATAAGGTGCAGCTCTTCCATGAACATTTTGAATTTTGTTACCTTTTGTTGACTTTGCAGACGTCGGTCATTCTGGACTTAGAAAATTCAGACAACAGCCTAGGCGTTGTGTGCGTTGAGTGAATAAGCAATACTCAACGAATCTGTACTGCTGGAGTCGAGAGCATTGAGTGAATATGCCTCACTCAATGCTTTTGGACTTAGTCAACATTCGGCATCATTCTGCAACTCTAGGAGTTGAGAGCGTTGAGTGAGCCTTCATCACTCAACTCTATATGACTTGGCCTAACTATCTGCTTATTGGCTTTGAGAGTGTTTAGTGAATTGACTTCACTCAATGATTCTGGACTTTAAAAAAATCTTCTATGTATGAATGCGTTGAGTGTGTTAACTACACTCAACGCTTTCTCCTTCAGCCTCAACATCTGACTAGGCATTGAGTGAACTGGCTTCACTTAACTCTTTTTGTCTTAGCCAAATTCTGGTTTCTTCTTTGGTGTTGACAGTAGCAGCATGTTTCAATGCTTTCTTCCTTTAGCATTGAGTGAGCTGACTTCACTCAATGCTATAATTTTGTCTTTCTTCTAAGGCTTTAACTGAATCAGCATGGCGTTAAGTGAACTGGCTTCACTCAATGATTTTGGACTTAGTCGAATTTCTTTGAAAGATTTAATGTGGCTTTGACAGACACTACATGGAGTTGAGTGACCAAGCTTCACTCAAAGCTGTTGGACTTCTCATATTTTTCTTTGCTATAAACTCTGGGGCTTTGAATGTGGCAGCTTTACTCGACGAATTATGATGCATGGCGTTGAGTGAGTTGACATCACTCAACGCCTTTTGCCTTAGTCGATTTTCCTGCTTGCTGAAACTTTTCATTTGGTTGTATACACCTGTCTTAGTACTTTTTAGTCGTATGGTGTTGAGTGAACTGTCTTCACTCAATGCCTGTGGACTCAGTTGCTTTTATTCCTTTGTCATCATCTGTCCTTGACTTCTGGCGTTGAGTGAGCTTGCTTCACTTAACGCTCATGGAGTTAGTGGAATTTCTCTGTCTAGCTTCCTTTCTTAAGGCATCTAACATTGAGTGAGCTTGCTTCACTCAATGCATGTGTACTTAGATAGAATTTATGTCTCTCAACATGCCTATCTTGTGACCACCTGTCCAATCAGTGTAATAAGGACTAACATGTCATGAACTTAAACATACATCAAATACAACTATGTGTATACCATTTATTTGTTTGACTTCTTACAAATCTGGGACTTTAGGATCAATGGACCCAACGATCGCCCCCTATTTGAAAAAGTCAAAAAAACCATTTGAAAAACCTTTGTTAATGATATACAACAAAATATGCAACAACAATATACACCAACTTATAACACAAGATAGTTAAGAGTTATCACTCTCCCATTTTCTGCTAGTATAGTGAGCATCACTTACTCGCCTTGCTTTGTTGCATGATTTATCTTTTCCCTTTGTATGGTAACACCACCTGCATACCATTTAGCAGCTCCCCCTACTACTCCCCCTACTTTGCTACTTCTTCTCCCCCTTTTTGACTTTTGTAGAATAGTTAGGGAGAAGCTGGCCATCTATGATAATCTTCTACCCCATTTTGATTACAGATAACCAACAAATGCAGGACATGCTCCCCTTAACAAGAGCATCTTTTATCATCACTTTGGACATTCTAGCCTTTATACCATGTTATAGTCTTCACTACCTGCAAGATGAAATATTTCCTACAACAAAACAATAAGAAGAGCAACTGAAGCTACACTAAGTTCAACATACCCAACTTAAACTTGAAGGTGTTGAACTTTGCTTCATCTAATGGCTTGGTGAAAATGTCAGCCACTTGCTTGTCTGTTGGAACAAACTGAAGACTAATATCCTCGCATTCCACATTCTCTCTTATGAAGTGATATCTAATCTCTATGTGCTTAGTCCTGTTATGTGAGACAAGATTCCTAGCTGTAGAGATTGCACTAGTGGAATCATAAAATAAAGAGCTTTTACTTAGCTGAGTGTTATAATCCTAAAATTGATGTTGGATCCATAGTAACTGTGCACAGTATCTCACTGCAGCTATGTATTCTGACTCTATAGTATAAATAGAAACACTTGTTTGCTTCTTGCTGCTCCATGACACTAGACTTTTTCCCAGAAACTGACAAGAGCCTGATGTGTTTTTCCTGTCTTCTTTGCAGCATGCAAAGTCTGCATCTAAAAAGCCTATTAGTTCAAAATTCCTTTCTTATGGTACCAAAGGCCAAGATCTGGTGTGTCCTTTAGATATCTCAAAATTCTCTAAACAGCAGAGTAATGAGATTCTTTAGGACATGCCTGATATCTAGCACAGACATATATATCATACATAATGTCTGGCCTACTAGCAGTTAGGTATAGAAGGGATCCAATTATCTCTCTATACAAAGTTTAATCAATAGGTTTCCCTGCCTCATCCTTATCCAAAGACATGTTTGTCCCGCATGGGAGTTTTCATGGTGGAGGCATTCTTCATCCCAAATTTCTTAATAAATTCCTTGGTGAACTTAGACTGGGATATGGATAATTCATTATCAGTCTGTCTTACTTAGAGACCCACGAAGAACTTAAGTTCACCCATACTGCTCATCTCAAACTTCTCTTGCATAAGTTTGGCAAACTTTCTGCAAAGGTTGTCATCAGTGGATCCAAAGATAATGTCATCAACATATATCTGGACTAGAATGATCTTTCCCTTGGATTCCCTTAGAAATAGGGTCATGACTATCTTCCCCCTTGAGAATTTATTCTCAATGAGGAAGCTAGACAGTGTCTCATTCCATGCTCTATGGGCTTGCTTCAACCCATATAGAGCTTTCCTAAGTCTATAAACAAAATTAAAATGGTTAGGAACAACAAAACCTATAGGTTGTTCAACATAGATATCTTCCTTCAAGTCTCCATTCAGGAAGGCTGGCTTCACATGCATCTGGTAGACTCTGGATCCTTGGTATGCAATATATGCTAGGAACAGTCTGATGGCTTCTAGTCTTGCTATAGGGGCAAAGGTTTGATCAAGTCAATACCTTCTTCCTGTCTATACCCCTGAGCTACCAGTCT
This sequence comes from Platanthera guangdongensis, assembly GCA_039583875.1. Classification (NCBI taxonomy): domain Eukaryota; kingdom Viridiplantae; phylum Streptophyta; class Magnoliopsida; order Asparagales; family Orchidaceae; genus Platanthera; species Platanthera guangdongensis. The sequence goes on along the minus strand of CM077154.1, from coordinate 117,628,407 downwards.
AGCTTTGTTCTTAGTTATAATGCTATTTTCATCCAATTTATTCCTATATATCCATTTGGTTCCAATGACATTATGTTATTGTGTTCTACGAACCAGCTTTCAGACCTTACACCTCTTAAACTGGTTCACTTCTTCTTGCATAACTACAATCCAAAATTGATCCATGTTTGCCTCTTCAAACTTTTTGGGCTCTACTTGTGACAAGAAACTAAAGTACATTGTAGTGTTGAGACATCTGCTCCTTATCACTACACCTTGACTTGCATCACAAATGATCTGGTGGCCTGGATGATCCTTCAAATGCCTGACTGCTAGAGGTAGTCTTCCTTCAGTATTATGTGCTCCAAAGTCTCCATCATGTTAAACATCATCCACTTCCTGTGTGCCTTGTGCTTCCTTTAGAATCCACACACTTTCATCGTTGTCATGGACTATAGGTTTAATTTCCTTGATAGTCAGCTTGTCTATTGTCACTTTTGTACCTACAGGACTAGAAGAGGAGCTTGACAGCTCACTATTAATCATATTTGACTCATCAAACACTACATTAACTGACTCCTCTATAACTTAACTTGTCAAGTTGTAAATCCTATAAGCTTTACTATGATTGTTGTACCCAACAAAGATCCCTTCATAGGACTTGGCAGCAAACTTAGTTATTTAGGATTTCCCATTGTTGAGCACATAACACTTGCTCCCAAAGATTCTGAGATATGCAAGGTTTGGTTTTCTGCCCTTTAAGATCTCATAGGGAGTATTATTGGTTATAGAAGCTATGTTGAGGACATGACAAGCAGTGTTTACTACCTCAGCCCAGAAATATTCTGGTAGAGTGGTGTCATTCAGTAATGTCCTTGCTACTTCTATGAGATTCTTATTATTCCTCTCAGCAATCCCATTTTGTTGAGGTGTTCTTGGAGAGGAAAACTCTTGATGAATCCTAAGTTCTTCACAGAACTTTATCATGCATTCTGATTGAAACTGCGTCTCATGATCACTTCTGATTTTGACCATAGAACTACTCAATTCATTCTAAATTTGCTTGACAAATGTCTTGAAAAGATCAGGGATTTCAGACTTTTTCTTCAAAAAGAAAACTCAAGCAAATCTAGAAAAGTTATCAATAACCACAAATGTGTAGACTTTCCTACCTAGACTATAAACTAGCATAGGACCAAATAAGTCCATATGCGGGAGGTATAAACACCTTACAGAGTCTTTGGTTTCAATGCTTTTGAAATAAGCTTTGGTCTGCTTGACATTTTGGCATGCAGAGCAAATGCTCTTCTTAGTGCATTTTATGTTAGGACCATTCCTAACTAGCTCTTTACTGAAGAGCTGACCTATGGTCTTATAGTTCAAATGAACTAGACTCTTGTGTCATTTGACAAAGTGTGAGACTTTCTCATTTGCAACTAGGCATATGGGAGAGTCTGAATTTACACAAAGAAAATTTAAGCAGTACACATACACACTCCTAGTGTCTGTCAAGAAGACCTCTTGGTCACTTGACTTATTTATGTGGCACTCATCCTTGTGGAATGAAATGTTATAGCTAAGATCATATAGTTGGCTTATGCTTATAAGGTTGTGTTGCAACCCTTCCACATAAGCCACTTTTGTGAAAGTTACAAAGCCATTTGAGATCTTACCATAACCTCTGGTAATCCCTTTGTCTGATCCACCAAAAATCACATTGGGTCCATCCTTCATTGGAGTGAACTCCTTCAAATTGCTCTTTATTCAAGTCATGTGTCGGGAATAACCACTGTCCAAGTACCATATAGGGATATGGATACTTGGACTAACCTGCAAAACATAATTACTTTACCTTAGGACCCCAACATCTATTGGGTCCTTCGTGCATGTTAGTCTCAAAATGAACATGTCTACCAGCAGTTTTTCTGACTAGTAGACCTACTTTATCTCTGGGCACACTAGAATTATGCCAACAATCAATGACAAAATGACCTATCTTGTCACAGCACCAGCACTCATGAAGGTGATAACTTCTTTTCTGAGCTGGTCTAGTGACTTTGTTAACAACAACAATCTTTCCAGAAGGAATAGTAGTGATTTTCTTTAGATTTCTTTTAGAAATTATCTGGCTGAAGGAAAGACTTTCAGTAGCTTTATTTAGCTTTTTCTGAGTGCCATCAGCAGCAGTTTCTTAACAGAAATCATGCTCCTGATAGCATCAAAAACACCCAGATCAGGCTTGCTATAATACTGACCTTTAGTCTAAATCATTCTGATTGAGTCTGATATTTCCTCACTACCCCATTCTTAAGAGTAAGGTTGGAACACCAAAGACAAATGGTTCAGGATGGGCCATTTGTATTTCCTCATGAGCAGACTTGAAGGCACTCATTCCCATTCCTCTTCTCCTTACATTAGAAGAAACATTAGTATCCTTTCTAGAAGATTTCTCATACTTCCACTGACCATACATGGAGTCCTGATCATACCTATTAGTAGGGAGTATTACCCTTTTAAAGGCAATGGGTGTCTTAGCTGGAGCTTTTCCCTTTCCTTTGAAAGGGGAAGCACTGGTGTTTCCCTTGAATCCAACTCCTCTCTTGTTTCTCTGAGAGGTAAAGGAGTCAATAATGTGTAACACTGAATTTGGCTTGAAAAACTTGCCACAATTCTCTTCTCCCTTTGCTGCTTTTCCTCTAAATCCCTTATAAGGGCATTTTTGTATTTTATGGTACCTATCTGTATAAAAGTAATATTCTTCAACTGACTGACTTCCCTTATTTTCTGTTCCAGCAAGATTGCTATCTCAGAGTGTTGGGATACAACAAGTTTTAGAGATGCAATCTTCAGAGTCTGTTGTTTAGTCAGTTGCTTACTTCTTTTGAATGTTTCCAGAAGTTCATCATACTTATCAATCACTTGATTAATGTCTTCCTCAGACTCAGAATCACATTTACTCATGGATGAAGATGCTTCTGAACTGGGACCGGTCTTACAACTTGACTTAGATGAAGAGTTGAATGAAGAGTGTAGCTTAGATGATCCAGGCTGATTCTGGCAGACTTCTTCATCAGATCTTGCCATCAGCCCAATGTAGGCTTCTTCTTAATCATCTGACTCTGAGGAGGATGAGTCAGTCGAACTTTTCTCCATTTTAGCAATGAAGGTTTTCTCCTTCTTGCCCTTCTTATGGGGGTGATTTTTCTCATCAGCCTCCTTCTTCTTCACAGGACATTCAGCCACAACATGTCTTGGCTTGCTGCAGCAAAAACGAAAAATCTTATTAGAAACATGTTTACTAGGTTTTAACTCATATCTGCCTTCCTTGGAAGGTTTCTTCCTAGTTTTATAGTAGTCCTCCTTGTGTTGTAAGGAGGAGGAAGGTATGCTCCTCCACCCCTTCCTATTCATCAGCTTCATGAACTGCCTTGAGAAAGCAGTAAATTCCTCATCAGACATATTGCATTCTGATGTACCTTGACCTGAATCATCAGACTCAGCTGGACTTCTTGGGAGAGAATGATTCTTCTCTTTGATCCTCTTAGAACTATCTGCCTTGAAGGCCACAATTGACTATTTGGCCTGAGCTTTGCTAGTCTTATCTTGCTATTTCCTTGCAATCTGCTGCATTTCATATGACAGTATCTTACCAAAAAGTATGGATGGTTGAGTATCTGCCAACTTTGCGACTTCACTAATTGCAAATATCTTAGTGTCCCAGTCTCTAGTATGAGACCTAAGGAACTTATCATTTAGCGCATAGTTACTAAAGACGCGGCCATAAGACCTTAGCTCATTTACAGTTCTGAAAAACCTTTCATAGCAGCTAGCTATGGTCTCCTCCTTAATCTGCCTGAAGGCCTCATACTCTTGATTGAGCATAGACTTCCTATCATCTCTAACTTTCTTAGTACCCTCCAAATATATCACCAGAGTGTCCCACATTTCCTATGAGGTTTTGCAGTGCACCAGGTTTTGAAAAGTAGAGTCATCTATGGCACTAACTATAATGTTTTGTGCCCTCTTATCCATTGCAGCAAAGATGATTTCATCTTTAGTCATTTCTGCATAACCCTTAGGAGTCTTGACATTTGCATCAAGAATAGACACATTCAAGGGAATGAATGGTCCTTCATGTACCGTAACATAAATCCTAGGGTTTGATGCTTCCATAAACAATCTGACCCTTTCTTTCCAGATTCCAAAATTTTTTGAGGGATCAAGTCATATAGCGTTGAGTGCGTTGAGTGAATAAGCAATACTCAACGAATCTGTACTGTTGACATCGGGAGCATTGAGTGAATATCCTCACTCAATACTTTTGGACTTAGTCAACATTCTGCATCATTCTGCAACTCTAGGCGTTAAGAGCGTTGAGTGATCCTTCATCACTTAACGTTATATGACTTGGCCCAACTATCTACTTCTTGGTGTTGAGATCATTGATTGAACTGGCTTCACTCAATGATTCTGGACTTAGAAAATTTTGCTCTGCATGAAGGCATTGAGTGTGTTGACTACACTCAAAGCTTTCTCCTTCAGCCTCAACATTTGACTTGGCATTGAGTGAACTGGCTTCACTCAGCGCTTTTTGCCTTAGCCAAATTCCTACGCTTTATTCCTTTGGCGTTGAGTGAGCTGACTTCACTCAAAGCTATTATACTTAGACCGAATATTCCGTCTTTCTTCCAAGGCTTTGACTGAATCAGCATGGAGTTGAGTGAACTGGCTTCCCTCAACGCTTTTAGACTTAGTCGAATTTCTTTGACAAATTTGTTGTGGCTTTGACAGACACTGCATGACATTGAGTGACCAAGCTTCACTCAACGCTTTTGGACTTAGCATATTTTTCTTTGCCAGAAACTAGCGAAGAAAGCTTGAGGCTTTTGGACTTAGCATATTTGGCATGGACTGGCTCTCGGAGCAGCAAGCCTATATCGATTGCGGTCGCAAGGAAGTCAAGCTGGGAGCAAGTCGTGAAACGACTTTTACGGGCTTAAAGGGGTCGATCAAGACGTTGATGTCTGCTCTTCAGGTGGTGAAGGCGGTTCGTGCCGGTGCAGAACTGTTCTTTACACTAGTGGAGGTTGCGAAGCTGAAGCCCGCGTTGCATTGTATTTCAGTGGTATCGGAATACCCTGATGTGTTCCCCGCAGATGTTCCTGGAGCCCCGCCTCAGCGGGAGATAGATTTTACGATTGAGCTAGTGTCAGGTGCAAAGCCTGTGTCACGATCTCCATATCGGCTAGCGCCTAAGGAAATGGCGGAGCTGAAGGTTCAATTGTAAGAGTTGTTGGAGCAAGGGTATGTGCGCCCGATTTCTTCACCTTGGAGCACGCCGGTCCTCTTTGTTAAGAAGAAGGACGGAAGCTTGAGGCTATGTATTGATTATCGGGAGCTCAATAAGTTGACTGAGAAGAACAAGTACCTGATTCCCCTGATTGATGATCTTTTCGATCAGTTAGTCGGGTCGACGGTGTACTCGAAGTTGGATCTCAAGGCTGGGTACTATCAGGTGCGAATAAGGGAGAGTTATATCCCGAAGACAGCGTTTAGTACGAGATACGGGCATTAGGATTTATTTCAGTGCGGTCAAATACTCAAACACTTACACCCTTTCACATTTTCGTGCTCCCAAGCAATCAGGTGGCAAGCCATCTTGAATAATGTACCAATCCCACCCTACTACCCGTAGGGAGCCACATTCTAAGCAGTGGACTATATAAATTATCCCATCCAAACTTGAGATCACGATTCAACATATCTCATGGCCATGTGATTTACCTCATTTGATTGCTTCCTTATTAATTAAGCATTCACAACATATAGGCTTTCATATATTTATCACCCCAACATAATAACTCTTCACGTATTCATCAAGCATGATAACATAAGTATATGTTACACATTCAGTTATCGGATTACAATCGCGCGCATCCTTACCGAATTTCACAAGTAGCCATTTGTACCAAAAACTCTCATCAAACCATTTGTTCTCTAATTTCCCCAAACCATTTGATTATTAAATCCCCCCAAACCATTTACTTATCTCAGCTACATACAACTAGTGTCATCCAAACCTCAACATCACCTTGCTACATTTCTCTTACCTAGTCCAAACCGATTATACCTTAACCCGAAGGCATCTTGCACATAAGTTGTTACCATGCATCAACTTCTACTTGGCATTCCAGGAGTTACAAATCTCCTATATAAACGTGTAACCATCCGTGGAAAGATCTTTCTGAGGACTATAACTATTATTGTATGGAGACCGGGCGGTCTGGCGGTCTGACTCTGGCGGATTAGATACTGTGCGGTCTGTCGGTTTCTCTCCAGCGGTTTAGTGGCCGGACTGTTGTTGTTGGTGTCCGGGCGATCTAACGGTTTGTCTCAGGTGACTTGGAGACCGGGCGATCTGGCGATCTCCCATGGTGGCTTGTTCTCACCTTCTGGTGGTTGTCGGGCGGTTAGCCTATTCGTCTAACCGCATGGCCTGTTCAGCTTGTTTTTATGTTAAACCGCTTACACCTGTAATTATTTAGTCTCACATTGCTTAATTGTAATCTCTGTCATCTCCTCCATTCTATAAAAGGGAGGTTATACCTTTGTAATATACACCTTTTTGGATAATAAAAATTTCTGTTATTCCAATTTCTGGTTTCTTCTTGTCTGTTCGCACATGGTATCAGAGGACTCGATCTTTTCTGCCTGATTCGGTGTCTTATTCTAACCGCGCGGTTTGCCCTTCTTCTTGTAGTTTGTTCGCGCGGCCTTTCTTCTCTTCTCTGCTTTGTCGATGCCCTTTGTGTGCACGGCCTATCTTCTCGCTCCGCTTTCTTTCTATCCGCGACCTATTCTCGCGGTTTCTCTCTCTCTTGTCCTCGCGGACTTCTCTCAACCTGCACGACTTCTTTCCCTCTGCTTTTTTCTGCTTCTTGGTCGTGGTCTTCCTAGCCGCTGGGTGTTGACACCGTGACCGCTGCAGATCCTCGTCTTCTGTCCGCTGCGGTTTCCTCTCTTCTCCGTCACGGTCTCTTCTTGTTCTTCTCTTCTTGTTCGCGCAGTCTCCGCGGTTTGCTGTTCGCGCGGCTTTTCTCTACCAGAGAGGCTTCTCTTCCATGGCTCTTTATGGTACCTCTACCACCACCACTACTCCCATGGCCAATCCGCCTCCTCCTCTTACTCCTCGAAATCTTGGCACCGTCTCCAAACTCATCGGTTCCAACTACGCGGATTAGAGTGTCTCCTTCACCTTCCTTCTTCGCTCGCAACACAAACGCCACCATCTCATTGATGACCCTCCTCCTCCCACTTCCACTGAGTTTAATTACTGGGATGCTAGCGACGCACTTGTGCGCACTTGGCTAGCTAACAGCCTTTTGGATGAATGTCTTCCCGTCATCTGTCATGATGAGACGGTCAAGAAGGCTTTGCTTCATCTTGCTGCTCTGTACTCGAAGGAGGCTCAGATGTCCTGTATCTATACTTGTATACGGACCTCTTTTCCCGTCCTTCCATGTCTCCTGCTGCTACTTATCAACAAGTTCAGGCTCTAGGGGCTGAGATTCTTCAGCATCGCCCCTTCTCTGTGGATTTGGCCGAACAACACAAGCACTTCAAAGAACTTCTTGTTGTGTGCTATCTTTTACAACTTCCTGAGTCCTATGACATGATCCGCCAGCAAATCTTGGGCGAGGCAGACTCTCCCACCTTGGATGCTACTATTGCACGCATTACCACAGTTACCTCTCTACTTCAGCATCCTCTTCTGTACTATCCTTCTCCTCTGGATAACTATGCTCTCCAGACTCAATAGAGTGGCTCTGGTAGCCGCAACCACCATTCTGTTGGGTGTGGCCCTTCCTGCTTCCTCTGCTCTCATTATGGTTGCACTGGCATCTCGTGGATCGCTGTTGGATGAAAGATCCACATCTTTGCCCCTCTGGTGACTCTTCCACCTCCTTCTCAAAGTTGTCTGCCTCGGTGGTTACATCATCAGGTAGTGCCCATGTGGTCACTCAAGGTAAATGGCTAATCGACTCTGGTGTGACTAATCACATGACGGGTAATCCTCAGTCTTTTCTCTCCTAGAAACACATGATCGATTTCCCCCGATCCTTGTTGCAGACGGCTCTCCCTCCCCGGTCCATGGGACGGGAGTGGTTCTTGTCACCATGTCTCTTTTTTTGGTGGACACTCTCTATGTGCCCAAATTTCCATGCAATTTATTGTCAGTTACCTCTTTATGCAAGCAGCTTCACTGCTATGTCACATTCACTCCAACTTCTTATTCTTTTCAGGATCTGAGCTCCCAACAGACGATTGCTACTCGGACAAAGAGCGGCGGCCTCTATTTCCTCGACAACATTTCCGCTCTGTCTGTCTTCTCCTCCTCCTCTATAGATCTTCTACAGTGGCATCTTCGCCTTGGTCATCCTCCTTCATGACTTCTTCATCAGCTTCTGCACCACCCCCTTCGCACAGTTCTACTCTCAACTGCGACGCTGTCAGCTTAGCAAGCATTACCGTTCCTCCTTCCTGTCGAAGTAAGGTCATGGCTCTACACGTCCGTTTGATCTCATTCACTCTTATATCTGGGGTCCTGCTCCTACCCTCACCATTGGTCGGGGTAGTTCATATTTTGTTACCTTCATTGATGACTTTTCTATATGTACTTGGGTGTATCTCTTACGAGATCGCTCTGAATTATTCAATGTATGGACATCCATTTATCATTTAATTCAAAATCAGTTTGGTGTTTCAATTAAAATTCTACGCTATGATAATGCTAAGGAGTATATTAGTCAAGCTTTTTCATCCTTTTGTGTTGATGCGCGAAAACGGCACTGCCTAATTAACAGGTTGTTCGATCTCACAAGCTAGGTGAAGAAGAGGGTTGCGGGGATAGCGAAGAGGTTTGCTGAGATCAGCCGGGAAGGATGATGATCAGCGGATATGGTTGATGATCAGCGGAGAAGCCCGATGATCAGTGGAAAAGCTTGATGATCAGTGGATGAGGTTGATCAGGATCTGTTGAGCAGACGGTTACTTTGACGGTTGTGCTTGCAGATTGATGTCGAGGGAGTTGAGCTGAGCTAAAGAGAGGGGGCCGCTAGCAGCAGCAACAACAGACTTCGCTCACCGCGGCTTGAATGCCACTCTTGCGACGGGCTTTTCCTTTAATCAAGAAATAAGATTACAGCTTGCTAATGCACCTTTACATGAGAAAGCAATAAAGGGTACAAAGGGGAAAGCTGGCGGCTAAGGAAGAAGTTGCTAGAGGTTAAGGAAAAGAGGCTGTTAGCAGGCCACACGACTTGATGGTCAGCTTGCTGGCAGTAGTGGAGGACTGGAAAACTGAGTCAACAGACCTTGATGATCAACTCTGGAGGACTGGAAAACTGAGTCCGCAGGTCTTGCTGGTAGTTGCAGTTTTCCTCCCGTGCTCTCTCCTTCCCCTTAAATGAGAGGTATAAGGGGCTATTTATAGGCCCGGGGAAGATCTTCTAGAAGCAGGGCCCAGTGACGTCATCATGGAGACTTGTGCGGACTCGACAAGCAAGCTGCCCGGCTGGGCGGACTAGGAGAAGGCATGTCGCCTCCTTTGGACTGCTGAGGCAGCAGAGGGGGCGGCCTGAGGAGCAGGCCGCCCCTTGGTGGTGGAGTCCTGAGGAGCAGGTCGCCCTTGAGGGTGGCGGCCTGAGGTCCAGGCCGCCTTTGGGTGGCGGCCTGAGGAGGAGGCCACCCCTTGAGAGTGGCGGCCTGAGGAGCAGGCCGCCCCTTGATGGTGGAGGCCTGAGGAGCAGGCCACCCCTTGAGGGTGGAGGCCTAAGGAGCAGGCTACCCCTTGAGGGTGGCGACCTGAGGAGCAGGCCTCCCCTGAGGGTGGAGGCCTGAGGAGCAGGTCGCCCCTTGAGGGTGGCGCCCTAAGGTCCAGGCCGCCTCTGGAGGGTGGAGACCTGAGGAGCAGGCCGCCCCTTGAGGGTGGCGGCCTGAGGTCCAGGCCAACTCTGGGTGGCGGCCTGAGGAGCAGGCCGCCCCTGAGGGTGGCGGCCTGAGGAGCAGGCCGCCCCTTATGTGATGGCCTGAGGAGCAGGCCGCCCTTGTAGGGGAGATGGAATCCCTCTGATGGCGAGCCGGAGAATGAGTTTGCCTCCTGTAACGAAAAATGTTGCGCGGTTAGGCCTGGTTAGCAGGCCTAACCGCGCGGCCTGCGAGGGTGAGCTATGGGAACAACCCGCCGTCCTGTAGGGCACGCGGTAGCTATGCGACCGGGGCAGATAGAGAAATCTGTCTACCTACACTTGGACTTGTAGCGAACTCCAGGGAGAACCTGGAGCAATCCGCGACTAGAGAGCTGGCTACCTTGGGAAGGATCGCCGATTTCTGGGTTAACATAATCCCCGCACTTTTTAAGTTCATAATGGAACTTCAAAAAAGTTGGAGACCCACAAAAATCATGATTCACCCCAAAAAAAGAGGAGGAGACAAGGAGAGATAGAACCTGATATCTCTTCTTAGGAGGTTGCTACTGCCTGTCTTTTTCCTATAAAAGAAAAGTTAGTGTAGGCATGTATGGAAGATACATCTTATGTGTACCTAGGTTTGCCTTTGCAAAATGAAGATGTGTCTTTCACTGAGCTCTACAAAACGAAGATGAGAGGAAAACATAGAAGAATAATAATCTTGCAAGTACCTGAAGGGGACTTGCAAGCATTTGCTGATTTCTACAAAAGAGAGATTAGAGGCAGATATGAAAGTAAAGTAAGCCGCAAATACCTGAATGGAACTGGCAGGTATCTGCTAACCTTTTGCAAGAAAAGGGTTAGAAGCAGACATGATATATGAAATAAGGTTGCATGTACCTGTGAGGAAACTTGTAAGCATTTGTTGATCTCTACGAGAAAAGAGTTAGAGGCAGACATGTTGTATAAAAGAAGGTTGCAAGTACCTGTGAGGAAACTTGCAAGCATCTGCTGATCTCTGCAAGAAAAGAGTTAGAAGCAGATGTGGTATATGAAAATAAGTTGTAAGTACCTATAAAGAAACATGCAAGCATCTGCTGATCTCTGCAAGAGGAGAGTTAGAAGCAGATGTGGTGAAAAGACTAAGCTGCAAGTACTTGGATAAGACTTGCAGGTGCCTGCTAATCACTACAAAGAGAAGAGTGAGCAGCAGACATAATATAATGAGCTAAGCTGCAAGTACCTGAGCGGAACTCGTGAATGCTAACTGTTGATGAGATAAGGTCGATATGATCATATAGCAGAGGAAATGTCTGACGAGCTCTGATGATAATTGAATGAAGATCAAACCAGAGTAGTGATCTTCTTGCTATATTAGAGATGATATCTTTAACATGAAGTCCAGATCAATAAGTCGAATGTTGACTGTTGATATGATAGGATGGATATGATCACATTGGCAGAAAAAAAACTTGATGCATTCTGCCAATCTGAATAAAGATTAGACCGCAATGGTAATTTTAGTAAGATAGATATGATATCTTCAATATGAAGTCCAGATCAATAAGAAGAGATCATCTTAATTAGACTCTGCTTGCATGGCTTGTTAATCAAGGAGAGCCAGATTCTTTGATCAATGATTGATGTCATTAGCATTTAATAAGAGTAATGAAGAGATATGTAGATCATCATCTGATAAAGCTTAAGAAAGTAATGGATAAAAGATGAGAGTAAGTATAAATGATTGTTGCGAATCCTTTTGACAGGTCGGATTTAACCTGTTCACCTATGAAAGGGGCAGTTGATAAAAAAGAGGTCTATACTCGGAGATGGCAAAGAAAGACTGGATGCTGCCACAGGATATCTGCTGTCGGCCTTATGCATCGCTTGCCTGCGAAAGGTCATCACGAGTATAGTACTACTAAGAGCGGGCTAGCCACACATCCTTTAGAAAGGCACAAAAGAGAAAAGCACGGGAAATCCTGAGAGGGATCGCTAGATACACTGCTCTCATGCCTCGGGTTACAACATCACTGATCAATGAGACTAGTTGCGCCAAGTGTCCTAAAGCATTGCTTGTCTGTGGAAAGATCAATGGAGTTGTGGGCCCCGTGAAAGCACGGATTGAGAGTACCATAGAGTGTTCGGCCATCACAGTTATGAGATGATCGAAGAGACAATGCTACGCTTGATCGCCATTGCTTATCCAGCAAAGATCATCGCAACCGTGATGTATCCTTAACGAAGCACGGCAGAGCTAACACATGCGGCATCCCTAGCGCACACTCTGTGTTAGATGTCGGCTAGGATCTAAAGTCTAAAGCACACCATCATAGATTGAATGGCTCCCACTGCACATACGTGAACACTCCCCACAGTATGTGGTCTTCGCGGTCGTGTCAGAGAACAATCTACGGAAGGAACAACAAGACTTGGCGATATCTCAGTGGTTCAGCGATCTCTTTGGCAAATAGAAAATAGAGGAAGAAGCACTCCAAAAAGGGAAAAGTGTCAGTACAGGATCCCTGATGTAAACTTTATTGAAATGTAAGAAGGAACACTTAGAAGTGTTTCGAGATGAAAATGTTCAAAGAGTAAGAGTAGAGATAACCCGTCATGGTTGTGAAAAAACTTTGAAGAACTGTGAAGTCCTTTGTCAGCTTAGAATAGTCTTCCAAGTGCGCCCTCGCCATTGGCATCGAAGCATTCAACAGTATTGTTAACAAAAAGGAGAGGGTGTTCTTTGACTAGGCTCACTCCTCTTGAGCAACAAGGAATGTCTGCAACTTCTTTGCCCTTTGAGGTTGTTGGATCAGGGTGATCATCTTTGGGAAGCAGGTCACGCATTTTACCCTGTCGCAGTATCTTTTGAACTAGATGGCAGAGTGCTCGGCAGTTCTCAGTTAGGTGGCCTGGCTCTTTGTGGAATTCGCAATATGGATCTGAGTCTTTAGATCTTTGATCAGCTGGTCGATAAGGCCTTTTGTAGTTATCCCTATCCTTCATGACTTGGCTTACTTATTGCATGGCCTCTTGGAGTTGACACTCTTGAAAGTCATCATCCTGTTGTTGATGAACTGCAACTGTTTGTGAAGATGGAGATAGTAGTAGCAGCGATTGATCTCGAGGATGATCACGGCTCGGGAAGGAGTATCGATGACGTTGAAATCTTCTTTCCCTCCTTGAGTGAGTTGGGAAATCTTTCCGAGGAGATATCGGAGGTTGCTTGTGAGAAGGATCTTTCTCTGATATAAGCCTGGAGACGAAGCCTGGGTTGCTCTTTTCGCCACGGATGTATGAGTTAGCTAAGGAAATCAACTCTTGGTACGTTCTTGGTGATCGGACATTGGCTTCAAACTTGAGCGGCCCTTCATGAAGACCGTGGATAAGAGCCACTCGGTACATTTCTTGACCAATAATCTCGATGTCCAAGATTTCTCTCTGGAATCGATCAACGAACTAAGACCAAGTCTCGTTCTTACGTTGCTTGACCTCAAAGAGGGCTTCTGGACCGCCCTTTCACTTAGTTGAAGTAGAAAATATGAGCAAGAACTCCCTTTGCAGATCAGCAAAGGAAGTGATGGACTGATGGCGAAGACCATAGAACCAATCCCTCACTTGTCCATCAAAGCTTGTTACAAGGAGCTTGCATTTGGTGGCATCTGAAAGAGTCTTGAGAGCTATGGCTGATTTGAAGGCTTGAAGGTGCTTCGTTGGATCAGTCTCTCCAGTGTAGATTGGTAACCGGGACTCTCTGAAATTAGCTAGAGTAGGTTCATGACGAACATTCTCTATAAATGGCGAAGGCTCTTCCTGCTCTCCTACAACATAAGGATAAAAGGGAGCATAAGTTGCAGCTACAAAAAGAGGAGGAGGATAGAAAGGAAAAGCTGCTGCAGGAGGAGCAAAGGCAGGAGCTGACGGGTAAGGATGACTTCCCTGAAAGTTGAGAAATCTTGCAGGACTTCCCCGGGCTGCTTCCCAGAAGAAGTTTTGACGAGCTGCAAACTCTTCATCTTGAGGTCACAAAGGGGTTGCAGGCCCTTGCGGAAGGGTTGTTGTGTAAGGAGGATAGACCGGCAGGCAAGCTGGAGGATAAGCTTGTTGATTCTCCAATGTTCGTGTTGGATTGACTGGAGCAGCTGGAGCAACTGGAGCTGCTGCAGGTTGCGTGTCTAATCACTACGTGATCATAGCAAGCATTTGGTTGATTACTTGAAATTGCTGAGCATTTTCACGGCGTGATTGTTCGAAGGCCTCCGGGAGAGGATCATCACTGGGACTTGATCGAGCAAGGTTCTCGGCTGAATGATGATCTGACATGGCTAACTGTCGTTGTTCAACGTCTGTTCGGATCTGAAGGTCACGTGTTAACTGTTGATGCGCGAAAACGGCATCGCCTAGTTAACGGGTTGTTCGATCTCACAAGCTAGGTGAAGAAGAGGGTTGCGAGGATAGCGGAGAGGTTTGCTGAGAGCAGCCGGGAAGGCTGATGATTAGCGGAGATGGTTGATGATCAGCGGAGAAGCCCGATGATCATCGGAGAAGCTTGATGATCAGCGGTGGAGGTTGATCAGGAGCTATCGAGCAGACGGATACTTTGACGGTTGTGCTTGCAGATTGATGTCGAGGGAGTTGAGTTGAGCTAAAGAGAGGGGCCGCTAGCAGCAACAACAACAGACTTCGCCTGCCGCAGCTTGAATTCCACTCCTACGACAGGCTTTTCCTTTAATCAAGAAACAAGATTATAGATTGCTAATGAACCTTTACATAAGAAAGCAATAAAGGGTACAAAGGGGGAAGCTGGCGGCTAAGGAAGAAGTTGTCATAGGTTAAGGAAAAGAGGCCGTTAGCAGGCCGCGCGGCTTGATGGTCAGCTTGCTGGCAGCGGTGGAGGACTGGAAAACTGAGTCCGCGGACCTTGATGATCAACTGTGGAGGACTGGAAAACTGAGTCCATATGTCTTGCAGGCAGCGGCAGTTTTCCTCTCGTGCTCTCTCCTTCCCCTCAAATGAAAGGTATAAGGGGCTATTTATAGGCCTGGGGAAGATCTTCTAGAAGCGGGGCCCAGTAACGTCATCATTGAGACTTGTGCAGACTCGGCGAGCAAGCTGCCTGGCTGGGCGGACTGGGAGAAGGCAGGACGCCTCCTTTGGGATGGTGAGGCAGCAGAGGGGGCGGACTGAGGAGCAGGCCCCCCCTTGGGGGTGGCAGCCTGAGGAGCAGGCCTCCCCTGAGGGTGGCGGCCTGAGGTCTAGGCCGCCTCTAGGTGGCGGCCTAAGGAGAAGGCCGCCCCTAAGGGTAGCGGCCTGAGGAGCAGTCCGCCCCTTGAGGGTGGCGGCCTGAGGAGCAGGCCGCCCCTGAGGGTAGCGGCCTGAGGAGCAGGCCGCCCCTGAGGGTGGCAGCCTGAGGAGTAAGCCGCCCGTGAGGGTCGCAGCCTGAGGAGCAGGCCGCCCCTTGAGGGTGGCGGCCTGAGGTCCATGTATCCTCGGGAGGGTGGCGGCCTGAGGTCCATGTATCCTCAGGAGGGTGGCGGCCTGAGGTCCAGGCTGCCTCTAGGTGGCGGCCTGAGGAGCAGGCCACCCCTGAAGGTGGCAGCCTGAGGAGCAGGCCACCCCTTGTGTGGCAGCCTGAGGAGCAGGCTGCCCCTATAGGGGAGATGGAATCCCTTTGATGGCATGCCGGAGAATGAGTCCGCTGATCCCGAATGGTTGAGTTGGTCTAGGGTTGACGCCGGCTGGGCGACCTGGCGGACTGGAGGAATAGATCGCACAGATCGCCCCCATTGCTTTAGATTGCCTCCTGCAAGGAAAAATATTGCGCGGTTAGCAGGCCTAACTGCGCGTCCTGCGAGGGTGAGCTATGGGAACAGCCCACTGTCCCGCAAGGCACGCGTTAGCTATGCGACCGGGGCAGACAGAGAAATCTGTCTGCCTACACTTGGACTTGTTGTGAAGTCCAGGGAGAACCTAGAGCAGGCCGCGACTAGTGAGCTGGCTACCTTGGGAAGGATCGTTGATTTCTGAGTTAACATTCTGTATGCAACATGGGATTGTTCATCAAACTAGTTATGTCTATCCCTCACAACAAAATGGAGTGGTGGAATGCAAAAATCATCACCTCCTTAATGTCGCTCGCACTCTGCTGACGCAGATGCATGTCCCTAGCTCCTATTGGGGGTATGCGGTTCTCATTTCCTACTATATCATCAATCGTATTCCCTCCACGGTTCTCTACGGTCAAACCCCATTCTCTATTATCTATCCGGGCAAGGATCCTTTTCCTCTCCCTCTACGTATCTTTGGGTGCACAACTTTTGTGCACGCTCCCTCCACCACTCGTGACAAACTCTTCCCTCGCTCCACCAAATATGTCTTTCTGGGGTGCTCTAACTGAAAGAAATTGTACCTAATCACCTAGAGGGGGGTGAATAGGTGACCTAAATCTTTTTAAAATTTACTGGCAGAATAAATCACAGCATTCACAGAACTTTAAACAGCAATCACAGCAATAGTCACACACAGAGAACACAGAGATTTATAGTGGCTCCTCAAGGTCTGAGTACATTCACTTTCCCCCTTCACCTATCTAGTAGTGTACTAGATTCGGCCAAACTCCTCCACTATTCCTCAGATCTTACACTCAGAACCCCAACCAGGTTCCTACAACTCAGGCTCAAAGCCCTACCACTCAGTCTTCACCAAGACCTACACTCAGCCCTCAACAAGACCTACACTCAGCCCTCAACAAGGCCTACACTCAGAGAAAAGTATCTCCTACACTCAGGCATATAGGCCCTACCACTCAGCCTTTATAATTTCAGGCTTACAACTCAGATCCCTTAGGATCCTACAAGAAATTAAAATTACAAAGTGTAAACCTACAACTTAGAATGAGAGAGAAGAGTTGTCTGGTTTCTTGAAGAGTTCTTGGAAGAACTTTTCTGAGATCAACCTCCCTTGGCTTCCTTCAAAGCTTCTTGAATTTAGAACACAGTAGGGTTGAGTCTCTATGCTGATGATCTTCAATCACTACTGACTTAAGAATTAGATCTCAATCTGAAACTTTCTTCACATTCTGGTTCCACAACTGTCTTCTTAGAAGGAGCTCTCTCTCTCCAACTTCTTAGATCTTCTGATCACTTCAATTGATTGTTGTTAATCTGTGCTTGATCACTTCTTATTGCTGACAGAATAAGCCTTTATATAGGCTTTCTTCATGGTGACCGGCTGATCCGGTTCCTAACAGCTTTCTGACAGCTCTGACAGTTGCAGTATACTGGCTGGGATGGCAGCTGTCAAGTCATCCAGTCACT
Organism: Platanthera guangdongensis; assembly: GCA_039583875.1. Taxonomy (NCBI): domain Eukaryota; kingdom Viridiplantae; phylum Streptophyta; class Magnoliopsida; order Asparagales; family Orchidaceae; genus Platanthera; species Platanthera guangdongensis. The sequence continues at coordinate 117,611,144 of CM077154.1, read as the reverse complement.
TCTTGAATTTTCTGTAACTGTCTGAAAGTGTCGAGACAGTCAGTCTTTAAGTGTCGACACTGATAGACTAAGTGTCGACACAAGTAGACTAAGTGTCTGCACTAGCCTTCATGGTGTCGACACAACTCCTTGTGTTGTAGAAATTACTTCTCGACACTGCTTCTTCAGAATGTGTCGACACTGATATTGTGTGTCGACACAACTCCTTGTTCTTCAGTACTTTGTTGAATTCTGCTAAGTGTCGACACAACTCCTTTGTGTCGACACATCTTCTTGTGTTGAACTTGTTAAGTGTCGACACATCTTCTTGGTGTCGACACATGCCTTCTGTGTTGATACTTTTGCTGAGTGTCGACACATCTCCTTTGTGTCGACAGTTCTACTTAGACTTCATTGAAATTTGCTGAGTGTCGACACATTCTCCTAGTGTCGACACTTTCTTCATGCGTTGAGACTTTTGCTGTGTGTCGACACATTCTTCATTATGTCGACACTTGTACTTAAACTCTATTGAAGTTTGCTGAGTGTCGACACAACCTCCTAGTGTCGACACTTGTACTTGAACTTTGTTGATGTTTTGCTGAGTGTCGACACAGCCTCCTAGTGTCGACACTTTCTGATGTCGACAAAGTTCCTCTGGGTGTCGACACTGCTTCTAAGTGTCGACACAGCTTCTTTGGACATTTCTTCATTGAGTGTCGATATAGTCTGTATGTGTCGACACTTTCCTTCTGGTGTCGACTCTGCATTCCTGGTGTCGACACAATCACTCCAAGTGTCGACACTGCTTCTCTGGGTGTCGACACAAGTCTTCTTAAGTGTCGACACTTTTCTTCTGGGTGTCGACACATGGACTTAGAAACTTTTCATGCTTTCCCTGTAATTACTTAACCTGCACAAGGTAACTCAAAATACATCAAATACACCTTGATGTATATCATTGAGTAGGGTGAGGCTTCTTCAAATCAGGTACATTTATTCCAATGTACCCAATAATCTCCCCCTATTTAGAGAAGTCATAACCCTTAGTCAATGATATACACCATACATAACAAATTCACAGTATGATGTAAAACAGTAATACATGACAGGGAAAATACTTAAACATGCATGAACAAAACATGTATATACACATAGCTCAGAACAATTAATGTAATAGATGAACATATAACATTGTTCTTTCAACTTCAACATTTTCATTATTCAAAAGTTTACATTGAGTTTACTACAAATGATTACAACTTGTAAACTTAAGTAAATGTCTATCCTATTGCTGCTCTGGTTCTTTGATTACAATCCCCTTTCCAGATTATATCTTTGCTTGAACTGGGGCTTCATTATCATCATCAGCAGCAGGCTTCTTCCCTTTAAGATCTTTCTTTTTCAATTCTTCAGCCTTGATCTTTTGCCTTTCAAAATAATGATAAGGCTTGGGAAAGTACTTGCTAGGCTCCTGTGCATTAGGAGGTAGCTTTCCCATCTTAGCATTTCTTCTATACTACACAATGGCCTCTTGCCTTGTCTCATGGTTCCTCCACTCCAGTTCACAATACCACTTGTTTCTATCCTGGATATTTTCCTTGACAGCCTTCCATGCAGTTAAAATGATATTCCTGGAGGTGGGGCTCCATTGTTCAAAATCAGGTCTTAGTTCAGCTTGCTCTCTGAATCTTTTCTTAGACAATTGAGTCTCTTGTTCTTTCAGCAAAGCCTCTTGTTCTTTCAGTAATTCCTCTGGCACTGGCTGAACTACTTTCTCAATGATGACATTCTGATTTCCTTCAGGAGGACTATACATTGACTGTATATCTTGATGTATCATATCAAAGTCTGGTGGAGGGTATATCACTTGAGCTACTTCAGCTGGCTCCCCTCCAAGATATGCAGGATTAATTCCAGACTCTGCCACATTATCATCATCACATAATGGATGATATCCAAGGGTGGCCCTGATGGAATTTGAAATCCATTTGGCATGATCAGAGCTGGCTTTGACTAACACCCTCTCCCCCGTTATGACTTCTCTTTCAATGTGATCTCTAAGATCATCTTTCTGGAATCTTATCTGTGCATTCAGATAATTTACTCCATCTTTGTAGAAAGGTTTCAACCTTTGGAGCTTTTCAGTTATTAGCTTCTGGGAATCCTGAAGTGCAGAAGTAACAGCAGTTAGGCTCTCTTGCAATGCTTTGTCAAATTCTTTTTTGGCAGTGGTCAGGGCTGCATTCTGGACAGTTGTTATATTCTTCAGTTCAGTTACAATGGCATTGTGTGAAGCTGTCAAATTATCATTCATCCAGATCTGATTCTCCAGGACATAGCCTTGCTTCACTTCAAGCTCTTCAAGTTTTGTCTTCAGTTTCTCTTGATGTGTGGCCAGATAGACTACTGCATTTCCTCCCTTATGGAAGCAGTCAGTCATTTCTTTCTTATTCAGATTCATTTCAAATCTAATTGACTTAATGTCTTGGGCCAGATCAAACTGCAGTGACTTATGCCCTTCATCCATATAAGATTGCAAAGCCTGTCTTTGTTCATCCATCTTTATCTACAATGCTACCATTAGAGAACTATAGTCAGTAGATGGGGCAGGCTGTGGTGCAATGGTTTGCAAAGCCTTTTTGTATGTCTGGCATCTCCTCTTGAAGACTTGAAATTTCCTCTTCTTGGCTCTTGCAACCTCTTCAACTTCTGAAGCAGATGTGCTGGCTATATCAACCCTTTCCTTTGGGCTAGGATGTGAATCCTTCTCAATCCTTGGTGGTTGCTTAGCATCCTTTGGCTTCTCAGTTTCTGTGCCTGTAGTTTCTTCTTCAATCTCCACATGCTCCCCCTCAATAATTACTTTCTCCCCCTCAGCAGCAGCTTTCTCCACGTCAATGTCAGTTTGAAGAAGGTCAGGGAATAGTTCTTCTAAAGTAAATTCCTGTTGAGGAAGGGGTGGAGTATCTCTTATAGAATCAACCACTGGATCAGCAACAGATGTGTCCTCCATGACAACATCTTGGGGTTGACTATGTGTCTGTGTTTGCTGATTAACATGAGGTAATGAATCAGACAAAACATCATTCTCAATAGGGAAATCTAATTGGTTGATTTCAGTTATTACCTCAAGTATAGTTTGGGTAGCTTGTTCACTCTCTAGTGGAGTTGGCTCTTCCACAAGTAGAGGCTCCCCCTGGATTGAATCCTGGTGAATTGGGCTAGTTTGTGGTAGCTCCCCCTGCCTTTTTGCATCCTCTTGTCTAGCTGGTGACTGTCCAGCATTCCTTTATTGTTCATCATCAGAACTAAATACTACTAGCTCTTCAGAGCTGCTGGAGGATTCCTGAGCCACAGGGGCTGACTTCTTCTTCTTCTTCAGGGGTGTGTCCTTTACAGGAGATGGCAGTTCTTTGGTCAATACTCTATCCCACCTAGAGAAGATTCTCAAATCCATTCTCCTCATGTGGTTAATCTTAGTTCCAGCTGCTTGGTTCATCACCTCTGGTATACTACCAGCTAGGTAAAGACTTAGTATTCTACCCAAATTGGGCTTCTTCATACTCTCTTTTATCTTCTCAAACACAACTGCAGACCAATTAGTTTCTAGTTTGAAGATAATTTTTGTCATTAGACTAAACATGTGAGCTGAGATTCTGTCATGGCCTCCAGGCTTGCTTAGGATGACTTTGCCCATAATCTCAGATAGAAACTTATCTTGCATATTCATTCCCTTTCTGTTGAAAACAGATCCAATTTTCATTTTGGAGTCCATAGTCTACACCATGTTAATGCTTCTCTAGTCTTAGAAGCAGAAACATCTTCTTCTTCCTTAGTCCTTGGTAGTTGTAGTACCTTTCTCAGACTCTTAGGAGAGACCTTCACCTTTTCCCGATGAACTCTTGACTTAATATTGAGTTCTGATTCATCTAGTTTTGCTGCATTCAGAAACTCAAGGACTTCCTTCTTCCAGATCTTAATTGGTTCTGAAACAAGAAATTCTAACCCAGTCTCTGCTATTAGGGTTATCACGCCTTTGATCTCGGGTTCCGCGTCCTCAAATGCATGTCGCACGAGTTCGTATCCTTCATTCACATTCTCTTCTAGCTTGGGAGCCATTAGGGTTTGAAGAAATTTGAATTAGAGAAGAGAGATGTCGACACACAAGTTTGGTCTCGAAACTTTGGTGAGCGTGTCGACAGACAATGGCGAAAACTTATTTATACCTTTCTAGAATCGAAGATGAAAGGGCGCGTCAAAATACTTAAATTGTGTCGATACTGTTGAAAAGTGTCGACACATACTTGTAATGTCTCGACAACTATGTGTCGACACAAGTATAGTCTACAGAATATATGTGTCGACACTTGTTTATGTGTCGACACCACTTAGCTCGACACTTAGTCGAGACTTTACTAGACTAATTCTGAGTAAAGCTTAAGTGTCGACACCACCTTGGATGTGTCGACACCTACACTGCATGTGTCGACACTACTTCTCTGAAGTGTCGACACTGACTTCCTAGAAGTGTCGACACCATTTCTCTGAAATGTCGACACCACTTCTATGTGTCGACACAGGCAACTCTGTGTGTCGACACCTTTTTACTTAGCCAATTTTGAAAACTTATTCTAGGTTTATCATCCCTAATTCAATTTTAAACTTATTGAATTTGGTTTCATCTAAGGGCTTAGTATACATGTCAGCTAGTTGATTATCTGTATTAATATACTCTAGTGAAATATCTCCTTTTTCCACATGTTCTCTTAGAAAATGGTATTTTATTTCTATATGCTTAGTCCTACTATGGGAGACAGGATTGTTTGCAAAAGAAATAGCACTAGTAGAATCACAAAATAGAGGTGTTCTACTTACTTGAATACCATAATCTTCTAATTGATGTTGAATCCATAGAAGTTGAGCACAGCAACTTCCTGCAGCAACATACTCTGATTCTGCTGTGGAGATAGCCACACTTGTTTGCTTCTTGCTACTCCATGATATCAGTCTTCCACCTAGGAATTGACAGGTATCTGTTGTACTTTTCCTATCTTCTTTGCAGCCTGCAAAATCTGCATCTGAATAACCTGTCAGTTCAAAGTCTCCATTCCTAGGGTACCAAAGGCCTAGATAAGGAGTGCCCTTTAGATATCTCAGAATTCTTTTGACTGCTGTTAAATGAGATTCTTTAGGGCAAGCTTGGTACCTAGCACAGACACATGTAGCATACATGATATCTGGTCTACTTGCAGTCAAATATAGTAGGGAGCCAACTATCCCTCTATACAATGTTTCATCTACAGATTTCCCTGCATCATCTTTGCATAAAGACATTGTTGACCACATAGGAGTTTTCATGGTAGTGGATGATTCCATACCATACTTCCTTATCAATTCTAGGGTGAACTTAGACTGGCATATGGATAAACCATCCTCAGTCTGTCTAACTTGGAGACCCAAGAAGAACTTAAGTTCCCCCATACTGCTCATTTCAAATTGTCCTTGCATAAGTTTTGCAAACTTTTTGCAAAGATTACTTTCAGTAGACTCAAATATGATATCATCTACATATATTTGGACTAGAATGATCTTGCCTCTGGATTACCTAAGGAATAGAGTCTTGTCTATTTTCCCCCTTGTGAATTTATTCTCAATGAGGAAACTAGACAGTGTTTCATACCAAGCCCTAGGGGCTTGTTTTAACCCATACAAAGCCTTCCTAAGTCTATAAACATAATTAGGTTTGATAGAATCAACAAAACCTGATGGCTGTTCCACATAGACTTCTTCTTTCAGATTTCCATTCAGAAAAGCTGACTTAACATCCATTTGGTATACTTTAAACCCTTGATAGGTTGCATAGGCCAAGAACATCCTTATTGCCTCCAGTCTGGCTACTGGAGCAAAGGTCTGATCAAAGTCAATACCTTCTTCCTGCCTATATCCTTTTACAACCAGTCTAGCTTTGTTCTTCACAATAACTCCATGTTCATCCATCTTGTTCCTAAAGATCCACTTAGTTCCAATTATGTTGTGATCTTTTGGTTTAGGAACTAGCTCCCAGACATTGCATCTTTTGAACTGGTTCAGCTCCTCTTGCATTGTCTCAATCCAATGAGGGTCTAGGATGGCTTCTTCAAATTTCTTTGGCTCTACTTGGGATAGAAAACTGGAGTAGAGTACTGAACTTAGATTTCTGCTCCTTGTTTGTACCCCTTGTCTGAGATCACCAATAATTTGATTGGCTGGATGATCTTTTAGATGTCTATTTGCTGGAGGTAGCCTGTCTTCAGGTTGTACACCTTCAGCTTCTTCAACTTGCTGCACTCCTTGGTCTTCTTCAGCAACAGGAGTATCTAGTACTCCCCCTGGACAGCAGCCACCTTCTTCTACTTGCTGACTTGCAGTAGGTCCTTCTATAGTGAGCTTGTCCATCTTCTCAGTCAAACCTGTAGAGCTGCAAACACTTCTAGACAATTCATTGTTAATGAGTCTAGCTTCATCAAACACTACATGTACTGACTCTTCTACAACTTGAGTAGTCAAGTTGTAGACCCTATAAGCCTTACTGTTGTTGCTGTACCCAACAAAGATCCCCTCTTGGGATTTGGCAGCAAACTTGGTTAAGTAAGACTTACCATTGTTAAGTATATAGCATTTACAACCAAAGATCCTGAAATAGGATAGATTTGGTTTTCTGCCTTTCACAACCTCATAGGGGGTCTTATTGTGGCTCTTGGTGATAGTGGCCCTATTAATTACATGACATGCAGTATTTACTGCCTCAGCCCAGAAATATTCTGGGAGAGATGTGTCACTTAATAGGGTTCTACCAGCCTCTATCAAGGTCCTATTTTTCCTTTCAGCAATTCCATTTTGCTGAGGTGTTCTTGGTGAGGAAAATTCCTGAAATATCCCAAACTCTTCACATAGCTTTGTCATACTATCAGACTGAAATTCAGTACCATGGTCACTTCTTATTTTGACCACTGTACTGTCTAACTCATTCTGAATTTGTTTGACAAAACTACAAAAGATATTAGGTATTTCAGACTTTTGCCTTAGGAAGAATACCCAGGAATACCTTGAGTAGTCATCAACTACCACAAATGTATAGACCTTCCTACCTAGGCTGTGAACTGGCATAGGACCAAAGAGATCCATATGCAAGAGGTATAAGCACCTCACAGCATCTTTGTTCTCAATGCTATTAAAGGTGGATTTGGTCTGCTTGCCCTTTTGACAAGCTGAACATATCTCATCTTTAATACACTTAACCTGAGGACCATTCCTCACTAACTCTTTACTATAGAGTTGACCAATTGTCTTGTAGTTAAGATGGCTAGCCTCTTGTGTCATTTGACACAATGAGAGACTTTCTCATCAGCTACAAGACACACAGGAGAAACATTGTTCTCACACATAATGTCTAGACAATAGACATTTCTCTTCCTATAACCTGTCAGAATGATCTTTTGATCATTTGACCTCCTGATATGACAACCATCTTTGACAAATGAGATGTCATATCCTAAATCACTCAGCTGACTTATACTAATGAGGTTGTGTTTCAAACCTTTAACATAAGCCACTTGAGTAATTGTAATAAGGTTGCTAGAAATGTTACCAAAGCCTTTGATGATTCCTTTTTCAGAACCACCAAAGGTGACTTTAGGACCATCCTTGATTGGTGTATAGTCCTTCAGCAATCCCCTAGTTCCAGTCATGTGCCTGGAACATCCACTGTCCAAGTACCATATTGGGGCATGGTCACTTGGACTCACCTGCAAAACAGATTAGTTAACCTTAGAACCCAAAGAATTCTTGGGTCCTTGGTGCTGGTTAGTTTGCCTCTTAACAAACCTACCTGTAGCTTTTCTAGCAGGCAGATTGCTACTCACCTTGGCACTAGAATTGTGCCAACAGTCTATGGCAAAGTGGCCTATCTTGCCACAGCACCAGCACTCAAATCTGTTGTACCTTTGTTTAGGTACAACCCTGGCTGTTTTATCTTCAGCAGGCTTTTTGTTGAGTACTGGGGCTTTGCCCTTAGACTTGGACTGAACAGTCCTGGCAGGTTTAGTAAACCCCAATCTAGTTTTACCTTTTTGAGAAATGAACTCATCTATCAAAGGTAGAACAGACTTTGGTTTAGAAAACCTTGCTACTATATCTCTCTCTTTCTGAAGACTAATCTCCAGATTTCTGATTTGATCATTCTTGAATGTAATAGTCCCCATCTGAATAACAGTAATGTTCTTCAGCCTGGCTATTTCATTTAGTTTCTGAACAAGCAACTTATCAAAATCTGTTGCAGCAACTTTAAGATTAGCAATCTCCTTAGCCTGACTCTTGGCCAAGGATTTGATTTTCTTCAAAGCTTGCAACACTACTCTATATTCATCAATTAATTGATGAATGTCTCCTTCAGATTCAGATCCACTCTCATCACTTGATGATGTTGTATCTGAATCTGACTCAGTACTAGAAATTGAACTATCAGAACAATTTTGTACCTGACTAGGTCCAGGCTGATCCTGGATTCTGTCTCCTTCTGATAAGGCCATCAGTCCCTGGCACTAAGTGTCCTCATGCTCATATATAGAGTTCATTAACTGGATGAACTCCTCTTCCTCTTCTTCAGCAAACAGTCCAATATAAGCTTCAGCTTCTGAATCAGTTTCTGAAGATGACATATCAGACAGACTTTTGTCCTTCTTAGCAACAAAGGACCTTTCCTTTTTGCCCTTGATATGAGTCTTCTTCTTATCAGTTGACTCTTTCCTTTTCTCTAGACAGTCAGCAACAACATGTCCTTGTCTGTTACAACAATAATAAACTATCTTTGAAGAAGCAGTTTTCCTTGACTTGGCCTTTATCCTGTCATTCTTTGATGACTTCTGTGAAGTGGATGGCTTAGACCTCCACTGTTTCTTCTTTAAAAACTTCTGAAAATGTCTTGTGAAAGCTGCAAAGTCCTCATCACTCTCATTGCTTTCAGAATTCTTGCTTTCTGACTCATCAGTCTCAGTCTCAGCAACTTTTGGAGGTGGAGATGGAGACTTACTTTTATATTTCCTAGTGGCTTCTGTCTTGAAAGCTACAGCTCTTTCTTTATGCTCAATTCTTGTAGTCTTCTCCTCCTCCTTCCTTACCATCAACTGCATCTCATATGATAACAGTTTTCCAAACAATGTTGGAGGAGGAATGTCTGCTAATTTGGTCATTTCCCTTATGGCACAAATCTTAGTATCCCAGTCTTTAGTTAGGGATCTCAAGAACTTATCATTCAGCTCATAATTGCTGAATTCTCTTCCATAGGACATTAACTCATTAACTATCCTATAGAATTTCTTGTAGCACTCAGTTATGCTATCAGACCTTCCTTGTTTGAAGCTCTCATACTCTTGGTTTAACAAAGACTTTTTGTCCTGTCTAACTTCTTCAGAGCCCTCCATATAGACTATCAGTGTATCCCACATTTCCTTTGATGTTTTACAGTGTATCAAATTCTGAAATGTGGCATCATCTATTGCACTTATAATTATATTATGAGCCCTCTTGTCCATTGTGGCCAGAATAATCTCATCCTTGGTCATTTCAGAATAGTCTTTTGGAGTTCTTTGATTTGCATCTAACACAGATACTTTCATAGGCACATATGGCTCTTCTTTGACTGTGATATAGATTCTAGGGTCAGAGGCTTCCATAAATAGTCTAACCCTTTCTTTCCAAATGCCAAAAATCTCCTTTCTGCAGATTGGCAAATTCATGGATCCTAGTTCTTTGTGATTCTCTGTTGAACCCATTTTCTTGATTTTCTTGATTATACTGAATCTGCCAACAGGATCTTTACTCGGACTGTTATGTCCTGTTTGAGTAACCTGGCTCTGATAACACTTGAAAGAAATTGTACCTAATCACCTAGAGGGGGGTGAATAGGTGACCTAAATCTTTTTAAAATTTACTGGCAGAATAAATCACAGCATTCACAGAACTTTAAACAGCAATCACAGCAATAGTCACACACAGAGAACACAGAGATTTATAGTGGTTCCCCAAGGTCTGGGTACATCCACTTTCCCCCTTCTCCTATCTAGTAGTATACTAGATTCGGCCAAACTCCTCCACTATTCCTCAGATCCTCAGATCTTACACTCAGAACCCCAACCAGGTTCCTACAACTCAGGCTCAAAGCCCTGCCACTCAGTCTTCACCAAGACCTACACTCAGCCCTCAACAAGGCCTACACTCAGAGAAAAGTATCTCCTACACTCAGGCATACAGGCCCTACCACTCAGCCTTTATAATTTCAGGCTTACAACTCAGATCCCTTAGGATCCTACAAGAAATTAAAATTACAAAGTGTAAACCTACAACTCAGAATGAGAGAGAATAGTTGTCTGGTTTCTTGAAGAGTTCTTGGAAGAACTTTGCTGAGTGTACAACCCCGTAGCCGGGCGAGTGGGACCCTCCCCAAATATCAGCCTAGGGGCGTGTTATGGGCGACGAGTTGGTGCGACCCCGTGCGGGTCCTCATGCGTGCGTGCGTGTGGAGGGTCTATGCACATAGGTTTATATATTATATATTATATTATAATATATATATATATTATATATTATATTATAATATATATATATATATATTATATATTATATGATAATATATGTAATATATTATATAGGTTAGATGAGATGAGATAAAGAAGGGGGCAGGGGGGATTTTAGAGAGAGAGAGGGGGACAGCGGGTATGGAGAGAGAGAAAAAATAAAGAAAAGGAGATGGGGGGCTCGGGACGGGAACAAGCAGGAAGGAAGAAAAATGGAAATCGGGGGGGGGGGGATGGGAAGCGGCGGCAACCCTAACCCGAGGATCTGAAGCCCAGCCGCCGCCGCCTTCCCCGCTCTCTCGCCGGCTCGGAGCAGCACAGCGCAGCCGCCGCCCCCTCCCTCTCTCGCCGGCTCGGAGCAGCACAGCCGCAACCCCGGCCGCCCTTTCCTCGCTCCTTCTCTCCCGTCGCCGGAAAGCAACGCCGCCGCCGCGCCCTCCCTCTCTCGCCCTAGGCCTGGGGCAGCAAGGGGCCGCCCGCCTCCTCTCTCCCTCCGGCCACCGCCCGGGCTAGCGCACGGCCTCCTTCGTTCTCTCCCGGCGCCGCCGCCCATTTTCCCGCTCTCTTCCGTCGCCGGCAAGGAAGCAGCCCGACCGCCATCGATCTCCATCTTTTTCCAGTCGCCTGGAGCACCCCGGCCGGTCCACTATTTTTCCCGATCTGGAGCAGCACACCTCGACCTCCCCCTTCTCCCGGCGGCAAGCTCGGCCTGGAGCGAGGCTCGGCCTGGAGCGAGGCTCGGCCTGGAGCGAGGCCCGGCCTGGAGCGAGGCCCGGCCTGGAGTGAGGCTCGGCCTGGAGCGAGGCCCGGCCTGGAGCGAGGCTCGGCCTGGAGCGAGGCTCGGCTTGGAGTGGAGGTCGAACGCCGACGCGACCGCATGCAGAAGGATCGACTCGGAGCTCCTCTCCCGTCCCCGCCGCCAAACACGCGACAAGGGTAACGATGTTTCAACTTGGGCATGTGAAGCCTTCAGTTTCCATATTCGCACGGAAGCCCCTCTCCATCAACAGGTGGGGGGAAGGGAGCTCCCCGACGGGTTGACGCGTACGTCCCCGCAGTTAATTGCATTAGTACCCGGAAGCGTGAGTACGGGTTTAGGCATGCTGTGTGAAGCCCATCCGGACGTGTGAGCCAGATTGGTGATGTTCTGGGGTTCCCGGAGAAGACTCCGAGGAAGTTGTTTATTTAGCCGCTTGCAGGGAATGCGCGCCACGAGCCCCAAAAAGGGGGTGTGCGCAATATGTTTGGTCCGCTTATGTTAGCCGATCGATGACTAGTTGGCCGTCGCTCGTCGAGACGTTGGCGTACAGGTGTTGCAGTAGCAGGCGGGGAGTAGCAGGCTTAAGCCCAAACTTGTGCTGGCCCTCGAAGGTCATTTTGTTTATATTTCCGGCCTGCGTGCCGAGTATGGAATTTATATTCCTGTAATATTCTTTTATATCTGTGATGCTCTGTGGATATAGTTTACTCCTCCTGTTTTGGGCGAGCGGTGTGTTCGTGAACCGCTCCCCCCGTGTGGGCCCCGAGGTATAGATGCCGGGAAGCCCCTGATGGCTCGTTGCCATCCTTTCAGAGTAGCGGAGTTCCGCTATTGGCGGCCCAATTGGGGCTGCGTAGAGTAGGGTTGTTGGGCGGTTTGGCGCTAATAGTAAGACAGGCGGGGAGCATTTTGCATAGACCCGAGGTGGCACCTCTAGTTTGGGAGTGGATCTCGAGATCCTCCTTGGATTTTCCGGTCGGCCAAGAGAGCCCTCCGAAGGTGCCTTAGCTCAGCCCTTGGCTTGGGAGGGGAAGAGTTAGTTAGTCTTCCGGGTATGCGGCGGGTCCTCCACTCTGAGACCTTGGGTCTGTCCCTGGTTTTCCTGGTCTTGTGCCTAGATCGTTTGCTTGAGGGTAGTAGGTGCGCGGTCACCCCTTCCCCAAGGGTCGAACTCCACATGAGACCGATTTTCCGGTTTCAACACTGAGATCAACCTCCCTTGGCTTCCTTCAAAGCTTCTTGAATTTAGAACACAGTAGGGTTGAGTCTCTATGCTGATGATCTTCAATCACTACTGACTTAAGAATTAGATCTCAATCTGAAACTTTCTTCACATTCTGGTTCCACAACTGTCTTCTTAGAAGGAGCTCTCTCTCTCTCCAACTTCTTAGATCTTCTGATCACTTCAATTGATTGTTGTTAATCTGTGCTTGATCACTTCTGATTGCTGACAGAATAAGCCTTTATATAGGCTTTCTTCATGGTGACCGGCTGATCCGGTTCCTAACAGCTTTCTGACAGCTCTGACTGTTGCAGTAGACTGGCTGGGATGGCAGCTGTCAAGTCATCCAGTCACTTCTTGAATTTTCTGTAACTGTCTGAAAGTGTCGAGACAGTCAGTCTTTAAGTGTCGACACTGATAGACTAAGTGTCGACACAAGTAGACTAAGTGTCTTCACTAGCCTTCATGGTGTCGACACAACTCCTTGTGTTGTAGAAATTACTTCTCGACACTGCTTCTTCAGAATGTGTCGACACTGATATTGTGTGTCGACACAACTCCTTGTTCTTCAGTACTTAGTTGAATTCTGCTAAGTGTCAACACAACTCCTTTGTGTCGACACATCTTCTTGTGTTGAACTTGTTAAGTGTCGACACATCTTCTTGGTGTCGACACATGCCTTCTGTGTTGATACTTTTGCTGAGTGTCGACACATCTCCTTTGTGTCGACAGTTGTACTTAGACTTCATTGAAATTTGCTGAGTGTCGACACCTTCTCCTAGTGTCGACACTTTCTTCATGTGTTGAGACTTTTGCTGTGTATCGACACATTCTTCATTATGTCGACACTTGTACTTAAACTCTGTTGAAGTTTGCTGAGTGTCGACACAGCCTCCTAGTGTCGACACTTGTACTTGAACTTTGTTGATGTTTTGCTGAGTGTCGACACAGCCTCCTAGTGTCGACACTTTCTGATGTCGACAAAGTTCCTCTGGGTGTCGACACTGCTTCTAAGTGTCGACACAGCTTCTTTGGACATTTCTTCATTGAGTGTCGACACAGCCTGTATGTGTCGACACTTTCCTTCTGGTGTCGACTCTGCATTCCTGGTGTCGACACAATCACTCCAAGTGTCGACACTGCTTCTCTGGGTGTCGACACAAGTCTTCTTAAGTGTCGACACTTTTCTTCTGGGTGTCGACACATGGACTTAAACTTTTCATGCTTTCCCTGCAATTACTTAACCTGCACAAGGTAACTCAAAATACATCAAATACACCTTGATGTATATCATTGAGTAGGGTGAGGCTTCTTCAAATCAGGTACATTTATTCCAATATACCCAACACTAACACTCAGAAAGGCTATTGTTTTTTTGACCCCATTCTACGCAAACAGTTTGTCTCCGCCGACGTTACCTTCTTTGAGAATGCTCCCTATTTCTCTGATGACTCCTCTCCTCTTCCTGTAGCCTCTGATGCTCATACTGCTCCCTCCAACCCATCTACACCTACCGAGGTTTTTCCACCTCCACCATCTCCATCGTCTCCTCCTCTCTCTTCACCTCTGCTATATCCCTCTTCTCTACCGTCGCCGCTCTCTACACCCGGGCCAGCTCTCTCCACCACGGATGCTGAGGAACCTGCTAACCTGGATCTTCCCATTTCTCTTCGGGCATGTACCCAGCACCCGCTTGCTGCTATTATTTCCTATTATCGTCTTACCCCTTCTTGCAGAGCTTTTGCACTGGCTATCTCGCCACTGCCCCCCCCCCCCCCCCCTCGCATTTCTATAAGCAGGCCCTTACTGTTCATCATTAGAAGGCTGTCATGGATGAGGAGATTGCTACTCTCACTGAACAAGGTATATGGAACCTTTATCCTCCTTCCTTCGACACAGATGTCGTTGGCTATCACTAGGTCTTTGTGGTGAAGTTCCGACCGGACAGCAATGTGGATCGTTACAAGGCCCATCTTGTTGCCAAAGGCTTTACCCAGACTTATGGAGTTAACTATTTTGACACATCTTCTCTCCAATTGCTCGTCTCAGCACTATCAGGGTCCTACTCTCTGTGGCTGTCAATAGGGATTGCCATATTTCTCAACTGGATGTTAAGAATGCCTTTCTATATGGGGATCTTCAGGAGGACGTCTACATGGAGCAACATCCAGGGTATGTTGCTCAGGGGGAGATACAGGTATGTCGGTTAAAGAAGGCTATCTATGGCCTAAAGTAAAGCTCTCGGCCTTGGTTTGACAAGTTCAACGGGATTGTGGCGGCCGTGGGTTTTACGAGAAGTTCTGCCGATCGCTCTTTATTTATTCGCAAATCCTCCCTAGGTCTAGTGGTGCTTGCGATATATGTGGATGATGTTCTTCTCACTGTAGAGTACCAGGTTGGGATAACCTTGACAAAGAAGCATCTTCGTTTGTGATATGGGTTCTCCAAAATACTTTCTCGGGATAGAAATCACGCGGAAGCCCAATTCCCTTGTCCTCTCCCAATGCAAGTATGCTCTTGATTTGCTAAAAGAGGCAGGGTTGACTGGGGCTAAACCTGCCTAATGCCCCATAGCAACTGGAGAAGATAAAACATGGACGGATGACTCTCCTCTTCTTTCAGATGTTACGAGGTACAGACGTCTGGTTGGTAAACTTATATATCTCACGGTGACTAGTCTCGACATCGCCAATGTTGTAGGCAAGGTTAGCCAATTCATGCAAGCTCCTAGGGAGTGTCATCTACAGTCTGCCCTGAGGATATTGGAGTATGTTAAATCAGCGCCTGGGAAAGGACTACTCTTTCAGAAGAATGGTCATTTGAGGGTTGAAGCATACTCAAATTCGAGCTATGCTGATGACAAAGGAGATCTCAAGTCAACATCGGGCTTTTGTACCTTTGTGGGGGGAAATCATTTGAGCTAGAAGAGAAAGAAACATTCTGTCATCTCTAGGTCCAGCGCATAAGTAGAATATCGAAGTATGGCGTCGACCACATGTGAATTGAAGTGGTTACGGGCTCTCATGCTTGACTTAGGAGAGGTCTACAACCATCCTCTATCGATGTTTTGTGACAATAAGGCCGCTATATACATCTCCAAAAATTCGATCTTCCATGAGAGAACACAGCACATTGAAGTCGACTATCACTTTATTCGGGAAGAGATTTTGAAGGAACAAATTTGTACTCTGTTCGTCACCTCCAATAAATAGTTGGCTGATATTTTCATCAAACCGGTGTTGGCCTCCTTTTCTTCACATTTGCGACAAGCTAGGCATGATTGATATATATGCTCCATCTTGAGGGGGAGTGTTGTTGTATGGAGACCGGGCGGTCTGGCGGTCTGACTCTAGAGGATTAGAGACCGTGCTGTCTGTCAGTTTCTCTCCAGTGGTTTGGTGGTCAGACTGTTGTTGTTGGTGTCCGGGCGATCTGACGGTTTGTCTCAGGTGACTTGGAGACCGGGCCGTCTGGCGGTCTCCCATGGCGGCTTGTTCTCTCCTTCTGGTGGTTGTCGTGCTGTTATCCTATTCATCAAACTGTGCAGCCTGTTCGGCTTGTTTTTATGTTAAACCGCTTACACCTGTAATTATTTAGTCCCACATTACTTAATTGTAATCTCTCTCATCTCCTCTATTCTATAAAAGGGAGGCTATACCTTTGTAATATACACCTTTTTGGATAATAAAAATTTTTGTTATTCTAATTTTCGGTTTCTTCTTGTTTGTTTGCACAATAACTTTAATATTCAGCCCAAGACCTAGATCCGGCTGTATCACACTAGAAAACGTCCTCGCAATTTACTGCGCATAGAAAATAGTTTTATGCACACATCTTAAAGCAAAACGAACGACATCGGTTCGTCTTTTTACTTTAGCCATTTGTTCAAAACCACATACAACACTTACTCTTCCCTTATTCACCCTCAATATATCATCCTACTTCACGAAACCAAGTCCACCACCTTCACAACGAAGAGAGGACGGGTTGAAGACAACAAATCTCTAGGAAAAGGTCCTAGCATGGTCTCTTCCAACGAAATCTCCATCTCACACAAGTCCAACTCTTTTGATTCGACATCTCGCCTATATTATAACTAAAGATCTAGCACCAAGGGAGAGGGTAGGAAGCTCACCTCATTTCCGGCCATGGATTTCATTATCCTTCTTAGTGACATCTTCCTCATTGGTGTTGTTCTTCATGGAAAGGAAAGTTCTTCCTCCAAAAAATACGACACCGGCGATTTTCTCTCTTTCGACGGGTTCGGCATAGGTAACGGCTCGACCAGAAATGGAAGTGACGGCTAGGGTTTCTTGTATGTTTCCTTGTTATAAGAAGAATTAGGATTAAATTTCTTTGACATGTGTCACCCTAACATTGGACGACCTATTATTACTTAAATTAAGTCTCATTGAAAAGACCGGTCCAAAGGAGCCAACAGCACCTATCTGAAAACCCGGTTCAGCTCGTACACATGAACCAGCAACACGGTCTGCCGAAAATTCTCCGAGTCAAAATCATCGTGTATACTATACACACTTGATGAATCGTCGAAATTCATTGTGATCACTCGACTCCTCGTCGAGTCCTGTACTTTTAAGTCAAAGTGTTCAGTTTTTCGAGCATTACTAGATTCTTCGTCGAGTGGCGTTGAGTTCACTCAGTGCCTCATTGAGTCCGATATTTTTCTAAGTCAAAGTCTTGAGTTCGTTGAGTATCACTCGATGCTTCATTGAGTGGCGGCGAGTTCACTCAGCACACTCAACGCTTCCCGAATCCAGAATTATTCTAAAGAAATTCGTCTTATCTACTCGACGCTTCGTCGAATGGCATCAAGTTCACTCAAAGCTTTCGACGAATTCTGCTGGCCAAAATATTCTAAGCCCAATTCGTCTTATATACTCGACGAATTTGTCGGATATTCGCTACGATATTCGACGAATAGTACTGGCCTCAATTCACAAATCATACTCGACGAATTCATCGGATATCCGTGATAACATCCGAAAAATTTCACTTGTCGAATCTGACGCACCCCGAGCCCGAGTCATGTCTCTTGACTCAAAATGCGTGTGAGGGGTCTATCGCAAAATGGGACGTTACAAAGTATGTCCATTCGTTACCCTATGATTAGCCAACTTGACCTTAGGTTTGTACCTTTTTATGTAGACTCTGGCATGTGTTGAGCCAGTAGGAGGCACTCCCGCCCCTTCCATCCCTACCCAATTTCAGCAGTCGGAATTGGGACAGACGCTTACAACAATTCTGGACACCTTCAGGTCTCAAAAGTCCCTGGTGCAGCAACAAGCCCCGGTCTCTAACTGGTTAAGCACCTTTCAAGCCCTCTCCCCACCTGCTTACCATAGGATGGAGTCGGTCGTTCGTACCGAAGAATGGCTTGATACTATGTAAGAGATAATGGTTGGAATCAGATGTCTAGCCAGTATGGTCGTGACCTTAGTCGTGTTAGTCCTGGAGTCACACGCCAAAAGGTGATGGAAGTCCCTCATGGGTTCCACTTTCAAGTACAAGGGTACACTGAGATCAGTCGGAGCGATTTTTTTGAAGCCTTCTTGGAGCATTTCATTCCCTCTACTGCTCTAAATGCTTGAAGAAAGGTTTCTACAGTTGAAGCAAGGATCCAAGTCCATAACAGAATATCGAAGGGAGTTTCAACACCTCGCTAGGTTCATTGACTCCTAAGATTTAGATGATTGCGGTTCTATGAAACAATTTTACAAAGGCTTGCGAGATCCCCTAAGACAAGCACTTTTGTTTATAGCGGACTCCAGTCTGGCCGAGATAGTGTACATGGCAAAGAGGCTGGAAGCAGACCACTTGGGAGTCCGGGCTAATAATAACAGACCCACTGAGGGCGTGATGGAGGCAGGTCCCAGCTATAGGAGGAGACAAAATAGTAGAGGAGGACGAGGAAGTCAAAGTGGTGGCGGACATTTCCACCAGAATTTTAGAATGGAGCGCCGGTACCACAGCCTCCAGCGTTGCCTCCACCTCAACAAATATATCAGCAGCCTAGAAAGCAGTACGAGTGAGTCTGCTTCTAGAGTAATCGGTCGGGCCACATCCGACGCCACTGCCCGCAACTAGTTGGGAATGTTCCCCCGGTTTTTCCTCTGGCAGCTCCGCAAGGATGAGTACAAGTGTGTGGTCGAGGATGAGGACAATGTGGAAGGAACCCTGGACCCTCTAGAGAGCAGATGTTTGCTCTAGACATGACTCGGGAGCGAAATTCTCAAGACGTAATTGCAGGTAATTCATAGCCAACTACTATATTTTGAGCATTCGTCCTTAGTTTGCCTAAAATTGTGCAAAATTTAAGTTAGAATTGTATAATTGATACTTAGGCACCGTGACTGTTAGTGGAAAATCAGCCCTCACTCTATTTGACATTGGTGCCACCCATTCATTTGTCTAGACAGATTTTGTGAAAGATTTAAGTGGCGTGCAATATTTTTTCGGTATCACTCGAAGAGTGCACCTCCCAAATGGCTCCGAGATGACGTTGTCCGCCAAGTGCGACTTGGAAGTATATATTGGAGAAAATATTTTTGAAACCCCTGCGATGGTGTTGAGAATGCCAGAATTTGATATTGTTCTGGGCATGGCTTGGTTGGATTGGCACTATGCCACGAATGATTGTGTGGTGAAGCAAATCACTTTGAGGCATGGAGACTCTGAGGTCGTCTCTAAGGTATTAAATTCGCACCTCGAATGTTATTATCTTCAATCCAGGCCCTTAAGACCCATATGAAAGGGGAAGAAGTATATATGATATGTTTTGAATTAAAAGAGATGGAGATGAGCATGAAGGATGTGCGGGTAGTGCGGTATTTTCCTGAGATATATCCTGAGAAGCTGCAGGGCTTATGCCCACATGGAGAAGTGGACTTTCAAATTAAACTAATATCGGGTGCCAAACCTATCTCTCAGACCCCTTACAGAATGGCCCCAAAGGAACTCGCTGAGTTTAGAGTTCAGTTGTAAGAGTTAGTCAAATCAGGGTTTGTTTGTCCCAGTTCATCACTCTGGGGAGCCCCTGTTTTGTTTGTTAAGAAGATAGATGGAACCCTTACGGTTGTGCATAGACTATCGAGAACTCAACCGACTGACGGTGCAGAACACCTACCCGTTACCCCGGATCGATGAGTTATTCGATAAGTTGGTAGGAGCGCATTGGTTTTCCAAATTAGATTTGTGTTCGGGGTACTACCAGTTGAGAATACAAGAGGAAGACATTCAAAAAATAGTGTTTAGTTTGAGATACAGTTTATACGAGTTCACCGTGATGCCGTTAGAACTCACGAACGTCCGTTCTGCATTCATGAGTTGATGAACGGGGTGTTTGAGCCGTATTTGGATGTCTTCATCATCATCTTCATCGATGACATCTTGGTTTACTTGAAGACGGAAGAGGAGCATGTTGAACACTTGGCTTGGGTTCTGAAGAAACTAAAAGAGCACTCGTTGTTTGCTAAGTTCAACAAGTGTGATTTGTGGCTCTAATAAGTTGCCTTCTTGGTACATATCATTAGCGGTGCGAGATTAGCAATAAACCCGGCCAAGGTGCATGCTGTGAAGGAATGGTCGCCTTTGAGATCGGTTGTCGATGTACGAAGTTTTCTTGGACTTGCTGGATATTATCGTAAGTTTGTGAAGGGATTTTCAAAGATCTCCCTTCCTCTCATAACCCTAACAAAGAAAGGTGTGTCATATAAGTGGACACCCCAGTGTGAAGCTGCATTCCAAGAGCTGAAGGATCGACTTACCACTGCACCAATCCTAGCTCTTTCATCAGGAAAGAAAGGAATTCAAGTTTACACTGATGCATTCTATCAGGGGATGGGAGCAGTGCTGATGCTGCATGTGTAACGAATCCATCGGTTCATATAGTATATACTAGAAGGTCCGGCCGAGGCCCCACAGCATATACCACAAAACAGGCGACGAAGGCACGGAGTGATACCAGAGTTGCGCATCCTAACACAAAAGATTCTAGCGGAAGCTTATAACACGACACTGAACTCCAAACATGAATGTCCATCATATAAAAATCCACATTTATATATCACAGGAATGTTCCCCAAATACATAGTTAATTGGCCTTATGGCCTTACAAGTCCTTTTACAGCAGTGGCTCCCAAATATTAGCGCGCAGGCCAGCCACATATAACAAAACACAGCATTTTAAGCTTAGCCTTCAAGGGCTAGCTGTAGCAGCAACAACAGAAGGGACTTCAGCCTTTATGTATCCAGCTTGGTTCTCCAGCACCTGCATAGGGACAGCCCACCCAACAGTGACAAACAAGGCAACGATCAGCATTCAGCTGACCAATTTATAACAATCCTACCCCTTTCCCGGGGCAATGGTAATCCTTCCCTGCAGGCATTGTATTTCATAGGCAGATATATATATTCATACATTGTGCTCTCACGCACATACATTCCATCACAACCGTCAGCCATGCGGCCCGACGATCTGTGCACTCAGGACACATTCTTGGTGTACCGGCGAACTAGTAGCCCACCACCGAATCAGGGTCGCAACCCAATGGTAAAACATTGAGCATTTACTCCATGACATGCAGCCAGAGATTGTAGTCTTAATGACCCGGGATTGGCCCGTATCCCCCCATGGTATCGTGGCGCGCAGGCCTAAGACTCTCGCTATGCGTTTCTGCCAAATGCCAATTCATCCAGACACCCATGGTAAACAACTGAAAGAATTAGTGTCTAACCACCTAGAGGAGGGTGAATAGGTGTAATTCCCTTTTTCTTTAAGGCAGAATATTGGTTCTGTTTTTTAATCAGAAATTTCTAATTCTACAGCTATCACCGAAACATTCACAGAAACATTCAATCACAGAGTGCACATAGTTTTTATAGTGGTTCCCCAAGATCTGGGTACATCCACTTTCCCCCTTCGCATATCTAGCAGTGTGCTAGATTCGGCCTAACTTTTGCTCTTCACCTCAGATCCTCAGATCTTACAACTCAGAACCCAATAAGGCTCCTACAACTCAGAGTGAGTCCACACTCCTACAACTCAGGCAATCTGCCCTACCTCAGCCTACACAAGGCCTACAACTCAGAGATATCAATCTCCTACAACTCAGGCACACAGCCCTACCTCAGCCTTCAACAAGGCCTACCACTCAGAGATCTAAATCTCCTACAACTCAGCCTTTATAACACAGGCTTACAGCTCAGATCTAGAATAGATCCTACAGAAAATTGATTTAACAAAGTGTTTTACCACCACCCTGGTAGAGAGAGAATGGATGGATGACTTCTTGATCAGTTCTTGAAAGAATCTGATGGCATAGAACAACCTCTCTTAGCTTTCTTCAAAGCTTCTTGAATCTGAACTCAGTAGGGTTGAACTCCTGTGTAGTTGATCTTCAATCAGCTTCTGACTTGAGATTCAGATCTCAATCTGAATCTTTCTTGGCATCCTGGTTCAGCAACTGCACTTGAGTAGATGGAGCTCTCTCTCCTTCTTCTTAGATTTTCTGATGAAAATCTTCTTCTGTATTCTATTGTTATTCTTCTCTATTAGTTTCTCTAATCTGCAATTATACTTTCTGTTGAAGGAGAAAGCCTTTATATAGTCTTCCTCCATGGTAACCGGCTGATCCGGTTTCTAACAAACTTTTAACAGCACTGACAGTTGCAGTTGACTGGTTAGAAATGACAGCTGTCAAGTCATCCAGTCACTTCTTGAAATACTGTCTCTGTCTGAAAGTGTCGAGACTGAACTTCATCATGTGTCGACACAAGTAGACTAAGTGTCGACACAAGTGAACTAAGTGTCGACACAAGCCTTGGTGGTGTCGACACAATTCCTTTGTTGTAGATACTACTTATCGACACAGCTTCTGTAGAATGTGTCGACACTGATTTTGTGTGTCGACACAATCACTTCTTTTCTTTAACTTTGCTGAAATTTTGTTGTGTGTCGACACAAGTCCTGTGTGTCGACACAATTGATGTCGACAAAGTCTTCAGTGTGTCGACACTGCCTCTTGGTGTCGACACAATTGATGTCGACTAAGTAATCCTGTGTGTCGACACTACCTCTTAGTGTCGACACAGTTGATGTCGACAATGCTTTCTCTGTGTGTCGAATCTGCCTCTTGGTGTCCACACAGTTGCTTCTAGTGTTGACTCAGCCTTTCCAAGTGTCAACACAATTAACTCCAAGTGTCGACATAGCTTTTCTCCAGTGTCGACACAGGCCTTCATAAGTGTCGACACAGCTTCTCTAGGTGTCGACACATGGAATTAGAAATTTTTTTTGCATTCCTGCATTTTCTTAACCTGCACATATAAACTCAAAATAACATCAAATACACCTTGATTCATATCATTGAGTAGGGTGAGGCTTCTTCAAATCTGGTACACATTTTCCAATGTACCCAACAACAACCATAACGCGGATACAGTTCAGCCTTTGCCTGTTGCTCAAATCATTAGTTCTATAACTAGACTAACGCGGGTCGACATCCCCTTGTCCGTTTAGCAAATAGCCATAATGTCCTTGCAGGACAAACTTCGCAATCACAGGTTAGCTAGGTGTCACACTCAACGGTAGCGACAGAACTCATGTTCCATCCCTAGCTTTAACCATTTGCAGGTATTTTCCTGGGCTTTCATACCAGTAGTTCCTGCTACTACCCTTCACAGGCACAACCCAACAAGCAGCACAAGCATCAAGGGTATTTTGCTGCTTATCACGCCAGTACTTCCTGCTACTACCCTTCACAGGTACCGCCCATGAACATAAAGCATTACAAGGGTATTTCCTGGACTTCCAATCCAGTACTTCATGTTACTACCCTTCACAGGTACAACTCATTCATCACAAACATTATATGGGTATTTTCCTAGACTACCACTCTAGTATTCCTACTATTGTCCTTCACAGGTTTAACCCGTCGACTCCTAAACTACAGGTTTATCACGGAGTCTTCTCCGGTGCGTATATACAACATCACCAATCCAGACCAACTTGTCCATATGGGCTTCACACAGCATGTCTATTCTGTACTCCATTTCCGGATCTATATCCCAAATGAGTGGGGATTCCATGAATAAACCCAAGAGACTCCCATAACAAGCCACCCTATGATGGGGGAATCATATGCACATGCCAAAAAGGAAGCCTTCATATGGCTAGGAAGAAAGGTCGTTACCCTTGAAGATCGCTTCGGATCCATGGACTTTTAGCCGGCTGAAAAGGACCGCAGCGGCTTTGCCTCCACAATTCTAGCTTCGGATCTCGAAACAGAACTCCGCAGCTCCACCGGTGGTCGGCTCTCCTCCTCCTCCTCCTTCTTCCTCTCTCTATCTCTAGGATGGTAGAAATATGTTACCCAAGACTATAATGAGAATATCTTTCTCATTCTCGGCCTTAAGGACACAGGGAGGATCCAGAGCCATTAGATCCCAGCTGAGAAAATGGACGGCCACAATTTTGCCACAAAAGGCTATTTTTCACCTGACACGGCATGTGACATGCTTGTGTCACAGGTCATGTACCTTAAGCGGCACACAACCGACTCATCAAGACCAGTACACGCCCATGTGACACGCCCGTGTCACGGGCCGTATCGTCTGACAGGCCTTTAGACACGCCCGTGTCTGTGGCCGTGTACATCAGGCTACACAAAACCAACTTCAACCCGATCGGGACACGGCCAGTGACATTCCCGTGTCATAGGCCGCATACCATAAGACATACTCGTGTCGTGCCCGTGTTCACCGGGCCTCAATACCTTGGGCACATCCAGTAAAGGACACGGCCTGTGACACGCCCGTGTCATAGGCCGTGTGCATATACACGACACTAGACATGCCCCAGCTCAACTTCGTTGAACTGACTTCATCGACCAGAGGAGGACACGGCCTCTGACACGCCCGTGTCAAATGGCGTGTTCCCTCATTTTTTCGTAGAATGAATTTTCTTCGAACTCTCGCCGGCTGCTCACCCGAGCAGGATACGCCCTGGGACACGCTCGTGTCCCAGGCCGTGTCACCCAACTTTTTCCCAATCCTGAGATTTATGGTGTTACAACCCTCCCCTCCTTATAGAAATTTCGTCCCCGAAATTTGCACACAGGAAGGAAGTCAAACATAAAATATTCTATTCCATAAACGTTCAATACAACTCGATACACACTGCGTAACATATATGAAAGTGAGTGTTAGATCAGAAATACTCTAGAGGGGGGTGAATAGAGTATTCTTAAAAATTTCTTAACTTCTATCACAGCTTTTGTTGTAAATCAAAGTGCAGAAATTAATAACCTAGCAAACAATAAATCTAAATCACAAGCACATCAAGAACAAAAGAAAAGGAGACAACCAGACGACACAAGAATTTTATAGTTGTTCCCCAACCTGCGTACATCCACTCTTCTACCACCCTTGGTAGGAATCCACTCAGATTTTTGATCAGTTGCCTGACACCAATGAGCTTTTGATCAGGTGCTCAAAAACTAACCCAAGTATTTTGATCAGGAGACTTGCAACCAAGGAATCACTTTTGAAGGGAGATGACAACCCTTTAAAGAGGTGGGGGTGAGAGAGTGATGGAAGTCTTCTTTTCTCAATCACAACGAGAAGACTATATGGATTCAATGATGTTGTCAAACCTCCCCCTGAGATGAAAAAGGGTACAAGAGATCTGGAGCTTTGCACATAGTGATAGGCCTTCAGTTGATAGACTTGATCCAGGAGCTTTAGAATGATAGTACTTGAGTGTCTTTAGCAAGATCCTGGAGAAGAAGAACAGGAAGACTCTTGATTTGAAAAATGTGTTCTTCTTGCTTCTTCAAATTACTGTATGCTTCTTAGTCAGTAGTATTCTGTGTGAAGCTTTCTCTGTGTCTCTCTTGATTAATTCATTGTGTGTCTCTGTGTCTGTTTTTGTTATTCTCTTCTTCTGTATCTTTCAAACATTTGAATTTCTCTGTAATTAATGCTGACAGCCTTGAGAATAATCGGCATTGATTTATTTCCCCAACTGTCCCGTGGGAAAACGGCAAGCAATAATCCTGGAGAAGACCATAATTAATGCTCCTTATAACGGATACATTCAGAGAATGTTAGAGCATTAATTACCCAGGAATTATAGCATTAGAGTGGGGACAGAAGGCCGGAAATAACTAAGTCTGGAATCATCAAGCAGATAGCAGAATTTGTCGAACTGAGTTCACAGTTCGTCGAGCTGAGACATTGTATTCGTCGACCAGCCATCTTTTGTTCGTCGAGCTGAGTTCCATGATTGTCGAGATAAAAACTGAACTGCTGTCTCTTTTGATCTTTGCCTATTCGTCGAGCTGGTAAATTTGTTCGTCGACTGGAGCTCAGTAATTATTCTGAAGTTGTCAAATATCCTGTGTCGACACAATTTCTCCTATGTGTTGACATAAGTCTTTTGGTTCCAGAATTCATCGGGCAGAGAACAGGGTTCGTTGACTGAGACTGGAGAACATGGTCTCGACAGAATACTATGATAGTCCAAAGATTCGTCGATCGAAGAATGGTGTTCGTCGAGCTAAGTCTGGAGAACCTTGAATTCGTCGAGCTGAGAATGATTCTGGACTTAGAAACTATTTTATGAACCTCTGGCAATAGAGTTGAAGTGGAGGTCCAGGAATCGTCGAGCAAAGAATGAAGTTCGTCGACTTGAGAACTAGGTTCTTCGACCTAAGTCTAGAGAACAGTCTGGACTTAGAATTCTGAAGGTGAAATCCAAGGATCGTTGATCTGGACTGAAGTTCGTCGAGCTCAGCTCAGAGAATATTTCTCTAAGATCGTCGAGCTGAGAACAACTATAGTCGACCTGAGTTCGACGAACGTCGAACTCATTTTACTTAGTCTCTTGAGAAATCTCTTAATCTTGAGGAAAACTTTATGTCTTGAGTCTCTGGCAGTCTGATGTTGGCTTGTCCATGTGATGTTGACTCTTAGGAATTGACCTGGATTCTAGGACACAACTTTGACCCTAGCTATACATGTTGGGTCACATCATCCTAAGTTAGTGAACCTAGCCCATATCAAACTAGGGATCCAACAATCTCCCCCTATTTGGGTGAGGTCACTAATAGACTCAAAAAAAAAATAAAGTAAACAAAGCAGGAAAAAGATATATCTGGCAGGGATAATTAACACATGTAGCAGATATATTTACATAAAAGCTTTGTTTAGACAATAAGAGATAGTTTAAGATAGAAAGACAAAAATAAAATAATTCATATTTCACTTCTTTTGCTTTTTCTCCGGATGCTTTATGCCCTTGCCCTTATCTCCTGGCTTGGTGAAGACTATTTCCCTATTTGGATTTGAAGCTTGTGCCATAGTCATTGTCATGTCAGCAGCCCCTATAATCTTCAGAGATGTAGCCTTATCAAACCTTTTCAATTCTTCTCTCATGTACTTGGATATTGTAGTGTATTCAGAAGTATCCTTTCCTTCAGCCTTTGCTTGTTGATCATAGAGAGGCCTACCAGTTCCTGGAACCTGGCCATTCTAGCTGTGTTGGTTGTTTCTGGATCTTCATAAGGAACAGGAGGAGAGGGTGGCCTTTTAGGACTTTCAGCTTGTTGATGTTGTTACTGTTGATGTTATTTTCCTGAAGGTTGTTGCATGTGCTGGCTGCTTTCATGATGAGATCTTCCTTGATGTCTTTGATATGTTTGCATGGGGGCAGATCTTTGAGAACTAGAACCAGAAGCACCAGCTGCGGGAGGAGGAGGAGGTGGTGGATTTTTCCTATACCTTTGAACTGGTGGAGGAGAGTACCTTCTGCTCTTCTTCCTTTCCTTTTGCTGATTCTTGGATAGCCACATCCATGCTGGCATCCCTTTGTATGGAGTTATCTTTTGAAGAATATAGTAAGGGGTGTCATTGTTTGGATTGGGCTTGGGAGCAGGAGGAGGAGGAGCTTTTCTTTTCTTTGAAGCTTGCTTCTTCTTCTTTATATCCTCCTCATCTGAATCCTCATCCTCATCTTCATCGTCATCATTATCATAACCCTGAGGGTTATCATATAGATCATCCAGAGCCTTCAAAGCTTTAGCAGAGATAACAGGTTTTTCTAGAGCAGGAGCATGAGTTGCAACAAGAACTAGAGTTTCAGCAGAAGTTGGAGGAGAAGCTACACAAAAATTAGAACTAATTTGGACAGAGCTTTCAGCTGCTGTCTTATTTTCTTCTGCAATATCAGCCAAGATCAATTCATCTAGATCTGGCATTGGAGAGTCATCCATTATAAAGGTTGGTGCTGAAGATATTATTGAGGAAGAGGGAACAGCTACTACTTCTGGAGGTGAAGTGATTTCTGACTGTGCAATAGCAAAACTGTCCTTAAGTTGCTTAACAACCTTTGAAGAGATGGGGGAAGTATATGGTATAATAGCCAAGGATGGCTTAGTGATCTCAGCTGGAGGATAATGCATATGTACAGTATCAAAAATGCTTAACAAATATTCTAAATTAATTGTGGGATTAAGAATGAAATTACCAACAGTATTAGGTTCTTCAGAGTCTGATTCAAAGTCCATATCAGTCTCAATAAAATCAATCAAATCTTTATCTATGTATTCTATACATTCTGCTGCTATGTCTGAAGCTGCTACTGTTACTGTAGCTTAAGCATCTGGTGCTGGAGCTGGAGCTGAAGCCTTTGGAGCTATAGCTGCTACTTCATCATCAGGCTTCTCCCCCTGCATGGTTTCAGTAGGGCCTGAAGCCATGCCCCTGACTGAGGAGGGGGCAGCAGTAAGAGCAGAGATTTTGTCAGAGAGAGAAGATATGGTGGTAGCAAGAGGTGTAATGGCCTCTGCTATAAGGGACTTGAGGAGGGGAGTGATGATGGAAATGATGGAAGATATAGTGGAGGGATCCAATAATGGAATTGTAGATTGTGTTACAGAAGGTGTAAAAGTGGGAACTATGGGAGGGATAGAGAGTGGAGCATCAGGGATGTGAACATCTAGAGGGATGGTGGATGTTGATGGGGATGGATGGGTGGCATCTTGCATGATGGTGTCTGTTGGTAGAGGGTAAGATGGTATGGAAGATAGATGTGGGGGAAGAGGAGATTGTGGTGGTGTAGGAATGTAAGTGTCATGGGGGGAATCAGGAGATGTTGGTTGTTGTTTTTCTTGAAGAGGGGAAGATGGAATGTCAGCGAGGTCAATGGTGGAGATGAAGTTGGGGAAGCATGTGGAGATGGAGGTGGAGTATGAACATAAGGATTTTGTTGTTTTGGTGTTGAAGAGATAATGGGAGAGGAAGGAATTTGTGTTACTAGAAGGGAAGCTGGAAGAGATGGTGGTGTGGGATGAAGCTCTTCAGCAGTTAGGGGAGTGACTTTAACAGCCCTGGTGCCTTTAGAAGCTGGGGTGGAAGAGGTAGAAGCCTTAGTGGGCTTTGTGATTGTCCTCTCCCACCTGCCAAATAAGGCACAGGTGAGCCTTTTACTGGCATTGATGAATATGGTCTGGGAGACCAGTGATTCAGCAGCCTTTTCCTTGAGGAAGATCCCTATGATCCTTCCAAAACACACTTCTTTCTTGTTATTTTTCTTCTTTATCAGATCAAAGAGGATCTGAGCCCAATCAACTTGCTTCTTATTTATTACTGCACACATGACCAAGAACTGATGTCTTGTGATGTAGTCATGGGCAGTATGCTTGCCAAGCAAGACCTTTCCAACAATGTCTGCCAGAAACTTGTATGTTGCAGACAAATGCTTCTTCAACAGTTTATTTGGATTGTCACCAGCATAACCCATCAGATTGAGCATCATGTCAAACTCTTCAGAATCAATTTCTAAGTCCTCTTCGCCATTTGTCAAACCAAATATTTCAGTTAAAACTGCGGGAGTTAAGGAGACAGTGTTATCCACAATTGATCCTGTCATGGTATTGTCCTCAAAAGTGGATGAGGTATACACCCATTCCCTGATTTATGTTCCTGCCAGCTTTATCCTGGAAGTCATCAGGTTCTTTAGATTCTGTTCTTCCAGAAGTTTCAGAATATACAGGAATATCGGATCCGAGTGCTGGAACGATTCGAAGTCGACATCAAATCCAGTGTCAAACTTCATAGCGGCTAGAGCTTCTGCTGGAATCGACATAGAATCACCTGCAAAAGAGAGAAACGGCGATCAACTGCAAGAGAACAGAAAGCATGAGAAGGAGGTCGAAGAAAACCTAGATATAAGGTTTTCAAGAATATGAATCGACAGACTCCGTTCCACGAAAATGAAATTAATTCTTCGAGCTGAGCTCGACGAAATAAGTTTGACTGAAATAATTCATCGATCTTGTCCTGAAGAATTGAAAATAGCTCGTCGAACTCCGTTCGGCAAATATCTTCTGAAGCAAGTTCGTCGAACTCTGTTCGACGAATATTGTTTCACTCCCAGAGAGTTCGTCGATCTCCGTTCGGCGAATGTCTCTCAAACTTTCCATGGTTCGTCGAACTCCGTTTGACGAACTATGGAAAATTCGTCGACTGCAGATAGAAATCAAATAAAGTCTTCTCCATTGATCATTCCTGTTAAATTTTCTCAACATGGTCAGCAAGATAGCCCAAACGCCAAATTAATATCTTCGGAACTACCCAGTTCTCAGGTTGAACCAGCGGAAAACCAAGGAACAAAAGTTAAACCCAACAAACAATGGAAGCACAAGCAGGTCTTTTATGCATTCACTTCTTTACAACACGAGGCATACATAGCGAGACATGATTTCGCTAGTATAACAGCTGTAAACAGAAAGCACCAAAAAACAAGCCGGGAGGACAGCACCGGAGTCCGCCGAGACCGCCGAGGTCGCCGAGGTCGCTGAGTCCGCTGAGATCGCCCGAACTTAAGCTGCAATCCGCCGAATAGCCACGGAGTCCGCCGAAGCTGCGAGGCCGCGCGGACACACCGTTATTCGTCTCCTGCTGAAGCTGAACTGAGGAACACCCCCTACCCGCCTGAAGCCGGCGGACAGGTTATTGAAGCTGGCAAAGATGAAACCGAGCTGACAAGCCGCAGAGCGACCTCCTGCTAAGTCCGCAGAGACCACACACTTCCAAGTACTTGACCGAAGTCACATCCAAACTCCTGGCTTCTTGAAGCAACCCGCGCGACCTGCACACAGCAAACGTCAGCACTGAATCAAACCGCGCGGACAGACAAACTCAGACCGCAACTCCTTGCCCACCCAACTTACTGTTCACTCAAGTTACTGTAGATGTGCCAGTGGGTCCTATTTATAGGCGAGGTGAGGAGTGTGGTCACCGCCCTAGAGATAGCGACACCGCCCTAGCCCGCGCGATAGCAAAACACCGTCCGTCGAGTCCGTAAGGACTTAGCCGGATACCAAGGAAAACCATCAGTAGCAAGGCAACATTTGCGAACCCTCTCCAGTCCGCCCAAGCTATGTGGACAAGGCATCAGCCCGCAAAGCTTCCGACCACTGCAGGACAGCAACCCCCTTCAATGGCTGTCTGCACCAACTCGAGGCAGTCCGCAAGACTCAAGCCTCAATCCACCACAAGTCCACGACCAAAGGTAGACAGCAACAGTCTGCCTGGTCACAGCGGACTTGGCGGATACGGCGGACACCATGGTCTTGGCACAGGTGTGACCAAGTCCAAAACCATCAAAGGCCAATTCGAGCATGGCGGATGCAAACACCCGTCCGCCAAACACCGAAGCACAGACCGCCAGCAGTCCGCAAGCTCCTCGCACTCCTGCCCAATGCAGCAACCATCTCCCGGACTCCATAAGCCAGTCTGTCAATCGACCTCCACAGCAAGGCACCTGCTGTAACACCAGAGCTCGACAAGGCCTCAGCCAAGCTCTAAGCCCAGTCCTCAACAGCTCATACCACGGACACACCAGTCCGCAAGCTTCCCGCGGACACGAGCCAAACCGCCAAACATCACAAGCTTGCACCACAGCCACTGAGCAATGCACCGGTCCGCAAGCCTCTATCCGCTCAGGCCACTCCTTGGCAAAACCAAAGCCAACGTCCTATCCGCAGATACCAGGCCGCACAGTCTGCGGACTTCATGCAACAACCCGCTCAGAAGACAGCCGACTTTCCACTAGACCTTCCACCAGGCCGCACATCACAGTCCGCCCAGTCCGCCTAGTCCGCCAAAGCTATCCGCCCAGGCCGCCCGGCCTGTCCCGTCACCCACTTCCACTTCACAAATTTCAACACTCCCCCTTGAAGTGGGAAGTGGTGACCAAGCCCAGCAAGCTGCGCAAGCGTTCAAAGGACCCCTTCGATAGTGGCTTCGTGAAGATGTCAGGAAGATTATCTTCACACCGAACATGCCCGACCAGCAGAGACCCCTCCAACATCTTCTCCCTGATGAAGTGGTGATCAATCTCTATATGCTTGGTCCTGGCGTGACACACTGGATTGTTTACGAGCTTGAGAGCACTCTCATTGTCACCCCGGAGTAAAGTAGGCCCCTGCACTTCTTCATGAACATCCTCTATAAGCCTCCTCAACCAAACGGCTTCCCGAGCAGCCAAGGTTGAAGCCTTATACTCCGCCTCCGTGGTTGAAACCGACACCGAGTCCTGCTTCTTGCTACACCACGAGATGTTAGCTGAACCGCAAGTGAACACATAACCTGAAGTAGACATCCGATCATCCGAATCACCGTCATAGTCAGCATCCGTGTACCCGAGCAACGCAAACTCCGAGTCCCTTCCATAGAGGAGTCCCATGTCAGAAGAAGCCTTGACATACTTCAGAATACCCTTTGCTACCACTAGATGAGATTGCCTTAGTTCAGCCATATACCGACTTACTCGCCCAACAGCATAAGCAATGTCCGGTCTTGTAATCGTCAGGTAAATCAAGCTCCCAACAAGAGCCCTGAACACTAAAAGATCATGAAGAACCCTTCCCTCATCTCGTCGAAGCTTCAGCCCAGGTTCCAGTGAAGTAGAGCACTTCTTCCCTTCGCCCATGCCGAACTGCTTCACAATGCGATCAGCATATCATTTCTGGCAAATGAGAACCCCGCACTCCTTCCTCTCCACTTCCAGACCGAGAAAGTGATGCAACTCTCCCAAGTCTTTCATCTCGAAGCGTATAGCAAGCTCAGCCCTGAGCCTTGCTACTTCCCCCTCCGAGTTAACAGTGATGATCATGTCATCCACATACAGTAGGACCAAGACTTGTAGCTCCCCCTTCTTCTTGATGAACAAGCTTGAATCCGAGTTAGAAGCAAGGTATCCACAGAATTGCAAGTACTCTGCAATCTTCCCATACCATGCTCTAGGAGCTTGCTTCAACCCATAGAGAGCCTTCCTGAGTTTACAGACATAGTCCGGATGCTTTTCAGAGACAAAACCAAGCGGCTGATCCATGAAGATGTCCTTGTCAATCTCTCCGTAAAGAAAGGCATTCTTCACATCGAGTTGCCACAACCTCCATCCCTTGCTAGCAGCTAAGGCGATCACCACTCTTACTGAAGTCATCTTCACAACTGGACTGAATGTCTCCTCATAGTCTTCTCCATACTGCTGTGAGAATCCTCTAGCAACCAGACGAGCCTTGAACCGATCAATGCTCTCATCAGCCTTCTTCTTCAACTTGTACACCCACTTACAAGTAACCGGAGTAATGCCATCAACCTTGGGCACAAGGTCCCAGGTTTCATTCTTCTTCAGAGCATCAATCTCTTCTTTCATGGCACCTTCCCACTCCTTCACTCCAGTGGCCTCGTTGAAGTTTGCAGGCTCTCGCTCATCCAGAGGACCTGCAAAGAAGCAGGAGACAAAGCTCACTGCATTCCCATCACAGTACCGAGCCGGTGGCTTAACCACCCTCTTCGATCTCCAAAGGGTTGGCTCCTTGCTCACTGCTTCTGTTGCTTCTTCGTGCTCCACTCCTACCTGGGGCAAGCATTGAGCAGTGCTCCCCCTGCTTCCTGAGCCAGAAGGCTCAGCCTCGGAGTTAGAAGCAACAGGAGCTGCTGGTGAAACAGCAAGCTCCTCTTCCAAGCCTTCAGCAGCCGCCACCGGTGCTTCATCAACCTTGCTACTTCCGGTTAGCTCAACCGATCCACCTCCATATGACGTCAGCTCATCAAAGACAACGTCTCTTGACATCACGAACTTCTTCGTCACAGGGTCCATGCATTTCCATCCCTTCTTCCGCTCATCGTAGCCAACAAAGACAAGCTTCCTTGCCTTCGCATCCAGCTTTGTCCGTGAAGCATCCGGGACATGCACGTAGCAAGTTGAACCGAACACCCAAAGGTGTCCAACACTCGGCTTCTCCTTCAGCAACAGCTCAATAGGAGTCTTCATATTGATAGGGCTGAGTGGCATCCGGTTGATGACATAAGCAGCACAAGACATCCCTTCCGCCCAAAAGGACCTTGGGATATCTTTCGCATGAAGCCAACATTTGCAGGTCTCCGTCAGATGACGGATCTTCCGCTCCGCTACCCCATTTTATTGTGGAGTGTGAGCACAAGTAAGCTCTCGTTGGATCCCGTGCTTCCTGCAGAAGTTAGAAAACTCGGAGGAGACAAACTCACCCTCGTTATCAGTTCTAAGCTTTTTAATCCGCAAGCCAAGCCGGCCTTCTACCAACTCCTTAAACTCCACAAACAAACGGAAGGCTTCCAACTTCTCCTTTAAGAAGTATACCCAAGTATACCTTGAGTAGTCATCAACCAAGACAAGCATGTATCTGCTTCCACCAAGGCTGGCAGTAACCGTCGGTCCCATCAGGTCGCCATGAATACACTCCAATGGTTTCTTTCTCCTTGTTTGTGATTTATCAAACGGAAGGCGATGTGCCTTACCGTATTGACAGCCCGCGCAAACATGCCCGTCACCAAAGGAGGACAACTTAGGCAACCCCCTCACCAGACTTCTACTCGCCATCGCCTTCAGCTTGTCCATGCCAACATGCCCCAGCCTCTCATGCCAGATAGCGGTGCTATCATTGGCCCTCATCCTATCAACATAAGAATTGGTGGCAAGAACAAACAAGTTCTTCACCCTCCTCCCTACATGAGCAACATCAGCCTTCACCGCTGATACGTTGCGAAGGAACCTCACGTCTGTTGGCCCAAACAGAACGTGATACCCAGCGTCCACCGCATTGGTCACCGAGAAGAGGTTTTTCTTCATGCCCGGCACGTGATACACACTCCTTAACGTGAGTGGCCCCTGATCACTACCCAAAGACACGACCCCCTCTTTTTCTACTGCATAAACAGTATTATCAGCAGTGATAATAGCTTCATTACCTGAGTAAGCCTGCATGGAGGTGAACTTTGATTTGTCTCCGGTGAGGTGATGACCACACCCGGAGTCCACAATCCACTCGCCGTTGAAGTCCTTAGCAGACAAGGCCCAGACACAAGTGCCCGTCATAAAATCTCCGCCTCATTCTGCTTCTTCACTTCTCGAGCAAGCTTCCTCCTTTCCCGCAGCATGCCCAGGCTGCAGTTTGACCTTGTAGTCCCGCTTGAAGTGCCCTCGCTGATGACACCAATAGCACTTCAAGTTCTTCTTCCAGTCCTTAGGAGCATTGCTCCTCTCCGGCGAATATGAAGTTGAAGTCTCCTTCTCACCAACGACCTGCACCTTCTTCTTCTTCTTCCCTTCCCATCCTTTCTTCTTGCCTGAGAAGAGAGCTTCGTTGCCTTCCTGATTCAGGTTCACTCCAGCCATCTGCCTTGCTAAGCTCTCCTGCGAGGCAAGCAGATTCTCCAGCTCCAGCAAAGACGGCTGAGTAGCCCACCCTTGAACAGATGTTACAAAGGCCACATACTCCTTCCGCAAGCCGCAGATAATGTGCCTTTTCATCTTTGCCTCAGATATAGGCTCATCAGGATCCAGTGCCGACAGCTCAGCACACAAGCTCTTCATCTTTAAGAAGTACTTAGAGATGGAAAGGTCTCCTTGAGTTGCCCTGGCCAACTCATTCTCCAGGAACTGAAGCCGCGCCACATTCTTCCTATTGAACAACTCATCAATGGTTGTCCAAATATCAGCAGCCGACTCACATCCAACGATGTGATCAAACAGTTCCAGAGACACGACTCTCTTCAGAATGAACTCCGCCTTAGTATTTGTTCTTCTCCAGAGCCTAACCTGCTCAGCAGTACCGAAAGCAACAGTGACTTCCTGCCTGTCGTCACCACCGATGACTTCCCACAGCTCCTCGCCAAGAAGATAACACTTCATGCACGACTTCCACTTCTTGAAGTTAGTCGGCGTTAAGAGTTCAATGCCCAGACCTCTTGCAAAACTCCCTTCCATTGCAACACCTATTGGCAACCTTTCAGAAGCTTCGAGCAACAACACAGGTTGATCACCACTCAATCACTGAGTAACAACACTGGCTGACTTCCGCTCATGCAACTGAACCTCCCTCTGATACCATGTTAAATTTTCTCAACGTGGTCAGCAAGATAGCCCAACGCCAAATTAATATCTTCGGAACTACCCAGTTCTCACGTTGAACCAGCGGAAAACCAAGGAACAAAGGTTAAACCCAACAAACAATGGAAGCACAAGCAGGTCTTTTATGCATTTTCTTCTTTACAACACGAGGCATACATAGCGAGACATGATTTCACTAGTATAACAGCTGTAAACAGAAAGCACCAAAAAACAAGTCGGGCGGACATCACCGTAGTCCGCCGAGACCGCCGAGGTCGCCGAGGTCGCTGAGTCCGCTGAGATCGCCCGAACTTAAGCCGCAATCCGCCGAATAGACACGGAGTCCGCCAAAGCCGCGAGGCCGCGCGGACACACCATTATTCGTCTCCTACTGAAGCTGAACTGAGGAACACCCCCTACCCGCCTGAAGCCGGCGGACAGGTTATTGAAGCTGGCAAAGATGAAACCGAGCTGACAAGCCGCAGAGCGACCTCCTGCTGAGTCCGCAGAGACCGCACACTTCCAAGTACTTGACCGAAGTCACAGCCAAACTCCTGGCTCCTTGAAGCAACCCGCGTGACCTACACATAGCAAACGTCAGCACTGAATCAAACCGCGCAGACAGACAAACTCAGACCGCAGCTCCTTGCCCACCCAACTTACTGTTCACTCAAGTTACTGTAGATGTGCCAGGGGGTCCTATTTATAGGCGAGGTGAGGAGTGTGGTCACTGCCCTAGAGATACCGACACCGCCCTATCCCGCGCGATAGCAAAACACCGTCCGCCGAGTCCGCAAGGACTTAGCCGGATACCAAGGAAAACCGCCAGGAGCAAGGCAACATTGGCGAACCCTCTCCAGTCCGCCCAAGCTATGCGGACAAGGCATCAGCCCGCAAAAGCTTCCGACCACTGCAGGACAGCAACCCCCTTCAATGGCTGTCCGCACCAACTCGAGGCAGTCCGCAAGACTCAAGCCTCAATCCACCACAAGTCCACGACCAAAGGCAGACAGCAACAGTCCGCCCGGTCACAGCGGACTTGGCGGATACGGCGGACACCATGGTCTTGGCACAGAGTGTGACCAAGTCCAAAACCATCAAAGGCCAATGCTGAAAGTCCACCTAGTGTCAACTATCTTCACCTATAGGGGGGAATATGTGACGTGCAGCGTTTTTGCGGAATTTAAAATTGTACCTGCACAATAAAAATAAACAGCACAGCACACAGAATACACAAGCTATTTATAGAGGTTCCCCGAGTTGGGTACATCCACTTTCCCCCTTCGACCTATCTCCCAACAAGGGACGACTCGGTCTCTTCACAAATAGGATTGAAATCCAATCCTTGCACTATCGGAAGAAACCCTTCCACACGTAGGAGTCGACACTCCCACAACACGGGTTGCACCCAACCCTTATAACTAGGAACCAAAGTTCCTTTACAACAAAAGTAAAACTAGAATGTACAAGAGATACAAACTACATTTGGAGACTACGGTGTCCCTCTTCGTTGACGACGTGTTCTTGAAGTCCACGACGAGTCCACAACCCTAGATCTCGCTTGGAGAGAATCTCCCCGGAACCGACGGCGGCAAGATGGACGGTGGCTAGGTTCACAGGATCGGAGGTGACAACGATGTGCGGCTGCTGTACTTTGGAGATCCAAACTTCGTAGCGAAGCTAGCTAGGTCTACCAACGGTCACACGAGGATCGGTCGTCTCGATCGATTCGGACGGGGAAGTTTTTCCCGATCAACAAATCGAGAGACAAGGGATCTCTGGATAGACGCGTGAGACTCTAAGCTTGGCTAAGCTTATGTCGCCGGAAGATCGGGAGGAATCGCGATCAAAAGCGGTGACCAACTTGCTCGAGCGACGACGGCGACGGCGGAGCGGAACTCGCGATTTTAGGTCAAGATCGGCTCGGCTTCTGTGTATCTACTACTGTTCAAAAAATACTCGTATATATACTGTAGACACTTTCAAAATGACCGTTGTGGGTCCCATAAGTAGAAACCCGAAATCCGGTTCAAAATAGTGCCAGCGGCAGAATCCGGTTCAGGTTTTTCTAGAAAAATGCCCAAGTCAAAATCGGCGAGAATCACCTGTGATTCTCGTCGAATCGTCGAGAATCAATGGTGATTCTCGACAATTCGGCGAGAATCACAAAGTGATTCTCGACGATTCGTCGAGAGTCACCAAGGGATTCTCGTCGAATTTAACTTGATTGCACTCAGTATTAGCCGGCGAGAATCAGCCAGTGATTCTCGACGATTCGGCGAGAATCATTAGTGATTCTCGTCGATTCTTACTTGGATGAATTTTCATCTTCAGTCCGCAAGGACTTAGCCGGATACCAAGGAAAACCGCCAGGAGCAAGGCAACATTGGCGAACCCTCTCCAGTCCGCCCAAGCTATGCGGAC
Organism: Platanthera guangdongensis; assembly: GCA_039583875.1. NCBI lineage: Eukaryota > Viridiplantae > Streptophyta > Magnoliopsida > Asparagales > Orchidaceae > Platanthera > Platanthera guangdongensis. The sequence continues at coordinate 117,572,688 of CM077154.1, read as the reverse complement.
AAGGCATCAGCCCGCAAAAGCTTCCGACCACTGCAGGACAGCAACCCCCTTCAATGGCTGTCCGCACCAACTCGAGGCAGTCTGCAAGACTCAAGCCTCAATCCACCACAAGTCCACGACCAAAGGCAGACAGCAACAGTCCGCCCGATCACAGCGGACTTTGCGGATACGGCGGACACCATGGTCTTGGCACAGAGTGTGACCAAGTCCAAAACCATCAAAGGCCAATGTGAGCATGGCGGACGCAAACACCCGTCCGCCAAACACCGAAGCACAGACCGTCAGCAGTCCGCAAGCTCCTCGCACTCCTGCCCAATGCAGCAACCATCTCCCGGACTCCATAAGCCAGTCCGCCAATCGACCTCCACAGCAAGGTACCTGCTGTAACACCAGAGCTCGACAAGGCCTCAGCCAAGCTCTAAGCCCAGTCCGTAACAGCCCATACCGCAGACACACCAGTCCGCAAGCTTCCCGCGGACATGAGCCAAACCACCAAACAGCACAAGCTTGCACCACAGCCATTGAGCAATGCACCAGTCCGCAAGCCTCTATCCGCTCAGGCCACTCCTTGGAAAAACCAAAGCCAACGTCCAATCCGCAGATACCAGGCCGCACAGTCCGCGGACTTCATGCAACAACCCGCTCAGAAGACAGCCGGCTTTCCACTAGACCTTCCACCAGGCCGCACATCACAGTCCGCCCAGTCCGCCTAGTCCGCCAAAGCTGTCCGCCCAGGCCGCCCGGCCTGTCCCGTCACCCACTTCCACTTCACAAATTTCAACAATTCCAAGTTGATTCACAAAGAACATATGATTTCTCTCATCCAGAGGTTTGGTGAATATATCAGCCCTTTGTAGATCAGTGTAGATATATACAAGCTTGATTTTATTTTTGTATACACACTCCCTAATGAAATGATGTCTTATATTAATATGTTTTGTCCTACTATGGTGAACTGGATTCTGGGCTATAGCTATAACACTTGTATTATCACAGAGTAGGGTTGAATTATTTAAGTTGAACTCATAATCTAGTAGCTGATTTTGTATCCAAAGCATCTGTGAACAACAGCTGCCTGCTGCAATATATTCTGCTTCATCAGTTGAGGTTGACATTGATGTTTGCTTTTTACAAAACCAAGATGCTAATCTCATACCCAGGAACTGGCAAGTTCCTGAAGTACCTTTTCTATCTACCCTACATCCAGCAAAATCAGTATCAGAGTATCTAGTTAACTCAAATTCTAATTCAACAGGATACCATAGGCTTATATTAGGACAACTCTTTATATATCTCAAAATCCTTTTTAGCAAAATTAGATGAGATTCTTTAGGGTTCACTTGGAACCTAACACAAAGACATGTGGCAAACATAATGTCTGGCCTACTTGCTGTGAGGTATAATAGGGACCCAATAATGCCCCTATAAAGTTTCTGATCCACAGGTTTCCCTGGTACATCAGAGTCCATAACAGCATTGGTAGTCATGGGAGTTTTCTTTGCTGAGGCATCAGCCATCCCAATTTTCTTTAGAAGTTCTTTAGCATATTTTGCTTGAGAGATGAAGATGTCATCAGGGAGCTGCTTCACTTGGAGACCAAGGAAGTAGGAAAGCTCATCCATGCTACTCATTTCAAATTTGGAATGCATGAGGTCAGAAAACCTCTTGCATAATTTGGAATTTGTAGAGCCAAATATAATATCATCCACATAAATTTGTACTAACAAGATTTGGTCCTTATAATGTCTAGTGAAAAGAGTTTTATCTACAGTTCCTCTTGTAAATTTATGCTCTAATAAAAAACTAGCTAAGGTCTCATACCAAGCTCTTGGAGCTTGCTTTAGACCATAAAGAGCCTTATGCAATTTAAAAACATGAGAGAGGTAAGTTGGAGAAACAAAACCTGGAGGTTGTTCTACATAAACCTCTTCTTGTAGCACTCCATTTAGGAAAGCACTCTTCACATCCATTTGAAAGACCTTGAACCTCTTGTATGTTACATAGGCAAGGAATATTCTTATGGCTTCCAACCTTGCAACAGGTGCAAAGATTTGATCATAATCAATTCCTTCTTCTTGCTTATATCCTTGAGCAACAAGCCTAGCCTTGTTTCTCACAATAACTCCTTGGGCATCCAACTTATTTCTGTAAACCCATTTGGTTCCAATAACTGGGTAGTTTTGGGGTCTTGGAACCAAATCCCAAATTCTATATCTCTCAAACTGATTTAGTTCCTCCTGCATTGCAAGGATCCAGTGGGGATCCTGCTCAGCATCATGAATGGAAAGAGGTTCGACCTGAGAGAGAAAACGGGCATGCATCAAGTCTTGGGTAAGTTGATGTCTTGTCTGTACACCTGCTGATATGTCTACAATCACTTGAGATCTATGGTGTTCCCTAAGTGTGACAAAATCAGTGGGTGGAGTTAGTTGTGCAACAGCATTTGGAATTAATTCCTCCTGTGGAATTGTATTTGCTGTTGGTAGATATTCATTATCTTCAACTTCTTTTTCTTCACTTTCTTCAATGACTTGTGGAGAGGGATGAGTTGGCACCTCTTAGGTGAGGTTTAGTCCATCCAAGGTCACACACAAGTGGGGTGAAAGTGCAGCTAGATCTGATATACTCTAGAGGGGGGTGAATATAGTATATGGTGCTTGATAACTTTTTACAACAATTGTTGTAATCTGAGTGAGTAGAGAAGCAGTTAATAAATCTAATCACAGAACTAAACTAATCATAAGCTAATCACAGAATAATCATAGCCAGAAACAAAAATAAAGACAAGCAATCCAGATGACACAAGGAAATATAATGGTTCCCCTAAACTTGGGTACATCCACTCTTCTACCACCCTAGGTAGGAATCCACTGCAGGATGAGTTGATCAGGTGTCCTGGGCACCAATGAGCTTTTGATAAGGTGCTCAAAAACCAAATCAGATTTTTTGATCAGGTGTCTTGCCACCAATGAGCTTTTGACAAGGTGCTCAAAAACCAAGTTCAAACTTTTGAAGGGAGTTTGAGTAACCCTTTACAGAGATGGGGGTGAGAGAGTGATGGAAGTTTTCTCTTTCTCAAAGCAGCTGAGAAGACTATGTGGATTTGATGGTGTGAAAGCTCCCCCTGAGTCCTTGAGATGTTCAGGAAAAGAAGCTTTGTTGTAGGGTGATATGCCTTCAAAAGTTGATCTCCAGCAAAAGATGACTTCAGCAACAGCTGAAATGTTAGGTGTCTGGAGTCTTGAAAGATGTTGGCCTTGAACACTTGAGACAAGAGAGATCTGAGGATTTCAGAAAATTTGATCTCCTTGGATGTGTGTTCTTGAGAATTCTTTGAGACAGAGAATATTTTGTGCTTGTTCTTCTTGTCTGTGTTCTGAGAATTGTTGATATCTGTCTCTCTGAGAGACATTCAAAAATTCTTTTTCTTTTATTCTCTGTTACTGAATAGAAAAACATCCTCTGTCAAGAATAGCAGTTGGCCTGCATTAATTGCATCCTTAATTGCAAAATGTCTTCTGGAGGAAAGTCCACAGAAATATTCCTTGAAAATCCCTTGAAACTTGGTCCAGAAATAAATGAAAATGGCTAGAAAATCTTCTAAATTAATTGCAGAATAACTCCTTAACTGATCTGAATTTGAATCTTGAAAAGTCCTTGAAGATATCAGAAAACGTCGAACTGAGCTCTGCTATCGTTGAACTGAGCTCAGCAATATGAACTTATACATCAACAAAATATCATCGATCTGAGCTCAAAGATCGTCGAAATGAGCTCAGAGATAGAGATCCAAAGCTGAGTCAAGATCGTCGGACTGAGCTCACCGATCGTCGAATGGAGTTCGACGATATGTGGAAGTTGAGCTCAACGATCGTCGAATGGAGTTCGACGATCTGTCGAAGTTGAGCTAGACGATCGTCAATCGGAGATCGACGAATCGTCGTACTGAGCTCGACGATATGACTTTGTCTCAAACTGAAAAATTCTTGGTCTTGAGGGCAGCTTCCAAACTTAGACTTCTAACCCTTAGACTCAATTCTAATTGACCTTTTGAGCTATACAGGAGGTCAAACATTGGTTTCCTAGAGACATAGTGATCCTGCCCAAATTAGTAATAGGGTGTTCCAACAATCTCCCCCTATTTGGGTTAGGATTACTATTTACAGAGTTTGGAAAAATTAAATAACAACATACAAGCAGCAATACAGAAAACAAAAAGCTGGACATTGCAGAACCACAGAGATATATATATCATCCCATATAATAATCAGAAATCAAGATGATTGTCACCTTACATTGTCATTTCTTTTCCTTACTCTTAATGAGTTTGATTTCTCTGTTGGGGTTGAGAGCTTCTTTCTTTGATCTTGTATCATCTGCTACACCTAAAGTAGTTTGTTGTTTGGGCCTGGGAACTACAGCTTCAGGATGCAGTTCCATGTATCTGTCAGAATCAAAAAATTTGCTTGACTCATATCTTTCCAACTCTTTCTTTCTCTGTTCAGACATTGTAGTGATGTTGGAAGAGTCTTTGCCTTGCTCTATAGCTTTCTTGATCTGATCCAGTGCAGCAAGCTCTTTCATCCTTGCAGTCCAAGCAGCTGGATTGTTCTCAGGGTCTTCAAATGGTACTGGGGGCTCATATCTATTAGAAGGATTATCTTGAGAAGGCCTGGATGGAACTATTTCCTTCAATTTATAGGGAAAAGGACCAAAGGTGGTGTCAGATGAGATTTGTCCTTCCCTGGAGTAGGGATGTTGCCTTGAGTATCCTTTAGAGTAAACTTGGAATTCTCTTTGATTGCCTCTATATCCTCCTCTTCTGGATTGAGAACCCTTGGACTGGCTTCCCCTATGATAAGATCTGGCATGTGGCTGATAGGGGGTTTGACTTCTAGTAGGGGGTTGAGCAGCTGAATTTCCACCTGCACCTGCATCAGGAGGAGGTGGTGGAGGAGGATGAGGATGTTGGAATTGAGAAGAGCCCTTTTCATATTTCCTTTTCTTCTTCATTGCTTTGAGTTGATTCTTTGAGTACTGCATCCAGTGCTCAGTTATGGGGCAATCATGAAGAATATAATATGGTATATCATTGTTGTCCTTGACCTTGGCAGGAGGTACTCTCTTCATGGCTTTGCTCCTTGCCTTTCTCTTCCTGGCAATGGTAGCAGAAGAATCATCAGAATCTGTTCTGAACTCATCACTTTCAGAACTTTGATCATCATAAAGGGCATCAATCTTCTTCATCAAATCTTGCTTGAGCTGGATTGAAGCAGATACAGAAGGTGTGGCAGTTGAAGTTGAGGCAGAAGCAGAGGTTAAAGCAGTAACAACAGCAGCAGATACTAAAGGTTCTGGAGCAATAGTAACAGCAGTTGGGACAGCAGCAGTTTCACTGACAGAAACAGCATTATCAACAGCAGAAATATCATCAGAAAATACAGAAGGCTCAAACTCATGTGCCTCTGTCATAAGGATCTCCTTAGAAATTGGCTCATCAGCAGTATCAGCAATATTATCAACAGAATTTTCAGCAGCAGGAGGGGCAGCAACATCAGAAACAACCACACTGCTTTCAGTAGGAGTAACAGCAGCATAAACTGAGTTAACAAATGAAGTGATGATGCTGGGGTCACAGCAAGAGAAGGGCACAAGGGCCTTGGACAAATCCTCTGGGGGCTGGATAGCAACTGTCTCTAGAAGACAAGCTTTCTCTGGCAGACATCTGAAATATATAGAATTAAATTCTGAGAGCAAAGACCTGAGGTATATTGCAAAGACTGCAGCAGGAGGGGAAACTGGATCTTGAGACACAGCAGCAGCAGCAGCAACAGGAGCTGAAGAAACAGCAAGAGCAGCAGCAGGCGGGCTCACTTCATAGGGCATCTCCCCCTGCTTAGATTCAGACATGGCTGGATCAAGGCACACTGCTGAAGGGGCTGTCTGAGGGAATAAAGAGGAGAGCCTGGCAGAAAGGGCTGCCACTGACAGGAGTAATGGAGCCAAGGAGGTCTCCAAGAGAAGAGATAGCCTGGGGGCTAGCAATTCATAAAGTCTGTCAGCAAGGGCTGGAATGTTTACTTGCTCAGTAGGGACTGGAGCAGAGGTAGAGGATGGAGGTGTAGCTGTTGGTGATGGTAGTGGAGAGCTAGTGGAGTGGGGAAGGGATGGTTGAGGTGTGGGTAAAGTGGAGATGGAGGACAGTGGGATGGAGATGGAGGGTGTGAAGGTGGGTTGGTCAATGATTTCTTGCAGAAGATCTTGGTAAGATGTTGAGGATGAGGGCAGCTCAGGAGGAGAGGATGGTGAATCATCCATGAAGGAATCATCAATGAGGTGGAAGGATGGAATAGAGGGTGAGGAAGTGGCATCTGGTTGAGGGTAGGAGTATAAAGGATGGAATTGTTCTTCTGTGGTTGGTAGAGTAGGGATTGGAGATGGTGTGGATGTTGGAGAGGGGCTAGAGATGATGATAGTGGATGGAGTGTGAATGGTAGATGGAATTGGAAGAGATGGAATTGGAGGAGGAGGAGGAGAGGCAGCAGCAGGCAGGTCATCTGCAGGGGCAGAGACCTGAGGGGAAGTGACTCTGATAGTCCTGGTGCCTGAAGGAGTGCTGGAAGAGGGCCTGCTGGGCTTGATGATCTGTCTGTCCCATTTACCAAAAAGGGCACAAGACAGTCTCTTGGATGCATTTATGTGTATCCCAGAGGATACCAGCAATGCAGGGCACCTATGCTGCAGAAAAATGCCTAAAATCCTTCCAAAATTTACAAAACTCTTATTAATTTTCTTCTTAATGAGGTCAAAGAAGACCTCTCCCCAATTCAGGTTCTTCCTGTCTACTAGGGCTCCCATTAGGCAGAGCTGATACCTGGAAATTGTATCATGAGCAGAGTGCTTAGCCAATAGGACTTTCCCAACTACATCAGCCAGGAATCTGTATTCTACAAAAAGATTCTTTTTCAACATCTTGCTAGGGTTAGCCTCAGAGTGACCCATTCTGGCAAGCAAGTCAGCATATTCTTCTCCAGACAAATCAGTAGAATCTCCACCAGTTCTTAACTCAAAAACCTCTGTCAGAATTGCTGGGGTCAAGGGTACCTGAGTGCCAGAGATGGATCCAACAATGGTGTTGTGGTCCTGATTGTGGGCAGTATAGACCCACTCTTTGATTTCATCAGAAGCAAGCTTAATCCTTGTAGTCATGATTGCAGTAAGTTTCTGCTCTTTGAATAGCTCTAAGATATCCTGAAAAACCTGGTCTGTTGTGCTGAAGGATTCCATGTCTATGTCAAAGCCGGCATAAAATTTCATGGCGGCGAGAACAGCAACAGAGACAGCCATAGTTACCTGCAAAGATTCAACAAACAAAACGACCAAGTGCAGAAATGTTTGGAGGGAAAGAAAGTTTTTGCAGAGAAATCGAAAGCGCAAAGGAGAACGACGGCGAAAAATGAATTTTATATTAGGGTTCGACGCAGAAAAGGAAAGATCATTGAACTCAGTTCGACGATCGGGGCTTCTAAAGGAATCTGAAGAGTCTTCAACATCGTCGATCTCTGTTCGACGATATTAGAGAGCGTCGAGCTCTGTTCGACGATCGTTCAGAGAACAACGTCGTCGAGCGCCATTCGACGATCGCTGACCGGAAGAGATAGTTCATACTAACTGAGAAGCGCTGAACTCAGGTCGACGATTTCAAAAATCGTCGATCTCCGTTCGACGATCTGGGGGAAAATCGTCGAGCGCAGTTCAAAGATCAGAAAAACTCTAGACACTAAGAAAAAATCAAGATGTTTGCCTAGTCTTGGTCAATTTTTAAACTTTTAAAATCTTGTATATTATTTAAGACTTTCTCCATCTAACATTCCTAACTAATGTAGGAAGAAGGTGTGTTTCTTTTCATCCAAGGGCTTGGTGAAAATATCTCCCCTTTGTAAATCAGTTTGGATATATTGTAGTTCAATTTTATTCTTTTCAACATTATCTTTATGTGTTTTGTCCTACTATGGAGGACTGGATTTTGAGCTATAGAAATAGCACTGATGTTATCACAAAAGATTTTAGACTTCTCTAAGTTGTACCCATAATCTAGGAGTTGGTTTTGAATCCACAAGATTTATGAACAACAACTGCCTGCAGCCATATATTCAGCTTCAGCAGTTGAAGTTGACACAGAAGTTTGTTTCTTACAAAACCAGGAGACAAGTCTGTCACCAAGGAACTGACAAGTTCCACTGGTGCTTTTCCTATCAATTCTGCATCCAGCATAATCAGCATCAAAAAATCCAGTTAAATCAAATGCTGAATCTTTTGGATACCAGAGACCTAGATTTGGACAACTTTTAACATACCTGAGAATCCTCTTTACTAATGTTAGGTGTGACTCTCTAGGGCTTACTTGGAACCTAGCACATATACATGTAGCAAACATTATATCTGGTCTACTAGCTGTAAGGTACAGTAAAGAGCCAATCATTGCTCTATATGTTGTCTGATCAACAGGTTTCCCATGTTCATCAACATCCAATACAACATTAGTAGGCATAGGTGTTTTCATACAAGATGCTTCAGACATGCCAAATTTCTTAACCAATTCATTTGCATACTTGGTTTGAGAAATAAAGATGCCTTCAGCATGCTGTTTGACTTGCAATCCTAGGAAGAAGGATAGCTCACCCATGCTACTCATTTCAAATTTAGAATGCATTAGGTTGGAAAACCTTCTGCACAATTTTGAGTCAGTAGAACCAAAAATAATATCATCTACATAGATCTGTACTAGTAAGGTGTGGGACTTATGGTTTCTAATGAAAAGAGTTTGGTCTACTCTACCCCTTATAAATCCATTTTCCAAAAGAAAGCATGCTAGGGTCTCATACCATGCTCTAGGAGCTTGCTTGAGACCATATAATGCTTTGTTAAATTTAAAAACATAATCAGGATAAGTTGGAGAGATAAAACCTGGAGGTTGTCTGACATATACTTCTTCTTTGATGTCTCCATTTAGGAATGCACTTTTGACATCCATCTGATATACCTTGAAGCCTTTATGTGCTGCATAAGCTAAAAATATTCTGATGGCTTCCAATCTTGCAACTGGTGCAAAAGTCTGGTCATAGTCTATTCCTTCTTCTTGAGAATATCCCTGAGCAACTAGCCTTGCCTTGTTCCTTATAAATACTCCTTGATCATCTAGTTTGTTTCTGAACACCCACTTTGTTCCAACAATGGAGTGATCCTTAGGCTTTGGAACTAGTTCCCACACTTTGTTCCTTTCAAATTGATGCAACTCTTCTTGCATTGCAATGATCCAGTGTGGATCTTGCTCTGCATCTTGAATGGACTGAGGTTCAATTTGAGAAAGGAAGTAGGTGTGCAACAGGTTTTGGTTAACCTGATTTCTTGTTTGCACACCATCTGAGATGTCTCCAATTATTTGGGAAATTGGATGATCTCTTGATGTTACTAAATCAACAGGGGGTGTTGATTGTTCACCAACCTGTGTTGTTGTTTCCTCTTGTGGTACAACAACTGGCTCTTCAAATTGTTCTTCAATATGTTGAACACTTTCTTCATCTTCACTGCTTTCATCCCTTTGAGTAACCTGTAACTTGTTCAAGTCTTCAACAAGAGAATGTTCCTGCAAAGGTTCTATGGTAGAAGGGATCTTCTCCTTGAAAGACATGTTAGATTCATCAAATGATATGTGAACAGATTCCTTAATTTTTAGAGATGATTTATTATAAACCCTATAAGCCTTGCTAATCATGGAGTATCCCAAAAACACTCCTTCATCAGCTTTAGCTTGAAATTTTGCTAAATATTTCTTGTCATTATTATGTATGTAGCAAATACAACCAAAAACTCTAAAATAATCAACTTTAGGTTTCTTCCCTTTGAGCAATTCATAGGGAGTCTTTCCCTTTAGTTTATGTATCAAACTTCTATTCAGCATATAGTTGGAGGTGTTCACTGCCTCTGCCCAAAAGGATAGAGGAAGATGTGCATCTGACAACAGTGTAGTGGCAGATTCAATAAGGGTTCTATTTTTCCTTTCAGCTACCCCATTTTATTGAGGAGTTCTAGGAGCTGAGAAAGTATGTCTGATCCCTTCACTCTGACAGAACTCTTGCATAAGAAGAGAATCAAACTCTGTCCCATGATCACTTCTGATCAGGGCAATGTGAGTATTAAACTCAATCTGTATACATTTGAGAAACTCTGTCAGACACTTAAAGTTATCAGACTTCTTCCTTAGAAAGAACACCCAAGTGAATCTAGAGAAGTCATCTACAACTACTAAAGTGTAGGATTTCCCTCCTAGGCTTTGTACTGTGATGGGTCTAAAAAGATCCATGTGTAACAGATACAATATCCTAGGTGAATCACTCTTATTAAGTGACTTAAAGCTATTTTTAGTTTGCTTGCCTAATTGACAAGCCCTGCAGAGTCCTTCCTTCTTGTAGGGGCCAAAAAGTAGTCCTCTAACAAGGTTGTCATTGGATAGCCTAGCAATAGTTCTAAGGTTTAGGTGTCCTAGTCTCTTATGCCATAAGATATTTGGTCTACAAACAGAATTGAACAGGCAAATATCTACATCTGCTGAAAGAAAATCTACTAGATAGATGTTACCTTTCCTTTTACCTGTCAACACAGTTGTGTTGTCCTCTGACTTGATTTTGCATAAAGCTTTGCTGAAGGTCACCCGGTAGCCTTCATCACACAGCTGACTGATGCTTATTAAGTTGTGCTTCAGTCCTTCCACATAAGCTACCTTCTTGAATGTTACTGATCCAATCTGGACTGCACCATATCCTTTAGTCTGTCCAAAGTTTGAATCACCAAAGATAACTTTGGGTCCAAGCTTGGCTCTAAAGGATGTGAGGTTGTCCTTATTCCCTGTCATGTGCTTAGAGCACCCACTATCCAAGTATCATTGCTGGTTAGATGTTGGATAGGTCTTCACCTGCACATAAGACAATTCATTTATTTTTGACCCAGTTTACCTTGGGCCTAGGTTGATAACCTTTAAATTCTGAAATAAAAGACATCCCAGGTTGACTCTTATATCCTTCAGGATGATATCTCCTTGGAGGTATAATCCATTCAGTATAAGGGTTAAAGATTTGGGATGAAGGACTCTTAGGATTGAATTTTGATTTGCCCTTGAAAGACTTTTCAGAGCTCTGACCTCTGTTCGACGATCGTGGAGCTGCGTTCGACGATCTTGGGTCAGATCGTCGAGCTCCGTTCGACGGTCGACTATGGCAGAGTTCAGGAACTTGAGATCGTCGACCTGAGTTCGACGATTTTGCCTGAGATCGTCGATCTGCGTTCAGCGATCGTCGATCTCCGTTCGACGATGTCTGCTGGGACTTGGTTTTCTTGGGCAGATCAGAATTTTTCCTAGCTACCTCTACAACTCCCTTTCCTTTATCAGAAATGAATTTGATTGGAGTTGTTAGAACTATGGGTTGGCTGGATGAAGCACCCAAGCCCAGTGTACTATTAAATCTGGAGTTCACTGTGCTTGTGATGTCCATCAGCTTGATACTTCTCCCATTAAGGGATTCTTCAAGCTTCTTGGCCTCAGATAGCTCACTTTTCAGTGAAGCTATCTTCTCCCTACAGCACTCCAACTCCTGAGAGAGTTTGAGGTTTTCTAACTTTAAAGTATTATGTTCAGATAAATGATTTCTGAGAGAGATAATTTCTTTCTCAGATTTTAGCAGGTCTAAACATAATGCTTTAAATTCAGATTTAAAGTCCTCTGAATTAAAATCAAATGAACTAATTACCTGATCTTGTTCAGGTTGAGTCTCTGAGTCTGACTCTGACTCCTCTTCTTCTGAATTATGTTGTGAGGCATTGATTGCCATCATGCAGAACTCTTTCTCTTCTGCATCATCTTCATCATCAATGGAGCTGGATGAGGCTTCTGACTCCTCTTCAGTCTCACTCCAGGATTCAGCAACAAACCCCTTTCTTGTGTGTTTGTTTTTGCTTGAGGAGGGTTTGCCATTGCCATTCCTTTTGGATTCTTTCTCCTTTCTTCTTTCTTTCTTGTCCCTTCTGTCCTTGTTTTTGTTTTCTGAACAGTCAGGAACTATGTGCCCTGGTTTCCTGCAACCAAAGCAAACAATTTCTTTATTATTAATTGACTTATCATACCTTGGCTTATCATGCTCCTTGTATGATCTCCTTCTGAAGTCCTTTCTGGCCATCTTGTAAAATCTTTTGGCCAACAGACTGAGCAGTTCATCATTGCCTATGACTTTGTCTTCAGGCTGATCTTCAGTTGCCTTGAAGGCTATTGTTTTCTCTTTTCTTGTGGCTGGTGAGGCAGCCTTCTGTTCTTCTTCTCTATTCTTGATGAGTAGCTCATAAGATTTGAGCTTACCCAATAGGGCTTCAGTGGTGATCTCATTCAAGCTTCTGGCATCCTTGATTGGCCAGATTCTTGAATCCCAAGTGCTAGGGAAGCACATTAGAATTTTGTCATTGAGTTCAGTTAGTGAGATCTCTTTATCCAATATCCTGAGTTCACTAACTATTAGACTGAGCCTGTTGTACATATCTCCCACTGACTCAGTTTCTCCCTTCTTGAAATTCTCATATTGAGATATGAGGTGGGATCTACTATCCTTTCTCTCATCAGCTGAGCCTGAGACTATTTCAGAGAGTTTGTCCCAAATTTCCTTTGCTGAATTGCATTCAGCCACCTTTTGAAATATGTCATCAGACATTGTCTGGGCTAAGATGTTCATAGCCTTGGCATCAGCTACCTTCCATTTCTTGATGTCAGCATCTGTTCTTGATGGAGGTGGAACAGCATTTGTACTTGAGTTCTCTGGAGGTCTTGGACAAACTGTCAAAACAGAGTTGAAAATATCCTCGTCAATAGAATTCATGTATAGTCTGATCCTTGCTTTCCAAAGTGCAAACTTGGATAGATTGCACACTGGAGGTCTGGTGCTAGCATAATCTTTGTTTTGGGCCATGATTTGTGAAAAAAAAACTAATACTAAATACAAAAGAAAACAGATCTAACTAGGAATCTTTGGGTTCAGGTGTTAGCCTGTGCAACCATCAAGGTGTGGTATGTTTAACCAACCTCTCTTTGATACCAATTGAAAGTGCAGCTAGATCTGATATACTCTAGAGGGGGGTGAATAGAGTATATGGTGCTTGATAACTTTTTACAACAATTGTTGTAATCTGAGTGAGCAGGGAAGCAGTTAATAAATCTAACCACAGAACTAAACTAATCATAAGCTAATCACAGAACAATCACAGCCAGAAATAAAAATAAAGACAAGCAATCCAGATGACACAAGGAAATATAGTGGTTCCCCTAAACTTGGGTACATCCACTCTTCTACCACCCTAGGTAGGAATCCACTGCAGGATGAGTTGATCAGGTGTCCTGGGCACCAATGAGCTTTTGATAAGGTGCTCAAAAACCAAATCAAATTTTTTGAGCATGTGTCTTGCCACCAATGAGCTTTTGACAAGGTGCTCAAAAACCAAGTTCAAACTTTTGAAGGGAGTTTGAGTAACCCTTTACAGAGATGGGGGTGAGAGAGTGATGGAAGTCTTCTCTTTCTCAAAGCAGCTGAGAAGACTATGTGGATTTGATGGTGTCAAAGCTCCCCCTGAGTCCTTGAGATGTTCAGGAAAAGAAGCTTTATTGTAGGGTGATAGGCCTTCAAAAGTTGATCTCCAGCAAAAGATGATTTCAGCAACAGCTGAAATGTTAGGTGTCTGGAGTCTTGAAAGATGTTGGCATTGAACACTTGAGACAAGAGAGATCTGAGGATTTCAGAAAATTTGATCTCCTTGGATATGTGTTCTTGAGAATTCTTTGAGATAGAGAATATTTTGTGCTTGTTCTTCTTGTCTGTGTTCTGAGGATTGTTGATATCTGTCTCTCTGAGAGAGATTCAAAAATTCTTTTTCTTTTATTCTCTGGTACTGAATAGAAAAACATCCTCTGTCAAGAATAACCGTTGGCCTGCATTAATTGCATCCTTAATTGCAAAATGTCTTCTGGAGGAAAGTCCACAGAAATATTCCTTGAAAATCTCTTGAAACTTGGTCCAGAAATAAATGAAAACGGCTAGAAAATCTTCTAAATTAATTGTAGAATAACTCCTTAACTGATCTGAATTTGAATCTTGAAAAGTCCTTGAAGATATCAGAAAACTTCGAACTGAGCTCTGCTATCGTTGAACTGAGCTCAGCGATATGAACTTATACAGCAACAAAATATTGTCGATCTGAGCTCAAAGATCGTCGAACTGAGCTCAGAGATAGAGATCCAAAGCTGAGTCAAGATCGTCGGACTGAGCTCACCGGTCGTCGAATGGAGTTCGACGATATGTGGAAGTTGAGCTCAGCGATCGTCGAATGGAGTTCGACGATCTGTCGAAGTTGAGCTAGACGATCGTCAATCGGAGTTCGACGAATCGTCGTGCTGAGCTCGACGATATGACTTTGTCTCAAACTGAAAAATTCTTGGTCTTGAGTGCAGCTTCCAAACTTATACTTCTAACCCTTAGACTCAATTCTAATTGACCTTTTGAGCTATACAGGAGGTCAAACATTGGTTTCCTAGAGACATAGTGATCCTGACCCAAATTAGTAATAGGGTGTTCCAACATGGGGTACCTGCAAGTTGTTATTGGTAGAAACTTCTTTCTCCTTGCAATACATATTAGTCTCATCAAATGAAACATGAATAGACTCTTCAATTTTCAATGTTGGTTTGTTAAAAACCTTATAGGCCTTGCTTACTTGGGAGTATCCTAGAAAAACTCGCTCTTCAGCCTTAGCCCCAAACTTTATAATGTATTTCTTGTTATTATTGTGTATATTACAGGTACAACCAAATACTTTAAAATAGTTTATTTTAGGTTTCTTCCCTTTGAGCAATTCATAGGGAGTCTTGTTCTTTAGTTTGTGAATTAAGCTCATGTTCATGACATAATTTGCTGTGTTGATAGCCTCTGCCCAAAAGGTTAGGGGCATGTAAGCATCTGCAAGCAATGTACCTGCAGCTTCAATGAGTGTCCTATTTTTCCTTTCAGCTACCCCATTTTGTTGGGGAGTTCTAGGAGTTGAGAAGCAATGTCTGATACCTTCCTTCTCACAGAACTCATGCATAAGATGAGACTCAAACTCTATGTCATGATCACTTCTGATCAATGCAACATGAGTAGAGAACTCAATCTGTATGGTCCTGAGAAAATCTGTAGGACCTTGAATATATCTGACTTTGATCTCAGAAAGAATACCCAACTGAACCTGGAGAAGTCATCCACTATAACCAAAGTGTAGGATTTCCCTCCTAGGCTTTGTACAACAATGGGTCCAAAGAGATCCAAATGTAGCAAGTACAAAATCCTAGGTGAATCACTCTTATTAACAGATTTAAAACTAGTTTTTGTTTGCTTGCCTAATTGACAAGCCCTGCAGAGACCTTCCTTCTTGTAGGGACCAGAAGGTAGACCTCTAACAAGGTTGTACTTAGATAGCCTAGCAATGTTTTTCAGATTTACATGACCTAGTCTTTTGTGTCATAAGTCATTCTGATTACTAGTTAAGTTAAGTAAACAGATATCAGTTTTGGCAGAGAGAAAATTTACTAAGTATATGTTACCTTGTCTACTTCCAGTTAAAATTGTTTGGTTATTTTTATCAATAATAGAACAAGTGGATGTGTTAAAGTATACCTGATAACCATCATCACATAACTGACTTATGGAGATGAAGTTATGCTTGAGTCCACTTACATATGTCACCTTTTTGAATGTGACAACTCCTATACTCACTTCTTCAAATCCTTCTAACTGACCACATTTGGAGTCACCAAAGATAACTTTTGGCCCCATCTTGGACTTGTAGTTGATTATGATGTCCTTGTTGTCAGTCATGTGTTTAGAGTAGCCACTGTCCAGGTTCCAAGTTTGATTTACCCCTGGACAATTCTTCACCTGCAATAGAAAACAGTTAATAGTTTTTGACCCAGGTTACCTTAGGTCCTTTGTATGTCTGATAAGAAACACTGGAAATAATAGAGAATTCAGGTTGGGATTTATATCCTAGGGGGTGATATATCCTAAGTGGGATGATCCAGTCAGCTAGTGGATTAAATGGTTTCTTAGGAATATGTGAGTTGCTGTTACAGTTTTGATTAAGTCTTCCTGGGTTTGACGAATTGTTGTAAGTTCGTCGACCTAAGAACTAGGTTCGTCGACCTGAGTCTAGAGAACAGTCTGGACTTAGAATTCTGAAGGTGGAATCCAAGGATCGTCGATCTGGACTGAAGTTCGCCGAGCTCAGCTCAGAGAATATTTCTTTAAGATCGTCGAGCTGAGAATGACTATCGTCGACCTGAGTTTGACGAACGTCGAACTCATTTTACTTAGTCTCTTGAGAAATCTCTGAATCTTGAGGAAAACTTTATGTCTTGAGTCTCTGGCAGTCTGATGTTGGCTTAACCATGTGATGTTGACTCTTAGGACTTGACCTAGATTCTAGGACACAACTTTGACCCTGGCTATACATGTTGGGTCACATCATCCTAAGTTAGTGAACCTAGCCCAAATCAAACTAGGGATCCAACAAGTTACACAAAGAGCTCAGGAAACTCAGCTCGCACGGTCTGCTCTCGCTCCCATGTTAGCTCCTCAAGGCCGCAATTGTCCCACTAGACTTTGACCATCCCGATCGTATTGTTCCGCAACTATTTATCGGCACGATCCTCGATCCGAATGGGCCTAACCTTCGTCGTTATCCCATACTCCACCGGCACACGATCATTCTCGATCACTTGAGCTGGATCTTTGACGGCTTTCCGAAGTACCGAGATGTGAAACAAATCATGTAATCCACCCAAGTCTGCCAAAAGAGTTAGCCAATATGCAGCTTCCCCAATTCGCTCTACCACTTCAAATGGACCAAGATATCTCGGACTCAACTTCTTCAGACGCCAAATCCAGGATACGCCTTTGAAGGGTTTGATCTTCAGATAGACCCAATCGCCCACCGCGAACTCCATATTCCGGCGCTTGGCATTGTAGTATTTTGCTTGACGATCCTGGGTTATCGGTAGACGCTCCCGGATAGTGCGTATTGTCGAGTTCGCTTCTTCGACTTCGTTATGCCTATACACTTTGGATTCGCCTGCTTCTGCCCAAGCCAATGGTGTACGACACTTCCGACCATACAAAGCTTCAAACAGTGTCATATCGATGCTCGCTTGGTAGCTATTATTGTAGGCAAACTCCACCAGATAGAGATGATCTTCCCATCTCTTCCCAAAGTCCAGGGCGCACATGCGGAGAATATCTTCCATCGTTCTATTGGTTCTCTCAGTTTGGCCATCTGAAAGGTCGTACTGAACATCAACTTCGCGCCCAACAGCTGATGGACTAGCCTTCAATCATTCGATGTGAACCGCCCATCTCGATCACTTATGATGCTCCGAGGAACACCGTGTAGCCGTACAATCTGTTCAACATACAGCTTTGCCAAACTTTCTACGGAATTGTCCCATTTGTTCGGAAGGAAGTACGCCACCTTTGTTAGCCGGTCTACAATCACCCAGATTGAATCATTCCCGCGCTGAGATCTCGGCAACCCATGCAAAAAAATCCATTGAAATATCATCGAACTTCCATTCCGAAATCGGTAACGACTTCAAGAAACCGCCAGGCTTCTGGCATTCTACCTTCACCAAAGCACAAGTTTGGCATTTGGTCATATAATGAGCGACATCTTTCTTCAGTCCTAGCCACCAGAACAACTTCTTCATGTCTCTGAACATCTTTGTGCTCCCAGGGTGAATTGAGTACTTTGTATAGTGAGCTTCGTACATCAACTCTTCTCGTAACTTACCCAAACTCGGGACGCACAAACGGCCCTCCATCCGTAAAAGGTTGTCATACCAGGAGAATTTTCCCTCTGGCCCGTCCTTGGCATAGCGTTGGAGACTCTCATCCAGCTCTGTTGCTCGTCGAACCCTGTCCACAAGGTCACACTACACCTCCGTCCAGTTCAAATAGGCATCGGCTATAGAATTTTTGTCAAAACAAGAAATCTCTAACGCTTCCAACTCCTGGATTAGACGTTCATCGTGCCTCTGTAACAAACTTGCCCTTGTCGGAGCCCTCCGACTCAAGGCATCAGCGACCACATTTCTCTTCCCGGAGTATAATGAATCACAAAGGTGTAGTCCCCAAGGAACTCCGGCCACCTTCGTTGTCGCATATTCAAGTTCTTCTGCTCCAACAAATACTTTAAGCTCTTGTGGTCCGTATAGATATTCACTTTCACGCCATACATATAATGCCTCCATAACTTCAGTGCAAAGATCACCGCCGCCAACTCTAAGTCGTGGACGGGATAATTTTGCTCATGCACCTTCAACTGGCGTGATCCATAAGCAATCACTTTTCCATTTTGTAGAAGAACGCAGCCTAAGCCGCTTCCTGAAGTATCACTATAGATCTCGAATATGTCGGTACCACATGGCGATATCAACACCGGTGATGTGGTCAACCGACTCTTCAGCTCTTTAAAATCTCGCGCACACTCCGGCGTCCAAACGAACTTCTGATCCTTTCTCGTCAGAGGCAAAGCAATCCGCGAGAATTTTTCCACAAACTGTCTATAGTAACCCGTCAGTCAAAGGAAGCTCCTGATTTCGGCCACTGAAGACAACATTGGCCACTCATGTATGGCCCTTATCTTTGCTGGATCCACTGTTATGCCCTCTCCACTTACCACATGGCCCAGAAAAGCCACCGACGATAGCCAAAACTCGCACTTTGAGAACTTGACATAAAGCTTATTCTTTCTCAAAGTATGCAACACCAACCGCAAGTGGTTTTCATGATCGGCTTTCGATGTCGAGTACACCAGGATATCATCAATGAACACAATCACGAACAAGTCCAGGTACTCTCGGAACGTTCAGTGCATCAGGTCCATAAACACTGATGGCGCATTGCACAGTCCAAACGGCATTACCGTGAACTCATAATGCCTGTAACGTGTTCCAAATGCGGTCTTGGGATTGTCATCTTCCCGAATCCTCAACTAGTAATAACTAGACTTCAAATCAAACTTGGAATAGACGGTTGACCCCACCAGCTAATCAAACAACTCATCAATTCGTGGAATCGGATACTTGTTCTTCTCTGTCATCTTATTCAGTTCGCGGTAGTCAATACATAACTGTAAACCACCGTCCTTCTTTTTCACAAACAGAACAGGCGCGCTCCAAGGTGACATTCTTGGGCGTATATAACCCTGCTCCAGCAACTCTTGCAGTTGGATCTTCAACTCTGCCATTTCCTTTGGCGCAATGCGATATGGCGAGCGGGCCACAGGTTTCGCACCTGGCACCAACTCAATCGTGAAGTCAATCTCTCGTTGGGGTGGTAGCCCAGGGAGATCCTTGGGAAACATATCTGCAAATTCCGATACAATCGGAACATCACTCGCACTGGCCTTGGGCTCAACAGCCTGAATCAGCGTGAAGTAGCACTCCGCGCCCTTTCGAACAACCTTGACGACTTGGAGTGCAGACATTAACGTCCCGCCCACTCCTCGCATACCCGCGAACTTTGTCTCCTGCTCGGTATTCTGGCCCAATGTGATCTCTTTGGCATTACAATCAATCATGGCATGATGCTTCGTGAGCTAATCCATACCGAAGATCACGTCGAATTCCGATAGCGGCAATACAGATGCAGTCAAACAGAAATCCCGACTTCCTATTTGCACCGCCACATCGCAAGCCTTATCAGCAAGCATCAAACAACCATTCGGTAACACCACCCCGACGCTATCTATCTTTACACGACTATGTATCCCAAGTTAAGCTATGAAGTCTTTAGACAGAAAAGAATGTGAAGAACCTGTATCAAATAGTGCTCGAGCCAGCGTGTTCCAAATCATCACAAAGCCTGTGACAACCATGTCACACACACAAGCCGCATACAAAGATGCAATAAACAAAGCATGCAATAAGCAAAGTAATCAATAACTTAACGTGTACCTGTGACGACATCACGCTGCTTAATGGCCTCCTGCAGGCCAAGGTTGTAGACTCGGGGCTGCGCCTAGGAGGCAGAGGACTCCACCACCGCCTTTCCCTTCTCAACATAGGACGCTCCCGCCTTCTTTTCTCCCTTCGGCGGAACAACCCGACAGTCACGAGCAATATGCCCCACTCGTCTACAAATAAAGCACGCACAAGTTTCTGGCCTTGACGTGGCCCCCAATGTTGCACCTGATGCAACCATAGAAGGAGCTTGTCCAGTCTACTTGGACCTCTTTCCATATGTCTTATTATATTATGATTTCCCAGGTCGGGGTGCCTTGAACTCCGGCTTTGTTACAGCCAAGGCCCACTTCCCTTGCACCCTCTTCATATCCTTTTCCAGCGCGCACACAGTGTCCACCAACGCCTGAAAGCCTTGGTTCACTGAACTAGAAAGCGGGAATCGCAATTCATCCCGCAATCCTTCATAGAACCGATTAGTCTTCCTCTGCTCATCGGCGATGATCGAACCCGTATACCGTCCCAACCTCGTGAACTCATGTAGGTAAGATTCAACACTGCCTTCTCCTTGGTTTAGCCTTTGGAACTCGTTCTCCATGGCAATGCATTGTGCCGCCTGGAGGTGCTTTGCCAGGAACAGTCGGGAGAATTCCTCAATCGATACTTGTGTTAACGGCCTCCCCACTAAGTGGTGTAGTTTCATCTCATCCCGCCATAAACGCGCCTCTCCTCCCAGTAAGAAGGTGGCTAAGGTGACCTTATGATCATCCTCCATCCCAATCGCCGTCATTATCCGCTTGACGTGCGACAACCAGTTCTCTGCCTGCATTGGGGATCCCACACCCGAAAACGTAGGCAGGTTAAAGCTCATGAACTGCTTCAACTGCCTTGTAGCTGCTCGAGGATTCACAGCCTCAATAGGTTCTAACCTTTCCGACACATGTTCGGGCCTCAATGTCGGTTGTGCTTGAATCATGGCAAACAGGGCCTCAGCAACTAATCACACAGTTTCTGCAGAAGGCGGAGGTGTAGGCACCTCAGCTGGTGTCGTACTCTCGTCAGAACGCTGGGGCTCCGACTGCCCAGCGCCACTTCGAGTCACCTATAGGTGAACAATACACACACATTAGCAACCTAGCACAAGCAATCACCACAAAATAGGAACATACAGGTTCCTAAAACACATGTATTTGCATTCCTAAGTGGACATTCAAGAGTTAATTAGTGTTAATGCGGTTCGCACGTACACGTGCTCGCCACCCCCACAAAAGAATTCGACCACGAATTCGAAAGGAAAAGACCGAGACAGCTGATACCAAAAATGTAACGACTCCATTCGTTCATATATTATATAATAGAAGTTCCGGCCGGGGCCCCACAATATATACCACAAAATAGGTGGCAAAGTCACGGAGTGATACTAGAGTTGCGCATCCTAACACAAAACATTCTAGCGGAAGCTTATAACACGACACTGAACTCCAAACATGAATGTCCACCATATAAAAATCCACATTTATATATCACAGGAATGTTCACCAAATACATAGTTAATTGGCCTTATGGCCTTACAAGTCCTTTTACAACAGTGGCACCCAAATATTGGCGCGTAGGACAGCCACATATAACAAAACACAGCATTTTAAGCATAGCCTTCAAGGGCTAGCGGCAGCAGCAGCAACATTAGGGACTTCAGCCTTTATGTGTCCCGCTTGGTTCTCCAGCACCTGTATAGGGACAGCCCACCCAACGGTGGCAAACAAGGCAATGGTCAGCATTCAACTGACCAATTTATAACAACCCTACCCCTTTCCCGGGGCAATGGTATTCCTTCCCTGCAGGCATAGCATTTCACAGGCAGATATATATATATATATATATATATATATATATATATATATATATATATATATATATATATATATATATATATATATATATATATATATATATATATATTCATACATTATGCTCTCACGCACATACATTCCACCATCAGCCATACGGCCCGACGATCCGTGCACTCAGGGCATATTCTTGGTGTATCGGCGAACTAGTTGCCCACCACCGAATCAGGGTCGCAACCCAACGGTAAAACATTGAGCATTTACTCCATGGCGTGCAGTCGGAGATTGTAGTCTTAATGACCTGGGATTGGCCCGTAGCCCCATATGGTGTCGTAGCGCGCAGGCCTAAGACTCTCGCTGTGCATTTCTGCCAAATGCCAATTCATCCAGACACCCATGGCAGACAACCATAACGCGGATACAGTTCAGCCTTTATCTGTTGCTCAAATCATTAGTTCTATAACCAGACTAACGCGGGTCGGTAACCCCTTGTCCGTTTAGCAAATAACCATAATGTCCTCGCAGGACAAGCTTCACAATCACAGGTTAGCTAGGTGTCACACTCAATGATAGTGACAGAACTCATGTTCCATCCCTAGCTTTAACCATTTGTGGGTATTTTCCTGGGCTTTCCTACTAGTACTTCCTACTACTACCCTTCACAGGCACAACCCAGCAAGCAGCACAAGCATCAAGGGTATTTTCCTGGCTTATCACGCCAGTACTTCCTGCTACTACCCTTCACAGGTAGCACCCATGAACATCAAGCATTACAAGGGTATTTCCTGGACTTTCAATCCAGTACTTCCTGTTACTACCCTTCACAGGTACAACCCGTTCAGCACAAGCATTATACGGGTATTTTCCTGGACAACCACTCCAGTACTTCCTGTTACTGTCCTTCACAGGTTTAACCCATCGACTCCTAAACTACACGTTTATCACCGAGTCTTCTCTGGTGCGTATATGCAACATCACCAATTCAGACCAACCTGTCCAGATGGGCTTCACACAGCATGCCTATTCTGTACTCCATTTCTGGATCTATATGCCAAATGAGTGGGGATTCCATGAATCAACCCAAGAGACTCCCAAAACAAGCCACCCTCTGGTGAGGGAATCATATACACATGCCAAAAAGGAAGCCTTCACATGGCTAGGAAGAAATGTCATTGACATTGAAGACCGCTTCGGAGCCATGGACTTTTAATTGGCTAAAAAGGACCGCAGTGGCTTTGCCTCCACAATGCTAGCTTCGTATCTCGAAACGGAACTCCACAGCTCCGCCGGTGGCCGGCTCTCCTCCTCCTCCTTCGCCCTCTCTCTAGGATGGTAGAAAAATGATGGCCAAGGCTAGAATGAGAATATCTTTCTCATTCTTGGCCTTAAGGACATAGGGAGGATCCAGAGCCATTAGATCCCAGCTGAGAAAATGGACGGCCGTGATTTTGCCACAAAAGGCTATTATTTACCTGACACGGCCTGTGACATGCCCGTGTCACAGGTCGTGTACCTTAAGTGGCACACAACCAACTCATCCAGACCACTACACGCTCATGTGACACGCCCGTGTCACGGGCCGTGTCGCCTGACACGCCTTCAGACACTCCCGTGTCTGTGGCCGTGTACATCAGGCTACACAAAACCAACTTCAACCCGATCGGGACACGGCCAGTGACACGCCTGTGCCACAGGACGTGTACCCTAAGACATACTCGTGTCATGCCCGTGTTCACCAGGCCTCAATGCCTTGGGCACATCCAGCAAAGGACATGGCCTGTGACACGCCTGTGTCACAGGCCGTGTGCCCATACACGGCAATAGACACGCCCCAGCTCAACTTCGTTGAACTGACTTCGTCGACCAGAGGAGGACACGGCCTCTGACATGCCCGTGTCAGATGGCGTGTTACCTTATTTTTTTCTTAGAATGAACTTTCGTTGAACTCTCGCCGGCTGCTCACCCGAGCAGGACACGCCCTGGGACACGCCAGTGTCCCAGGCCGTGTCACACAACTTTTTCCCAATCTTGGGATTTGGGGTGTTAAAGTACGAACATGTGATTTCTTACGCTTCAAGACAGTTAAAGAAGAATGAGATAAATTAACCAGTGCATGATTTGGAATTTGGTGCAGTGGTGTTTGCCTTAAAGGTTTGGAGACACTATTTATACGGAGTTCACTGCGAGATCTTTTTGGACCACAAGAATTTGAAGTATGTTTATACTCAGAAGGATTTGAATTTAAGGCAGCGGTGGTGGCTATAATTTTTGTGTGATTACGAGTTTACATTGAACTACCACCTCAAAAAAGTAAACTCTGTAGCTAATGCATTGAGCAGAAAAGTACCAGAGTCGAGCCTTGAGTCTCGGATGATGAGTATGGAATTGGCTAGAGTGCTCAAGGAGATGGAGACCATGTTGGTGTGTAAGGATCATTATGAGAAGTATAATAGGTAGTTAGCTACCATGAGTATAGTTTATGACATTTGAGATAGAATTCGGGCATAGCAAGGGAAGGATGCTGCTCTGGCCCCTATGATAAAATCGATAGAGAAAGGTTCGGCTGAATGGTATGACTTTAAGGAGGGCCTCTTTCATTTCCATGGCAGACTTTATATTCCCCGAGCGGTAGAATTTGGGAAGATATTATAAGAGAGGCCCAATGCACCAAGTATTCGGTACACCCTGGAATTGCCAAAATGTACATTGACTTGAATAGGACCATGTTTTCATCGGGGATGAAGAAGGATGTCATATATTATGTTACACACTGTGAGGCTTGTCAGAAGGTGAAGGTGGAGTGCAGGAGCCCTAGAGGATATTTACAATCTTTGCCCATTCCGAAGTGGAAATTTGAGGATATCTCCATGGATTTTATTCATGGTCTTCCCCGATCATGATCAGGGAATGACTCAGTTTGGGTAATTGTGGATCGATCAATGAAGGTCGCCAGGTTCATCCTAATGAGAAAAGAGGCGTGTGTGGATATTCTAGTGCGTATCTTCGTGGAGCAGTTTGTGCGGTACCACGGGGTGCCTAAGACAATTGTCTCTGACCGTGAAGGATGTTTCACTTCCATGGAATGGAAGGCAGTTCAAGCATATATGAGCTCTCGCCTTACCTTTAGTATAACTTTTCATCCTCAGACGGACTACCAGTCTGAGAGGACCATTAGAACCATGGAAGATATTTTGATGTTATGTGTGTTGGATATAGGAGAGCCATGGGAAAGTCTCTTACCATTAGTGGAGTTTTCATACAATAACAATCATCACGCTAGCATCTGAATGTCTCCCTACGAAGCACTATATGGGAGGAGGTGTAGAACTTTGTTATCATGGGTGCAAGGCGAAGATGCAAAGACTTTGGGAGTGGAATATATAGATGATACTGATGCTTTGGTCAGATTGATACGAGATTGCATGTTGGAAGCTCAGAGTCGGCAGGAAAAATACTATGATGTGAAACACCAGATGGTGGAGTTTCAAGTGGGTGACAAGGTGTTCTTGAAGATCTGACCAATGCATGGAGTATCACAAGTGAGTGTTAGTAAGAAGCTCAGCCCGAGGTACGTGGGGCCTTATGTTATATTGGAAAGGATCCGCCTTTTAGCCTATCAACTGGAGCTACCACCAGAGCTAGAAAATTTGCACGATGTCTTCTACGTGTCGCCGCTTTGGAAAGCACTCATACGTCCCGATTAGCATATCACCGCTACAGTTGGGACGGTATCAATGGATAGGTTTGTCCAACTAGAGCCGGTCCGGATAGTGGACACCGAGATAAGGAACTTGCATCAAAATAGTGTTCCGTTGGTGAAGGTCCAGTGGTCTAATCGCAGAAAAGAGGAATACACTTGGGAGCCGGTGGATTTGATCTGGAGCTGTTTCCCCAGGGTACATTTTTAAAAACATACTTTACTTTTCATGCTTTACATTTCCCATAGACTTAGCCTGATTTTGTGGACGAAATCTTTTATTTTATTTATAGGATTTGTAACGTCCCAATTCGCGCTAGACCTCTAGTGTGAATTTTTCAAGTTAGGAGAGTGGACTTGGGCTTAGGGTGCATTGGTGGGCAGTCTTGCACCTGAGCCGGGGGAAGTACCGACCCGACATTATGTTTGGATACTACCGCGCGGCGGTAGTAGGTACTGCATGGAGGTAGCAGATTGAGAGGAGTCGACTCGATATTCGTTGAGTGCTATCGCGCGGCGGTAGCTGACTTAACTATTAGCATATGGCTCGGTAAACAATCGCCTGGCGGTAACGATACCACCGGCGATAGCCCCGCTGAATTCTTGTCATGGCGCTCGGCAAAATAACGTGCGGCGGTAGAAGGGTACCGCGTGGAGGTAGCTCCCTGTTCAGGAAACCTGATGAGTCCGATATTTATAAGGTTTTTCGGACTCATCTGGGCTTGTTTTCTCACTCGTGCACCGCATTTCAGCCGGTAATCAGTTATATTTTCTTCGTTCGGTCATTGACCACATTGTGCATTATTCTGGCCCAAGGGTGTGCAATTGCGCATTCTGTTGTTGGGGGTATGCACATGGTGCTCCCCATGGCTCTTTCTGTTTGGTTTTGTTTGCATTCTGGTGCTGGGAGCTTTTGCTCCAGCTTGGTTTTATTACTATGCAGGTAGTCGGGACGTCCCAGATTCCATTTCCAGGTCCTGTGTAAAATGCACGGTCGTGCGAATTTATTCACGGACGGTTTGAGATTAATCGTGCGTTATACACAGTAATTCTGGGGGTGTCTATGGTTACCCGTGCATTTTGTTCCCGCACGGTTTTGGCCAAACCGTGTGAGAAGGAATCGTACGGTTTGCATATATTTCTCTGAATTTCAGCTTTCTGGGGTTAATCATGTGTTTCCTTCACGCACGGGCATATGCGCCCATGCGCGAGTAAAATGCATGGTTCCCCTGTATTATCTTGTTTTCTTGCACTCCGTGTTTACCCGTGTGATTTCCTTCACGCACGGGCGAAAGTGCTCGTGCGCGAGTAAAACTGCACGGGTCAACGCATCTTCATCCGCAAGCTTGGCCCGGAAGTTAATAACGCACGGTTAGCGCACGGTCATGCGTCAAACCGTGCGTGACTATTTTCTGACCTGCTTCTATTTAAGCGCAGATTTTCCTCCATAAAGAAGATTTTTTTCCGCAATTCCTCCCGCCGTTTTAGGGCAAAGCTCCGTCATTCCACCTCCGCCCTCCATCTTCCACTAAGGAGAGAAGCCCCGGCCAAGCTCGTGAAGCCTACATCTTGTCGGCGCTTGCTCTCAGCCTCCTTCATCTTTTAAGCTCCATTTCAAGTTTGATGCCGTAACTAATAAGCAAAGGGAAGCTTTCAACCTTCTTCCGCATCGTGACACGAGGAAGACGGGTCCATTGGAAGGTAGTGACAACGTTCTCTACCCTGGACGTAGTTGAGGACCGTGCTTGGATGCAGATTGACAACCCGTCGATTCATTCCGCGACCCCTCGATGAGCCTTCGGATTCGGTCGATCTCTTGACTTGTTCTTGCTCTCTTGTTGAATACGTGTGTTTAAATCTGTTTATGTTGATGATGTGCACTTCAGTTGTAAATATTATTTGTTTCAGGTCTATGTGAACTTGTTTTGTTTTACCACTTTAGTTGCTTGAGTATCGCCCGCATTTCCATCAGCCACCACACCTGGTTCTCCCGCTTTAGTGATTGCTAGAGGTGTGCGTAGCGAAGAGGTACTCTCGACCCTCATTCCGCCGTTCTCACCTCCTTATCTGCAAGTCTACTCTTCCATCTGCCCAGCGATTCGGTGCATAGCAAGCCTAGTCTTCCATCCCTCCTGGCGAAGCATCGCATCGTGGCGTTGCATATGAGTAGTTTATTAGTGTTTTACTTTCTTTTTCCGCAACAATCAAAACTCCCTTCGTTAACTCCGACATAAGCACTTCAATCTCAAGTCCACCTCAAAATTAACTCCACCTTATTGTGTTCCTTGAGAGATCGATACTTGGGTACATTCGCCCATTTTATATTACTTGTGCGACCGGTACACTTGTCATTCAATGCATCAAGTTTTTGGCGTCGTTGCCGGGGAACACAGTTGTGTGAGTTTTTGGAGAGAGAGATGAGAGATAGATGTCCTTTTCCATTTGTACATTGCATGTTTCTTTTTTGCTTTACTTTTTAGAATTTGTTGCTTATTTCTCTTTGTATCCCTTTTCTGATTTTTAGTAGAAAGTGGGTCCGTGTTATTTTTATTCTAGTGTGTAGCACCCTTTCGGTAAATATTTTTGTTCACGATGTATTCCGTATCCGAGTGCCATCTCTATGACACTTTGCGCCGATACATCGACGCCATGGCTGTTTTAAATGTTGGGCATTGTATTCGATGTTTGTTATGTCAAGGTATATGCCATATGGTGAAGGATTGCCCTCGCTTGTGCGAGCCTTCTCCCTCTGAGGGCGTGTGTGCAGCAACCTCCTGTTCACGGAAGACTGTTGTGGATAGGCTTATCAGGGTGTTGCCTGGCCCATACACTGACATCGCTCATCTGGCTCGTTCTTTACCCATTGAGATTACCGAAGAATATCTCGCTGCTTACAGATCCTTCATGGGTCCCTCGCTCCCTTTTTACGAGCTTCCCTTGAGTGAAGACGATCACTCTGGTGTTAGCCAGCAAAAAGAGGATCGGGAATCCATGGGCGCTCCTGTATGGGACGTAGAGATTATTCCCGTTGACGGGGTGGTGTCTATGAATGATTTTGTGATGGGGCCTTCTCAGGGTCGGTGGTACCTCTCGTGGATGCCCCTGTTCTCTTTGCTCTAAGATAGTCCCGCTGTCAAGATTTCACTAGCCAGCAGGGCCGGTGGTACCTCTCGAGGACCCTAAGTCTTACCTACCCCGAGGCCGTCTCGTCACCCAGGCTCCCATTAGTTGTCATGACAGGACCCCTCAGGGTAGTCGAGTCTTCCCTAACCCGAGGTCGTCTCGTCACTCAGGCTCCCATTAGCTGACATAACAAGACCCCTCGGGGTAGTCGAGTCTTCCCTACCCCGAGGCCGTCTCGTCATCCAGGCTCCCATTAGCTGGCATGACAGGTTGACCCCTCGGGGTAGTCGAGTCTTCGCTACCCTGAGGTCATCTTATCACCCAGGCTCCCATTAGCTGGCATCCCCTCGGGGTGGTCGAGTGTTTCTTACCCCGAGGCCGTCTCGTCACTCAGGCTCCTATTAGCTGGTTTGGTATGTTGACCCCTCTGGGTTGGATGTTTTTTACTCAGAGTGGCTAAGTATCTTTGTAACCGCGCAAGAAAATTACACTCAGCGAATATGTTGTGTTAGATGTTTTCTTTCAGAGCTTGTGCCAACCTCGAAAAGAGCGGGGATTGTGTACAACCTCGTATTCACATAGTGGGGGTCCTCCCAGCAGGTGCAGGACCAGCTATGAGTTTTTAAGCTTTTGGAGAAGTTTTGCACTCTTGGTGGCCAATTTAGGACTAGCCCTTGTAATATACTAGTAGGGGGAGGAAAAATCTGCCTCCCCCCAGTGGCCCCTTTTTGGGGGGGCGGGTGAGACAAGTTGACTGACACCCGCCCCGACCTGATAGGTGCAAGGTGGGAACAACAGGACCGGTTGGAGGCCAGAACCCCGCCCCCTGCACTCTTGCCCCGGGCGGTCAGCTCGCGAGGGCGAGAGCGGCCTGAGGCCAGGCTCTCATTATAATGCCCTGAAACTCAAAAGAGCGACGGGTGGCATTTCAAGCCAAGTTTGGAATTTGGCATGGGTCATACAGCCTGAGACACGGGAGTATCCCAGGGCGTGTCGTGCTCGGGTCGACGATCTGGCCGAGAGGTCGACGAATTTTGGAGTCGACGATCGTCGAGCAGCGAACACGACTTGAGACATGGGCGTGTCCTAGGGCGTGTCGTGCTCGGGTGAACGATCTGGCCGAGAGGTCGTGGAATTTTGGATTCGACGATCATCGAGCAGTGAACACGACATGAGACGCGGGCATGTCCCAAGCCGTGTCATTCACGGGTTAAAGTCAGGCTGTGGCGTAGCTGTTGCACGGGATCGGCACACAGGCCGTGTCGGGTAGACACGGGCATGTCAAATGGGACACGGGCGTGTCTAAGACCCGTGTTCTTCTCGGGTTGGTGTTGGTCCTGTGTCGATGGAGTAACACGACACAGTACATGTCCCAGATTTTGGATTTCAAGTCCGGATCGTGGCCGTCCGTTTCCTTATTTTGGGATCCGACGGCTGGGGGTTGTTCCTGCTAGGATATACCCGGGAATAGGATTTCAAAGCCCTCATTTCTCTTACTCAATCTCTTTCTAAAGTTCTAGAGAGAGTGGAGAGCAAGGAAGAATAAGGAGGCTAGATCCGGTCACCAGCGGAGCTTCAGAGCTTCAAATCGCAAGCCGACTTCGGATCTACGGAGGCGAGGAGATTGCGGTGCTTTTCATCTGCATACATTTCCATGGCGCCAAGTAAAAATGCTAGAATAACGATTCTCATCCTAGGATATGTAAAGTCCTCTTTTCCTTTGCATAGGAAGCCCGCTCTCGCGAGTTTGCGGTGAGTTTGAGGCGTTCCTTCGGGTAGACATGAATAGTCCCCGTTATGTACATGTAGAGTACGTAATCGAGGAAGGACATAGGCATGATGTGTGAAGCCTACCCGGATAAGTTGGTCTGGATCGGTGATGTTGCATTTCATGAATGGTCGGAGAAGACTCCGCGCAAATGGTTGTTTTTTGGGTTTTCTACGCAGTAGATTGCAACAGGGAGCCTTGGGGACTAACTCCAAGGTGAACCCAGAAAACTGGGCAGATGCGTGATTCTGCCAACATGGTGGCTTGGGAGCCAACTTGAACATAATCGGGTTATGTAAAGTGTGTGATGGAAACGCGACTCAGAGAGGTTTGACTCGCGCATATGGCTTAAATTGACGTTACGGTGTGAGCAATAGGCCAGGCGGAACTGTACCTGCTCTATGTCGTTCGGTGGGAGTCGTTAGCATAGATGAGGGTCTTCGGCGTTCTATGGCTTAAATTGACGTGACTCATGCCGGGAAGACAAAAATGCTCGCAAGATTGGCCGTCCTAGTGGCGGTGGTGAGACCGAGACGTCTATGGCTTAAATTGATGTTACGTTGACCGGTTCACCGAGAATGTGCCCTAAGAGCACGGGGTGTGAGGCTGTGTGTGCCCATGCCTGTGATGAATTGTTTATCTATACTGCTTGGTTATGCTAACAAAGTGCAGGGAAAGGAGCATCGCCGCCCCGAGTTTGGGGGCGGGATCATTATAATTTGGTCAGCATAGCTGACCATTGCTTTTGTTTGCCACCGTACGATGGATTGTTGCTTGCAGGTGGTGTGGAGCCGAGCGGGAAATAGCGGGCCAAAGCCCAAGTTGCTGAGTCGGCCATCGAAGGCCAAATTTTGAGTGTTGTGTTTTATTTTTGTGTGACCGGCCTGCGTGCCGTGGTATAGAAGACACATTTTATTCGAGTAAACAATTGTAAGGCCTTAAGGCTATTGTACTTGTGTATTGTACTTCATTCCTATTGGGTTTTGTAGTGGACATTCATGCTTGTGGCTGGGTTCTTTAATTTGCAACTTTTAATAATTGCTTCTGCTAGAATGACTCTGTGTAGGACGTTGGTTATTAGTTGGATAGTTTCCATTGAGTAACCACCCGGTCTGTCTGTGGTATATGGCGTCGGGCCCCGGCCGGACCTACTGCTATATGCTATGTGACGGATAGGGGGTGTTATAATTTGGTATCAAACTACTGGTTTCGGTTAGGCTTAAATGAATTCGTGGACGAGTTCTTTTAAGGGGTGGTGAGCACATGTCTGTGCGTCATCGTTATAACATCAAAAGAACCCATGAATGTCCATTTAGGAATGAAAATACACGTGTTTGAGGAACCTGCGTGTTCCTATAATTGATGTTTGCAATTTTGTTTGGTCGCTTAATGGCGTTTTATACAACTATAGGTGACTAGGAGTGGTGCATGGCCATCAGAACATCCGGTTTCTGAGGATTATAGTACACTTAGTGACGTGCCTGCAACCCTTCCCTCCTCTGAAACCATAAGAATGGTGGTGGAAGCAGTCTTCGCTACGATTGGTGCACAAAATGAAAGACGTGTGCAGTCCCCTATTTTTGAGGTAACTCCAACGCCGGGTGGTGTGGTGGAGCAAGTGGCATTTAAAGGACCTTTGGGTCAGCAGTTGAACATGCTTTTAGTGCAGGGTACGCACTCAGTTGAGGAATATTTGCAAGTGTTTCTGATGATAAGATGCTACCCAGGCTCTGAAGTGGAGAGCGAGCAATCGATGGCCGATAGATTTTATAATGGCCTGCGCGGCGAGTTATGAGTTTTAATGTTAGGACCAAAATTATTGGGATTCCGAGCCTTGGTGGAATCGGCTAGATCTTTGGAAGTAGATTTGGCAAAAGTCAATCGGACGTCGGAGTTCAGTGTACTAGACTCTCCAGATTCTACAAATTCTATATATTGAAGGAGGAGGAACAAGAAGTCTAAAATGTCTACTGGTTAGGTTCCATATGGTTGTTTTAAGTGTGGCAAGGAAGGGCACTTTGCACGAGATTGTCGGAATGGTGCTCAGAAGTTAAAGAAAGGTATGTCAGGAGTAGGTATAGGACAAAGTGTCAGAGATCTGAATCGAATCCAAGGAAGCAAAGACTTGGATATGCAGAAGACAGAGTTCAAAATGTCGAACTCCTCAAAGTATGCGTACCGTAGATGGTATAAGAAGGCTAGGACTTCGGGTCCAGCCCCTTCTTCTGGTGCTTCTGGGGCGACTACGGGTCGAACCCCGGGCGCATGCTTTAATTGTGAAAAGCCGGGGCACTTTGCCCGAGACTGCAGGAGCGGACGTCCCAAGTCCGAGAAGAAGAGCGTTGTCATGATGACAGGTACGGTTTAAAGTCATAACAGTTTAGCTTTAAATACTTGTTGCCCTTGTGCATGTTAGCTTAAAACTGCTTGTGCTAAGCTTTGTTCTGATTTTCAATTAACCCGGCGAGAGCACCGTTCGTTTAGGGAGCTTCGCATTTCCTTTTGACCAAAGGATTTGTATTGTGCGTCGGAGTACCTCCTTCGATGGCAAAAGACAAATTGGATGCATTATTGTCTAATGGTGCTCAATGCGCGCGAGTAGAATCTGTTGTGTTTAGGTGTGGATTGAGAGTCAAGAGTTTGACTTACAAGCGTCATTACTACCGCTAGGGGAACTCGACGTGATCTTTGGTGTGGACTGGCTCTCGGAGCAGCAGACATACATTGATCGAAATCGCAAGGAAGTCAAGTTGGGAACTGGTCGTGAGACGATATTTGTGGGCTTGAAAGGGGTTGAGCATGACGTTGATGTCTACTCTTCAGGTGGTTAAGGCGGTTTGGTGTGATGCCAAACCGGTGATACGCTCTTCGTATCAGCTAGCGCCTAAGGAGATGGCGGAGCTGAAAGTGCAACTTCAAGAGTTGTTGGAGCAAGGTTATGTGCGTCCAAGTTCTTTGCCTTGGAGCGCATCGGTCCTTTTTGTGAAGAAAAAGGACGGAAGCTTGAGACAATGTATCGATTATCGAGAGTTGAATAAGCTAACGAAAAAGAACAAGTACCCAATCCCAAGGATTGATAATCTATTCAATCAGTTAGTCGGGTCATCGGTGTACTCTAAATTGCATCTCAAGTCTGGTTACTATCAGCTGAGAATAAGGGAGAGTGATATCCTTAAGACAGCGTTCAGTACAAGATATGAGCATTACGAGTTTACGGTCATGCCGTTTGGGCTGACTAATGCGCCGCCAGTGTTCATGGATTTGATGAACATGACTTTCAGGGAGTACTTGGACCATTTTGTGATCGTCTTCATCGACGATATATTGGTGTACTTGTAATGTGAGGAGAATCACTTCAAGCATCTGTATTTGGTGCTGGAGACGCTGAGGAGGAATCAATTGTACGCCAAGTTCTCCAAATGCGAGTTTTGGTTGTCCTCAGTGGCGTTCCTTGGTCATATAGTAAGTGGAGAGGGCATCATGGTGGATCCAACGAAGATTGTTGCGATACGAGAGTGCCCTGTGCTGTCTTCGGTAGTGGAAGTCTGGAGCTTTCTGGGGCTTGCCGGCTATTACATGCGCTTTGTGGAGAACTTCTCGCGGATAACGTTACCCCTCATGACTTTGACGAGGAAAGAGCAGAAGTTCGTTTGGACGCCAGAGTGCGCACGAGCTTTTGAGGAGTTGAAGTGTCGGTTGACTACGGCGCCTGTGCTGAGCTCGCCAAGTGGGGCCGAAGGTTTTGAGATCTATAGCGATGCTTCGGGCAGTGGCTTGGGTTGTGTGCTACTACAGCATGGTAGTGTGATAATGTATGGCTTGAGACAGCTGAAAGTGCACGAGTGGTATTATCTGGTCCATGACTTGGAGTTAGCGACCGTGATTTTTGCCTTGAAGTTGTGGAGGCACTACTTGTATGGGGTGAAGGTCGATATTTATACCGACCACAAGAGCTTGCGATACTTGTTGGATCAGAAAGATCTAAACATGCGATAGAGGAGATGGATGTAGTTCCTGGGGGACTACTTGTTCAAAATTCACTATGTGCCTGGGAAAGGCAATGCAGTTGCGGACGCGTTGAGCCGCAGGGCCCCAGCTCAAGCCAATTGGCTGTCGGTCCATGACGAGCGATTGGTTCGGGAGTTGGAGGCGTTGGAGATCTCTTGCGTAGAGAGGCAATAAAGTGCAGAAGCGCTATTGAACTGGACGGAAGTTCAGTGTGACCTGGCTGATCGGATTTGGCAAGCTTTGGATTAGGATGGCCGCATGAAGCAACTCATGGTTGAGGTTTTGGATGGGTCAAATTCCCAATTTGTTGTTGAGGATGGATTGTTATGGAAAGAAGGTCGTCTGTGCATCCTAAACGCGGGAAATTTGCGGGTGGAATTGTTCTACGAGGCGCATCATACCAAGTACTCGATTCAGCCGGGGAGCACGGGGATGTATCGCAATGTGAAGAAATTGTTCTGGTGGCCAGGACTTAAGAAGGTTGTGGCACTATACGTGATGAAGTGTCAAACATGCGCCTTGATGAAGACAGAGTGCCAAAAGCTGGGAGGATTCTTGAAGTCCTTGCCTATTCCGGAGTGGAAGTTTGACGACATTACTATGGACTTTGTGCACGGGTTGCCAAGGTCGCAGAAGGGAAACAACGCCATCTGGGTGATCGTGGATCGTTTGACAAAAGTGTCGCACTTCATTCCGCATAGGAAGGATGATTCCGTGGAAAAACTGGCGAAGTTATATGTGGATAATATTATACGGCTTCACGGTGTGCCCCACAACATCGTGAGTGACCGAGATGGGCGGTTCACGTCCAATGATCGGAGGTTGGTGCAGCAGATGTTGGGAACAAAGCTGAGTTTCAGCACAGCCTTCCATCCGCAGACGGATGGTCAGACCGAGAGGGTCAATAAGACGATGTAAGACATGCTTCGCATGTGCGTCCTGGATTTCGAGAAGCATTGGGAAGATCACCTATACTTGGTGGAGTTTGCGTACAATAATAACTACCAGGCGAGCATTCAAATGGCGCCCTTCGAGGCCCTTTATGATAGAAGATGTCGCACGCCGTTGTCTTTGTTGGAAACGGGTGAGTCAAAGTTGTACAAGCGCCAAGAGGTGGAAGATGCAACGTCGTTGGTTCGAACGATTCGAGAAAGGTTGCTATCGCTTAGGACCGCCAGACTAAGTACTATAATGCCAAGCATATGAACGTGGAGTTCACTGTTTGCGATTGGGTGTACTTGAAGATTAAGTCGTTCAAGGGTGTCTCGCGGGTACGGCCATTGAAGAAGCTAAGCCCGAGGTACCTTGGACCGTTTGAGGTTCTGGAGCGGATTGGTGAAGCAACTTATCGTTTGAGGCTATCTGTGGAGCTTAGTGGTCTGCATAATGTATTCCATATATCAGTGCTGCGGAAGGCGGTGCAACAACCTTCGAAATTGATTGCAGTCGATCAAGTGCCGGTCGATAATGGGTTGACAACGAAGGTCAAACCCGTTCGAATTGAGGACTCAGAAGTTAAGCGGCTACGCAACAAAGAGATCAGGATGGTCAAGGTCCGATGAGACAATTACGGTCGGGAGGAGCTCTCTTGGGAGCGAGTGCAAACCATGCTTGAGGAGTACCCGGAGTTATTTCACTCGGGTACCGTTTAAGTTTTGTTTTATCTTTCCTTTATAATTTCGGGACAAAATTCTTTTAAGAGGGTGAGAGTTGTAACGCCCCGAAACTCAAAAGAGCAACGGGTGGCATTTCGAGCCAAGTTTGGAATTTGGCAGGGGACACACGGCCTGAGACACGGGCGTGTCCCAGGGCGTGACGTGCTCGGGTCAACGATCTGTCCGAGAGGTCGACGAATTTTGGAGTCGATGATCGTCGAGCAGCGAACACGGCCACAGACACGGGCGTGTCCCAGGGCGTGTCGTGCTCGGGTCAACAATCTGTTCGAGAGGTCGATGAATTTTGGAGTCGACAATCGTCGAGCAACGAACACGGCCTGCGACACGGGCGTGTCCCAGGTCATGTCCTTCACGGGTTAAAGCCAGGATGTGGCGTGGTTGTTACACGGGGTCGGCACACGGGCCATGTCGGGTAGACACGGGCGTGTCAAATAGGACACGGGCGTGTCCAAGACCCATGTTCTTCTCGGGTTGGTGTTGGCCCTATGTCGATGGAGTAACACGACACAGTACACGGCCGTGTTCTGGATGACACGGGCGTGTCAAGTTTGACACGGGCGTGTCGGGTGCCCGTGTTCTTTTCGGGACGCGTCGATTTCGACGGAGAATGGGGAACACAGCCCTGGACACGGACGTGTCACAGGCCGTGTTCGGCCCAGATTTTGGATTTCAAGTCCGGATCGTGGCCGTCCATTTCCTTCTTTTGGGATCCGACGACCGGGGGTTGTTCCTGCTGGGATATACGCGGGAATAGGGTTTCAAAGCCCTCATTTCTCTTACTCAATCTCTTTCTAAAGTTCTAGAGAGAGGGGAGAGCAAGGAAGAATGAGGCTAGATCCGGTGACCAGCGGAGATTCAGAGCTCCAAATCGCAAGCCGACTTCAGATCTACGGAGGCGAGGAGATTGCGGTGCTTTTCATCCGCATACATTTCCATGGCGCCAAGGAAAAATGCTAGGGTAATGAATCTCATCCTAGGACATGTGAAGTCCTCTTTTCCTTTGCATAGGAAGCCCGCTCTCGCGAGTTTGCGGTGAGTTTGTGGTGTTCCTTCGGGTAGACAATAGTCCCCATTATGTACATGTAGAGTCCGTAATCGAGGACGTACATAGACATGATGTGTGAAGCCTACCCAGACAAGTTGGTCTGGATCGGTGATGTTGCATTGCATGAATGGCCGGAGAAGACTCCGCGCAAATGGTTTTTTCGGGTTTTCTAAGTGGTAGATTGCAACAGGCAGCCTTGGGGACTAACTCCAAGGTGCACCCAGAAAACTGGGCAGATGCGTGATTTTGCCAACATGGTGGCATGGGAGCCAACTTGAACATAACTGGATTATATAAAGTGTGTGATGGAAACGGGACTCGGAGAGGTTTGACCCGCGCATATGGCTTAAATTGACGTGGCGGTGTGAGCAACGGGTCAGGCGGAACTATACCCGCTCTATGTCGGTCGGTGGGAGCCGTTGGCATAGATGAGGGTCTTCGGCGTTCTATGCCTTAAATTGACGTGACCCATGCCGGGAAGACAAAAATGTTCGCAAGATTGGCCGTCCTAGTGGCGGTGGTGAGACCGAGACGTCTATGGCTTAAATTGACGTGACGTTGACCGGCTCACCGAGAATGTGCCCTGAGAGCACGGGGTGTGAGGCCGTGTGTGCCCATGCCTGTGATGAAGTATTTATCTATACTGCTTGGTTATGCTAACAAAGTGCAGGTAAAGGATCATCGTCGCCCCGAGTTTGCGAGCAGGATCGTCATTATTTGGTCAGCATAGCTGACCGTTGCTTTTGTTTGCCACCGTGCGGTGGATTGTTGCTCGCAGGTGGTGCGGAGCCGAGCGGTAAATAGCGGGCTAAAGCCCACGTTGCTGAGTCGGCCCTCGAAGGCCAAATTTTGAGTGTTTACTTGTTTTATTCATGTGTGACCAGCCTGCGTGCCGTGGTATGAAAGACACATTTTATTCGAGTAAATAATTGTAAGGCTTTAAGTCCATTGTACTTGTGTATTGTACTTCATTCCTATTGGGTTTTGTAGTGGACATTCATGTTTATGGTTGTGTTCTTTAATTTGCAACTTTTAATAATTGCTTCCGCTAGAATGACTCTGTGTAGGACGCTGGTTATTAGTTGGATGGTTTCCATTAAGTAACCACCCGGTCTGTCTGTGGTATATGACGTCGGGCCCCGGCCGGACCTACTGCTATATGCTATGTGACGGATAGGGGGTGTTATACTCGTCCCGGGCGGCTAGCTCGTGGGGGCGAGAGCGGCCTGCGGCCAGGCTCTCGCCCCGGGCAGTCAGCTCAGGCCAGGCTCTCGCCCTGGGCGGCTAGCTCGCGGGGTCGAGAGCGGCCTGCGGCCAGGCTCTCGCCCCGGGCGGTCAGCTCGCGGGGGCGAGAGCGGCCTGCGACCCAGCTCTCGCCCCGGGCGGCTAGCTCGCGGGGGCGAGAGCGGCCTGCGGCCAGGTTCTCGCCCTGGGCGGCTAGCTCGCGGGGGCAAGTACAGCCTGCTGCCAGGCTCCTTACTCGGGCGGGTAGCTCTTCGACGGGGGTCACTTGCTCGTCTCGGGTGCCCAAGGAGATGGCGGGTATGGCTCCTCCCGCCTTTGTATCTCTTTTGGCCATGCTTTTACCGTTATACCCTCGAGGTGGAATTACCTCTTTACCCCCCGGTGTGGATGTTTTCTATTGGTCCAATGCCTTTTTGTCCTAGGGGTATTTGTGACATTTTGGTCCATAGACTTGGAAAAACTATAAATAGACCCCCTTGGGTACCTTTGGAGAGTGAGATTTTTTTTCGGCTTCCTCCTCCTTAGGCTTCTGCTTGGTTGAGTGAGAGAGCTCTCTAAGATACCCAGCTCAGCCATTGGTGAAGGAGGGGAAGTGGTCTTGTGACCTTCCGGGTATGTGGTAGGACCTCCACGCTAAAACCGAGGGTCTGTTCCTAGTTTACCAAGTCTTTGGTCTGTGACGTTCCCCCAATTCAGGTATTGGGCTAAATAAGAAAATTGCAGTCCTTGGAAAGACCTTTCCAGTGAATGGTTATACGTTTTCATAGGAGCTTCGTAGCTCCGGGAATGTCTAGTCAAAGTTACTGCATAGTAACACTTAAGTGCACATTGTTTTCGGGTTAGTGTATAATAGGATCTGTACTCGGTGGAAAGATCGTAGCAGGATGCTGTTGAGGTTTGGGTGAACTTAGCATATATGTAATCGTGATGAACAAATGGTTGATGGAATTTGGTTGTATAAAGAATTATTCATGAAAACCGGTAAATTGACCACTTGGTGATAATACGTGAATGTGCAACTTATAGTGTGTTATCATGCTTGGAAAATATTTGAAGTGTCATTACAGTGTTGTGATAAACATATGGAAGCGAAATTGTTCGTGAATGCTTGATTATAATGATGGAATCTGGTGAGGTAACTCTCATGACCATGAAATATGTGGAATTGTGATCTCAAGTCTATGATGGGGCAATTAGTATAGTCCAATGCTTAGAGTTGTCTCCCTACGGGTAGCAATGCGGGATTGGTATGTGGTATAAGGTGGCTTGCTTCCTGTGTAAATAATGAACCCTTAAGTGTTGGGAACGCGAAAATGCTAAAGGGTTGTACATGCGTGTGTGTTGGACCGCACTGGTTTGGTATAATGATAAGGGACTCGGTTGGAGCCCTTGTATGTTTAATGGAATGCCTATGTGAAATTGTATGCAGTGTGAGTTGATATGCGGTGTCATAATCCCGGGTTAAGAATAGTGTAGTAGGTCTACGGGCTCGCCAGTCGTCACACCGACAGGAGTTTACAGATAGACTTTGGACGATTGGCCTTGGTCCTCAGTACTTTTTCCCGGGGCACCTTCCGTACCAAGTGGACGGTTGGCCTTGGTCCTCGGTGCTTTTTCCAGGGGCACCTTCTGTGCCAAGTGGATGGTTGGTCTTGGTTCTCGGTGCTTTTTCCCGGGGCACCTTCCGTGTCACGATGATTGGGCTGGGGGCTCTTGGTGCACATCTACCCGAGACCCCTTCTGAGTCGTAGTACGCAGGGAGCTCCGCTATTGTGTTCTTAGCATTGAGACTTACGGAGGCCTAAGCTAGGTAGTGTGGGTGTCCGCCTAGTAGTGGAACGCCCGTTTCACTGTCACCGTCTGACCACGACGGATGGTGCCTGAGAGGTTAACTACTTGCTCGAAAAGTGGGAATTAAAGACTGTGTCGACATAGCAGTGTGCATATGTGTGAGCATGAGTGAGTCATCATATTGCATTCATAACATTGTATTTCACCGCATAAGATCCTTATCATATAAGTTTGTATGAACACTCTTATATGATAAGTTACTTTACTGTTAAGCCGACCCTTAACTTATAAATATGTATGAATATTTTTATTATTTAAGTTACTTTCCTGTTGTAGAATAATAAGCTGTGATTGAATGATTAAACACTTATATATTTGTTAGAGTAGAATGTTGGTTACATTGATATACAGTATTGCTACTACTACTATTCATGATATGCACAAATACACAATTTGCTTGTACTTACTGCTTATATATATATATATATCTTTATATTTATATTTTATAAAGATGTATATTCAAATCTGGACTGGAATCCACTTTTCATCTAGGCCATTTAA
This sequence comes from Platanthera guangdongensis, assembly GCA_039583875.1. Taxonomy (NCBI): domain Eukaryota; kingdom Viridiplantae; phylum Streptophyta; class Magnoliopsida; order Asparagales; family Orchidaceae; genus Platanthera; species Platanthera guangdongensis. Next base: position 117,531,847 of record CM077154.1, on the reverse strand, counting down.
TATAAACCGCATAACACATCAGGGCCATCCAACCAACAACAGTTTGAAACGGATTCCAAAAAATTAAGGGTCTGTTTGGCTCGCTGTTTTGGGTCCATTCCAGCAAAACCGGGCCGGTAATGTACCCGCAAGCTATGTTTGATTGGAGTCGTTTTAAACCGATCAAGGGCAAAACTCTCGCCCTTTGACGCTTGAGGAAGGAGCATCAGCGCGCTGTCTGCAACCCGCCGTTCTCAGAGTCTTCTCTCCTCCTTCGCGGGAAACAAGCGGTCGAGCCTTCGCGCAGATATTTTCCCCTTCGTCCATCCGCAACCACCGCCGTTCAGATTTTCCGGCCTTCCAGCATCCTTCAGCGTCGTTCTTCCTCCATCGCGGTGAACCCTAGCGGCGTTCTTCCTCTAGAGCCGCCGGTCCTCAACAATCATCTTCCTCCATTGTCGATCTACCTCTTCTCCAGTCCGGGCTTTGGTATGATAACGAACATTTCAGGTTTAGGGCTTCATTTTTGTTCAGATTTGGTTTTTGTTGCTCAACTTTTTCACAAGGCACAGCCTTAATAACTTATGTTTCCCCTCTTTTTAGTTCTCTGCACATTGGGATAATAGATTTAATAGCTGAATTAGGATTTTTGAATAAATACTCTCTTCCACTAAAAAACCTCAAATCCCTCGATTGGGAAAATCTGAGCCTTGGAATCCTTGGTAAACTGAAATTTCTCTAACTTTTTCTAATTACCCTTACCTTGCTTCAGTGCTTACTCGTGATTTGTTTGGTGAAACTGAGCTACATTTTTTATATTATTGATCTTCCAAATGCAAGTGCGTCCAATCTGCTCTGCTGACTTCTGTATATAGTATGATACAGTTGGTAATTTCTTTTAGATGAAATAAACTGGTACCCTCTAAATCGAAGGAGCTCTTAGATTAGGATCTTCTAAAGCAGTTACTTTTAACAGAATTTTGAAATTTGGATTGACCCCTCAGAGTATCGAAGAAAAATTACTACAATGTTGAACCAATATTTGTAGCAGAAAATGCAGGTTTGTCTTCGTACCAACACGGTGACATTCAGCACTATAAAGTAAAAATAATGGCTTGTTTGCCACTGCTTCAGAGGTAAATAGGAGAAGTAGATCCACGGATGCAAAGGTAAACCACACAACAATCATTATTCAAGCACAAAATTGAATACGTCAATGATCCTACTCCCGAGAGTTTCAGATTTTAGAACTTTTATGAGAATAATTGTAGAGATTTGTAGGCACAATTGATTTTCCCTGAGCTTTTTTCACGATTTAATTGTCGGAGGATGTTGTAAAGCCGAGATATAGAAAAAGGAAGCCATTTCTAATGTAGACAGCCATTTCTACCGATGTGATAATGATGAGAGCTTTGTATACCCTCATGCGCGCCTGATTAGGAAAGGGGTACAAATGGCAAGTAACTCAAGGAGGGAGAACAATGAAATTGGCCGGGGTGGAAGGAGTGAATCAAGTCAAATGTCGGCATTGCGTGACTCCATTGCCGAACAACTTTACGAAGCAGTCGAAAATTGAGTCTGAATATGCTGCATTTTATTTAAGTTGTATGTGTTTTATTTTTAATGTTTGGCGTTCTAACTGCCACCGAAATGGAGTTTTGCCCAAACAGAAAAATTATTTTACAGTTTTGAACCAGATTGCAAACGGAGGTTATCCAAACACAAACTCAGTTTTGAAAATACAGTTTTGAAAATACAGTTTAGAATCTCAGTTTTGAACTGCTCTCTTTTAAAACGGCACCGGTATCCCAAACAGACCCTAATTAGGTTATTTTTCCCCACTATACTACCGCCCGCCGTCTACACGGAAGACACCCCCGTTAACTTTGTTTCGCAATCCACTTTATCCCTCAACCTTGCGTCCGCCTTTTACCCCCGCAAAGTTCAAACCCGCACTGCAAGGGATCATCCGCCCGCCGTTCTCACAATCTCCGACCCTCTCACTCTCCCGCTGGTAGGTCATCCCGCTGCTGTGTTTCCTATTCCATCCTAATCGCGTTGGTTCACGGCGAGATCCGCCGGTGACTTCCCCTTCCATGGCGATCTCCCAGTTCGCTCTTCCAGTACGATCTTCTACGCCAGCATCTTCTATGGGTAACCCTTCTTCTTCATCTTGCTTCCCTTCCTCTTTCGCTCTATAGCTCTGTTTGTTTCCCGCGTGCGCTTGACTGGCCGGCCAGCAACTACAGGTAGCTGCCTCTGAAGTTTTCTAGCTGGCCGGTGTTCACCTCTGCAATTTACTCCAGGTAGACTGCCGCCGATCCTCCTTTTAAAACATTGCTCGCGCTGCAAGAGATCCTCCTTTTACTCCAGGTAGACCTCCAGCCTCTTCTCTATGTTTTCAAACAGGTAGACTGTCGCCGATCCTCCTTTTAAAATATTGCTCGCGCTGCAAGGGATCCTCCTTTTACTCCAGGTAGACCTCCAGCCTTTTCTCTATGTTTTCAAACATTTCTCGAAGCTACTCTCTCTGTTTTCCAGGTAGACTGCCGCCGATCAAGAGAGGGGATCCGGGACTGACTGCCACCAGACGTTTGAGCCGTATCCCCCTCAATCCTGCACCTGTCTTCCTCCCGCCATAGGTCATCCCGTCACTAGCTCATCTCTCCATTCTCCATCCTCTCTCTGCTGCGAAACGCTGGCTGAAAGCTTCCCCCAACCTTGCTCCTCGACGACGACATATCCCACACAAAATCCAAAAGAAAAAGCTCACTCACATCTCTCCCCCTTGACGGAACACTCCAGTTCACCCCTGCCTCTCCTCTACTCTAAATCACAAACAAGTTAGTTTGCATGCTGCCTCTCCTACTCCAGTTCAGCCCTCCCGGTAAGCTCGATCCTCCCGGTAAGGAACTTTCTTGCCACGCCTTCTCAAACCTCCCCGTTTTAGGGCTCGGATTTCACCAACCCTCTTCCTTATTTTCAACATCCATAGGTGTTTTTATGCCGCCATCCAGGCCTGCAAGGGGAGCTTTGCCATGAGTGTGCGCCTTCATTCAGTTGTCCGATCATTGCTGGTAACCTTTCTATTTTCCTTCCTGTCTTCATTTTCTTCTTCATTTGTTCGTCTTCATTTTCTTCTTCATTTGTTCGTCTTCCTTTTTGTTTATCTTCTCTGATTCACATCCTATGCCTTACATGCTTCAGTACTCCTGTCTCTGTCTTTTGTGGTTACATTATTTCATTCATCTATGCAAATCCCTATGAACATTCCAGAAGCTATGAGATTTTATTGTCTTCTGTTTTTTGTGGTTAGTACGTTAGCAACTATAAGATTCTGTTTTTGTATGTTCTCCAGTGACAAACGTAAATCATGCTCCTAATGTCAGAATAAGCTCTTGCGGCCTTCTTTCTCAGATTTTTTGTGCGATTTTCTCTCAGATTTTTTTGCGATTTCTTCTGGTGTTCTTAATCTCAAAATAAGCCTCTTCTCAAATTTTTTTTCTCAGATTCTCTTTTTCTCAGTTACTGTTTTCATTTTTTTTGTTTTTAGATCATGTCTTTTCAGCGTTATTTTGTGGTTTTATGGGCATTGTTAAGGTCGTCATGGGAATGAAATCGAGCTCAATTTGTTGAAGGATTAGCTGTTGAGCCTCATGAAACTGTATATACTCTGTTTTGAAAAGCAAGTGAGTTTCATGATTGAAGAGCAATAGATTGTGAGTAGGCTTTATATATATTCTCATTTATAATATACGCATGACATGAGTTTCATGGTTGGAGAAGCAAGTGAGTTCTCTCCATAAGGACTGTCTTACTTCCTTGCTCTAATATCCTGTACAACATTTTATTCCTAAAGTGTATGTAAAATGCTTTACAGGTAAGCATGTTTAGATAAGTGATTTGTAATTTAAAATAAAGCTGTTATTTATTCCCTAAATGTATGTAAAATGCATAAAACATAGAGGATATAGGAGAAGCTATAGAAACCTTTTGAAGTTCTTCAAGGCTGTCTGGATCAGTGGTAGAGCAAGTTCCACCTATGGGCACTTTTTGAGCAAATTTTACATATCATCCAAGTAACTAATGAAATATCATACATCAACGGCAGCTATTGCAGGTATCAATTTTGGGATTCATTGCAATTTTTGGTATCAATTTTGATTTTTGGTATCAGTTTGTGGTGTTTAAGTTGGATAATTTTGGAGCATGTTGCCAAAGTTCAATGGAAATTTATTTTTTCTATGTGAGTTTAATGGAGCATGTTGCAGAATTTTGGATAAATATGTTGCAGAATTTTGGATAAATATGTTGCCGAATTTTGGATAAATTTGTGGTGCTCACTTTGGCTAAATGTACACTTATTTTGGGTTTTCAAAGGCGTTCTCTACCTCTTCATCTTTCAAGTTTTGCATTGGAGATAGTTGATTTGTGTTGCAGGTGAGCTAGAATAATTAATTGATTTTTCAACTCCTTAATGTGCTCTACCTCTTCATCTATCAAGTTTCGGGTTTTCCCATTACCGTCATGCTCTCAAGTCTACAAAAATTCATTCTTCAACTCCTTAATGTGCTGCTAGCCCGATAGTTCATGTATTTTTTTTAAATGAGCACAAATTGTTACTCATGACCATCTAAATGATAGGAGCACAAATTATTTTAAATGAGCACTATTACCATCTAAATGATAGGATGCAATGCAAACTTTAAATGACTTTGAGAAACTTAAGAACAACTCAAATAATTTATAACAGATAGAAACGTAAAAAACTTAGTAGTAAGTAGAGGCAGTATGGAGTCATCGAAGGTGCGCTGATTCTTGCGGAAAACTAACATGTTGAATTTTGAGTACTCAACTGTTAGAGTATGCATATTATTTTGTATGACATTGCAAGGTATGCATATTATTTTGTATGACATTTCTCAGTTTTTCTCATATGTGACCGATATACCTTGCAATCAAGGCCTTAACCTGTTGCTTTCTATTTTTTGTATTTATCATTCAGGAAAAAGATGCTGGGAGGCAATATTGCTAGCTTCAGTCCAGGTATCATTCACTATTTTAATTTCCTGCATACGTTATTGTTAGAAGATTCATAATTTTGTAGAAGATTCATAATTTATTGCTTCAATTTCACTGCCTGCAATCTTATTGCTTCAATTTCACTGTCTTCAATTCCACTGATTCACAATATTTGTCTGACTAGGCTACAACAAAACTGCATATAAAGAGAAATTTAATGGTTGCATGTTGTTATTAGATTTTTTTTTGAGAGCTAAATATAATATTGGTTTCAACAAAGATATTCGATCAACCTAGAGTCATACGATTAGCGTGCTACTGGCGTAGCCCGTCGTAGGTGATTAGCAGAGAATGAACAAAGCCCGCTAAGAGTAGCTCATATGCGGGCGCAACCTGCTCGATGCGCCCGCTCGAATGCGGGCACATCCCGCTAGAACGCGGGTGAAGCCCGCTAAAAGTCAGCGAACCTAATTTATAGTTCGTCATTGACATCCAAGTGCAATAGTCTAATGGAATTTTTGGTTATCAAATCTAATTTATGATTTTTGGTCATAAAGCCAGTGTGATAACTCATATGCGGGCGCAGCCCGCTAAGAGCCAACGAGCACGGGCGTGACTCAGCGTCGCCGGCCGGGTATTGTCGCGCCTTGATGCGGACGCAACCGACATTAATGTGGGTGCAGCTTGCAGCGACCTGTTAAGGGCAGGCGAAGCCTGCCGTCACCGGCTGAGTACTGTGGCGCATAGCCATAGGGGCGGAGCCCCGTGTCGGTCACTCGTATATATATATTGTACCATTGCTCCTTTTACCGTCGGTGCCTAAGAGTCGCTGAGGGAGCGGATGTGATAGCCATTTAGTCTTTATGACTAATAGTTGTTACGTCTTCCATTTTAGGAGGAAACCCCGCAGATAAAGCTGCTGTAGGTTGTGCAGGAGGGCAGCCAAGCCAGGACGACAGGGCCTGATACGACGTTACCTTCGCTGCCGTCAGTTACAGATGTGAGTTTTGAGGGACTCATGATTGTAGCCCTTTGGGCAATTTTTGTACTCTGTTTGAACTCGTATGTTTGTGTGGATTTTGACTTCAGTATATTCTTTATGTTGTGCTGGCATGGATGATATTGGTTTAGCCGGCAGGATAGGCGTCTTGTGGAACAGGATAGCCCATGTGCTAACGCTACCGCAAGGCGGATGTTCTGGGCATAAGACTCCCCTCGGCTGTGTCTTGTGTTCCGGGAGGGGGGTATTATATTTGGTGGCGTGACTTTGCTTCTTGCAGATGATGCAACTTAGGCCAGTGGGTGATAGTTCTTTATTTTTTGAAAACTCTCCGTTTCCAGGTCTCTTCTATTTTGAGTTTTGAAAGTTTTTATGGTCGTTTACCTTCTTCTTCTCCTTGGGTTTGTTTTTAAAAAACTTTTTTGTTTGGAAAGCTTTTTCTAAACCTGCGTTCTCATAGAGAAATAAGTCTTCATGGGATTGAATAGACCCAATCAATTCAGTCACAAACATTAATTCAATGTCATGTGATTCCATGATTGCCGAAATACAAGATAATAACGTTTGGTCAAAGATTAAAGAATTTTTTCTACGATCTGAGATTCATCCAAAACTCCACCTAGAGCTCTAATCTGGTTTGCAATGCTGGTTAGTTTTGCAAAAATATTCTTGTAATGTTTCTCCCTCCATCATCATTGCATCAAATTGACGTCTAAGAGTTTGGATTTTAATTGGAAGTACCTTTTTGTTCCCTGTGTATTCATTTTCATGCCGCAGCCACGCTTCATTAGAGGTTTTGGATCCCATGATTCTTGGGTAAATATTTATGGAGACCTTGCAAGATAAGGTGTAATGCTAATGCATCATTCTTGCTGTCTTCTTTGTTGGGTATGAATGCAACGCCTTATGCTGCTTTTCCTGTCGGGATGCCATCTCGAACAAGCCCCCAAAGATCATGCGATCTCAGAATTGTCCCCATTTTATCTCGTCAATGTTCATAGAGCTCTCCATTGAAAATGAGGATGGAGGAGTGGGTATATGATTGGGTGAAAGTGTTAGATGATGAGACCATGGTAGATGAGATAGAATTCAAAGATTGTTCTTACAACCCAAAGCTCTGATAACATTGTTAGCTGGATTTTACATCTAAGACTGGTTTTTGAATTCCGGCAGGAAATGAAAAGCAAAAGAAATGAGAGGGGAATGATGATTTTATTGCTTACTTGATATTACAATCCATTGGAGACAATTATATATACCTGATACATAACTTTCAAGAAGAAGCGTTACATATTATAAATACATGAATACTAAGCATTACAAATAATTGCTATATCAAAACACTAAACATCATTTCTTAATGCTGATTAATGTTGTATTTAACTTCAATGCAAATTTTTTTTACGTTTGTCACTTCCAGTAGTGAGCGATCCTTGCTATACGACTGACACATAAAAAAGAATTGGGCCGGACAGTTGAAGATGGTATGGTGGAATGTTGGGGCTCAAACTCTTTTCTGGATCCTTAAGCACAACAGAGAAAGGCCAGGAAAATTATTGCCCACATATGGCATTGCCATCTCTGTCTGTTACAAAGAATTTATCATTTATGAGAAGAACCCGTAGGACTTCTAATAAGAAAAAAAATGAGAATTTGAACATTATATCCTGAAACAAAATCATAATGTTTGTCGGATAGAGAGTGCAATAAAAGTTGATGGTGCAAAATGAAAATGAACCTATTTGATAGATCCATGGCGACAATAATAATCCCAAAATATAGGAATAATATACAACATTACGATGGATGTCAGCATCCTGAGAACTTTGATAGGATTGAGAAGCCAACCACGCCGAGGTTGATTCCAGAGAGGGGAACATCCGCGGCCATAAGAGGGTGATTCGAGAGAGGAATATTGCTTGCGGATAGCCGTGCTATCAATGACTTTGAATGTTGTCAGAGGTTGGACACATAAAATTTAAAAATAAATCAAAAGTTGGATTATCTTTTATAATGTTGATTTCTTAAATTTTATGAATTTTGATGATGTTTTATGTTTGTTTTTTCATTTTAATAAAGAACTATATTTGTTAGTATTTAAAAAATAGAAAAAAATATTATTGTGCAAATAGAAATATTATTTGCCGATAATGAATCCTCAAAATAGTTAACCATTAATTTATAATGCTAATATAAGCGTCTAAAAAAATTCTTTGTTTTCAGAAATATAACTTCCCTACTATGTCTAAATTCAAGGAATCCTTCCTTTTTTTGTTCGTCTCTACCGAGAAGAGCTCGAGATTTATACAGTGTCTGCGATCTCGTGAAGCCAGCAGACTGGCATTGAAGATGTCTTCTTACGGTATTTCCCTCGGCATTCTCTTTTTCACTCACCTCACGCGCTTCCAGTCTAGGTGTTTTGACATAAGAATTCAATTATAGAGTCGGACGGATTCCATCAGAGTGAAAATGCCGTCGGATCTAGGGTTCTTGGATATTGAAAAAAGAAATCCCCGGTTTGGTTGAATTCAGTCATACTCCTGGATTTCACTTGATGACAATTGGGGCAATACCGAAGTTTTTTGTCCACAGTATCTCCTTGATTGATTGTTATTTCCTTGTCTAATTTCCTCGGATGGGCTTTGTCAGTTTTCCTGGGTTTGTTAATTCTGATTTGAACCTGATGGAAAAACAAAAACTACTACGAAAATTTCAATTTCCTCAACTTGCAGGCGTTTTTCCGTCTTGGATGAATTTATTAGGAAGCAACCAACTAGGGCAAAGTATGCAACGCAAAGTAACAAACGAAATGACAAGAATACAATAATTTTACATGGAAAACAAGTGGATACCAACATTTAATATACTGTATTAATACAAGTGCAAGATTTTATTCCGAACTTTTTCTAAACGTAAGGATTATAATACTATTAGGGTGCGTTCGTTTCGCAGGAATTGAGATGTAGGAATTGGTTTTGGGCGAAAACCTACGACGCAGAGGAATTGGTTTTGGCAGAAAACCAATTCCTTTGTTCGTTTGCAGCAAGGTTTTCAGTCACAAGAATTGAAGTTTTCATTATTTCTGTTCGTTTGCAGGATGGAATTCGGAGACAGCAATTGTCCGTAATCGGCTGTTGGAAGGTTAGAAGAGCAGCACCAAAATAAATAGCAGAAACGTGCCGGCAGAATATTACGAACAAAGGAATCGCTGAAGCAAAAAAGGTGGAGGCGCTTCTTGGCATTGTATTTACGGGTCGTCGTGAGTATTATCTTCTTCCACAACAACCCAGTAGATAGGATCGCTTACGAACCTGCCAGAGTCGGCGAAGGCGCTTCTTGTCACGACGCTGAAATAGGGAAGGGAACAGGTGAAATAGTGAGAACGACGGAGACGGGATCGGTATTTCTGCACGGCGCTAGAGAAAGAGCGGGATCGATCGCTGCGACGAAGACGATCGAGATCGGGATCACTGGATCGGGTTACAGCGCGGGAAAAGCGATCGGCGGAAGGACGAGGCTGCGAGGTCGGCGAGCTTCTATCCGAAAAGTGCAGAAAACCAACGGGGGAGGGGTAGGTTTTGACCGCATCGTTTTTTTTATTTTTTGAAAACCCATGGGTTTTGGCAGGAAATCCAATTTCTGTCTAAATGTGTTGAAACGAACAGCGAAATTGGAATTGGGACACCGAATTCCAATTCCTTTCTCCAATTCCTGCGAAACGAACACGCCCTTAACTTTATTCGGATGAATATCCAAATACCTCGTCAAGTCTCACTCAAGGCAAATTAACTTCTACCATTAACTTTATTTGGATTACCACTGATAATACAATATTTGATCCACAAACATTTAATTTAAGGAGACGCAAATTAGTTTTGAGGTGAACAAATTTGGGCTTTCTCCTCTTGGATGGCCAAGACTAGAGCGCGCAAGCAAATAAATCCCTACATGTCACAAGCAATCTCAAGACAATATTATGCGACAAGAAATATTCCGTAAGCATTAAACATCCAATCCATGTCACAATATAGAAGTAAAGATAATTCAAACACCACACTATGAAAGACTTACAACCATGAAGATCGGGGGTTGCAGTGGGCAGTAAGTCTGGTGATGGTAGAGGTGTGCCTGATGTCCCAAATTGTTGTCGGGGAGCGTTTCAGCAGGAGGGGGAGCTTGATAAGGAAGGATCGAGGGATTTGGATGTTGTAAGAGGGGGTGGTTGTTATCAAGGTTGTCAGGATCGCGATCCAGATCATAGGATCTTACGATCCACGATCCAGATTTTGTAAATCGATCCTGATTTTGTAAAGCGACCCTCGATCCGACCCTACTATCAGATCCGATCCTACCTTGAAACGATCTCATCTAGGATCTCAATTCTGACAACCTTGGTTGTTATGGGAAATAGGTAGGAGCAGTTGTTGAGGGCTAGCGGCCCATTTTCGAGAGTGGGAGGGAGGTGAGGTGCAGGAAAGGGACAAGCTATTCGCTTCCATGAGCGGAGGGAGGAGAGGTACGAGAAAGGTGGTTGGAGGCTCGTTTCCATGAGCTTGAGGGAGGAGAGGTGTAGGAGTGTTGGGGGCCAGACAACTCGTTTCCGTGAGCTGGAGGGAGGAGGGGTGCGAGAAGGGGGACATGAGGCTCGATTCCTTGGGTTGGATGGAGAATGGTGCGGGAGGGGTAAGGCGGCTCGTTTCCTTGAGCCGGAGGGAGGAGGGGTGCTGGAAGGGGGCATGCTACTTATTTTCGTGAAATGAAGGGAGGAGGGGTGCAGGAAGGGGGTAGGCGACTGGTTTCCGTGATTTGGGGGCAGGATGACAGTGGGGTTACGAGAAAGGGTGGGCTGGTGGAGGAAAGGTGTGATGGTTACCTAAGAGTTGTGACCTAGGGTTGCGGTGTCGACACCACAATGATCACTGGTTTTGGGTTTTCTTTGTTGCCGTGGATCGTGACTTCTAATCCTCCATTGATGTTTGTTCGCTCTTCTTCTCTTTGACTGGATGTTCTTCTCTACCCTATTCAATCTTCTTGGCGATTTGGTTGCCTTTGTTTACATGTCGGAGATTAGTGATTCCGGTACTCCCATGACCCCCGCTGGATCTACCCGGGCTGGTCAAGATCACCTATATTCACAGCTTACCACAATCTGTCTTGATGACGCCAACTATTTGGCTTGGCCCCGCTTTATTACCCTTGCCCTGAAGAGTCGACATCTCTTTGACTACATCAGTGGCATCACCACTGCTCCGACTCCGACTTCTACTGCGTGGCCTAAATGGAAGTCAGAAAATTCTCGTCATGTCACAGCTTATCAACTCCATGCAGGAATCGATTGCACAAAATTATCTCCCTAGATACTGCTGCAGACATATGGAAGCGCACTGAGTCTACCTATTCTCATAAGGGGAATGCGGCCCAAATATTCCCGTTTCACCGCAAAATTAGAAATCTCCGTCAGGGGGATCGTCCTCCTTCAACCTATTACCTTGAGTTCACCCAACTCTATCAGGAGTACAATCATTTTGACTCAGTTATTTGAGTTCCTACATGACTTTCACAGATATTTTGATCATGGTGTGCAATGCAGATGCACTCTTGCTGAAGAATCGCGAAGATAGAAATCGGGTATTTGAGTTTCTACATGGCTTGCACAGAGATTTTGATCAGATTACGGTCTAGATCTTGGGGCGTGTTCCTATTCCCTCACTTCCCGTGGTTTACAATATTGTTCAACAAGAGTTTGATCGACGACAGTCCTAGACCACCTCCAGCCTTCCAGAGGGATCTGCGCTAGTGGCTCATCAATCCCATTTTGACAACAGCGCTCCTCGTGATTTCAAGCCCATGCTGACAGATAAGGATCACCTCACATGTAACTATTGTGGCAAGGCTCGTCATACTCGGGATACTTGTTATAGCCTCTGTGGTTTTCCTCCTCCTATAGGTGGATCGACTTCTCGTGGTGGTCGCGATCGGGGTAGTACTCCAAGTCGATCTCCTCACTCTGCTCATCTGACCGAGACTTCTGATGGTGGTTCTTCTATGTCGTCCTCCTTCTCTATTGAAGAGATGCAGACCCTTCGTCGTTTGATGCACAACCTTACTACTGATCCTGCCGATGCTCCTATACCATCATCTGCTCTTGCCCACACTAGTACGTCGAGTGCCAACTCTGCTTCTACTGGTCCTACACAACCTTCCTACTCAATGCTTCTCTGACGCAGACTCTCGATAATTGCATCACTCTGCGCACCTGATGTGTTATGCATTCTAAAAAGGCCCTAATACATGATATGAGCGGCGTACACATGAAATGTTATGCATCTCATACTACATAACATCGCATGCAATAAGAAAAGAAAAACGTGGTAATGGGCACCCATTTGATGGTGGTTATGCATCTCATACTACATAACCGTCACATGTTGCATCTTATGATAGATCCATATACAAACACATATTATGCATCTCATACTACATAATATGCCTCGTATAATTCTTGTCATGCTATGAGTGAAGTGACTATGCTTCGGCTAAGGCGTACTGATGACACATCGGTGTGTGTATGAAATGTCACTAAACAATTAACACTAACAAGGGAAGGTTGCCCGACCAATTGTCAAGCAACCTCCCTCTGATATCAACTGTCACAACCCGCATTTTCACCGCAAATAATAACTCATCAGAGTAAGGGAAAATGCGCGTCATGATACCACGTCAGCAGGGGATAACTGCAGACTCTCAGGCAGACACCTACTTAAACATGAAGAAAGAATCTATCAGTTATGTTAAGGAAAATCAACTAAGTGCAATAGTTAGCCGTATCCTTCGGCTTAGTGGCTCACTTAGTCCACGAATCAAAATATAGTTATACGCTGCGAAAAAATACTTGTTTAGATTGACTCAAACATCCTATGTGAGTATAAACGTCTCCAAGGACAACTCATGTTATGCAAGACTCTAAATTTTTAATAGTAGTAAGGATAACTTTTACGGTCGCCAAATATAACAAGTTAGAGTTTTTAAATTATGCAGTGCATAAAGTAATAGTAATAGATTTTATTTTTAAAAATACCTAACATGCATTACTAACATAAATCATCCCAGAGAGCAAGCAATCCACATCCACATGTAGAAAAAAAAACTAAACAGCTAGCAAGTATCAAAAGTAACAATACGGTGGGCGTCAACAAACTGACACGAACCCACCCACAGAAAAGTATGTCTGAACCAGTAGCTAATTAAACAACAAACTACCTCGTTGAGACGAGGTAACAACCACGGCCAACACTGCCGCCCAGAAACTCCAAAACTAGCTCTGATATCTGCTACTGCTCTGAACCTGAGACTTTCAAAGACAGAACACCTCAACAAGAAGGAACAAATGATGACAGAAATAAATAAGCCCAATTAAACAAAGGTCAAAGGGGTATCAACCCAAGACCAACAGTACTGAAATAAAATACAAAAAAAGAACAAGTCATCATCATGAAAAAGAACTCTTACGTGATTTGTCACGTACAACAACAGTACACCAGACGCACGAGGCTATAAGGTGACAACATGAATAATTCGTAAGGAAGAAATACAAATCCTTTATTAGGCACCTGTGGTCGACTTTACCCAAAAACACGGGCGAGGTGGTCACTCGTGGACACACTACCCAAAAACACGGGCGAGGTGGTCACTCTTGGACACACCACCCAAAACACGAATATAAAATCCGTCGAACTGCGAGGGAGTCTCATACTCTCCACCATACACCGCAGACATCCAAAAGCCGGGTAGACTTCAACAGGACACTAATGAAGGAAACAACCACTGCGGAGGTGGAATCGTCCACTAACTCCCGCAATCAAGAAACACAAAAAAAACATAACACAAATATCTCGGGATTTGGCTCGATAGATTCTACTTGACATTACCAGATTCAAAACGCGGTTGATCATCCTCTAGGAGCAATTTACAATCCTAGATAAACTCTAACGCGTTTAATAACGAAAGCTAAGGCATTTATAATTATCATTAAGACACATTAGGAACGATTAAACATAACCAGACAAGATCGAACTTACCATGACAAATCCTTACAACACCATGTGATGTTGAAACGATTAATTATAACAGTAATTTGGAAGAATAAGCGCAGAAAATTTAAAGACATGAAAATATAACCGTTACCATCAAATCGGACAAGGAGAAACGAGGGGAAACCACCACTTACCTTGATTTAACCGGAAAAGTCCACTGAATCACTCCACGTCATAGATCGGGGCAAAAGGATGCGGGAGGAGTTGAAATCTGAACAAGAACGGCCGAAAAGGAGGTTAGGGCCGAAAAACTCTAACGAGAAATCTCTAGAAACGGGGAAGATATTACCACGATGACGTAGCTCTCGGCGAGAGCTTTCCAGATCTATACTCGGTTGAAGATTTCGAGCACCAGAGCACCGTCGGCGGCCACCAGAAGAGGTACGGACGGACGACCTATTTCTGACACGCCGCTCTGGTTCGGGAAGAAGAAGAATTTCTCGGTCGGTTTAATGATGAAGAAGAAGAAAGTATTTAAACTCAAACAACAGAAATAAACCGGGTTCAGCAAAAAAACCGGTTTTTCGAGACAGAAGGAACGGGTCACTCGAGTACTAAAAAGGGACTACTCGAGTAGTAAGGTGATTACTCGAGTACTCGAAAGGAACTACTCGAGTAGTAAGGTAACTACTCGAGTACTCGAAAGGAACTACTCGAGTAGTAAGGTAACTACTCGAGTACTCGAAAAGAACGACTCGAGTAGTAAGATCACTACTCGAGTAAAAGAAGAGACCTACTCGAGTACTTAATGCAGCTACTCGAGTACTCGAAAGGAACTACTCGAGTAGTATGGTAACTACTCGAGTACTCAAAAAGAATAACTCGAGTAGTAAGGTAACTACTCGAGTACTCGAAAGGAACTACTCGAGTAGTAAGGTAACTACTTGAGTACTCGAAAAGAACTACTCGAGTGGTAAGGCCCCTACTCGAGTACAAGAAAAGACCTACTCGAGTACTTATTGCAGCTACTCGAGTACTCGAAAGGAACTACTCGAGTAGTAAGGTAACTACTCGAGTACTCGAAAATAACTACTCGAGTAGTAAGGTAACTACTCGAGTACTCGAAAGGAACTACTCGAGTAGTAAGGTAACTACTCGAGTACTCGAAAAGAACTACTCGAGTAGTAAGGTCACTACTCGAGTACAACCGATTATTTGCATGAACAGTACACCTACACGAGGCACATGAATTTCACTCGAGTCAAGCCTTGCATGAAAAACAATTTATTTGTAAATGTAACCTTTTGATCAAACTATACGAATGAATAGTAAAAGATATTTTTGAATAGTACTATAATATTAAAATAATCATAGTTATATATTTTTGAACAAGGAAACTACGAGATCAAAACGGTGGCCCAAACGATCGCTGAATTAAACGAAACTCACGCCGTAGGCGAATACTGACGCTACGAACACAACGACGAAGTCAAAACCAAAATCCGTCGAGCCATTCCCGAGATATTAATCTTCAAAGTATACGGCGAACATAAACAATCCAAAACTTCAATCGCGCGCCGAGACTCCAAAAATGCTCGGATTGCGACGAAACTTGACGAGCAAGTCCAAAGTTACTTAACTTAAATTCCAAAAGCAAAATTTTTCCATACAACAATAATTCGGCCG
Organism: Platanthera guangdongensis; assembly: GCA_039583875.1. Lineage (NCBI taxonomy): Eukaryota > Viridiplantae > Streptophyta > Magnoliopsida > Asparagales > Orchidaceae > Platanthera > Platanthera guangdongensis. Next base: position 117,516,127 of record CM077154.1, on the reverse strand, counting down.
ACTCGACCGCACAGACGCGAATATGCCTTAACGGCATTGCGCCGTCAACTCGACATTAAAAGTAACGCCACGACGTCATAAATATAATGTTGCCCATTCAAACAAAATCATCGAAAAATCGGGGGCATTACAAGCTATGTCGAGAAGAGTGTGAGATAGGTAGATTAATCTTCCAACAAGGCGTTGATAGTCAGTCACGTCTTCAACAGGATCACAATCATCACTTCCAAGATTATGATTCACCTCAATATTTGTATCCGCAAGTCTACAGCCACTCATGTCAGATTGTTCCCGCAAATCAAGGGTGTATTTTCTCTGGGAGAAGAAGATACTCTGTGTAGATCATGATATCTCAATTTTCAAGAAATACTTCAGCTTCACCAGATCATTTATTTCAAACTTCCATGTCAAATTCACGTTCAAAACTTTTACTTCTTCAATATCATTCCCTATTATGACGATATCATCAATATAGATAATGAGAGCAGTTATTAGATTTGTTCTTCATTTAATAAGCAAAGTACGATCAACATAACTTTGTTTGTATCCAAGTGAAATTATGACTTCGTGGAATCGCCAAACCAAGCTCTCGGAGATTACTTCAAACCATAAAGTGCATTTTTTAAACGACACACTTTCCATTCAGATCCGGAAGGGGAAAAACCTAGAGGTATAGACATATTTACCTCTTCATCTAAATTTTCATGAAGGAAAACATTATTCACATCCAATTGGTTAAGTTCCCAACCATTGCACGCAGCATATGATAGCAAAACTCGTATAGAGTTCATTTTTGCGATGGGGACAAACGTCTCTTGATAATCAATTCCAAAAGTTTAAGTATACCATCTTGCAGCCAACCATGTTTTGAATCATTCAACAAAACCTTCAGAGTTCTGCTTTACGGTAAACACCCACTTACAACTGACGACCTTCTTTCCAGTGGAGGATGAGTTAGGTACCAGGTACAATCCTTTTTCAAAGCATTCATTTCCTCAATCATAGCCTCTTTCCATTGTTGATGCCCAAGAGCCTCCTTCCATGTGGATGGGATGGAGACAGAAGCGAGGGAGGAGATGAAAGCTTTGTAGGAAAAAGTTAGAGCCTCATAGGAAACATAACGAGATAGTGGATGTTGGGTGCAAGATCTGTTACCTTTTCGAAGGGCAATGGGAAGTTCAGAAGGATCCATTGATGGAGCTGGCATTGGTGCAGGTGGCGTAGGATGAGCATGTGTGTTATCTCTATTCTGTCTGGTGTACACATATAACTCCTTTTCTTTATAAGGTGGCTCCCCCTGATTGGGAGTCTCAGCAGTAGATGAAATTGTAAATGAGGAATCGGCAAGGGTAGAATAGGTGAGCTCACTTCACCCATATATGTGTGCTCCCCCTGAAGTGAGGGAATGTTATAAGGTTCAGATTCACGAAATGAGATATCCATCGTGACAAAAATCCTTTTAGTCGGGGAATGATAACATTTATACCCCTTCTGAGTGGGAGAATAGTCAATGAACACATATTTAAGAGCCCGAGGGTCAAGCTTGGACCTGCCCAAAGATTTTATATGAGAAGCAGACAACCAAAAGTTTTAGGTGGTAGGGATGTCGGTGTCACCCCTAAGGTAGTAATAAGGGTTTGATGTCCCAGTACTGAAGAGGGTGAGCGATTTATTAGATAGGCAGCCGTGAGAACGACATCCCCCAGTAGTATTTTGGAAGGTTCATAGTGAAGAGTAAGCAGCGAGCCACCTCTAAGAGGTGATGGTTCTTGCGTTCCGCAACTCCATTTTGAGATGAAGAGTGACACACGAGGTTTGATGCAAAGTGTCATGAGCAGCAAGTGTCATGAGCAGCAAGATAGTCCTGCATTGAAGCATTGACATACTTCTGATCATTATCACTACAGAGGATTTTAATATGGGCAAAAAATTGAGTAGAATCCATGGAATGGAAATTTTTGAAGATAGAAGCCACCTCATTTTTAGTTTTCATCAGATAAAAATGCGGGAGAAACAATCAATAAATGTAATAAATCAAAAACATCCAGAAATATAGGCAACAGAGCATGGCCCCGACATATCTCAGAATGAATAATATTAAAAGAAATTGTATAAGGTAATGACACATAATGAACAGGAGTACGATAATGTTTGGCAACAACACAGATGTCACAAATAAAATTTTTAAAACAGGAAGAAGAAAAAACAGGAAATAAACATTTCATGGTCTCAACGGAAGAGTGTCCAAGACGACGATGACAAGTAAGCAAGGTGGAGGACTGCGAAGAGTGGAGAGCTTGCGGTGGCGTAGCCACAGAAGACAAGTCAAACACGTACAGTCCATCATTCATGCTACCAGAGCAAATCACATGCCATGTCTTCAGATCCTGAAAGACACAATGAAAAGGAAAAAAAAGTAACTGAGAAAAAAAGAGAATTAGTCAAATGACTAAAAGAAAGTAGACTACGGGTGAATTTTGAAACATGAACAAATGATAAAGTGAGAAAATAACAAGGAATGGAGCCCTTCCCAGCAATGGAAGAGAAGGACTCATCAGCAATGCTCACTTTATCCCGGCCTGAAAGAGAGGAATAGAATACAAAACCTGAAGCAGCACCAGTAGAAGCAGCACCAGAGAAGGACTCATCAGCAATGCTCACCCAATCGGAGGGTGAGTCGTCAGGTGCGCAGAGTGATGCAATTATCGAGAGTCTGCGTCAGAGCAACGAGACTCAATCAAGGCAATTAGTTGCGATGCAATCGCAAATTTAGTCTTTGTTGTCTGCCGCTCCCGCGCAACAACCTTTAGTGCAAGAGCCTGCCTTGGGCCAAGCCGTGCCCGATACCCCTGTTCCTCTGGTGCCCCCGATGACAATACCACCAGAAATGAATTTCATATCGCACTTCCAGCGGTTGGGACCTCCCACCTACGACGGGAGTGCCGACTTTCTGATTATAGACGATTGGATCATCTTCATCGAAGAGATGTTTTCGTATTCCGGAATTCTAGAAGCCCAGAAGGTCATGATTGCAGCCTATCAGTTAAAAAGCATGGCAAAGAGTTGGTGGTTTCGGGAAAAAGAGGGTCTGAAGGAAGGATGTTCTTGGGAATCTTTTAAGAAGATGCTGCTGAAAAAGTTTCTACCCTCGGTCGAGCAGGACCGTCTGATGAATAACTTCCTGCATTTGAAGCAGAGACAACTCACCGTGAGCGAGTATGAGATTGAGTTTAGCAAACTGAGAAGGTTTGCTCATGATTTGGTAGCTTCTGAGGAGGGTAGAGTGAAGCGTTTCCTTGGGGGACTAAGAAGCGATGTCCAGCAGTTGACATGCGCTTACCGAGCTGAAAGTTATGCTGAAGCAGTGGAAGCCGCTTTGAAAGTGGAGACGATTGAAAACACTAAGAACCGCGGTGCTGCGGTGAGGAAGGAGAAAAGGAAAGGCGTTGAGGATGGCAGCTGCAGGGCATCTGACCTTTCTTTGAAGAAGAAAAGTAAGGAAGTGTGTAGTTTCTGTGGTCGTCCCGGCCACTCTTACGAAAGATGTTTCAAGGGGACTGCCACCCCGAAGCAGCAGCAGGTGCACACCATCTAAGGTGCATCACGTATCTCGCCGACGACATTGGATCCCGAAAACAGACCCCCTGGCTACTCGTCGGGTAATGTCGCGACTGCAGCGGTCGCTCTTCCCTTGCCCAAGCGGGCTCCTTTCTAGCTCGCCTCATTGGCGCTTCTTCTAGCGGTGTCAGACGACGGGGAGAAGTCGCCGTGACTTCGGGGCGCCGAGCGAACCCTGCGAGGATGGTTTGCTTGATCTTCTTCGCGAACTCTTTACATGCGGCCACTGTCACAAACTCGCCACCTCGCGCGGCGTCTCCTCCTCCCGCCGAGTTGCCGACCAACTCTCCTTGCTCGCCACCAATGACCATCTCATTCAACTTCCAAACTTTCCTCCTTGACTGCGATCCACGCTCACCGCACCAAGTGTTGAAGTCAGGAAAAATCCCAACCTCAGAATTCGGACCAAAGCCGCCTAAGGTTATTGGCTTAGAAGCTAGATCAGACGACTATGGTGACTAGAACGAAGAATCAGGTCAAACAGGACCCCAGATTTTGCGGCAGGAAGGTCCCACCATGTACCCGGATGCTCGAAAGGAGCAGCCCATTCTCAACCAAAGATGACCGAACTGGGTACGAGGGAAGGTAGCTGGCAAAGTCGCGAGATTGCGAGTTGCTCTCTATGGAAAAGGAATCCAAAGACCCAGCTAGTATCTCAAAAATAAAGCGCGCGAGTATCCTGCCGAGGATTTCCAGTGCCTCACCTCGTACCCCTGGGGTCCTACTTATAGGCAGATCCAAGGAGGGGGGGGGGGGTCATATTTATACCCCACCCCCTGGCGACTAGGCGACCTCCAGAGGAACTCGCACGGGCTGGGCGAGTATCTCGCCTAGTCTCCTACCTGGCGAGTATGTGAGGAGAGCTCGCCTATACTCGCCCAGGACTTCCGCGATCTTGAATGCTGACTTTGACTCCTGGCTTGACTTGTTGACCTTAACTTCTGCTGACCTGGCTGTGGTAGGACCCACCCTCGACGAATACGAGTTGTACAATTAGTTTATTTATTTTTTATTTGTTTTGATGTATTTTAAGGGGCTAACCCACCGACTAATCATAGCCGTTGTTGGGGATGCCCTAGCTTGTCTTTTCTTATAAATAGGAGTGTTAGAGGTTGAATTGAACCATTGTTGGATTTGGAGAAGAAGCATTCCCGGATTCCAGCGATCCCTCCCCGGTGCCGACGCCGTGGAACCCTAGATGACGACTCCTAGGCCGCCAAACTCCTTCCTAAGATACACCCTACCCCCACCATCGTTTTCCACCTCTCCTCCTCCATATTTAGCCACCGGAATCCCCAAAATCCCCCCCCCCCCAACAGCCGTCGGCCTGCAGTCCAGCAAACTGGCCGAACCCCCCCGGTTTTCCCCTTGTCCACCGCCGCCCCATTGCCTAGAACAGGCCGCCGGCCTGCTGCCAGCCCTCAAGCCCCCTCACCGCCCCTCTCCTAAAAACCGACCCCCCGGAGGCCCGGCCTGCCCTATCCGGCCACTCCTCCCCCTTCCCCTTCGTGGATCCACTTCCCACCGCCCCAAAAACCCTAGATCTATCTTGATCTAGTGCTACCACCCTCCGATCCATTATTTTCCCAATATCCATTATCCCTATAGCCCCAAAAATCCGAGATCAGTCCAGATCTAGGAATCTAGCCGCCCGATCCGTTTTTTCCACTGCACAAACATTCCATTTTTGCCCGGATCCGCTCCTAAATAGCGGATCTACGCACCCCTGGCCCGGATCTACTCACTCGTCGCCGGATCTGCCGTTTTACCATCCGTTACCACCTCTTTCCACCGAGGGCAGCCACCGTCACCGTCGCCTCGCCATCGGTTCCACCTCCAATCGCCCGTCTTTACATCCGACCTTCAAATTTTCCAGTGCCTCGGTTCAGCCCTCTACGTTGTGAGCATTTGTGGTATTGTGTTCTGTGACTTGACATTTTCATTTGGTATTTTATCATATTGTGCTGGAATTATTGTTGCCTAGAAATTGGTCTTCGTATACTAATAATTGCAGGAGGAAGTATTCACCGCACGCTTGCTTAGGCCCTCCGAGCGGAGGAAGCCATTGCCTAATTTGCTAAAAATTAATTATGTGTCTTTATTTCAATTATTTGCGTGCCTTTATTAATTTCATTGCTTATAGTGATTGTCGTTGCCGACCGACGGGCACCTTGCATGTAACATTGCATTACACCCATGCACCTGCACGTAGAGTTGTAGTTTTTGAGCACTACTAGCCTACCCCTACATCACCATAACTTTTAAATATACGCGTGGAGCAATTTATATATTTATGAGTGTTTTTTACAAAAAGTGCTGAACAACAATAAGTTCTTAGACTTATTACCAAACTGAACCTCTCGGCTGTCCTAGAATGATGTGTAAAGCCTCAAATGTTCGAAACTTGTGAGAAAAAAGAAATAATTTATTTTAAAATATAGAAAACTGCAAAGGTAATTTGTGCAGTGAATGTTATTACTATTTTTGTTGCTTTACATTGTTTGAAAGAAGTATTTGTGCTTTACTGAGTAAGCCTTTGGCCATTTGTTTAATATTTCAAGTTGGGTCCTGGACTTTGTAAACCTGGTTGCACTAGGAATATTGTCTTAGATTTAAATTTCTTTGCCTGAGCAAATGTGAATAATTTTCACTTTTTTTCCAGTAGTGTCCAAGCAAAGGGTTGAAATTCTGAACAAGCATGGAGAGAAACTTGTCGGGGTATTGCATTCAACTGGTTCTAAAAATTTAGTGATCTTATGCCATGGATTCCGTTCCACAAAGGTAAAGTACGTTGGAGAATCTATATTTTTTATGAACTGACATATACTATCTATATACAACATAAGCATTTTTTCAGTCCGCTATTATTCTCTCATGCTGATTATTTTCAGTGGACTTTTTTTATTTTTAATTCTTGTTTATCTACATGAATAATTTCATTCCAAATTGAAGTGATGTAAACTCTTGAAATCGGTGTGAGATATAGATGTTTCATAATACAATTTTAACAAACAAAAGGAACTATGCTTTTACTGAATATTTGGAGCTGATTTTTTATTCTCCGCAGATTAAAAAACAAATAAATTTGTTAGGAGGGATAAAAGTCATTTAAAAGACATGCTGTGGATAGGATACAGAAGAAATGGATGCTTGTGTAGCCTAGTGCATCTCCCTTTGGAAATTACACTGGATATAGAACCAAGAGACAGGATTAATATGTATTGCGTCTTTTTTATTGATATCTGTTTTTCTTCAATAATTGAGGCTTCAATAGGCTACTTATTTTGTTCATTGGCATTTCCTGGATCATTTTATCTCCTTTAACTTGCATTACTTTTGTTATGCTCCTTCACACACAGGCACATAGAGACACATATAGATACAAAGATAGAGACACAGAGGGACACAAACACAGACACACAGACACAAAGACACAGACACAAACACAGGCACACGGACACATACAAATATAGACAGACACAGACAGACAAACAGACACAGACAGACATAGACAAACACAGACAGACACAGACAGACACAGATAGACGCAGACACCGACAGACACACAAACACACAGATAGGGGTGCAAGTGGTTTGGTTTGGGCCGGTTTGGACCCAAACCGAAACCAAACCAAAACGGGTCGGTTATTTATTTCCCTAAACCAAACCAAACCTAAAATGATTAGTGTGCTCACGTCCACCAACGAGCACGAACTGATTATGTTAGTGATGACCATCTAGATGGCCCTCAGGAGCCTATAAAGTTCAGCATCGCCAGTGTCACATCACATGTCAAAACCCTTATAGTTTTCCACATACAGAGATACCTGAGGCTGAATTTCAACGATTAGTTCTTGACCAATTTGATCGCTTGGAGGATGATTTGACTCACATATCAAATTCCTTAATAAGAATCCATGGAAGAAAGTCCAAGTGTTTATGTCAAGCCACTGATGCGTCGAGCAGTGCTCCCACCGACATGAGAGGCCCGACCCCTGATTTTGATACGTCTCCTTTCGACGAGACTGTGCCCATGTGATCTTGAGGTTGAATCTGATAATGATCTTATGATACCGGTAGAGACTGATTCTAGTATGACTAGTGAGCCGTGTCGATCTCTTTGTGGTTGACTCACCCGTTTTTAGGGACACCACCCCTTTTGACAATATATATCTAGAGGATAATAACCATATTGATGGACGCTTTGATGAACCCCCTGACAAACCTCCGGATGGGCCACCACTCCCTTGTGAGGGTCATGGTGATATCGTTGACTTTGTTGTGGGTGTCCTACTTGTTCCCATGGATACTACCAATATTAGTATTTTTCTCTTGGAGGGCCATCCTGCATTCCTGCCATCGTTAACCTCCCCGGAATTACGTTACCGAGAGGGTCATTTGACGATCTTCCCCTCATGAAAGGCTTGCACTTTAGTGGTGGGTCATGTCTCCATACTAGTGACCATCACGTACACGATAATTTTTCGTATACACCTCCCGATGAGCCACCTTACGGGCCTTCTCATTTGAAAGGTTCCCATCACATTAGTGCATCGTGCTCTCTTGTCACCATCTATGACATTCCTTCGGGTGATGTCGTTATTCAAACTGAATTTTTCTATCAACCATCTTGGGAGCCTCCCGATGATTATTCACGCCATTCCCGAGTCCCACCCTCCTCCTCAGTCCGACAACCACACTCCCTCTCTTTTTCTGCTGCTTCCAACCACAAACCTCCCTCCTCCAGCCACCTATTTCCCTGAAAAACCTTCTGCCGTGAACCCCCACAACCATCCATCACTCTTATTCGACCATTATCCACAACACCCGAGTCCCACATCAGTCCAGAAACCCCCTCCCGAGGTGTTCCGCTTTGCTACGTCCTTGGACGCCCACAACCAATTGTCTTCTACCGCTGCCTACGTGTGTGCGTCGTTACTTGGAATTACTGTTTTCTATTTTTGTTTTTTCAGACACATGTTTTGTTGGATGCTACCTTATATTTGCTTTTAGTATTGTGAAATCTCGTGATATGCTTGTCTTATTCGGTGCGTGTTTGGAAATAATTGCGCCTCAGTTGTTTGTTGAATATAATTTGTTCTCTTTTATTAATGTTTGTGAACAACTATGCGACTGCTTTGAATTTTTATTTTAATTAATTTATTGTGGCTAATTCCAATGGACTAAATCATTTGCACGCTCATAAAACTTACATTTGATTGGATTTCTTGTAAGCTTGCATGTCATTTTAGGGCCGTCGTAGATATAGTACATTCATTGTGTGATCACTTGCATTGTATGTATGGTTTGTGCATCGTTCATCCATCACCTGTAGACTCGTGCTACATCATATAAAATCCAAGTTGGTTGGTTGAAGTGGAGAGACGCGTCTGAGATCTTATGTGATCATAAAGTTCCATTAAAACTTGAAGGAAAGTTTTTTTGTACTGCAATTAGACTAACGATGCTCTATGGTTCTGAGAGTTGGGCAGTGCATTATGTGCATGAGCAAAAAATGAGAATTACGGAGATGAGAATGCTTAGGTGGATGTGTGGACACACAAGACCAAATAAAATTAGTAATGAATGTATTAGGGATAAGGCAGGAGTGTCACTAATTGTAGAGAAGATGCGAGAAGCTCGATTAAGATGGTTCAAACACATACAAGTGAGACCATTAGAGGCACTTGTTAGGCGTTGTGAGAGTTTAGCTACTAGACATATTAAACGTGGGAGGTGTAGACCAAAAAAGACTTGTAATGAAACTATAAGGAAAGACATGTTATACTTTGGAACTAGTGAGATTATGACTAAAGATAAGGCACAATGGCAATAAACTATCCATATAGCCGACCGCACTATGATGGGATAAAGTCTTGAGTGTTGTTGTTTGTCTCGTCAACTTGGAAAAATGTGGGATTCTTTTTACCTGAAATTTTGGAACCACCTCCTCCAAGGAAGAATATGTATGAAAATGCCTTTTCTTCTGTATGGGCGAACTCTCCTAGAGAGTTCACGTGCACTGATCTCCATCTACAACATGCGTGAGTACAACCACTGTATCTTCCTTGCCTCTTCTTCATTGTAACACTGTTTTGGCTCCCAGTAACTTTTTCTGTTACCTGCTTGTTTCTCTTGTACCCGGGTAGTTTTCTGTTGAGCTTGCCCACTTGGGAAGCTACTAGTATAAATAGAGATGAACAATTCTGTGTGAGGCGCTTGAAAAATCTCATCAAACTGTCTGCATTTCTGTCGAGCTCGATTTTTACTCTCTGACAATGTTGATGAACCGTAACATTTTCGAACGTTTATGTTGTAATTGTGAATTCTATTATTAATAAAATCACGCAAGACTAAAGTTCGTGTTGTGCGAAACCTAGACTCGTATGAGCTTGATTTCTCTTTTATCTTCCGGCTTAAAGGTCCCAGAGCTCAATTAACCTCCACAAAGCAATCTACTATCTCCCATCGTGTGTGAGTTCTCGGAGTAATCAATTTTGCCCCATTATCAATGTGATTAGGTTTACCATAGAAAAACACATACTCCGATGGGTGATCTGATTGCCTTGCCCCTTATCCTGTCATCACGTTGACTAGGCCCTCTCAATGGCCGGCCACTACCAGAGTTAATCGGAGGTTGAGGTGCAGGAAATGCCCGCTGAATAAGACTCCGAGGAAGTTGGTTGGATACCTCGGTAGGAGTAAACTTAAGTAGTAGGGAACCTATGTTGGTCAAGGATGACATGGAGGTGGCGGAGAGGACATTAGATTGGGCAATACAGAGATGTAGTGGTAAACGAGCTATCAACATAGTAATAAAGCCAACCTCTCTTTAGCTCTTTGAGCATTAAGATCAGTAGTCAGCAAATGATGACAAAGCCAACTGCCAGAGATCCATTTGAATTTGGTCACCACAAAGTTGATATCACCTCCAAGTTCAGGTGTGAGGGAGGAGAGATGGTTGAGCAGATTACATAATTGTTGTTGTCTGTTTTAACCATATTAGAAGGAGCAAAGTTCGTCTCACAACAACTTTGCACACTCATGTTCCATGACAAGTTCATAAGGAATTTTATCCATAGAATTCAACATTGAATCTGACCCTCATCACGAAGCCATTGCTCAGAGGTAGTCAGGTAGATCACGCACATTACATGATGAAAATGACATGCGTTTGAATAACAAAACATAAAGAGTTTGCTCACTATGATTATCCGAGATCAGTTAAAGTTGCTTTAAAAATCCAGAATTCCACTCATGTCTCTTGAAGATATATTGTCGATGGAGCAACACTGGAAGAGGCATCATAGGAAGACCCTATGGTTTCCGAGCTGATAGAGGACTAAAAATAATTTATGTCAACTTGGAGACAAATCCGCTGATATCAAACTTATGGATTAGTTGTATAACAATTATGAAGAGTTTGTTTGGAAGTGATAGGATCCTGACGCACCATTCGTTTGGTGCACCATTGGTTTAAGAAGAAGCATCGCTGGTTGGAGATCAACTGGAAGTGACAGGATCTTGATACACCACTGGGTTGAGAAGATCGACTACTTTAATCAGCATAAGGGGAGAGCTCGACAAGAAGGAAGACGTATGGAGCTTTGCTCGACGGGGAGTCGTGTTCCTTGTTTAGGAGAGAAGACCGACAGTTTCAATTGGGAAAGCAAGAAGGCTGAGGAAGTTGTGCAACAAGGGACACTTGATTGTAGGAGAAAATGGCAAGGAATTCTCACTCGACTGCTGGAGTAAGATGCGATGACCTAGAAATTGCTATGTGATACCTCCATCTTTGATACCATGTAGAGAATCAAGTTTTGTATATTCACCTGCTTAAAATAAGAGATTCAATGGGTCTTAATTGGGGAAGATACAACACTTCACAATAGTTACCTAAATACAAAAATTACCCATTACTCTCTTGTTTACAATAAGGAGCCCACTTATCGACGAACATGTAATTAACAATACCAACCAATCTTAAGCATTTAATCTCATCTTATCTTTTTGCTAACCCAATAACTTAAGTCCGCTTAAGATATATTTAGCCTACAGGTTTCTCCACTTAGCTTGTTCTCACTTACCTTATCCTAAGCTTCAACTAAACTAGCCTATGAAAAGTCTTCACTTTCATCTCACATAAAACTTGCTCCATTCCTCTCTCTACCTATCTTTCTGTTCCTCTTTCGCACCAAGAAAAGCTTTTTTCATAGTAGTTCTTCATTTTCTTGCTTGGTTGTAATTTCCTCCTTCTCAAGCAAGGTTACAACTAATTTACATTATAGTGCATTTTAACTTGAAGGTTTATTACATTTATTATCCAGAATAGTGTATACTTTTTAATCAACTATTTTTTCTTATAATTAAAATAGTTTTCATTTTTTTGAAAAGTAGTTATTCTCATTTTTAATCTCGATAGACAAACGATGTTTTGTTTCCATGCAGTGATCTCAGGGAATATAAACTTCTATTCTAGTAGTTATTTGGTGCGATGAGCACCTAGCGCTTAGGTGCGCATAGCCAGTGATGTTATGCAAACTTGCTAGCATCACTGGCCGTATGCATGTACTCAACACATTTAATAACTTTTCCTATCATAATTATTTTCCTTGAGAATTTTAAAACTATATGGGAAGGATCATGTGTGCAATTGAGGTGTATATAGGTTTGATGTGTTTGTGTCAAAAACCATTTTCTAGTTAGAGATCCGCTGACAATACCATATCTTAATCTAACTTTCCAGGAAGCGAGAACGTTACTTAATCTCATTGCTGCATTAACAGGAGAAGGCATGAGCGCCTTCCACTTTGATTTTGCTGGAAACGGGTAAGTTTCTTCTAGAAGCTTCCAGTTTCTTTGTCCCTGATTTTTTTCTTGTACTATGACTTGATGTGGTTCCTTAGTTTCATGCTTCTAGAACTTATTCATGCGGTGCAGTTTTTATTGTATTCCAAGACCAGCAAAATATATTGAATTTATAATTTTTATTTACTGATGAAACATGTACACCAAAATGAACACATGTACACTCATTTATACTTAATGGCTTGATCTCACCCTTTCTGGGTGAGTCTACCACCAATACCATCCCTTCTCCTTGGCTGAAAATCTCCATCCATTGCAGAAGTTTTCGGTTAGCAGATCAACAACACTTTTGTCCATGACTTCAGGGAAGAACATTGAGGTAATGACTCTCCCTTCTCAAGGTTAGGTCCTATTTCCTTGATGTTGGATGATGGAAGATAACATGCAAATGAATTAAGAAGTTATTTTTAGGAGATTTCCTTTCTTGAGATAGGGTGGATTTATGAGAGATTTAATTTAGGCATGCATGAAAGATAGTCTATATTTATCTTTCTGTATTACTCTAATCTCATATGCATGATTAAATATTGTTGTTTGTATGCGATTTCAAGGTAACCTACAGCACCTAGCATGCCATGCACCAAAAATCAAGATATTTCAATTAGAACTCTCTGAAAAGAAAGAATTCTTATTTAATTGTTGTGGAAAGTTGTGATGTGGGAATTTAAACATGCATGCATGATATTTTTATGTGGAATGATAGTACTATGAGAAGGGCTGAGAATGTTTGGGCTAGATTTATGGGGGGGGGGGTGGGTGGGTGGTGTATTTATGGGATGATGTAGGGGGTTGGATTTATGGGCTGTCTCGATGAGGCATTCTAGAAGGTGATTGAGAGTGAGTTTTGATGGGGTCTAAGGAAGGGAAGTTGATTTCCGATGCAAGAATCCCGAATGGTTGCTTTGTGATTAAACATGGAGGGGTGTGGGTTTACGATGTGGGCAGAGAATGCATTCTTGGGTGGGGAGGTTTGAGGTATGAGCTATTCGTTGGAAGACAAAAGGGTGAATCTTGACTTGGCTAATTCTTGGACGGCGACATGGAATCAATAAGGATGGTATTTTTATTTATTTTTATTTTACTGGAGAAGTCTTGAATAGGGGTGGCTGCAAGGTGTAGATGGGTTGGGCGTGGCTTTCATTCAAGGGTTTTGGGACCGGGATTGGGTGGTGGAGTGGCGGAAAGAAAAGATACAAAACTTACCAAGGATTCGTCACCTAGAACCACACGTAGTCGTCACCTAAGGCCACACAGAGTCGTCACCGTGAGGGGGATCACCAGATTCTGGGAAGCGTTCTTTCTCCAAAATCTGCAATGACTATGACGGCTACCCCAACCCTCTTCTTTATAATAAAACATGAGACCCTCTTATTAATTATAAAACATGACTTAGGGCAATCATCTTAAATAGCTGTGATTGTCCATACACGATGGTTGTCCGATCTGACTAAATAATTCACTATATATGAAACCCTCCGGCCCGATGGCCACGCGCCACAGTACCCGGCCGGTGACGGCGGTCTTCGCCCGCCCCCCGGCGGGCGAAGCCCGCCGCTTGCAGACAGTACCCTAAACCTTTGTTTAATTAAAAATTTATTTTTACTAAACCTTTTTGTAATTAAAAATTTATTTTAAAATTAATTAAAAGATTAATAATTATAGTATTTAATAAATATAATAGTTATAATAGTATTTATAAAGGCGGGTGAACAGTGGCAGGAGCACTGTTCACCCGCCTATTAATAATTATAGTAGTATAATATAATAATTATAATAGTATTTATAATATATATAATATACAATTATAAATCAGGCGGGTGAACAGTGGCGTGAGCACTGTTCACCAGCTTGTTTAGTCCCACACTGCCAAAATTCTTGAACCTTGCGGGCTTGCGGGCGTTCGTGGGCTGGCTGAATTGTTGCTTTGCGGGCCGAATTTCTGTGCTGGCGGGCCTGATTTCGTTGGATTTTAGCTGTCGCGAGTTTAGCAAGCTGTCTTGTCTAACCCGATGTCACGACCCGTCTCAACAAGATCAGAGTGCGCTTTGGGCGGGTCGTGATGACACAAACATGCAGAGAAGAACCATGCCTGCTAAGGCGGAACCAGAAATTCTACAACTAGTTTTTAAATCAGCTATTTTTAAAAAGGGTTTTAAAATATTTTAAATTTGTGCGGAAGCCGTACATAAATAGTTAAAAAGTTGTTGTGCATGCATTTCTTTTATAAAAACTATGTCACAAGTAGTACTGAAACAAATGAATGCAACTAGTCACAAAGGTAGAAAATGCATAAGTGAAATGAACTAGTACCATGCTTCACCCTACAAGTTGTACTCGATACACGAGAAAATGTCTGACGATAACTAGTACATGAGTAGAAAGAAAAATCCAACAACAAAAGAAACAAAATACATAGAACCTGCTGATACATTTAACAAAATGAAACCTCCGAGCAAGGATGTAGCTGGATGAAGAAATAGCTCAGGAACCGGGCGGCGCAGTCACGAAACCTAAGACAAATCCAAACAAAAGGAAAGTGCCTCAGAACATGAATATACATGAAGATTCAAATTAATTCAATTGCACAAAGAGTAAGCAGATGAAACAAAAGCTTAGTGAACCAGTTTTTATACGTAGCAATCTACTACCTGACAAGTAACCATGTCAAACAAGATGCTTTTAATTTAATAGCCTACTCCGAAATTTAGCCTAACTGCAATACCATAAGCGGAATACGTTGAGGGGTATAGGTGTTGTCATTTGATGTACAAGATTCTAATGTTTGAATTGACGCAAGACTTATCAACAACGGTGCTTGCAATGGTTGACTAATGGTTTCTGTTACCAGTTAGTCGGAAGCTTGATTCGACGCGTCACACCAAACCAACACTCTCCTCTCAATGTTCGCCTAAGATATTAGGGAAATTTCAGGTATTCATAAATAATTAGACGATTTCCAGTTTATAAGAGGCTACTTCATAAACAAAGTGAAGTAAATTAGATCTCATGTTTGCAAGCGAGAGAGTGTCTCTA
Source organism: Platanthera guangdongensis (assembly GCA_039583875.1). Lineage (NCBI taxonomy): Eukaryota > Viridiplantae > Streptophyta > Magnoliopsida > Asparagales > Orchidaceae > Platanthera > Platanthera guangdongensis. Next base: position 117,500,608 of record CM077154.1, on the reverse strand, counting down.
TTTGCCTTAAAGTGATTTCGAAAATGCTAGTGACAGCTAAGTGGCGCAGGCGAGGTTAAAAGCTTGAGCTAAACCTGTTCGAGGTCAAAAATACATTCCAAATTGAATTAACAAGTTTCCTATGTCCGCACATGCGTTTAATAATTGCTCCACACAAAAGGAGAGGGATTTAGGAGTTTACCTCCCTCGAAAGTGAGGGGAGAAGAGTCTACCGCGAGGGATCGGGAGTTTTGGCGGCGTTTGGAAGCAAGAATCCCTAATTCGGAGAGGGCTTGGAGTGATTCCACCACCTAGACCCGAAGAGTGGCACCAGAAAACAAGTAAAACATCGATGTTAGAAGGGTACACCACAATCCCAAGAGGGATCGACGTAAATGCATCAATTAGAGAAGGATAATTATTGTAACAAAATTCACGAAGAGGGGTTTCAATCGAATTTCTTACCCAAGGAGACCAGATTGGGGCTCCGAAATCCACGAATATCGGTTTTGAGCAAAACCCTAGGAGATCTCTCACGAAATCCACCGGCCGGGACGAGGAGGAGCTAGGGTTGTCGGAAAAGAACTCTGCCTTTGCTCTCACTGGCCGGAAGAGGAGAAGAGGGGAAAAAGTAGTCGGCCCGTCCCTTGGATGCAGCCAGCCAAGAGAGGAGGGGTTGCTGCGGGATTTGCCGGCCAAGGGGAGCGGCGTAGACGACGGGGAAGCAAGAGGAAGGGGCGCCGGGCCTGGAGGAGGGATTTGCCGGCCACTGGAGGCGGAGGAGAAGGCTGCTGGGCGCGCGGGATCGGGAGCTTTCTTGCGGGATGCGGCTTGCGATACGGGAGAGAAGGGGGCCGACGGGTTACGGGATGCGGGAAACATGCCAGCTCGGGTTTGTTTTAAAGGAGGGGGGGTAGGTTTAGGTATTATAAGTCTTTCTTTATTGTTATTTCTTTTTATTATTATTATTATTATGATATTAAATTCGGGGTTCTTACATTCTCCCATACTTAGGAAGTTTCGTCCCGAAACTTGCATGAGAACTCTCTGAATGAGACGAAACAACGAAGTTTCAGATGACATATACTTCAAACAGAATTTCGCAGATTAACGCATGAAAGCTAACTATGAAAGATACTGAAATAACAAGGAAGTCAGACTTAGAGACGTACCAAGAATCAAGAGAAGAGTTGTGGATACTTGCTGCGCATATCAGATTCGAGTTCCCAAGTGTACTCCTTGGACTTGCCATGCAGCCAAAGTACCTTCACCATCGGAATGGTTCTCTTGCAAAGCTTGCATTCTTGATATTCGACGATCTTCAAAGGCTCGATCGGATAAGACAGATTGGCTTCAGGAGTCACTGGAACTTCTTCAAGAACACGATTAGGATCGTGGATTATTTCCGAAGTTGGCTGACATGAAAGACATCATGAACACCGACCAAAGAAACAGGTAGCTCCAGACGGTAAGCAGATCCTCCAATACGTTCTGAGATGGAGTACGGTCCCATAAACCTCGGGCTGAGTTTGTGATGACGACCGAACCGTTTCACCCCAGGAGTAGGAGAAACCTTCAGGAACACTTGATCACCCACGACAAATTCTAACGGACGACGGCGCTGATTTGCATACTTTCTTTGCCTCTCAATGGCACGACTGAGCTGAAGACGAGTCTTCTTGGTGGCTTCTTCCATTTCCTGAAGTAGCTCAGGGCCCAAAATCACCTTTTCACCGACTTCTGACCAGTAGAGCGGGGTCCTACTGCGACGCCCGTACAGTGCTTCGAAGGGGGCCATCTTGAGGCTCTCTTGATAGCTGTTGTTGTAGGCGAATTCGACCAAGGGTAGATGTTCATCCCAAGCTCTCTTGTAGTCCAGGATATAACAACGTAGCATATCTTCAAGAATCTGATTAACTCTCTCAGTCTTCCCATCAGTCGTCGGGTGGTAAGCAGTGCTTAAGTTGAGATCAGTGCCCAAAGCTTGTTGAAATCCTTTCCAGAAGTGCGATACAAATCTCGAGTCACGATCAGAAACGATTCGCAGAGGAATCCCGTGGAGTTGGACAATCTCTGCAACATAGATCCGGGCCATCTTCTCGGTGGAATGACCCTCCTTATACGGAATAAAATGAGCCACTTTAGTCAAGCGGTCCACAATAACTCAAATCGCATCATGCCCTCTCGGAGTTCGAGGCAATCCAGTGATGAAGTCCATAGAAATATCTTCCCACTTCCATTCAGGGATAGGTAAAGGCTGCAAAAGACCACCAGGATGCTGACACTGAGCTTTCACCTTCTGGCATGTAAGGCATCGAGAGATGAAACGAGCGATGTAATTCTTCATACCAGGCCACCAAACGATCTGCTTCAAGTCATGATACATCTTGTTGTTGCCCGGATGTCCAGATGAGCGAGACTCATGTGCTTCTCTGCAGATACTATCGAGTAACTCAGGGACATCAGGAATGCAGAGTCGACCTCAGAAACGAAGAACATCATCAGAGATGGAGAAATCTGGAAGAGTCTCAAGTTCAACTTGCCGGCGAATGCGCTGAAGTGCGGGATCAGATGGCTGTAAATCCTTCACCTGCTCTACCCATAACGGATCAGATATCCCCTCATGACCCTTGGGTGCGATGGATATGCCCATCCGGTCGAGGTCATCAATCAGGGCTGCAAGAATAACTGACATGGGCGCACAAGCGGCAACAGAAACCTGCCGACTCAATGCATCTGCCACTGAATTGGCCTTACCAGGAACATATGTGAGCTGCAAGTCATAGTCTGAAACAAACTCGAGCCAACGTCTCTGACGAAGATTGAGATCTTTTTGAACAAAAATGTACTTCAAGCTTTGATGGTCAGTGTAAAAGTGGCACCTCACACCATAGAGATAATGACACCACAGCTTCAAGGCAAACACCACTGCAGCAAATTCCAGGTCATGGGTGGGATAGCTACGCTCATGAATTTTCAACTGCCTCGACCCATACGCAATAAGACGGTCATCCTGCATCAGAACGCAGCCTAAACCAACTCCAGAAGCATCAGTGTAGACTGAAAAGTCCAACCCATCTGACGGAAGAGCTAGCACTGGCGCGGAACATAGTCGCTGCTTCAGCTCAGAAAAGGCCCGCTCACACTGATCCGTCCTCTCAAACCTCACGTGCTTTTGAGTTAGTCTTGTCAGAGGAGCGGCAAGGGAGGAGAAACCTTTGACGAAGCGACGGTAATAACCAGCCAACCCAAGGAAACTGCGGATCTCGGTAGGAGTAGAAGGTCGCTTCCAGTCCGTCACTGCGGAGACTTTGGCGGGGTCAACGGATAGCCCATCCCCTGAAATGACATGCCCCAAGAAGGCAACACGATTCAACCAGAACTCGCACTTCGCCAGCTTGGCATAGAGTTGATGCTGACGTAGGGTGGAGAGGACGAGTCTAAGGTGAACTGCATGATCTTCACGAGTTTTGGAGTAAACCAAAATATCATCTATGAAGACGATGAGGAACTTGTCTAGGAACTCACAGAATGCACGGTTCATCATATCCATGAAACCAGATGGGGCGTTAGTCAATCCAAAAGACATCACTAGGAATTCAAAATGTCCATACCGAGTCCGGAAGGCTGTCCTGGGGATTTCAGATTCCTTGATCTTGAAAAACACAGAATTGCCTTTGAGCTGATCAAAGAGGTCATATACGCGTGGGAGGGGGTGCTTATTCTTGGTGGTAACCTTATTCAGCTCCCGATAGTCGATACAAAGCCTCAGGGAACCATCTTTCTTTTTCACGAAGAGGACGGGGGCTCCCCAAGGAGACGAGTTGGGACGAATGTAGCCACGCTCAAGCATCTCATCCAACTGCAATTTGAGCTCTTCGAACTCGCGCGGTGCCATACGGTATGGAGCTTTAGATATGAGGCACGTTCCAGGCTCCACATCAATAGAGAACTCTACATCACGATCGGGAGGCATTCCACGCAACTCGGTGGGGAACACGTCAGGGAACTCAGAGGCAATCGGGAGAGACTCAAGTTGCGGTATGACAGTATCCGAATGTGAAGCATACACGAAACTAGCAGAGCAACCTTGACTAAGAAGGCGAGCGACGCGCACAGCTCGAATTACCTTCAGGTGGCTGCGGGTCTGAACATGAACACTGTAGTCCTCGCCGCCAATACTGAGATTGACCCTCTTTGCTACACAGTCCAGCCTAGCTTGATACGTGACCAGCCAATTCATTCCCAAGATTACGTCGAATTCTGACATTTCCAGAACTATGAGATCGGCGAAAACTTGCAATTCTCCAAGCAGGATCGAGCAATTGAGAATGCCACTGGTTGAGAGGTGCAGATGACCTGGTACAGAAACCTCGAAAGGGACCTCAAGTGTCGAAGTAGGCCAACTGTGAAGGTCCACGATGTGGCGAGCAATAAAAGAGTGCGATGCACCGAAATCAAATAAGATTTGCATCCACTTATTATTGACCCTAAATCTTCCTAAAAAGGGGAAAAACATGGCGCATATCAAGATTATTCGAGACTAAGGCAGGCCAGTCTATTTGCATGTAGAAAAATTAAAATTAAAATTCCACAAAACAACGTACAGAGATGACGTCGGTCGAAGCGAGCGCCTCGCCCTCAGTGATGACGTTCAGCACCGCCTTACCCCTGTCCTGAGCTCCGGGGACAACCTGCAGTGGCTGAGCGGGAATCGGGCTTTCCCTCATAGGGCAGTCTAGCTTGAGGTGTCCAACCTGCCCGCACTTGAAACAGGCCTTCTGCCTACGACGACAGTCCTTCAGCTGGTGGCCCGACTTCTTGCAGTACGCACAGACGGTGGAGGTAGAGGAAAGCGTCATCTGAGGCGGCGGAGCATGGATGTCCTTCTTTTGCTTCTTCAGGAGAGAACAACAGACTTGGGCAACATGGCCCACCTTGTGACAGAAGGCGCACACCTCCTTGGGTCCGGGACCTTGCTCCTGAGATGGAGCACTCTTGCGCTTGAGGTCGGATGCTGCGGCATTGCGGGTGCCATGCTGGACTTTCTTGGCGGAACGATCCAGCTCAATTGCTTCCACCCTCAAGGCGGCTCCCACGGTCTCCGAGAAGGTGGTGGCGCCATGGGCTACCACATGCTGCTGGAAGTCATGACGGAGTCCCTTCAAGAAACGGCTGATCTTTTTGGCTTCATCTGGCACGAATTCCACAGCAAGAAGGGATAGACGAGAGAACTCTCTCGCATACTCGGTCACTGTCCTGCCAAACTGCTGAAGGGACAGGAACTTCTCAGCTAACTTGTCCCGCTCCACAAAAGAAAGGAAGTTCTCCATAAGAGCATCCTTGAACTGTCCCCAAGTCAAGGTGGCAGAATCGGAGAGGCTGCGGCGTTGAAGCCACCAAGTGTAAGCATCCTCGGTCAGCTGATATGCCGCAAGGAGAACCTTTTGGGCCTCGGGAACTGCAGCATACTCAAAGTGTTTCTCCATCTGGGAGACCCATTCAGTGATCACAAAGTAATCACGGTCGCTATTGTAGGTAGGCGGATTTAGTCTCTTGAAAGCCAGAGTGTCTACCGTCGCTACAGGGGTGGTCGGACTTGGCACGAGCGGGGCCTCCATGGTGCCAGCAGACAAGCCGGTCCCAGATCCAGGTGCAGGAGGGGTGGTGGTAACAGCGACTCCAGTCGTCCCTGCGCTGCCGAAACCAGAGGCTGGATCAGGAGTTTGGCGTTCCCCCTCCCGACGGGTGACACGCTCCAGAAGCTGTCTCAAAAGCTGGGCAGTTTCATCTGTAGGTGCCTCCCTCGCAGCAGGGGTAGCTTTCTTTCGCTGCGATCGCTTAGGAGCCATCTAAAAGAAACATAAAAGAATTGAGTAAGAGAAATAGTCAGGCTAAGCATAGCGGATCGAGACTACAGGTTCTAGCATTCTAACACTGTTGGATACATAAATCATGTAATAGTTACAGCATTTTCAGTGGACAACTCTAGGTGAAAGTCATGCAAATGCAAATGCGACGATAGAATCACGTGCGATAGAATTATGATTGTGAAATCCATGTGTGTACAATCATTATCTGTTGCTCTTAGCTTAACACTTGTGCAATAAGTTATGATATGCATGCAATGTAATTATGCCTACAATGTATTCCTAAAAATGTCCATGAATGGAAACACATGTCATGTTAAGTGCCCATATCACTCAACATGTTATGCGCATTATGTTTCTAATGTCACGCACTTGAAAATATTAAACCGCCCATACAATTTAATATTTGCAAGCGGTGTATATCCTAGTGAAAATTCGTATGCATATAAATGTTAAGTTTGCCCATACTCCCTTAACATTTCCACGCATACTACTCATGTTTATGAGTGAGTGTGTGCGTGTTTCAGCCTCCAACAACAAATAATGACAGGATGAGTGAAATATGATGCATGTACCTATATTTACATAATAGAATTTAAAATACTTGATAATTTCAAAACACTTCATTTTCTTTTTAGAGCAAACCTGGATCTGATACCAACTGTCACGACCCGTCTCAACAAGATCAGAGTGCGCTTTGGGCGGGTCGTGATGCCACAGGCATGTAGAGAAGAACCATGCCTGCTAAGGCGGAACCAGAAATTCTACGACTAATTTTTAAATCAGCTATTTTTAAAAAGGGTTTTAAAAGATTTTAAATTGCTGCAGAAGCTGTACATAAATAGTTAAAAAGTTGTTGTGCATGCATTTTTTTATAAAAACTATGCCACAAGTAGTACTGAAACAAATGAATGCAACTAGTCACAATGGTAGAAAATGCATAAGTGAAATGAACTAGTACCATGCTTCACCCTACAAGTTGTCCTCGATACAAGAGAAAATGTCTGACGATAATTAGTACATGATTAGAAAGAAAAATCCAACACCAAAAAAAACAAAATACATAGAACCTGCTAATACATTTAACAAAATGAAACCTCCGAGCAAGGCTGTAGCTGGATGAAGAAATAGCTCAGGAACCGGGCGACGCAGTCACGAAACCTAAGGCAAATCCAAACAAAAGGAAAGTGCCTCAGAACATGAATATAAATGATGATTCAAATTAATTCAATTGCACAAAGAGTAAGCAGAGGAAACAAGAGTTTAGTGAACCAGTTTTTACACGTAGCAATCTACTACCTGACAAGTAACCATGTCAAACAAGATGCTTTTAATTTAATGGCCTACTCCGGAGTTTAGCATAACTGCAATACCATAAGCGGAATACATTGAGGGGTGAAGGTGTTGTCATTTGGTGTACACGATTCTAGTGTTTGAATTGACGCAAGGCTTATCAACAACGGTGCTTGCAATGGTTGACTAATGGTTTCTGTTAACAGTTAGTCGGTAGCTTGATTCGACGCATCACACCAAACCAACACTCTTCTCTCAATGTTCGCCTAAGATATTAGGCAAATTTCAGGGATTCATAAATAATTAGACGATTTCCAGTTTATAAGAGGCTACTTCATAAACAAAGTGAAGTAAATTAGATCTCATTTTTGCAAGCGAGAAAGTGTCTCTACTTTCCTTAAGGTGATTTCAAAAATGGTAGTGACAGCTAAGTGGCGCAGGCGAGGTTAAAAGCTTGAGCTAAACCTGTTCGAGGTCAAAAATACATTCCAAATTGAATTAACAAGTTTCCTATGTCCGCACATGCGTTTAATAATTGCTCCACACAAAAGGAGAGGGGTTTAGGAGTTTACCTCCCTCCAAAGTGAGGGGAGAAGAGTCTACCGCGAGGGATCGGGAGTTTTGGCGGCGTTTGGAAGCAAAAATCCCTAATTCGGAGAGGGCTTGGAGTTATTCCACCACATAGACCCGAAGAGCGGCACCGAAAAACAAGTAAAACATCAAGGTTAGAAGGGTACACGACAACCCCAAGAGGGATCGACGTAAATGCATCAATTGGAGAGGGATAATTATTGTAACAAAATGCACGAAGAGGGGTTTCAATGGAATTTCTTACCCAATGAGACCAGATTGGGGCTCCGAAATCCACGAAGAGGGGTTTCGAGCAAAACCCTAGGAGATCTCTCACGAAATCCACCGGCCGGGACGAGGAGGAGCTAGGGTTGTCGGAGAAGAACTCTGCCTTTGCTCTCACTGGCCGGAGGAGGAGAAGAGGAGGGGAAAAAGTAGTCGGCCCCTCCCTTGGATGCAGCCAACCAAGAGAGGAGGGGCTGCTGCGGGATTTGCCGGCCAAGGGGAGCGCCGTAGACGACGGGGAAACAAGAGGAAGGGGCGCCGGGCCTGGAGGAGGGATTTGCCGGCCACTGGAGGCGGAGGAGAAGGCTGCCGGGCGCGCGAGAGACGGAGGCGGGGCCGATGAGCGGGATCGGGAGCTTTCTTGCGGGATGCGGCTTGCGATACGGGAGAGAAGGGGGCCGACGGGTTACGGGATGCGGGAAACATGCCGTCTCGGGTTTGTTTTAAAGGAAGGGAGAGGTTTTGGTATTATAAGTCTTTCTTTATTGTTATTTCTTTTTATTATTATTCTTATTATTATTATGATATTAAATTAGGGGTTGTTACACCCGATTTGGAATTAGTTTATGCCTTATGTAGGGGTACAATCGTAATTTCACATAGATTTAAGCCCCTTTAGTAGACTTAGGACCCCTACGAAAAATTTGAGAGAGGGGTTTGGTTTAGTGGAACAGATCCAACGGCCTATGATCAAAACAGTTTAATCCGACGACCCATGTAATTAGTCATATTTTTGAACTCAGACTATTTGCAGACCTCAGTATTTCTTTATAACATGGTATAGATATATATACACAAGCAGTCATGCACGGGGGACCCTGTGCGGGCAACATTTGTCGTGGGGCGACATTCGTCGTTGGGGCGACATTTGTCGTTGGGGCGACATTTGTCGTGGGTGCGACATTTGTCGGGGGGCGACATATGTCGTGGGGGAGATATTGGTCGGGGGGCGACATTGGTCGTGGGGGAGACATTGGTCGTGGGTACGACATTTGTAGTGGGGGCAACATTTGTCGTGAGGGCGACATTTGTCGTGGGGGCGACATTTGTCGTGGGGGCGACATTTGTCGTGGGGGCGACATTTGTCGTGGAGACAATATTTGTCGTGAGGGCGACATCGGTCGTGTGCGACGACATCGGTCGTGGGCGGGGACATCGGTCGTGGGCGGGGACATCGGTCGTGGGCGACGACATTTGTCGTGGGCGGCGACATCAGTCGTGGGGGGAGACATCGGTCGTGGGCGGCGACATCGGTCGTGGACGGGGACATCGGTCGTGGGCGGCGACATTTGTCGTGGGCGACGACATCGGTCGTGGGGGGCGAGATCGGTCGTCGGCCTTGGGGGAGCGACATCGGTTGTGGGGGGCGGCATCGGTCGTGGGCAGGGACATCGGTCGTGGGCGGCGACATCGGTCGTGTGGGGCGATATCGGTTGTTGTCCGTGGGCGGCGATATCTGTAACTACACCGTGGGCCTCTGAGCTCTAAACCTGGGCCGTTACCATATCGGCCGTGGGCGACGACATCGACTGTGGGCGGCGACATCGGCCGTGGGCGTCGACATCGGCCGTGGGCGGCGACATCGGCCGTGGGCGGCGACATCGGCCGTGGGCTGCGACATCGGCCGTGGGCGGCGACATCGGCCGTGGGCGGCGACATCGGCCGTGGGCTGCGACATCGGCCGTGGGCGACGACATCGGTCGTGAGCTGAAATAGGCAGTAAATTCGGGTAGCTTAATGAATATTTTAGAATAAACAACCAGAGAGCATTATATGAAGAAATATGAAACAAAATTAAGTTCTGAATGAAGTTCTCAATTTGAGAATAAAGAATGAACTTATGTTGGGAAATAAACACTAAACATTTGCATTTATGTGATAATCTAGAATGGAGAAAGAGCAATGATGGTACCGTGAGGAGTTCGCCGGTCGGAGGAGCTGGCGGGGACGAGGTTTCCAGTGAGGCACTGTGGAGGAGGAGAAGAAGGTATCATAAGACATCATAAGCACTGCTCTAAAATCCAGATGATATCCCCAAAAATCTCCTAAAATCCAAAAAAACACCAGAAAAGATGCTTGCTGCAACAAAGTGCAGAGAAACCTCAGTTGATATGTGATATCCTGCACACAACGCAAAAATCTGAACCATTAAAACATAGAATCCTACTGCTGTAAAACTCAGAAAATATAAAATTTACTTGCAAATAACTGCTCCTATTTGCTTTGACCTCTTCAACTCTCAAACACATTAATAAGGGATGAAACTACAAAAACTGGAACCATGGATAACTAAAAGAGAGAACATATACACATCAGAGCAAATACACAAACTGCTGAACATTTGCATTACAGTTGAGAAGCTGTTGAGAAAATAGAAAAAACAAATTAATATCCTGATCAATTTCTATCAACATCAACAACTAAAACTAAAATAAAACAAAAACAGGGAAGGAGGAATGATACCGTCACAGAGAAATATTAATAATACAGAGAAATATTAATAAAACAGAGGGGGGGGGGTAGAGAAAAAGGTAGGAAAAGAAATTGAGCAATTATGAATTGGAAATGAGAAGAGATGCAAAAAATAGGAATGGTTATGCATTTTATAATATTGAAGAGATGAAGAAAAGCAGCAAACAAAACAATTAATTTAACTTCGGCCTAAACACAACAATATATCGAGAATAAGACAGTAATCATTGTGTTAGCTAAAACAATTATAATAATGAACCAGTTTATTGTTAATATAACAATGAACCAAATTAATAATGAACCAACTAAAAGGATTGAAGATGAGAAGAGACGCAAAATAGAAGGTTAGGCGTTGGCTATTTCGTGTTCTGCAACAACGATGGATTAAACTATGCGAAAAAATGACGAAAAGTTGAATAATACCACTAATCAGAATTTTAATCAAAAAGTTGAATCGAAATGCTGAACTAAGTAGGGTACAATCTTTGTAAGAATTATATTTCACAAAAATATAATGACCTTGAGGTTCTCCGAGTTCAAGAAAACCTAAGGAACATTGAGATAAACAATGTGCTGATCGAGCAAGTTTTATTTGCATTGAAATCGTACAACAGATATGAACATGGGAACACCAAGGCAAGTAGAAAAAGCCAGGCAGGCAGTGGTTGTAATATTTTGCTGATCTAAATAAAATTTCACCGCATGAGATAATTTAAATATTCACGTGAATTATGCATAAGAACAATAACCACATGTATAAGTACTTTTGAAGACAATGGACTTCAAAAACGAAGAAGGTCTGCTCTACTATAAAAGCAGGAGGAAAAAACACCAAGAAAAACTTTAATACATATAAATAGATGCTTACTAATTACACTTTATACATATAAATAGATGCACTTCATCAACGGTTGGAGCTGAGACACTGACTCCGCAAGTGATTCTTCCATTTTCTGTGAAATAAAATGCAATGAACAACTAAGGAAATATGGAACAATAGAAGATAGCTCCAGTGGTTTCCTTCTGAGGAAGAACCGGATTATTGAACATCAATCAAAGAAGATTCGACCTTGTAGCTATAGGCCTTCAAATTATGCAAACAGAGTGTTTTCCTGCTGTTACCATTTTTTATTAGGCATTCTATCAAACATAGAGCATGTTTATAAGGCTGTTTTTATTAGGCATTCTATCGAACAACACGTGTGCACTATAAATGAACACCATGTAAATAGTGATATTGAAAATGAAAGAAAGCTTTTGTTGTTGTCTCACTGCCCCTACAATGAATAAACAAATGTGGAGGTTTGGAGAAAAATAAAAGTAGTGCATCAGAATACTGGAGAAGATTTAGGTATGAGGAAATATGGAATAGAAGACCCCGACCTTGCGGGATTTCATCTACAGCTTCCTCCTCGCCCTCTCCCTCTTCTCCATCGCAGTCAGCCTCACCATGCTCGTTCTGATTGACTTGCGGACATGAGCAGCAGAATATGTGTGGAGCTGAACAAATTCAAAACATGTTCATCAGAGAAGACTGATGATGGCTGACTACTCAGAAAATGATGGGATGCAATCACCTTACCGAATTCCAGGGAGGAGGAATTCCAGGGAGAAGACTGATGATGGCTGCTGTATGCGGTTAGGACGAGAGTATCCCTTCCAAGAAGCAGGGGAAATGTCAGATCCTCGGTTAGAGTTCAGGGAAAATGTGCTCCTTCCAAGAAACAAAGGAAATGAAGTATGAATGGAGATGGAAGAGGAATGAACGAAGGAATACCTATGGGCGACGATGACGGGTTGCGCATGCTGGACGACGAAAGCTTTGACGCCGGAAGGCTGCGGGGATCTTCGTCGACGGAAGGCTGCGGGGATCTTCGTCGACGGAAGGCTTCGACGCCGGAGGCGGCGGGATGGAAGGATGACTTCGGAGGAGCGAGGCCCTAGCGTCTGCGGATCGCGTGGAAGAAGTGCGAGAGGAGGTGCGCGGCCATCTAGATATCGAGCACGGGGCTTCACCTTTCTTGGTACAGTGCAGGACAAAAAGTAAAATCAAAATGTCTATTATACCCATGTATTTGAATTGAATAGAAAAAATGGTTTATACTATAGGGGTATTTTGGGAATATATATATATATATATATATATATATATATATATATATATATATATATATATATATATATATATATATATGAAAATATTGAAACGTCGATCTGGGCGTATCTACAAAGTTAAATCGTCTATGAGTAGACGCCATATATGGCACAGGGCAAATTGGCCCCGTGGCCTTAAACCCGTGCTCCACTATGGGTCTGCGTCGCCGATCCCCATCATTTTCCCGGACTTGAAAGAATCCATCTCCTGATGATTAAAGATTGGAATCCTCTCGGTGTATGTCTGGTAAGAATCGATTTGATCCATCTGAGATCATCCAAGTATTGTCAATTATCTGGCATCCTCTCCAATGGTACTCCCGTGTCTGGCTGTCAGACGCGGTTACAAATGCAACCGTTTCTAGGGCTCTTGCGAACTAGTCCGTGCCCCCTTCCGCTCGTCGAGGTCACCAAGTATCTCAGACACTTCCAAGAAAATAAGACTGTTACCGAGTACGAACGAGAACTTACTCACTTATCTCGCTATGAGAGGTCGATGCAAGGAAATGAAGCCGAGAAGTGTAACCATTTTGTTGTTGGCCTGCGAGGCTCTTTGAGACAGCTGTTGAAGACCATGGTCAACGCCGATTACAGAAGCCTGGTGGATATGGCAAGAAGATTAGAGGCTGACCAGCAGCGAGTTCAAAGGCGCGATAGCTTCCACCCCAAGCGGCCCTATCGTGGGCCACCGTTTCAGCAGGATAAGAATCAGACAAGGGAACGCTGGAGTAAAAAGTTAAAGTTGGATTTTAATCAGCGAAATCAGTTTGGGATCAAGCCCAGAGACTACCCCCTTTGCCCTAAATGCAGTCGTCATCATTATGGAGAATGCTTGACTACATCAGGTGTCCGTTACAAGTGTCATAGAGTAAGACACATTGCGCGGAATTGCCCTGAATCTGCGAGTAATCAGGTAATTTGACCTATGCTTGGTGATTTTCTTTTAAGCAGGACCTTTCCTTGTAAGTTTAATACCTATACTGTATCATGACTTTCAGTCGAAATTCGAGCATGGCGGTTTGAGTGGGATCGATAAAGGGAAGGCAGTGGTGGTCGCTGACCCGAAGCCAGCTCCTGGACGTGGGTTGATTCAGCCTCGAGCTTATGGTCTTGGCCAGTAGGAGGTCAGGAGCAGGAAGATGTGGTGATAGATTTAGAACTTTAGTATTTAAAATGTTTATTTCTCCTTATCCCAACAACACTTGATTAAAATAATATAAGTTTGCATATAAGTATTCTCATAGTTCATGACATACCGTCTAATGTTCTCTTTGATACGCGCGCATTACACTCGTTCATAGCAGAATCTTTTGCTCGTAAGCTTGGCCTAGAAGTCATCATCGACCCGATTCCGTTAGATGTCATGATGCCTAACAGATCGGTGATGCAAACCAGTTGCAAGTGTAGGGCGCCAATATTATTTGGAGATGCAAAAATCATAGTGGTGGCGTCCCTTTTACCTATTGCTGAATTTGATCTGATATTGGGCATGGACTGACTGACGTGAATGCCAACATAGATTGCAAAAGTAAGGAGATTCAGTTAGAAGGACTTGTTCAGTCTCTTATTACCTTTCGAGGCTTGAAATGAGTTTCCAAGTTGATCATCTCATCTGTAAAAGCTATGAAGCATGTCAGTAAAGGGTGTCCCGCCTTCTTGGTACTATTGCATGCCGAAATGAAAGACATTTTGCAGGAAGTATCAGTGGTCTGTGAGTTTCCCGATGTCTTTCCGGAGGAGCTACCTGGTGCCCCTCCCTCTAGGGAGATTTACTTTCAGATTGATCTTATTACTGGATCTACCCTAGTGGTCAAGGCTCCTTATCGCATGACTCCCAGAGAGTTGGCTGAGTTAAAGTTTCCGTTGCAGGAGTTGCTTGATTTGGGGTTCATTAGACCCAGTTCGTCAGCGTGGGGAGCTCCAATCTTTTTTGTTAAGAAAAAGTACGACAGTTTGGGGTTGTGTATTGATTATTGAGAGTTGAATAAGCTTAATATTAAGAACAAGTATCCTCTTCCATGGATAGATGATTTGTTTGATCAACTCAATGGGTTTTGCTCATACTCTAAGTTAGATCTGAGGTCGGGATACCATCAGTTGAGAATTCGTGATGAAGATATTCAGAAGAAAGTGTTTAGTACCAGATACAAACATTTTGAGTTTGTGATCATGCCGTTTGGGTTGACCAATGCCCTATCTGCATTTATTGACCTTATGAATAGAGTGTTCAGAGAGTTCTTGGACCCATTCGCGATTATTTTTATTGATGACATCCTTTTGTATTCCAAATTCCAGGAGGTTCATGCCGCGCACCTCAGGACAGTCTTGAGCACTCGTAGGCAGAATTAGTTATACGCTAAATTTTCTAAGTGCGGGTTTTGGCTCTCGGATGTGGCATTCTTGGGTCACGTAGTTAGTAGAGACGGACTTGCCGTTGACCCAAAGAAAATTGAGGCGATCAAAGATTGGCCAAGGCCGAAGACAGCTGCAGAGGTTCGTAGTTTTCTGGGTTTAACAGGCTACTCCAGGAAATTTATTAAAGATTTTTCAAAGATAGTCCTCCCGTTGACTTCGCTTACCTGGAAGGGAAGAGTTTTTAGTTGGACCTCAGAGTGCGAGTCTGCTTTTGAGGAGTTGAAGACAGGTTGTCAGATGCAGCAGTACTATGTCTACCTTTATGCGTGGATGGTTTTCAGACTTGCAGTGATGCTTCAGGCTAGGGTCTGAGATGTGTTCTCATGCAGCATGAGAAGGTCATAGCTTTTGCGTCCAAACAACCGAACAATCATGAGAGGAATTATCTTGTGCACGACTTAAAGTTAGCAACTATCATCCACGTATTGAAGATTTGGAGACACTACCTCTATGGTGTACGATGTGAGGTCTTCACAGATCACAAGAGGCTCAAGTACTTCTTTGATCAACAGGATCTCAACATGAGGCAGTGTAGGTGGCTCGAGTTTTTAGCAGACTATGATGTGACTATTCATAACCATCTGAGAAAAGCTAATATAGTAGCGGATGCTCTCAGTAAAAGGAGTTCTAGTTATCCTCTCATCACCCAACAAGAAAAGTTGGTGCAAGCCTTGTAAAGACTAGGGATCAGTGTGGTGCCGCGCACTAGTTTTGGCCTTGTCAGTTTGGGTTTGATTGATATTAAGTGCGACATCAAGAAGAGGATCCGTGATGCCTTGCCCTTAGATCCAAAGATGACAGAGATTATCAATTTGACTTGGGCAGGTCAGAGAGATGATTTCTTGGTCCGTGATGGGTTGTTGTTTAAAGGCAATGTGCATTTCGGATGCCAGTCATCTTCCTGAGGATATTTTAGTTGAGGCTCATAACTACAAGTATTTCATACATTCGGGCAGCACAAAGATGTATGCAAACTTCAAGAAGTTAGTTTGGTGGCCAGGACTTAATGGAGATGTCTCCGACTATTTAGGGAACTACGAGACCTGCAAGTTGGTTAAGACAGAGTGTCAGAGCCCTGGAGGCAAGCTGCAGTCTCTTCCTATTACAGAGTGGAATTTCAAAGACATCTCTATGAATTTTGTGCATGACCTCCCTAGATCCCGTAGTGGGAATCACTCGATTTGGTTGATTGTGGATCGACTGTCCAAGGTTGCACACTTTATTCCCAACAAGAGGACCGACAAGGGTCCAAGGTTGGATTAGTTGTATGTGGATGAGATAGTCCGAGTTCTTGGTGTGCCAAAATCTATTGTGTCAGATAAAGATGACAGATTTACCGCCAAGGATTGGAGCTATGTTCAGGAGCATCTGGGTACTCAGTTGAAGTTTAACACAACTTTCTATCTCCAGTCTGATGGACAGACAGAGCGTACAAATAAAATCATGGAAGACATGTTTCACATGTGTATCTTGGACTTTAGTGACAAATATGAGAAATATGTCAATTTGGTGGAATTCTCCTATAATAATAATTTTCAGGCGAGTATCGACATGACACCATTCGAGGCTTTGTATGACAAGCATTGTCAGACACCTTTATGTTGGGCAAAAAAATGAAGAGAGAGCTTCTAGAAAGGAATCATAAATAGATAAGATAACATACCGAGTCAGACGTATTCAGGAGCACATGAGGATTACTCAGGACATATAAGTCAGATATTACGATCAGGGGCATAAAGCGGTTGAATTCAAGGTTGAGGACTACGTTTATCTGAAGGTTAGACCAGTCAAGAGAGTCTTTAAGATTAAGCGGATGAAGAAGTTGAGTCCCAGATTTGTCGGTCCATTCGATCTACTAGAGCACATAGGGGAGGTTGCATACGGGTTGGCCTTACTCGAGGACATGAGTGGATTACATGACGTATTTCATGTCTCCTATCTGAGGAGTGCAGTCAGAGATCCAAATCGGGTGATCAGTACTAAGGTTTCGCCTATTGAATCAAATCTGAGTATCAGTATTTTGACTGTCTGGATTGTGAAATCGAGGATTCAAAAACTCAGGAACAGAGAGATTCGTATGGTTAAGGTCCTTTGGATTAATTGTGGTCGTCTATAGTATTCTTGGGAAAGAGAGGATGACCTCCAGAGCAATGAAGATTATTCTTTTCTCTTTGATTCATGTATGATTGTAATTTTTGAGGACAAAAATTTTATTAGGAGGGTAGATTTGTAACATCCAAAACTGACGTCACGAGTAATTTTAATTCAGGGTCAAATCGCGAGCAAAATTAATCGAGCCGCCGGAGTTTGGAGGTAGCCAACTGGACTGCAAAATGCGACATTGCCGATCCCATTAAGCTCCTTACATTAGGAGACTATCTCCTTAAAAATTTTGAAATCAACAAGGAAGTGAGTCATGTCCCTCTATAAGCTACAGAGTGGCACCAAGGGATTTTAGATATGGGCCCCAAAAATTGGGGAAGAATCATTCTCTATAGGCCCCATGATCTGAAAATCTGCTAAAACAGTCTCTCCTTCTAGAGCCACTGACACCTGCTTCGCCCACTGTCCCAACGATAACATCGTTGGCTATAACTAGTGACATCCGTTCGTCTGTGCTAGGGATGAGAGCAAATTTCTCCACATCCTACAAAGAAATGATATTCCGGGACGAACCGGCGCCACAGTGTGCAGTGGCCTCAATATTGTTAATTTCGCAGTTCAAAGAAATGCTTCCCTCAAATTCTGTAGTTGGTAAGCGAGAGTGTTTTTCTTTGCTCCCTTGCATTCCTCTTAGTTGTACTCGGAAGGGATCCTTGTGCTTGCTCGAAGAGAACTTGTGTCAGTTGCCCCATTTGTATTTCCAAGTTCCGGATGAAAGCGCTTTGGTTAACTAAAGCTGATTGAGTTACTTCCACAAACTTCTCTAGCATGTCCTCAAATGTGTTTTTCCTTGGGGCGGACATAGGTTGAGGGGTGTTTGCAAATTATGGCGGTCGAGATTGGCTACCAGATGTTTGGCCTTCTTGCCAATGGAATCCCGACTGCCACCACTACCCTGACGCGTTCTGATTCCATGAGAAGTTGGGTTGATTTTGCCACCCAGTGCTATACGTGGAGTATTGATCATTTCTTGATCATTTCTGTTTTGTTTCCCTACATAGTTGTCAGTTTCATCAAAATAATATAGAGTAGGATTAGAAACAGGACCACTAGCGGGGTATTCAAATGAATGATGCCCGAGGTCCTCAACTGTCATACGCAATAGCCCTAACGGGGAAGGAGCATGTGCAGGACGCTTCAGTAATAAAAGATTATCAAATCGCTACGCTAGTGGCTTAACCTAGACCACTTGTTGTTAATGAGCACCAACTTCATATAAGCTCACCGTCCTCTTAGAGGTGTTTCGCCTCAAAGTCCAGTATAAACTATGGGCCAAAATTTCTTGAATAAGCTCGAATGCTTCCTCCGGGGTACGGTTTATTTATTTCCCTCCAGTAGCGACATCAATGGTTGCACTATAGTACAAATCCAAAGAAAAGTAGAAGATTTCTACTAGCAGCCATTGTGATAACTCGTGCTGAGGGAATTTTCGCAGCAGGTCTGTGAATCTCTCCAAAGCTCCAGCCATCGACTCTTGATCAGCCTGACGAAAAATCAAGATTTCCCGGCAAATACTGACTATCTTCTCTGTCGGGTAGAATTTTTCCAAGAACTGCTGCGTCAGTGCCTCCAATATAGCTGCAGCCCTCGGGGCGATGGTATGGATCCAGGCCCCTCAAGGTGAGAGGGAAAAGTCGTAGCTTGACTACATCATCGCCAATTCTTGCATAACAGAAAGTTGCGCAGATTTCAAAGAAATGTGCTAGATGGAGGTGCGGGTCTTCACCGGGAAGCCCGGAGAACTACACATTGCTTTGGATTATATAAAAAATGACCGACTAGATTTCAAATTGATTATTAGTGATCGTCAGGCCAAAGGTAGAGTAGACACTCCCCAAAGTTGGGGTAGTGTAGTCACGCATAGTGCGTGGCCTCGTACACATCACTTCTTGTTCCTTTTGGACTCGAGCATTAGGGTTGTCCGCATTTACATTCACTCTAGGGGCATGCTGCTGAACAATATTGTCGTCCATCCTTCGTACGACTCGCCGCTGCTCACGCAGAGTACGCTCGATTTCAGGATCAAACGGTGCTAGTTCGCTAAGATTTATTCTCTGCATACAAAAAAACACTTAAGAAAGACAAAAAAACTTAAACAACTATACAACTCTCACATCTAATTTTCTTAAGCACGAAAAACATTGTGGCCGTGTTCCCCTGCAATGACACTAAAAACTTGATGTGATTATGACAAGTGCATCAGTCGATCAAGTAATATAAAATGAAGAGTAGCTCCCCGAGTATCGATCTCACAGGGAACACGACATGGATTTCTTTACGATTTTAGAAAATGAAATGTAAAAAAAAAAGTAAAATTGTTGGATTGATTGTTTGTTCTACACTGCATGCATGAAAAGGAAATTGTGCGGGGCGCCGGCAACCGCGTAGCAAACACAAGTACACGTGCGGGTCGCCTTGACCACTTCACTCAATTGAGAGTGTGGTGAAGGTCGACGACACCTCTTTGCTTATTAGCACCAGACTTAAACACACCAAAGGTTGTATACCCTAACCAAACTAGCATTCCCATACACTAAGCATGAACACAATATATCTTCCGCACAAATTGATTAAAGTTCATTAAAAGCAAATATTAGTTCGTTACAAAGCATTATCATCAACAATAGAAAACATTCCCTACCGATATTCCTAAGGGGGTGGAGAAGAAGAGGAGAAATACAAGCAATGATCAAGTTTTTGTCGTAGAAGTGAAAGGAGTAACACTAGTTTGTCAATCCGTGGCCTTTGCACGTTTGTTGGTTGCATCCGGACTCCGTGAAAGCTGTAACCACCTCCTAATTTACCCGTCTTCTTGATTGTCTACGCCGTTCATGTTTCTCTCACGCCTGACCTTACTTTGCGGAGAGGAGGATGGTAAACACCTTCACTTTGAAGCCCTTGATGAAGGAGGACCAATAGCAGTGGAAGCTTTACCTTGGAGAGGAGCTCTAGGTCAGAAATGGTGAGAAAACGGTGCCCGAAGCATCTCTCTCGCGGAAGCCTGCTAGCTGCGCATATGTATTAACACGGGGCGCACAGACGTGCGGAAAGTCAACGTGATGAGATTTTTCTGGGCGCCAAACTTCGCAGGCGTTTTTACAAGCACACATGCTCGTGCAAAAATTACGCACGCACAAATTCAGATCTCTGAAAATGGCGCTGGAGGCACAAAAATGACCGTGCATGCGCAATTACACGTGCACAAACAGGCGTAGAACAATTCTGCTCGCCCAAATTCAATTCGCTAGTAGACACATGTGTGTGCAAAAATTCTGCACGAGCGTACGTGAGACAAATTTGACAGCCTCCTCGAATCGCACGGAAAGTCCACACCTGTGAAATTAATTCAACTATGCAGTCTAGATATACCATATACATCAAATAGAAGCTAAAACTATGTATAATTAGTACGCACATGGGTGGAATCGATAAGAAAAGCATGGTGGAAACACGGTAAAAATCACACTCATCAGTTCTCGACAATTTTTCTGAACAAGTTCATCATCGACTCCACTGGGCAAGTCCTCTAGGGGAGGTTCTTAAGGCTTTATCAAGTGGATAAAACCGTTGACTAATATGAATTGTGTTTAGAAGACTTGTGTTATTATACTGCTCCATTTATTCCTATTGAGTCAGAAAAGAATAGATGATTTTATGTAGGACTTCAGGATCAAATCAAGCACCATCTAGGAATCAAGAGAAATGCAAGATTTTTAGACTTAGTGGATACTGCAAGGAAGCTCAAAATGAAATTTGAAAGGTCCTCCAAGAGAAAGGGCAACCACTCTCATTTCCAGCATACTCATCCTTATGAGCATAAAAAAAACCCACCTCATAGCAAGTTCAAGGAACCATGATACAAAAGGCAGAAGACCACCCTTTATTGGAAAACCAACTCTGTTCATCAAGAGAAAAAATGGAAAAGGCCCCATAAATTGTGTCAACTGTGGGAATCAATGATACTATTATTTGCCCACCATCTGTTATTTGTTAACTTTATGCATGTTTTTTGTGTCGTTGTTTTGTAGTGCCATGCTTATTGTATATTTTTAATCATCATTTATATGTATCCAGTCTAATTCTTTTATATAAATCCAAGTGTTAAACTTATTTTAGGGTTTAGGTCAATATTGTAGTTTTATATATAAAACCCTTGGGCAAGCAGTTAATTATCTTATTTCATTTCTCTTATTTCTCTCCCCCCAACTCCATATTCCGTCTTCCCTTGTCACCTCCATTCATCCCTTCGACGAGATATCAAAGCATTTTAGGTTTGTCTGTAATAACTTGGTATTTGAGATGAACTCCTACCCACTGCCTCATCAGACAACCCACATCCTAGCTTCGTGAGCACTAGCAATAGAGCAACCTTGTCTTCACGGGACTCATTAGTTTCATCGATTCTCATGGTAACATCCCCACACTCCTGCACCTGATATATTGGAATGATGAAGCGCTAAATATGCTGCATGACACCTCCGTTAACCAAACACTAGAGAGACGCACACCGCATGCCTCCTCCCTTCCCTGAAAATGCTATCTGTTGGAATTAAGAGATAAAATTGAAGATGCAATCTTATTCATCCACAAAGAGGCATCCTATAGAAAATACAGGGACTCATAAACTCTAAACGACAATGTGAGACTAAACCGAACACTCCTAAAGAACTTCTATATGGACCTAAATATTAATGTAAAACTAATAACTCTAACAATCTTCAACACTGTCTAATATGCCTCTATCCTAGTCGCTGCTTTCAGCTTTCCTACATATTGTTGACTTACCGGGCCTTGCTTGTTTCCAATTGTCCAGCGACAAAAATGAGCACAAAGTATGAAAAGACTAGACGATCTCCTCTAGTGTTGATATTCCATCATTTCTTCATCATAGACATACACGACGGAACCCAACGTCAAGTTTCCAGCCTTGTGCATCTTATTTCGTATAATTTTCGCCAACAACTTTTCTCATTTAGCTCTCAGTACCTGCTATCTTTCTTTGAAACACGGGCATCGCTCATTTAATTTGATTCATTCAAAATAATTAATTTCTAAAAGAGCAAATAAAACAAGGGCAGAATTTCTTAAGTTATTAATTAATTAATTTACTATGAATTAACCACTTGATTAATTTATTAATTAATTCAAAAAGGGGTAGAGATCAGCCGTACCTACATGGCTCTTCGCACCGGAAAAAAGCTTCATCTCCCATTGTGTGCAATTGTTGTCGTTAATGAAGAAATACGCGGAGCACCCTGAAACTGCTAAGGAGTATGACCTAGCAAAGGAAATGCAGCCCAAAGCTGCCATGCCATATGACAAGGAAAAGCAGCCATTGCCGCCTAAGGCACCTTAAATGACCGACAATAGCCTAGAAACCTCAACAACTCTTCATGGCATATTACCGCCCCACCTATTACTGTGCCGCCCATTTTGCCAATTATGGCTCTTCGCACAAGAAAAGAGCTTCATCTCCCATTGTGTGCAATTCTTGTCGTTAATGAAGAAATACGCGGAGCACCCTGAAGCTGCCAAGGAATATGACCTAGCAAAGGAAATGCAGCCCGAAGCTGCCATGGCGTATGACAAGGAAATGCAGCCATTGCCGCCTAAGGCACCTTAAACGACCGGCGTTAGCCTCGAAACCTCAACAACTCTTCATGGCATATTACCGCCCCACCTATTACTGTGCCATCCATTTTGCCAATTATTTTCCAACATTACTTCGGACAGTCTGTCGCCCACATACACTTCCACTCCACCGTCACCATTTCACGTGTCTCCAGTCACCACGACCATCAAGGTTCATGGATTCCACGTTTACTTGTCACGGCCTAGGCCCGGCGCAATGCGTCTTAGTGGGACCCAACTGTAACCGTGAGAGTCCTGCAAGCTCGAAGTGACCCCAACCCTTCCCTGCACCTATTTCTCAGCACGCCGGGCTGTTGAGATGGGGTTTCGAACCCACAACTTCTAGATAAGGGGATCTTCAACCATCCCTCATCACCAACCCCCGCTGAGAAATAGGTGCGGAGAAGGGTTGGGGTCACTTCGAGCCTGCAGGACTCTCACAGTTCCAGTTAGGTCCCACTAAGACGCATTGCACCAGGCCTGGGCCGTGAAAAAAAGTGCACTTTTTTTTGTCACGGTGCAGGCCCAGCTCGAGGAGTCTTAATGAGACCCACTGGTTCAACCGTGAGGGCTGCAGCCCAAGTGACCCCAACGTTTTTCTGGCCTATTTATCAGCGCATCGCAGTGTTGGCGTTGGGTCTCGAACACGCAACCCTTGATAAGGAGCCTTAATATCACTTCTCATCACCAACTGAGCTGCAACTCAGTTGTTGATGAGGGATGGCGGAAGATCCCCTTATCTAGGAGTTGTGGGTTCGAGACCCTATCTCAACAACCCGCCGTGCTGAGAAACAGTGCGGAGAAAGGTTGGGGTCACTTTGAGCCTGCATGACTGTTGAAGTTTTTCAAAGTGGTCAACAAGATAGCCTAAAGCCAAATTAATATTCTTAAAACTATCCAGTTCACAACTTGATCAAGCGGAAGCCCAAAGAGCAAGCTAACACCAAAAAACAAATGGAAGAACAAGCAGATCTATTTTTATTTACACTTCTTTACAGGGCGAGGTATACATAGTGAGACATGATTTCTCCAGTACACAAGCTAAAACAGAAAGCACAACACAAGCCGAGCGGACAGCACTGGAGACCGCCGAGACCGCCCAGTCCGCCGAAGTCGCAGAAGCCGCCCGAACTGTTGCTGCTACAAGCCAAATAGAACACGGAGTCCGCCGAGACCGCGAGGTCGCGCGCACACGCCGTTATTCGCTAACTGCTGATGAACTGAAGAACAGACCGCCTACCCGCCTGAGATCGGCGGACAGGTTATTGGAACTTGAAAATGCTGAAGCAGAGAACTGACAAGCCGCAGAGGCGACCTGCTGAGACCGCAAAGATCGCACACTTCACAGAACTTGACCGAAGTCAAAACCAAACTCCTGGCTCCTTGAAGCTAGTCGCGCGACCTGCAGACAACACACAGTTAACTCTACTCAACCCGCGCGGACAGAAAAATCCAGACCGCTACAAATGACCAAGCCAAACTTACTGTTCACTCAGTTACTGTAGACGTGCCAGGGAGGGGGGTCTATTTATAGGCGAGGTGAGTAGTGTGATCACCATCCTAGTGAATAAAGTCATCGCCCCAGCTCGCGCACTAGCAAAACCCCGTCCGCTGAGTCTGCGAGGACTTAGCCGGATTCCAAGAGAAACCACCAGGAGCAATAACGAAGATGTTCACCATCATGCGAACTCGCACCAGTCCGGCCACACTATGCGGACAAGGCATCAGCCCGCATAGCCCGCAAACACCACCGCACAAGGACAACCACAACCACTACTGCGACAGTCCGCACACTATATGCGGACAAGGAGGCAGTCCGCACAGCTCGAGAACAAAGGCCTCCATCCGCCACAAGTCCGCGACGAACATGCAGTTCGCCAGGTCAACAGCGGACTCGGCGGATACCGCGGACACACTGATCCTGTCACTGAATGTGACCAAGTCCAGAAAACCACCAAGAGCAAGCGCGAGCTCGGCGGACAAGGTCCAGTCCGCCTGCTCCCAAGGCAAATCGCCAACACCCCACCAAAATAAGGCAGAGCCCGCAAGCCCTATTCGCACAGCTGCCAAGACAACGACCAACTGCCGGACTTCGACACCAGTCCGCGTAGTCCTCCACAACAGCTAATACCCGCTGCAACATCAGAGCACGGCAAAGGCCACAACCGAATTCCTAGGCCAGTCCGCAACAGTGAACACCGCGGACTCAACCAGTCCGCAAAGCCTCCCGCGGATTCAATCTCCAATCCGCCTGACTACACAAGAGCTTGCTAATCTGCAAGGCCGCAGATCGAGCAGAGCAACGCCAACAGTCCGCGAACCGAAGTCCGCTCAGGCCGCTTCGCTAGAAGCTCGACTTCCTTGGCCAAAGGCCAACCAGGCCGCACAACAGACCGCTCAGGCCGCACACCAAGCCGCACAGGCCGCTCCTCAAGAACAACCAAGCCAAGGCACCCAGGGCGCAACCAGCAGTCCGCCCAGTCCGCGGACTCAGTCCGCACAGTCCGCACAGTCCGCCCGGCCTGCCCATCACCCACTTCCACTTCACACATTTCAACACTCCCCCTTGAAGTGAAAAGTGGTGATCAAGCCCAGCAAGCTTCGTAACCGCTGAAATGGCCCTTCGACAACGGCTTCGTGAAAATGTCAGCAAGATTATCTTCACTCCGAACATGCCCGACCAGAAGAGATCCCTCCAACACCTTCTCCCTTATGAAGTGGTGCTCGATCTCAATATGCTTGGTCCTTGCGTGACACACTGGATTGTTTACCAGTTTGAGAGCACTCTCATTGTCACCCCGGAGCAAAGTAGGCCCTTGCACTTCCTTATGAACATCCTCTACAAGACTCCTCAACCAGATAGCTTCCCGAGCAGCCAAGGCCGTAGCCTTATACTTTGCCTCTGTAGTTGAGATGGACACCGAGTCTTGCTTCTTGCTACACCACGAGATGCAACCTGATCCACAAGTGAACACATAACCCGATGTTGATCTTCGATCATCCGAGTCACCACCGTAATCAACATCCGTGTACCCAAGCAAAGCAAAGTTCGTGTCCCTTCTATAGAGAAGTCCCATATCATAAGTTGTCTTGACATATTTCAGGATATTCTTAGCCGCTACCAGATGAGACTTTCTTGGTTCAGCCATAAACCGACTTACTCGGCTAACAACATAAGCAATGTCAGGCCTTGTAATCGTCAAGTAGATCAAGCTTCCTACAAGAGCCCTGAACACCAAGGGATCAGGAAGAATCCTTCATCTTGTCGAAGCTTCAGCACATGTTCCAGTGGAGTAGAGCAACTCTTCCCTTCGCCCATGCCGAATCGACTCACAATACGATCTGTATATCCCTTCTGACAAATGAGAATCCCGCTCTCCTTCCTCTCCACTTCAAGACCAAAAAAGTGATGAAGCTCTCCCAAGTCTTTCATCTCGAAGCGTATAGCAAGCTCAGCCCTGAGCCTAGCTACTTCCTCCTCCGAATTCCCTGTGATGATCATATCATCCACATACAGCAGGACCAAGACTTGAAGCCCCCCTTCTTCTTGATGAACAAGCTAGAATTCGAGTTGGAAACAAGATAACCGCAGAATTGAAGATACTCTGCTATTTTTCCATACCAAGCTTTAGGAGCTTGCTTCAACCCGTAGAGAGCCTTCCTGAGCTTGCAGACATTGTCCGAATGAACTTCAGAAATAAATCCAAGTGACTGATCCATGAAGATGTCCTTGTCAATCTCTCCGTTAAGAAAAGCGTTCTTCACATCAAGCTGCCACATCCTCCATCCCTTGCAAGCAGCCAAAGCGATCACCACCTGAACCGAAGTCATCTTTGCAACTGGACTAAATATCTCCTCATAGTCTTCTTCATACTGCTGTGAGAATCCTCGAGCAACCAGACGAGCCTTGTATCTATCAATGCTCCAATCAGCCTTTTTCTTCAACTTAAACACGCACTTGCAAGTCACTGGAGCAATGCCATAAACCTTGGGCATAAGGTCACAGGTTTCATTCTTCTTGAGAGCAACAATCTTTTCCTTCATGGCATCATCCCACTCCTTGACTCCAGTGGCCTCATTGAAGTTTGCAGGCTCTCGTTCATCCAGAGGACCTGCAAAGAAGCAGTAGACAAAGCTCACTGCATTCCCATCACAGTACCGAGCAGGTGGCTTCACAACCCTCTTCGATCTCCGAAGAGGTTGCTCCTTGCTCACTACCTCTGTTGCTTCTTCAGGCTCAACACACCCTTCAGGCAAGCTTTGTGCAATGCTCCCCCATCTTCCTGAGCCATAAGCCTCAGCACCAGAACTTGAAGCAACAGGAGCTGCTGGTGAAACAACAAGCTCCTCTTCCAGAACTTCAGCAGCCACCTTCTGCCCTTCATCAACCTTGCTCTCTGGTAGATCAACCGACTCACCTCCATACGACGTCAGTTCGTCAAAGACTACATCTTTTTACACAACAAACTTTTTCGTCGCAGGATCCATGCATTTCCATCCCTTCTTCCGCTCATCATAGCCAACAAAGACAAACTTCCTTGCCTTTGCATCAAGCTTGGACCTTGAAGCATCCAGGACATGCACATAGCAAGTTGATCCAAACACCCGAAGGTGTTCCACACTGGGCTTCTCCTTCAGCAATATTTCAAAAGGAGTATTCATGTTGATTGGGCTGAGCGGCATCCGATTGATGACATAAGAAGCACAAGACATCCCCACTGCCCAGAAGGACCATGGAATGTCTTTCGCATGACGTCAGCATTTGCAGGTCTCCGTCAGATGACGGATCTTCCGCTCCGCTACTCCATTTTGTTGTGGAGTATGAGCACAAGTGAGCTCCCTTTGGATCCCGTGCTTCCTGCAGAAGTTAGAAAACTCGGAGGAGACAAACTCACCACCGTTGTCTGTTCTAAGTTTCTTAATCCGCAAGCCAAGACGACCCTCCACCAACTTCTTGAACTCCACAAACAATTGGAAGACTTCAGACTTCTCCTTCAAGAAATAAACCCAAGTGTATCTTGAGTAGTCATCAATCAGCACAAGCATGTATTGCTTCCACCAAGGCTAGCAGTGACGGTTGGTCCCATCAAGTCTCCATGTATACACTCCAATGGTCTCTTGGTCCTCGTTTGTGATTTATCAAACGGAAGGCGATGAACCTTGCCGTACTGACATCCCGCGCAAACGTGACCGTCGCCAAAAGAAGATAGCTTAGGCAAGCCTCTTACAAGATTTCTGTTTGCCATAGCTTTCAACTTATCCATTCCTACATGCCCCAACCTTTCGTGCCATATAACAGCGCTATCGTTTGCTCTCATCCGATCAACATAAGAGTTAGTTGCAAGAACAAATAAGTTCTTTACTCTCCTCCCAACATGAGCAACATCAGGCTTAATCGCTGAAACGTTGCGAATGAACTTCACTTCTGTTGGCCCAAACAGAACGTGATAACCCGCGTCGACCGCATTGGTCACAGAGAAGATGTTCTTCTTCATGCCCGGTACGTGATACACACTCCTTAACGTGAGTGACACCTTATCACTTCCCAAAGACACAATCCCCTCCTTCTCTACTGCATAAACTGTATTATCTGCATAAACAGTATTATCAGCAGTTATGATAGCTTCGTTACCTGAGTAGGCTTGCAGAGAAGAGAACTTCGACTTGTCTCCGGTGAGGTGATGACCACAACCAGAGTCCACGATCCACTTGTCGTTGAAGTCGATAACGGACAAGGCACGGACACAAGTGCTCGTCATGAATGCTCCGCCCCATCCAGCTTCCTCACTCTTAGAGCAAGCTTCCTCCTTGCCTGCAACATGCTTAGGCTGCAGTTTGACCTTGCAGTCATGCTTGAAGTGTCCCCGCTGATGACACCTGTAGCACTTCAAGTTCTTCTTCCAATACTTCTTAGGAACAACGCTCCTCTCTGAATGATAAGAAGTTGAAGGCTCATTTTCAGCAGCAGTCTTCTTCTTCTTCCCTTCCCATCCCTTCTTCTTCTTGCCTGAGAAGAGAGCTTCACTGCCCTCCTCAGTGACAGGGACTCCAGCCATCTGCCTTGCCAAACTTTCCTGCGAAGCAAGCAGGTTCTCAAGCTCCAGCAGAGATGGCTGAGTAGCCCAGCCTTGAACAGATGTCACAAAGACAACATACTCCTTCTGCAAGCCGATGATTATATGCCTTTTCATCTTAGCCTCAGAGATGGGCTCATCCGGATCAAGTGCTGACAGCTCAGCACATAAGCTCTTCATCTTCAAAAAGAATTTTGAGATGGTCAGGTCTCCTTGAGTTGTCCTAGCCAACTCATTCTCCAGAAACTGAAGTCTTGCTACATTCTTCCTATTGAATAACTCATCAATAGTTGTCCAAATATCAGCAGCAGACTCACATCCAATGATGTGATCAAACAGTTCTGGTGAAACAGCCCTCTTGAGAACAAACTCCGCCTTTGCATTTGTTTTTCTCTAGAGCCTCACCTGCTCAGCAGTACCAAAAATAGCAGTAACTTCCTATCTGTCGTCACAACCGACGACCTCCCATAGGTCCTCGCCCAGAAGGTAACTCTTCATGCACGACTTCCACTTCTTTAAGTTAGTCGGTGTTAAAAGTTCAATACCTAGACCTCTTTCATAGCTTACTTCCATTGCAACAACCTATGGTTAAGCTTCCAGATGCACTGAGCACCAACAGAGCAACAACACACGTTGATCACCGCTCAAGCAACTGAACCTGGCTCTGATACCATGTTGAATTTTCTCAAAGTGGTCAGCAAGATAGCCTAAAGCTAAATTAATTTTCTCAGGACTATTCAGTTCACACCTTGATCAAGCTAACACCAAAAAGCAAATGGAAGAACAAGCAGATCTATTTTTATTAACACTTATTTACAGGGCAAGGTATACATAGCGAGATATGATTTCGCCAGTACACAAGCTAAAACAGAAAGCACAACATAAGCCGAGCGGACAGCACTAGAGGCCGCCGAGACCACCCAGTCCGCCGAAATCGCCGAAGCCGCCCGAACTGTTGCTGCTACAAGCCGAATAGAACACGGAGTCCGCCGAGACCGCGAGGTCGCGCAGACACACCATTATTCGCTGACTGCTGATGAACTGAAGAACATACCGCCTACCCGCCTGAGACCGGCGGACAGGTTATTGGAACTTGGAAATGCTGAAGCAGAGAACTGACAAGCCGCAGAGGCGACCTGCTGAGACCGCAAAGATCGCACACTTCACAGAAATTGACCAAAGTCAAAGCCAAACTTCTGGCTCCTTGAAGCTAGTCGCGCGACCTGCACACAACACATAGTTAACTTTACTCAACCCGCGCGGACAGAAAAATCCAGACCGGAACAAATGTCCAAACCCCACTTACTGTTCACTTAGTTACTGTAAACGTGCCGGGGGGGGGGTCTATTTATAGGCGAGGTGAGGAGTGTGGTGACCACCCTAGTAAATAGAGTCACCGGCCCAGCTCGCGCACTTGCAAAACCCCGTCCGCTGAGTCCGCGAGGACTTAGCCGGATTCCAAGAGAAACCGCCAGGAGCAATAACGAAGATGTTCACCATCAGGCGAACTCGCACCAATCCGCCCACACTATGCGGACAAGGCATCAGCCCGCATAGCCCGCAAACACCACCGCACAAGGACAACCACAACCACTACTGCGACAGTCCGCACACTATATGCGGATAAGGAGGCAGTCCGCACAGCTCGAGAACAAAGGCCTCCATCCGCCACGAGTCCACGACCAACAGACAGTCCGCCAGGTCAACAACGGACTCGACGGATACCGCGGACACACTGATCTTGTCACTGAATGTGACCAAGTCCAGAATACCACCAAGAGCAAGCACGAGCTCGGCGGACAAGGTCCAGTCCGCCTGCTCCCAAGGCAGATCGCCAACACTCCACCAGAATAAGGAAGAGACCACAAGCCCTACTCGCACAACTGACAAGACAACGGTGATCTGCCGGACTTCGACACCAGTCCGCGCAGTCCTCCACAGCAGCTAATACCCGCTGCAACATCAGAGCACGACAAAGGCCACAGCCGAACTCCAAGGCCAGTCCGCAACAGCGAACACCGCGGACTCAACCAGTCCGCAAAGCCTCCCGCGGATTCAATCTCCAATCCGCCTGGCTACACAAGAGCTTGCTAATCTGCAAGGCTGCAGATCGAGCAGAGCAGCGCCAACAGTCTGCGAACCAAAGTCCGCTCAGGCCGCTTCGCTAGAAGCTCGACTTCCTTTGCCAAAGGCCAACCAGGCCGCACAACAGACCGCTCAGGCCACACACCAAGCCGCACAGGCCGCTCCTCAAGAACAGCCAAGCCAAGGCACCCAGGCCGCAACCAACAGTCCGCCCAGGCCGCAGACTCAGTCCGCACAGGCCGCACAGTCTGCTCAGCCTGCCCGTCACCCACTTCCACTTCACACATTTCAACAAGGACTCCACGGTTCCAGGCAGGTCCCATTAAGACTCATTGAGACGGGCCTGGGCCGTGACATACACATGTAATGCCCCCCCATAACATCACCAACATTTGCGCGATTATAATGAGCACAACGGAGGCTCACCTCTTGATGAAGCCTCAGCTCCAACAACATGCTATATGAAATTTGGTCAAAATCAAGGAACTGGGTAAACTTCTTTACAAGTTTCTATTCCCTTCCACGAGCTAGAGGAGATGCTCAACGTGAAGGATGGGCAGGATGTTATGGGTCCACTATTTATTATTAGTTAATCTTATGCATGTTTTATTATGTCGCTATTTACAGTGACATGCTTATCGTTTCGTTTAATCATCATGGTATACATATCGAGCTTATGTAAGCTTTTTTATAAAAATCAAAGCGTTTTGATTTATTTCCTCTTATGCCATCAGTACAATGAATTATATTCTTTTGTCTCTCTTTTAGCCCCCCCCCCCCCCCCCCACTCAAGTTAGGGCTCGGGTTAAGCAAAACTCCCATCTACCTCTTCCTCTCATTAGGTTGAACACGATTCCCTCATATTATGGTCTCCCTTGTCATCTCCAACCATCCTTCCTACATGATATCGACGCATTATGAGTTAGCCCGTATCGGGTACATTGCCCAATATTGCACACTCATGCTACTGGAGATCAACAACATCATCCATAATCCCAACAAGCACCTAGTGTAGCAGGGCCCAATATAATTGGCAAAGGTAAATAACCACAATTTGTTGCCTCTCATTTTGTTCTAATACAACTTAGAGGTTATAACGTTGGAGAACAAGGAGCCAAACAACAAGAAAATGCAATTACATGTGCGTAGTTAAAAATTTGAATAAAAAAATTGTGTTTCAAGTTATACTGCAGTTGAGTTCATGCATCATTTTTCATAAGATTTACTTAGCAAAATAGAAAATGTCAGGGGTTTACATAAAATATTTTTTTATAGACAATGCTACATCTGAAATCTTACATTTTATGGGGAAGACATCATGCTTCATCTTTTAACATAGATCTATATTAAAAAATAATGTCTTCCTACCATGCCCGTCTATCATTTCAACATGCACGAAATAATTCCTATCTTAAAATAGTATCATGCTAACATCGGCTAAGATGCTTGCTTGCCATTTCAGCAGGCATGGACATGTCCACTCATTCTATATTCTATATTCTATATTCAATGAGCGCAAAGTTTAAATAAAATCACTTCATCCCTAGGAATAACATAGCATATCATGGCTGCCCTCACTCTCGGTTCAAAAGTATTGGTTCTCAAAATTATCATGATACATCCTGCAAACAATATATGATTCTTAGTCACGTGGATGGGTCATATTGATCTTATGCATGCTTATTTTCACCTCCAGTTACAAGATTTGAATGTTGGTCCCATTATACTATTATTTCACATAGGAATATTATGCATGCACGTTTAAATATCCACATCACAAACTTCCACAAAAATCAAACAAGGAGTCGTTCCTTAAAAAATCTTAAGATGACCATGCATGTAGTTCTAATAGAAATCTCTTGATTGATGATTGCATGCCATGTTAGGTGTTGTGGATTACCTTGAAATAGTAGAGAGGATAAAAACATGATTCTAATTAAGGCTTCATTTGGCGCCGTGGGTGGAGGCGGGGGTGGGAGGAGACGGGCTGCTGCTCGAACTGGAGGGGTGGAGCTGCTGATCGAAACGGGGCTTTTTGCCCCGTTTCTCACGGCGCGGCGGGTCCAGCCGGAGGAAACGCCTCCGGTGGGGGTTTGTTTACCCGCTATCCGGCAGCGTTTGACCCAAACGACCGGCTGGAACGCTGCGCCAAATGAAGCCTAAGAGATCCCTTCACTCATATATATAGAGGAAGGAGAAAAACATACAAAGTCCCAAAATACCCTTATGCGGGTAAAGACCAAAAAACCAAAAAACACGACATGATTTTAACTCTCCCCCTCAAGTCGAATGGTAAATATCAGTCATTCTGAGTCTTTGGATATCATCAATAAAGACATCACACCCTAAGCTCTTGGTGAACACGTCAGCCAACTGATCTCTGGAGTGAACGAACAATGTGACTAAGTTTCCTTTTTCAAGATGATCTTTGATGAAGTGGCGATCAACCTCGGCATGCTTGGTTCTGTCATGTTGGACCGGATTGTGAGCTATACTGATAGCAACTTTGTTGTCATAGAACAGGGAAATGAGAGCATCCTCCTGTAGGTTCAGGTCTTGCAATAAAGTGCGCAACCATAGACCTTCACAGAGGCCTTGAGACATAAACCGATACTCGGCTTTAGCATTAGATCTGACCACCACATTCTGCTTCTTGCTACGCCACGTGACCAAATTTCCACCAACGAAGGTGCAATACCCCGTTGTAGATTTCCTATCATCGCGGCTTCCGACCCAATCCGCATCAGTAAATACATCAATCTTTAAATGATTGTTCTTTGAGAACATCAGCCCACGATCCGGAGCCTTCTTTAAGTGCCATAGGATGCGATATGCAACATCCTGATGTCTGATCCTTTGGGCATGTATATACCTACTCAAGATCCCAACAATATATGTGATGTCGGGACGAGTGTGTGAGAGGTATAAAAGCTTTCCAACCAATCTCTGATAGCTTGAAGCATTTGTGCGATCCCCATCGCCGTCTTCATCAATCCTATGATTCTCCTCCATAGGGGTGTTCGCATGAACACATCCCAGCATTCCAGTCTCCGTTAACAAATCTAACACATACTTGCGCTGCGAGATGAAGATACCTCGATCAGAACGAGTCACTTCAATACTTAGGAAGTAGCGAAGCCTTCCCAAGTCTTTAACTTCAAACTCAGCTGACAGAAGGGTCTTCGGCTTTGAGATCTCCTCTAAGTCATCACCGGTGATCACAATGTCATCAACGTAAACAATAATGACAACAACTTTTCCCTCATTCCTCCTGACAAACAAAGTATGATCTGAATGACCCTGTTTGTAGCCAAACTTCATCATGGCTTTATGGAATTTGCCAAACCAAGCCCTGGGAGACTGCTTGAGCCTGTACAAAGACTTCCTTAGTCGGCAGACCAGTCCTTCTTGTCCCTTTTTCACAAAACCTGGGGGAATGGTCATGTACACCTCTTCATCGAGTTCACCATGCAAAAACGCATTTTTGACATCCAGCTGATGTAGGACCCAACCCAAACACGCCGCACAAGACAGGATCACACGAACAAAGTCCATCTTTGCTACCAGGGCAAATGTCTCCTGGTAGTCGACCCCCAGAGTCTGGGCATAACCACGAGCCACCAGACGGGCTTTATATCGTTCAACTTTACCATCCTGATTTTGCTTAACAGAGAAGACCGACCTAGAACCGATGGCTTTCTTGTCAGGAGGAAGAGAAGAGACATCCCGTGTGTGATTCTTATCTAAGGCAGACATTTCCTCCTGATTGCTTAAGTCCATGTCGGAATGCAAACCGCCTCCTGCCACGTCTTTAGGATAATAATGACGGACAAGGAAGATATAAAAGCTTGGTGAAGCTGAGAGAGATGATTATAAGCAATATGATTAGAGATAGAGTGTTCGGAACACACAACCTTACCTCTTAGCACCGCAATGGGAACATGCAGATCAACATCAGAATCTGAGTTCGAAGACGACAATGACAGTGGCGGAACAACGGAGGACTGTTTACCTGTTTCGCGACGATGATATATATGAGGAAACAACGAGATGAGGGACGTATGGTGATATATGGCAGATGGCGACATAGGTGTAGGTGAGGTAGGTGTAGGAGACGAATGGGGTGTAGTAGGAGTAGCTACGGTGGAAGGTAAGATAGATGTAGGAGTAATAGTAATCAGAGGAAGTGACATAGACTCGATGTCATCATTACTGCTCTCCCCATGACGAGTGGAGTGAGGCGAATCCAAGTAGTAAGATTCTTCCTCCCGGAAGGTCATGTCCAAGGGACAAAAAATGTCTGGAAGGGGGGTGGTAACACCGATACCCTTTTTAGTGGCAGAGCAGCCAAGAAAAACACACCGGAGAGCCCGAGGATCAAGTTTGTCACGATGAGGCAGATGGATGTGAACAAAACATACGCACCCAAAAATGCGTGGTGGAAGATGGGTGGTATAAACCTCAGAATTAGGGGAAAGGCGGGCGAGAGTAGTATAGTTTAGACCCCGTGAGGGAAGACGATTGATAAGATGAGTAGCGGTTAGGATGGCGTCACCCCAATATGATTTAGGGAGGTGCATGGTAGTGAGAAAGTACCGGGCAACATCAAGAAGATTCTGGTTTTTCCCTTCAGTAACACCATTTTGGGTTGAAGTGTAAACACATGTGGTTTGATGAATAATTCCATGATTAGCGAGGTAGGAGCCAAATGCTCCCTGATCATCGTATTCCCCCCCATTATCACTACGGAGAACCCGCATGTTACCATTGAACTGAGTTTGCACCATTTTATGAAATGTTTGAAAAACAGGAAACACCTCATTTTTTTCTTTAAGAGATAAACCCAAGCAGTACGAGAGAAACAATTGATAAAGGTAACAAACCAATAATAACCAGTTAAAGATACAACAGGGAAAAGGACCACAAACATCAGAATGTATAAGAGCAAAAGGAGTAATGCTAGGAGAAGATAAATGCGACGAAGAATGTCTAACATCTTTAGATTGTTCACAAACATCACATTTTAAAAATTTTATAAAAGGAGATAAAGTAGGAAATATTTTCTGAAGATAGATTGGAGACGGATGACCAAGACACAAGTGCCAGCGTCGAGCATCAACAACAGTAATAGCGGTAGAAGAGAGCAAAAGTCGATGAAGGAGTATCCAGATAGTACAGACCACCGCGATTCCTACCACTTCTAATGATTCGCTTCGTACCCAGTTCCTGAAAAACACAAGAATTAAGAAAAAAAGTTACCGAACAGTTAAGTGACCGAGTAAGATTGCTAATTGAAAGAAGGCTGCGAGGAAATGAATGGACATGCAAAACAGAAGAGAGCGAAAGAGACGAGGAGCATGAAATATTGCCCTTGCCCCGCAATGGGGGGACAAGGTACCATTTGCAGAGATAACCTTATCCTTACCAGACAAGGGAGAGTAGGAGGTGAAACCTGAGGAGGAGCCGGTCATGTGATCGGTAGCTCCTGAGTCAATGATCCATTTAGACGAGGGAGTGGAAATAACATTGGCACTGGGTATAGCAGCAGTAGCAAAGGAAGTAGAGGTACTGCTCTGAGAAGTGGCAGACTGGGAGTGCAGGAGGTGACGAAGAGCATCCAATTCCAAGGTAGTAAAATGTCCTGGGATAGGACCATGTATGTCGTCATGGACCTCAGTGGAGTTAGCAGCATCATAAGTGCGATGCCCACGTCCTCGTCTCGGGCCATGCCCACGTCCTCGTCTCGGGCCGCGACCACGTCCACGACCACGGCCAGATCCAGGTGGAGCAAGGTGAGGATGGAGCTTGAAGCACACGTCCCGAGTGTGGTCCCTACGACCACGGTAATCACAATTAGGAATCGTGTTGGTAGGGTTGTAGCCACCTCGACCAACACTAGTAAGAGCGGAGCGATCAGAGTGAGGAGGAGCAGCCGTGCTGAGAGACCTCCGATCTTCATCACCAAGGACCATGCTAAAGGCCTCCCGAAGAGATGGAAGAGGAGACCGGTGTAGAATATTTTTTCGAACCAAATCCATTTCCATGTTCAAGCCCATCAGAAACACATGAAGGCGAAATCGTTCGTCCTTTTTCTGTAACAACACTGCATCGGCAGTACAGACGGGAGTAAATTGCTCAAAATAATCCAATTCCTGAGAGATACGCTTGAACTCAGAGAAGTAAGTCGACACTGTCATGGTTCCCTGACGTAACTCCAACATCCGACGCGTCAGCTCATAAATCTGAGTGGAGTCACCGATCTGGGAATACGTATCACGTGTCCCAGTCCAGATCTCATATGCAGAATCCATCAACATGTAACTTCGGTACACCTTCAGGGACATGGAATTTAGGAGCCAGGATACTACCAGAGAATTTTTGGAATCCTATCTCTTCAAGGAAGGATTACCCGGAGGAGGCGCCACAATGGTCCCATCAATATATCCAAATAGCCGATGACTGCGGATGACATGTGCTGCCTGAGACCACTCAAGGTAATTCATCCCATCTAAGGGCACCGTGGTGATCTTCAGGGAGCCAACGTGACCCGAAGGTCGCTGAGGGTCACCCATCCGGGGTGCCACAACACTCGGCGATGGAGAATCAACAGCTGTCAATGAATCATCCATGAGGAACAACTGACATGATCAAACAATATAAAGATTCACCAAGCACGAAGAGAAGAAGACATAACACTGAACAAGCTCTAGCAACAAAGAGAAGAAGCCAGCGGAAACGACCGATAGCAGAGCTAGAGGGTGGACGGCTGATCTGTAGAAGCAGGCACAACGACTCTGGAAGCAACGACTCTGGAAGCAGCGACGACGATCGACTGGAAGCCAGCAGCAGCGTGCAACAATAAATCTGGAAGCAAGAGGCAGCGAATCTGGAAGCAGCGATGGCGGTCGACTGGAAGCAAGCAGCAACGTGCAGCGATGGCAGCGGCAACACGCGATCTGGAAGCACGCTGGCGCAGCACGCGATCACCCAGCTGGATCAGGCGCAAAGAAGACGAGATAAGAGGTCGACGACAACACGACGCGCATCATGAGGAGAGGCGACAATTTCCTTCAGCGCGCACCACCGTCGGCAAGGAGGTCGCGGTTCACCATGAGAATGATTTCAAAACAGCAGAGGGGCGACGACGACGGGATGAGAGCGAGCGGCGACGGGATGAGAGCGAGCGGCGACGGAAGAGGGGTGCGGGATAAGGCTCGACTAGGGTTACGCGACTATCCCTCTGATACCAAGTACAAAGGATAAAAACAGGATTCTAATTAAGAGATCCCTTCACTCATATATATAGAGGAAGGGGAAAAACATGCAAAGTCCCAAAATACCCTTATGCGGGAAAGTCCCAAAATACCCTTATGCGGGTAAAGACCAAAAAACCAAAAAACACGACATGATTTCAACTGAAATCACTTATAAACCACTATATTGTATCATGCATGTAATGTTAGAGTAATCAAAAAGATAAAATCAAGGCTTTCTTTCATGCTTGTCTAAATTTAATATATCCTATATCTGAGCTATCTCAAAAGAAAATCTCCCAAAAATAAATTCGTAGTTCACTCATGTTATCTTCACATCAACCAACATCAAGAATACATGGAAAGAAAACCTAAACTTGAGAAGAGACAATCATCACCTTAATGTTCTTCCTTTGATCTGTAGGAAGAAGATTCAAAAATTGCACTAAAAATAAAAATGCAGAGATACAATCTTGAGGTATATTTGCGCAAACTATTGAGGGTTGTTTCCAACAAATTGTTCTTCTCCAAAAGTGACTTTCGAAGAATCCAAAATTAGAATCCTAAGGCTTCATTTGTTTCGGCGGTGGCGGATCGATCCGGCGGGTGGAAACGGAGTGTTCGAAATGGAGGGGGGAGGTGGCTGCTCCAAACGGAGCTTTTTGAGGTGTTTCTCAAGGCAGACGGGTGGAAACGGAGCAAACGCCGCCGGAGGTTCATTTGTTTACCCTCCTTCCGGCGGCGTTTGCTCAAAACGGAGCAGCGAAACACCCAAACAAATAGAGCCTAAGACTCTTCTCCACTCCCTTTTATAGGTGAGAGTTGCTGATGCCTAATATTATGAAATCTACACTAGGGTTACAGAAGAGAAAAAAATACGAAGTGCGATACTAAAAACTAAAAGCGCTTGGTGAGGTGTCTGAGCCATGGACAAGTTATATTGAGCTGCTAGTCGACACCTTCAACAATGATTTTCGGTCAAGGTGAGGGGCTGGTCTTTGTGATAGGCTTCTAAACACTGTAAAGGAGATATGTAGGAGTTTATATGGGAGAAGTGGGCTGATTATTTTAGCCCTTGGATGGTGAGATCAAGCCAGCACATGGTCTTACCTACAAACTCAAAACAATGAAGCTTTTTAATCTTTAGTACTGAAATTCTACATTAAGTACTAGCTTGCGTACTTCCAAATATTTCATGAAAGAGTGTATAAGTGTTCATTTGTTTAGGGAAACTTTGGCATGGTAATTATAGGGCTTTCATAAGAGTTGATGATTGTTTTTTTAAATGCAGGTGCAATTGTTCTAATAAGAATATAGTCATGATGTTTCTCAATATCTTAAGCTTTTGTTGAAGTTTATGTTTCACGTTAACCCATATTGAATTTGTTCTATACTACTGCTTCGCTAGCAGCAGTGAGAAAATCTTGCATGTTATCTATCCTTTTTCTAAATTCTCGAAGTGCATTTCATCAAAAGGCCGAATGTAAAGTTCATCGGCCTAATATTTATATTGAATTGCTCTGAGACCATGACGTAACTTTTTCTTATTTTGATTACATTTTAAGATAATAAAATACCATCATATGTACCAAGACATGGTTACTTACTGCGTGGTTCCATCATATCACGAATAAGCTTCTTCCTTCATTTAAGGAAAGTGAATGCTTCTTGCAATGTTTGTAAGATGATTTTTGGAGAAAGTTTGACTATGCAATATAAATTAATATTTATGGAGGTAATTTTAAGAAAATGAAAGAATTAATTGTGAGGATTGGGGGCATCCCTATGCTCAATGCATCGAGGGTCCGTGGAAGGGTCCCACCGCAAGGGTGAAATGTAGGCAAACTTTACCCTGCCTTTTTGTAAGAGACTGCTTCCAGGACTCGAACTTGTGATCTCATGGTCACGTGACAACACCTTAACCGGTGCGCCAAGACCTCCCTTCAATTAATTGTGTAGGATTAAGCGATGAAATTTCAAATGATGTTTTTTTTATCTTTGAAGATTTATTGGTAACAAGGGTCAATTGTAGCTCTTTACCCGAGCCAAATATGATCTGGGGTAGGATAACTTATGCTATTAAGGAGATGACCAAAAATGTTCTAGATGAGTCTAGAAATAGGCTTTTATCCATAAGGAGTTCCGATCGTGGTGCGAAGAGGTAAAAAATGTTATGGAGGAAAATAAATGTGCTTTTAAAGAGTGACAACAAATCAATACAATCAAAGATTTTTTTTGTTATCAAGTTAGAAGTATTGCTGTGTGCATTGAGTGAAACAATATATGTTTGGATGATTTATGTAATAGAATTAGTACTAAAGTGAAAGATGAATATATATAATAGTTATATCAAGAAAGAATTGATCCTGAGATTTTGATACAATTAAAGAAAAAAATAGATTTATAGATTTTGTTCTAGTTAGATGCATTTAAGATGAAGATATCAAGGGAGATGAAATATTATTTTGACAAGCTATTAACTAGGATTTCTAAGAAAAGTATTTTGAACTGCATGTGAACAGAGTAAGAGGGTATATTAAGATTGTTCTAAAGGCATCGATTAGTCCCACACTTTGGTTTAGAATTAAGATCACACTCCTCCTTCCTGTATATATGTGTACAAATACTTGTATTAATGAGAAGAAATAAAATAATTGCGTTTTTCTACATGGTATCAAAACTACTCGATTCCTAACGTAGAACTCTCACTGATTGAGCTCCCACTTTCGCTGCTTGAGCTCCCACAGTCACTGATTGAGCTCTCATTTTTGCTTCCACCCAAACCCAGCCTGCCACCTAGACATTCAGCTTGAGCCCTTTATTGCATCCCGAGCTCACCAACTTCCCATGTTCTGCATTTTCCCACATAACCCACGATCTCCCCTCCTTTTAATTGCCTCTCATCCGCTGGTATCCTCTGTCTAGGACTCGCCTCCACTTGTGCTCATACTACATAACTCGCTGACCTACTTCTATGCTAAGCTCGTAGTTCCACTGCCTTCTCTAACAATATTTCTCGCCGCCACTTATGTGACAAGTTTGCCTACTATTCTAACCTAAGCGCTTACTGAAATATTTTGTTTTAGATCCAACTGCACAGCTCGTGATCCCCCCTTATTAGCACTTGTTGATTTTCTTTCAAGAATATGCTGCTACTCGAGATCGTTGACTCTTGTCCTGAGATCTTCGGTATCTGACCTCGCGATTCCCGATTTCCTAGAAGCCGATTATTTCAGTACTAGAGCTCACATATCCCTACTTCTTGAGCTCCCTATTTCCAGGACTGGCCCATTTTTGCTTTCTCAACCTTCTTGTCTCTAATAGTCCTGGGGGTAGGCCAAATTTTCTCGGCTTCCACTTTTATCGGATCAACTCTAATCCCTTCCGCTGATACAATATAACCAAAGAATATTAAGTTGTTGGTCATGAATGAACACTTCTTAAGATTGATTTATAAATGACAATCTCTTAGGGTTCGTAATACTTGTTTTCAATGAGAAATATGGGCGTTAAGACTAGTGCTATGTTTTCAAAATACACAACCACAAATTTTCCAATGAAAGGTCAAAGCAGTTGATTCATCGTGCACATAAATTCACTTGCTTATGCATCTCCTCATACTCAGTTGTACTCATATTATAGTGAGGTAAGTGTGGTAAACTATCACCGGACACTAAAATTATATGATGTATATCATTCACATCAGCGGTAGTCCATCGGGTAGCTCACAAGGAGTCAAGTCAGAATATGCTTGGAGAATAAGCTGGACTTCCTGTGGAATCTCAATCTTTGCTCCTACCTCTTTTCCTACTAGGATATATAACAAATCAAACATCTTAATCTTTGTCTCATGTTTAGTGGCAGAGAGAACTAATGTAGTGGTATCAGTAGTAAGCACTTCTTTCTTCTTTGGATTAGGAGGGTCCTTCTGAGGGTGAAGGTGAAATCTCTTACCATTTTTAATAAATGTGTATGTGTTTAACTCTCTATCATGACATGTCTTTCTATCATATTCCCATGGTCGTTCAAGAAGGATATGACAAAACCTCTATCGGTAGAATGTCACACCAAATATCATCCAAATATGTTTTCCTTATAATGAATTTTACTTGGCAACGTCGCGAAATTAGGACCTCGACTCCTTTAAACCATCCAATCTTATAAGGCTTTATAGGAGGTTCAATCTTTAATTTTAGTTTTGTTACCATCTCTTGTGACACAATTTCCAGTACTACCATTGTCGATCATGAGAGTGCATAACTTCCCGACAGATGTGCATGTGGTGCGAAAGATGTTACACCTTAGCCACCTATCTTCAGTGTCTATCTTAGGTGTGGTTAAGACACGATTGATATCTAAGAAGTTACCATCCATGTATCCCTTAAGAGAAACTTTATAACCTTCCTTTTCCGCGACCTTTTCTCGAAGTTCTTCCTCAACCTCTTCTAAATTTCTCTACACCATCTTATTCATGTTCTATTAGATTTGCTATAGGTGGGTTGTTCCTTCCACAAGTGGCAGAAAGGTGCTCGTATTGTCTACATTTGTAGCAAAGACCAGTTGGTCTGGCTTCCATTACACCTTTACCCTTATTAATTTGGTTCGCCCCTTGGATACAAGGGAGACATTAGCCTGTTCAGTAGTCCTAGAGGTGTTGCCAGAGTGCGCAAAATTATTTTGAAGTGCATGGTTAAGTGTCCCTCTAGAAGTTTGTGTTCGTCCTACCTCACTCATACTAGACGTAACTACCGCAGATCTTTGATTGGAAGATTTTTGTAATTGTGTTTTAACTCGATTTTTCATACTATATGCCTGATTATTTTCCCGACATTATGTAAGGCAATTTGGTCCTCGATATACCACTTCAATCCATTTAATTACCGATATACAGTCTTCTCTTTGGACCTCTCTAACCCATTCCTAGCTTGTAGGGTATAAAACTCCTCAGTGTACTCATCCATAGATCGCAGTCCTTGACTTATATTATTAAATTCTTGAAATAGTGTACGCTTGTAATCAGTAGGTAAGAATTTTCCATAAAGTTTTCTTTTCATTTGAACCCATTCTATAATCTTATCTTTCCCTTCTCCTACCCTATTTGCTTGTAATGTTTTCCACCAAGTAATAACATGACCTTTAAGTTTCAGACTCACAAATTTGATGTTCTTATCATCAGGAATCTCCTTCCATTAAAAATGCTCAATTTTTTCTACCCATTTGGATATTTTAAAATTCAATAGGACTCAGTTTCCCTCCAAACTCATCAAGATCAACTTGAACTCCTTGTTCCCAACTCCGATCCTCACACTCACTCTCTATGGTTTTTCTCGGTTTGATGACAGTTTTCAAGAAAATTTTCCTCTGCATGTGCTCTAAATTTTCTTAGCCTATTTATGATGGGTCGGGGAATGTTTTGCGCGATGAGTGTGGTAATGAGGATCTCCATTTGTTGCTTAATTCCATCTAGGGTTGTTTGTTGTCTTTCTATTAATTCTTCTTCGCGAAC
This sequence comes from Platanthera guangdongensis, assembly GCA_039583875.1. Lineage (NCBI taxonomy): Eukaryota > Viridiplantae > Streptophyta > Magnoliopsida > Asparagales > Orchidaceae > Platanthera > Platanthera guangdongensis. The sequence goes on along the minus strand of CM077154.1, from coordinate 117,456,858 downwards.
AAACATGTCATGCACCTTTCATCCATAGTGGTGGTTTTATTTTTCCTTTGGAAATGATGCTAACCCATGAAACCCTTTTGTCTCACTAATAGTCTTGATTGTTGGCCAACTTTTATTGGCTTCCACGTTTATCGGATCAACTCTACTCCCTTCCATCGATACAATATAACCAAGGAATATTAAGTTGTTTGTCATGAATGAGCACTTCTTAAGATTGATGTATAAATGTCGATCTCTTAGGGTTCGTAATACTTGTTTTAAATGAGATATGTCGGCGTCAGGACTTGTGCTATAGATCAATATGTCCTCAAAATACACAACCACAAATTTTACAATGAAAACTCAGAGCACTTGATTCATTGTTAACATAAATTCACTTGCTTATGCATCTCCTCATACTCAGTTGGGCTCATACGATTGTGAGGTAAGTGTGGTAAACTAGCACCGGGCACTAAAATTATATGATGTTGTATATCTCACATCAGCGGTAGTCCATCATTAGCTCATCAATAGTCAAGTCAGAATACTCTTGGAGAATAGGTTGGACTTCCTGTGGAATCTCAATCTCTGCTCCTACCTCTTTTACTACTACGATATCTTTGAGAATAGGTTGGACTTCCTGTGGAATCTCAATCTCTGCTCCTACCTCTTTTCCTATCTCTTTTCGTACTATAACAAATCAAACATCTGTACCTCTGTCCCAAGTTCAGTTGCAAAGAACTAAAGTAGTGGTATTCGTAGTAAGCACTTCTTTTTTCATTGGATTAGGAAGGTCCTTCTGAGGGTGAAGGAGAAATCTCTTGCCATTTTTAATAAATGTGTATATGTTTAACTCTCCATCATGACATGACTTTCTATCATATTGTAATGGTCATCTAAGAAGGATATGACAAAACCTCTATTAACATAATGTCACACCAAATATCATCCTGTTATGTTTTCCCTATGGTGAATTTCACTAGATAATGCCACAAAACTTGGACCTCGACTCCTTTAAACCATCCTATCTTATAATACTTTATAAGAGGTTCAATCTTCAATTTTAGTTTTGTTACCATTTCTTGTGACACAAATTATCCAGTACAACCACTGTCGATCATGAGAGTGCATAATTTCCTGCCAGATGTGCATGTGGTGCGAAAGTTGTTACACCTTAGCCACCTATCTCCAGTGTGTATCTTATGTGTGGTTAAAACACAATTGATAACTTAGAAGTTACCATCCGTGTCTCCCTCAAGGGAGACTCTATAACCTTCCTCTTCGGCAACCTCTTCTCGATGCTCTTCTCCAACCTCTAAATTTTCCACATCATCTTCTTCATGTTCTATTGGATTCTCTCTAGGTGGGTTGTTCCTTCCACAAGCAGCACTAAAGTGCTCATGTTGACTACATTTGTAGCAAGGACCAATTGGTATTGCTTCCATTGCACCATTTCCCATATCAATTTAGTTCACCCCTTGGATGGGAGGGTGACAGTTAGCCTGTTCAGTAGGCCTAGAAGTATTTCCAGAGTGTGGGGGAAATTTTGAAGTGTATGGTTAATGTGTCCCTCTAGAAATATGGGTTCGTCCTACCGTACTCATACTGGATGTAACTGCCCCAGATCTTTGATTTGCATATTTTTGTAATTGTGTTTCTACTTGTTTTTCCATATGATATGCCTGATCAATTTTCCCAACATTTTGTAGCGTAATTTGGTCCTAAATATACCACTTTAATCCATTCAAGTACCAACCTACAGTCTTCTCTTTGGACTTCTCTAACCCATTCCTAGTTTGCAGGGTATAAAACTCCTCAGTGTACTCATCCATAGATCGTACTCCTTGACTTATTTTATTAAATTCTTGAAATAGTGTACGCTTATAATCAACGTGTAAGAACTTTCCATAAGTTTTCTTTTCATTTGAACCCATTCTATAATCTTATCTTTCCCTTGCCCTACCCTATTTGCTTGTAATGCTTTCCACGTAGTAAGAGCATGATCTTTAAGTTTCAAACTCACAAATTTTACATTCTTATCATCAGGAATCTCCTTCCATTAAAAAATTGCTCATTTTTTTCTACCCATTCTAAAAATTCAATAAGATTCAATTTCTCTGCAAACTCATCAAAATCAACTCGATTTTCTTGTTCCCAACTCCGATCATCACGCTCAACTCTATGGTTTCTCTCGGTTTGATGGGGTTTTTAAGGAAAATTTTCCTATGCAGGTGCTCTAAAATTCCCTTAGGCTATTTATGATGGGTCGGGGAATGTTTTCTCCGATTAATGTGGTAGTGAGGATCTCCATTTTTTGCCTAAGGCTCTCTAAGTTGGTTTGTTGCCTTTCTAGTATTTCTTGTTGGCAAACAAACATGTCATGCCACCTTTCTTCCATGGTGGTGATTGTATTTTGCCCTTGATTTCCGGAGTTTGCCATGAAAATATGAAAAATGAAACAAGGATGCAACTACTATGATATATTGATCCTATGACGCACTCTAATATGAATTGATGTTGAGGTATGCCAAAATGGAAAATTAATATTTTTTGGACGATAATATCATATCATGGAACTAAACAATTACACGTTTTTGTGTGTGACTTTTTTCACTAAAAGACTAAAAAATAACGCTAAAACAACTTCTCTTTGATACCACTTGATGTACTTGTAATCACACCCGATGTGAGGAATACAAATTTTTATGCAATTTTAAAACAAGCAAGCAACATTACCCGCTTCATGCAATTTTGGAGCGCCACATCCAATTAATGACAGTCCCGTGGTAATCAATAAAATCCAAAGTCTCAAAAATATTTGTCGAGAATAGAAACACAACTTAGCGGAAACGAGAGAGCGAGGAAAAAATAAAAATAAAATAAAACATTTTTCCTTAGAAACTAGGTTAGTTACTACAAGGCGCCTACTACAAAGTAGGCAAAGGCGATTAGGCAAACCCAACATGTAGAATAGATCTCATCGGGACTGAAGAGGTATGGTGGTTGTGGTCAGTGAAAGGTCTGATGGAAGACGAGAGACTCCTCATGTATACTGAGTAAAGACGGTGGCGGCTTGCAAGGAGGATGGAGTAGTGGCTAGGTTGAAGAAATATGGCGATGTAGAAACCCGTGGAGAGAGACAGGGGAAGAAGTTATGTAGAAGAAATGATGAGTAGAAAAGAGGAAATAAAGAAATGGACTCTTGGTCCTATACAAGGAAGAGTTGGGGGGGGGGAGCTTGTTACGGGCTGTAGTTTTTTCCATAATATAGCTTGCCAACCTTGAGATGAATTCAGTAATTTCTTTTAAATTCCCAAATAGTCGCAAGAATGGGGGGGGGGGGGGGGGGGGGAGGAGCCTGTTACAGGTTTTTTTTCCATACTACAGCTTGCCGACCCTGAAATAAATTCAGTGATCTCTTTTAAATACCCAAACAGCCGCACATAAACTTCCTAGTAGTGGACGGTTTGCTAAGTATCTTTACGCGGCTTCACCGGAAAACAATGGTAACTTCCTGAGATAATTGGTTTCACCGCATGAGATAATTCTTCCCCATTAACTGCATGAAATAATGAACATTTTTTCTTTTTTTTTTAATTCCCTTGTATGTTTAAAATAAAAACAGTGAAATATTTTATTAACACAACAAAATTTGTAATGAGAATCAAATAGTGAGGCTTAAAATTAGGATTAAGGCTCAACATGGAAGTTGGAGAGAAATCAAAGTTTGACTTTACAAAATTAAAGAGTTATTTGTCCACTAATTGAGAGCAACTAAATATACGACCTAGTTAGTTACGTCATAGGGAATACACTATTACAACTTCTCTAATACATTAACAAATGCAGGAAAATAAAAGCACGAACGAAATGTGCGACATAAAAGAAAAGTGTTCGACGTGACCAAAAAATGAACGTGTAAAATAAACTTTGACGGTGGACGTGATGGATGAAATTGTTCTAAGGGACATAACACTCTCCTGTGTACATATTGACAAATTATACTGATGCAACATTTTTCAGGAAACATAGTTTCCCACAACAGCCTCGCAACCCTCAACATTATGTTTCTCCAGCGATGGATGTTTCTATCGCATCCCGGTCTGACATTGACACTTTTCGGGAAGATCTTCAGCATTTGTGAGGTCTGATTACTCGACCTTTGGGCCCCATCCTCTATATCCCCAACGAAGGTATATCATGTTTTTCCCATTGTCTCTCGTGGATAGTGGACTCCGGGGACATGAATCACATTGCTTCGCCAAAATATTCTCGGTTCACGGACACTGCTTGTTCCAAGTTTATCACTGTTGTCAATAGAGATACCACTCCGGTCCGCTAATTTGGAGATGCGCCTCTCACTCCATCTATCTCTCTATATTCTTTGCTTCTTGTTTCCGACTCCCAATTTAATCTCCTCTTGTCAGTCGCCTTACTCATGGTCATGATTGCTCCATCAATTTTTCTTCTTCTTCATTTGTGGCACATATTGAGGGACACAAAATATCATTGGTAAAACATGACTTTCCAATTGGCTCTACACTCTGTACCTCCCCAACACAGCTCTATCCTCTATCACATCTCTTGATTGGCACGTGTCATGACCATGCTCCTCTTCCTATATTATAGAAGGCTCTTCCTAATTTCCCTTTTCTTAATTTATATGTGAATCTTGTAGCTATGAGAAACAATATCGTTATACCTTCCCCCCTCATTGTACCAGGAGCTCTGCTCCCTTTATTTTAGTTCATTCAGACATTTGGGGCCTTATAAAACTATTAGTTTATTTAGATATCATTGCTTTCTTACTTTTATAAATGATCATTCTCATAAGATATGGTTTTATTTATTGCATGACCAATTTGAATTACTAAATGTTTTTCTCTTGTTCATCATTGAGACACGTACTCTTTTTCGAGCTAAATTAATATTTTTCTGACCGATAATGTATGCGAATATACTAGTTACAAATTCCAGGAACTTGCAATACGGTGGGTATTATTCACCAAGCATCCCATGCCCATACACCACAACAAAATGGCCTGACCGAGCGGATGAACCGCCACCTTTTTTGAAGTTGTTCGCTCTTTTATGTTTCAAATATAAGTTCCCAAGATCTTTCCATCTCCACTGCATGCCCTCGTCTATCCTAAGCTTGCGACATCATTCTCCATCATCTTTCCTTTAACACCCCCCTGACTCCTTGTGTCTTTGAAAGTGGTTATTTTGCCCATCATCTTGGCCCTCCCATGGTCAAACTGGCCACACATGCTACTAAGTATATCTTTGTTGGCTACTCTCATATACAAAAGGATTATATGTGTTACTCGCTTACCTATCGAAAAATGGCGACATCGATTGATGTCACCTTTCTTGGAGATCAACCATTCTACTCCTGTTCTCTTGATATTGTCTCACATGTTATCCCACATCCCAACGTCCCCATCATCAACTCACCACTGATGAGTCCGATTTATATAATATTTTTCGGACACATCTGGGTTCGTTTTCACGTTTATGCAGTCACTTTTCACTTTTATTTCACTAGATCTTTATTTGCATAAGAAGTGCACAAAAAACCCGTGTTGGTGTTCAATTGCGCCTTTAACAGATATTGGAGTGAGCACATTGTGCCCCTATCATCTTTTAATTTAGGCAAATGAGTATGCTTGTCGGTGGCAATTGGCCCCTGTGATTGGGTTTTAGACACATGGGGGCAGATCCCAACTCTTAATTGAATTATGTGCAATTCGCATGGTCGTGAGATTTCCTTTCGCACGAGAGTTTTGCCCGTGCGTGATCTTTCATGTGTCGTGATGTCACAACATTAAACTCGTACGACCGTGTGAAATTTCTTCGCCTACACTTTCTGTAGTCGTGCGCGGCCATTCGCTGAAAATGTTGGTTTTGTCTGCTCCTGTGCGATCTTGCCTCGCACGATCGACTTTTCCTATGTGTTAGCAAAATAGCACGAGTGACCTGTGTTTGTCTAAAAATTATATAATTTATTGTACCCGTGTGATTCCTTCTCGCACAGTTGTTTTAACCGTGTGTGAAGAAAATCGCATGAGCTATCTTTTTAGCTTGGAAAATTCTTGATCTGTCACGGCCCTTGCGATTTTTTTCGCACGATCGGTTTTCTCCATGCGTGAACAAAATCGCACGGGCCATTTCTTTGCTCAATTTGGAAAGTTAACGAAAGGGAAGCACACGTTTTGTTCACGTGATCGACCGTGGTTGAAATGTTTTTTGCCAGAAATAGTATTTAAGCGCAGGTTTCATTTTATTCCGTAGACCGATCTAGACCCGACAAGTTCCTCCCTCTTTCGTCGAAAACCCTAGGGGAGGAGCTCCTGCTCCATTTCTTTTTCCCCAACACTTAGGGCTTCACCTGAGGCCACCTCGCATCATCCAAGGACATCAAGGAGGAGATCCTAACCATCTTTCCATCGCCAAACATGGAGAAATTTGCAACGGACGTTGCCGGATTGTGAGCCCAGATAAGATGAGTACATTAGAAGGAGGTGAGAGACCTTCTGGAGCCTAAAAGACAGTCAAAGACCGAGCTAGGACACAGAGTGATCCCCGGTAATTCCTACCGTGAATCTTCAACGAGCCTATGGATTTGGTTGTATCTCTCCCTCTTTCTCCATTCTTTTAGATGTTTGAGGCTATTTTCTTCATTGTATTGATGATGTATGCACTATAAACTCATGATCTTAAGTTCTATTTCATTTCTATGAAAGTATGTATTGTTTGAGTGTTGGAGGTGTGCCCTAACTAGTTTTTGTGTTGTGTGGATTGGATAGAATACACTGGCAATTACTAGGCGTGAGCCAAGTTAAAAGGTGAATACGACCCTCACTTCCGCAAATTGCTCTCACATCCACTCGCATGCTCTCACATCCACTCGCCTTGAGAAGAGGTGCTAGACCCGTATAATCCACCTTGTTGCGGAGCAGTGACTACGACCCACAATCCTTTTTTTTCTAGCATTCACAACCCCACCGACAAAACAACTTAAACCATTTTTGTTAACTCTTATAATTAATTTTCTATCAATCGAAATATGACCCCAACCTGCATTCCTTGAGAGATCGATACTTGGTGATCCATTCACATTTTATATTACTTGTGCGACCGGTGCACTTGCCGTCAACACATCAATTTTTTGACGTCGTTGCCGGGGAATGCAGTCATCCTGTGTTTGTCTTGTTAGGAAACTAGTTATTAGGGTTTTGTTGTTTTTAATCTTGTTTTTGTTAGTTGTGTATACATGGGCGTGACCCTAGTGATCTTGCTGCATTTGATCCTGAGATTGAGCGAATGCTTCACGCGCGTTGCTGCTTGACTGTACAGATGGAAGGGAACATGGCCCGGATGAATGAATAGAGGGGTGAAGTTAACCACCCCCCCCCAATGTTGGGCATGTTCAGGATGAACAAGACGTGATTCGTCGAGGCCCCGAACGATGAGGGACTATACCACTACCACTGTTGGGTGTGTGTATCCAGCTTTCGGCATGACGATCACCAACAAGCACTTTGAGATAAAGTTTGCAATTCTGAATATGATCTACAAAAACGTGCAGTTTGCTGGGCTCCCAAGTGAAGACACTCATCTTCACTTGGCTAATTTTTTCGAAATATGTGCCACATTCTGATATGCCGGAATATCTGACGACACAGTGAAGCTGAGGTTATTTCCTTTTTTGCTGCGTGACAAAGCCAAGGTGTGGCTGCATACTATTCCTCCTGGGACACAACCACATGAGAGACATTATCGTTGAAATTCCTAGCCAAGTTCCATCCTGCTAATAAAATTGTTAGTGCACAACGAGAGATCGCCACCTTCAGACAAATTGACCAGGATACGTTCTCTAAAGCGTGGGAGAGATTTACTATGCTGTTGAGAAAGTGCCCCCAACACGAGTATCAACAATGACATATAGTCGAAATTTTCTACTTCTCCCTCGATCCGCATTATAGAGCCACAATTGTTGCCGCAGCAGGTGGAACACTGATGAACCGTACTGCAGAAGAAGCTTTTGGCATCTTATAGGACATTGCTTCACATAGATCATATTGGAAGGCGGAAAGGAACGCTCTTTGAAGAACTTTGAGACTCTACAAAGTCAGCTCTCAAGACATCACACTTATATGTCTTCTCCTCATTTGGAGAATGTTGCGTTGCTGAAGCGCCCAACGCTACCACCTGCACCAATGATGGCGATCAGTTCTCAAGGTTGTGGTACTCTTGGGCACCACACTTATGAATAACCCACTGGTGATCTCTCTATCGAATTCTCTATTTTAAATTTTGATAAACCCGTGAATTATGCTAGTAATCAAAATAGATCATTGCCTTTTTCTAACACCTATAATCCGACGGTGAGAAATCACCTCCACTTTTTGTGGAACCAAAATGTGGCTGGCAAAAAAGATGGTAGACGGGTCAGCACCATTTTGATGGACAGACTTCCGGTGGCCAACCGCAGATACCTAACCTTTTAATAACCAACCTGCTCTTGTGCCAAAGAAGAGTGCATTAGAAGAAATGATGCAATAATTTATTGATGTGGCCCAAGCTAACACGACCAATCAATCTGCTTCTATGCGTAACCTGGTGGTTCAAATGGGTCAATTGGCCCAAGTATTATCTGAATGAACCCAAAGTTCACTTCCTAGCACCACTGAAAAGAACCCCAAGGAGTAGGGGAAAATTCTAAATCCACCAACGCAAAACTAGGAAGGGGAAATAACGGTTATGAAATAAATGATTTGGAAACCGCTTCTCTTTGTGACACTGGATCATCCCGCAACGTCATTGCCTTGCAAGGCGTTGATAAATTTACTCTCACTATTAATACAGATAAGCGAATGTCACTCGCTCTAGACAATGGTTGTTTGGTTGAGACGGAGGGTGAGGTTAAAGTTATATTGGATGGTGAGCCGGTCTTCACCAATTTTCAAGTTTGGGGCCCATAAAAATGATTCTATACCAATTTTAGGCGCCCCATTCTTGAATAATATTGGTGTGACCCTAAATATCGTTGAAGGTCGTGTGTCCTTACCCCTTAAGGAAACACACTACCCATGCCCATATGTTACAAATGATATCTCGATGGATGAGCACACAGAAGAATTTTATCCTATTGTGGTTTCTAATGAGTCATGTAGTGCAGATGCTTGCAGCCCGAGTTTTGGTGATCCTGGTGAAGGAGATGTGGATGTTGATGTCAAAAAGTATGAGAGCATGGCTGACTGTGATGAGCCAATGGTGGTGAAAAAAGTTGATGGTGATGCCGTTTTGAAGGCAATTGAAGAAGTGGAGGAGGATAGTGACGAGGCGGAAGATGAGATTGTTGATGCTGTGGAAATCTGCTCCACCAAAATTATTGATAGTTTTAAATGTTGTGGTTCTAATCCTGGACTAATCAAGAGGCAGTGCGTTGGGCTAATCTTCTACCTTCTACGTGTGAATAAATGAAACCCCTCATGAAATCTGAAATTGAAGTTGCTAAAGCTGATATGATTTCTTGCAAACGCTGGCGCTCTCCCAGTACGGAGAGGAAGAAACAAGAAAGATTATACCGCGCCGTGCGTTTTGCTGCCCTTTGACACGTGAAGGAGGAGGTTAGAGGCAAGGAGGTTAATATTTTCTTGGGTTCTAAAGCCTGCACCTCCGACCTATCTCGTGTGGCAGGGAGAATCACCACAAGTCAACATATAGCTGATTTGTGGGCGATTCTCCAGGCTTGTTTTGTTTTACTGCTGCTGTTAGTTAGATTTCTGTGTTGTGTTGTTTCATTTATGCTATTTTTATTTTGGACAATCTGTTACTTAAACACTGATAATACATGTATTTGGTCCAGGTTAAGGACGTAAAAAAAGCGCTAATGGAAGACAACTCAGATCTATTTGTTCTTGTTTTTATTTTGCTAACCCGCTAATAATTTTAATATATATCTGTATGTGTTTGGATTCTCTTCCCTGCACGGTCATGGTGATTGGTGAATATACTGGATGACATGAGCTTCTTTCTATTGGATTTTACGTGTCTTCTGGTATGCTCACAAGCTGAGCTTTTGGGTAACCTCTCCCCTTGTCTCTAATTAGATTTTAATGTCAAAATCATTGCTTGGTTTGGCATGTTATAAGTCTGGGGGGGGGGGGGGAGGAAGAGAGTTTGTTGCCCACTATTCACGTGCAACACAACATATGCATATTAGAAGGTTCATTCAGTTCATGTTTTTATTATTGCAAAAAATATATTTTCTAGCATTTGCCATGCACACCCGAACACCCACTTGAGCGCACAATCACTTGTTGATGCGTCTTGTCCAAATTTTGATTTTTCATTGTTGATTGGAAAGTCATTGTGCTGGGATAGGATTGAGTTGCGAAGTAACATGTTGACTCCAGTAGTGCCCCTTGTCGAGTGCTCGTGCCGCACGTAGAGTTGGGGTAGAATAAAAGTTCTCTCATGCTTTCTCATGTTTTCTCATGATTTCTCATGCTTGCGTGAACATTGTTTAGTCTACTCGTAATTTGTGAATCTGATGGAATCCGAGGGTAGTGTAGGCAAGTGTGTAGACGGTCACTAAAGTTGTATTGCTCGAGTCAGGATGATGTTCTTTCTCGGTGGCTAGAATTTGCCCCTAGCGACTCTCGAAGCATGTGTATAGTTCAGTTCACGAATGCGGATGTGATATAGGCCATTCTTTTACCTGATTGAGCCTTTGCACCGATCTTATACACTTTATCCTTGCTCACATTATTTGTGCCTAAACAATACCTATTGATTCAGCTCCACCATAAATTAACTAAGACCAAAACGACCATCCTATTCACACACCAAATTCTGAGCTCTAAGGTCTATTTAAAAACTCGGTTATGATGGGTGTATGTTTGAATGAGGTGGCTATGCGACTTTGCTTATATAGCTGTTGTTATTTTAAAATATAAAAGAAAAAATCAGAAAAAAATGGAGATGAAATGAAAAAGAGAGAATGAAAATGAAAATTTAAAAGTGATTGTTTTTGGAATTAGGCAATGTACACATCCCATATTGTCATGTTCAAGTCTAGGGGTGTCGTGTACATGTTTTCATTGCTGCATGGATAAATAACTTATGCGAGCTCATTTAGGTTTAGATGTGTTAAGCCCCCGAGATTATCTTTGATCACCGACCCGTAAACCTAAGTCTACTATATAACCTAAAGCCCTATTTATTCGCATTGTGTTTTAACCAGTGCCGTGGAGAGAGTGTGACCGGGCAAGTCTATGGCCATCAACATTGATGAATGTCTTTGAAGGCTGTCTCGATCCCCGTTTTCTAGGAAAACACCTCTGAGTTACCAAGCTGCTTTCTCCCTGTGCGTGACCGAAGGATTCACCGTGATTATAGTTACAAGTAGAAATAATATATCAAAACACAATCTAAGAAAATTATAATTTATTTCGCATGTGAAAAATATTTCTCTACTAAAATTCGTACATGAGCGAGCATGCGACTTCACATGGTACTCCGTGTATTCAATTACCTTGCCAACATTACCATTTTTCTAATCTTTATGAATGATTGTTTACTTGGGATGAGCAAACAAGTAAGTCTGGGGGTGTGATGAGTCCGATTTATAGTGTTTTTCAGACTCATCTGGGTTCGTTTTCACGTTTATGCACTTCACTTTTGATTGAAATTTACTTTTATTTCACTATATCGTTATTTGCATAGGAAGCGCCCAAAAATCTCGTGTTAGTGTGCAATTGCACACTCAACAGATATTGGGGTAAGCACATGGTGCCCCCATCAGTTTATCTTTTCATTTTGGAAAATGAGTATGCTTGCCAGTGGCAATTGGCCCAGGAGATTGGGTTTTAGACACATGGGTGCAGTCCCAACTCTTAATTGAATTCTGTGCAATTTGCACGGTCGTGCGACTTCCTTCGCGCACGGGAGTTTTGACCATGCATTATCTTTCATGCATCGTGATGTCACAACGTTAAAATCGCACGACTCTATGAAATTTCTTCGCGCACGCTTTTTGCAGTCATGTGTGACCGTTCTCTGAAAATGTGGGTTATGTCCACGCCCGTGGGATTTTACCTCGCACGGTCGACTTTTCCCGTGCGTGAGCAAAATCGCACTAGTGACCTGTGTTTGTCTAAACATTTAATAATTTATTGTACTCGTGTGATTCGTTCTCGCACAGTTGTTTTAACTGTGTGTGCAAAAAATCGCAAGAGCTATCTTTTTAGCCTGGAAAATTCTTGATTTGTCGCAGCCCGTGCGATTTCTTCTCGCATGGTCGGTTTTCTCCGTGCATGAACAAATCACACGAGCCATTTCTTTGCTCAATTTTGAAAGTTAACGGAAGGGAAACACAGGTTTCGTTTGCATTATCGTGCGTGACCAATTTTTTTGCCAGAAGCAGTATTTAAGCCCAGGTTCCGCTCTATTATAGAGACCTATCCAAACCCGGCCCCGTTTCGCCGAAAACCATTGGGGAGGAGCTCCTTCTCTGTTCCTTCTTCCCCAACACTTAGGGCTTCACCTGAGGCCACCTCACATCATCTAAGGACTTCAAGGAGGAGATCCTAGCCATCTTTCCATCGCCAAACAAGGAGAAATTTGCAACAGACGTGGCCAGATTGTGAGCCCATAGAAGACAAGTATATTAGAAGGAGGTGTGAGACCTTCTGTACCCCGGAACGATAGTCGAAGATTGATCTAGGACACAAAGTGACGACCCAGTGATTCCTACCGCTAATCGTCAACGAGCCTCTGGATTTGGTTGTATCCCTCGCTCTTTCCTTTCACTGCTTATCTCCAGAACTTCGCAGGTTTGTGGATTTCTTGTCTTCTACTTACACCTCTCTTCTGTGCAGGAAGATCTCTAGCATCCGGGGTTGCAGGCTGCAATGGATGATGAAATGGTTTCCCTCTGGGCCAATCACACATGAGACCTTGCCTCTCTTCTTCATTGTCATTCCTCTTTTGGATGTAAATGAGTCTTCACTGCTAAGCACTGTCCCGATGGGACGGTTGAGAGCCTCAAAGCTCTTCTTGTGTCTCATAGTTTAACTCAATAATATGACCTCGACTGTGAAGAAACATTCTCTCCTGTTGTTAAGCTGAATATGGTACATGCACTGATCTCCTTGGCCGTCCATTGTCATTGAGAGTTGCATCAACTAGATATCAAGAATGCATTCCTTCATGATGATTTAATAGAGACTGTATATATGCAACAATCTCCTGGTTATGAAATGATGTGGGAGTGTCTTTTATGTCATCTCAGAAATTCTATATATGGCCACAAGCAGTTCCCTCAAGCTTAGTTTGATAAGTTCAGTCAGGCCGTTTGAGATTTTGGATTCACTCCAAACTCCACAGACTTCTCCTTATTTGCTCTTCATCGCCCAGCAGGCACAATGATACTTCTTGTGCATGTTGATTATATTCTCATCATGGACGATGTTCTGATTGGTATATCTTTGATCAAGATACACTTGACCTCACACTTTTAGACCAAATATTTTGACCGCCTCTGATACTTCTTAGGTATTGAAATTACTTGTCAACCCAATGAACTCATTTTGTTTCAATGGAAGTACTACCCTGATCTTCTACAAGGTGCAGCTACTTAGATTGCAAGTTAGTTGATACACAAATGGATACTAACCACAAGTTCTTTGCTTACAGGTCAGACTTTGATCTGTTTATCTCTATCTGACTATCACACGACCTGATATCTCTTTTTGCTGGTGTTGTCAACCGATTCATGCATGCTTCTCGGATATCCCACCTCCAAGCTGTCGAGGGAATCCTCCGATATTTGAAGAATGCCTCGGAACATGGGCTTGCGTATACGCCCTCTCTTCCCTATCATTAATTGTCTGTTTTGATGCAGATTATGTTGGCTCCCTCGATGATGATCTTCGGTCAATGAGTGACTATTGCACATATTTTGGAGGACACCTGCGAAGCATGAAACAAACGGTGGTGGCATGCTCCTTTATGGAGTTTAGTATTGTTTGATGGTGTCTCCCATTCTTGAACTCACGTGGCTGGAAAGCCTTCTTACTAATCTTAGTGTCCAGCTCCCTCTCCGCCCAACCTTTACTGTGATAGTCAAGCTGCCATCTATACCGACAAGAATCTAGGTTTTCATTAACATACCAAGCATATTGAAATCGATTGTTATTTTAATCGGGAGAAGTTCAACTTCGCAAACTTATCTGCGACATATTCCCACTGCCGAGCAAATCTCTGATATCCTTATCAAGGCCTGACCCTGCCCCTATATCGATAGTTCGTTTTCAAGCTTGGCACCTACAATCTGTAGCGGGGGATTTTAGAGGAACTATGTATAAGCTCAATGTACATGCCCACTTTCTTGACCTATGGAGTGATCTCTCATGTATAGATTAGGCCCACACCTTGGTTTATAGTTAAGATCTCACTCCTCCCTCCTATATTTATGTCTATAAATACTTGTATATGCGAAGAAATGAATTAATTGCATTTCATATTCCTTTTTTCTACAATACATATGTTATGTTAAGAGTCAACATTTTAAATGAAATTATTATTTGGTGATGAGTATATTAGTAGTAAAAAATATCATTCTTTTTATTCATATTCTAATATTATTTTTGTTTATTATCTTTGATTCTTACCTCCATATGTATGACCTTATGTATACTTTGATTTGAATGAAGCCATGCGATTGAATCTACTTTGGTTAACTTTGTGGCATGCTAATGATATTGTGTGTTCTAGGGAAAGTGATGGTGAATTTCAGTATGGCAACTATCACAAGGAAGTTGATGATTTACATGCTATAGTTCTATTTTTTTCGGAGAAAAAATACAAAATTTGTGCAATTACTGGCCACAGTAAAGGTTAGTAGCTTTCAATACTTTGAGACTTTTGAGCCGGTAATGCTTGGTCTTTTGCTAGTATGCTAAATTTAACTTTACCAAACTTTTCTTTTTTAATTGTATATGATGGATGTCAACTAAAAACAACTATATACTTGATCTGAATCTTGTCTAAAACAGAGCAAAAAAGATACCTTATATTTTTTTATTTCATAAAACTAAAGATTCCTAATCTTTCTGGACCTTTCTCCATCAAGTGGTTCTTGTTGTGGGAAATTATTGGATCTTCTTTTCCATGTAGTGTCTCGAGACATTAGAAATTGGCAAGAGTGAGTTTGTTGATTGTTAAAGTTAGTCGTATTTACGTACTTTGTATTTTTATATTTATCCGATATTACTTGATGATTTTCATGTTGACCCCTCTATTTATATTTATATACATTGAGGAGCACTTTCCCTAACAAATTCATGAATTATTGACTCTTCAACATAGTATTAGAGCATAAACAAATTATGCACTACCTGAAGTGGATGAAGTCTTTGTTTTTGTAGGCTCATCTCTTTGATCCCTACACTTGATCGATCAACTGCATGTGAAGCAACGTGTCACGGGTCCTTTTATAGCGTTATTTATTATTAATTATTTCTTAATATGTATTTATTCTGTCTTAGAGTCGCGTCCTTATATGATGTCTTTATTTATGTTGTGTCTTTATGAGGTGTCCTTTTTAATCGTATGTCCAAGTTGGTCTCGTATTTTCATTAAAGGTCGGTTGTAAGTCCTATTTAAAACCCTATTGAGTCTTGTATTGGTATGAATAAAGAAAGTTTATTTTCTCAAAGCCCTGAAAGAGATCTTGGAAGCTCTCTCTCTCTCTCTCTCTCTCTCTCTCTCTCGATCTCGATCACGCCCCTCTTTGGCATCCGCGGTCAAGGCTCCATATTAGTTCCGCTACCGTCATCTCCACCTCCGGCCACTCCTCCGACAACCTCCGAGTAGACCCATAACAATTTTGTATCAGAGGCCTCAGTGTTTGTCAGCCACACATCAACTTCATCTTTCGGAGCTCTCCATCCTCGGATCGCTACTTCCGCTGTCATCACAGTTTTCATCAGAACCAACACCGCTGCAATCTTCTGCGATTCCCACTACTGCCCGTATCTCCCCCTTCGATTTCCTTCTGACCGACGTTTCCTTCTCAGCCTTGCGCTACTGTTCCACTGGAGCACGTCGACTTCCGGAGCCGCGACTTCGTCTCCTTCTTTCTCCTCGTCCAGCAGCAATGATTGATCTCACCCAAGATCTGCGCCTTTCTTCCGCGCGTTTTCATCATCTCCATCTGGTCTACCGGAGCCTCGAGCGATCTGCAACAACCTTCTTCCTTCTCCCACTATAAGATCTTTCTTTCTCTTTCTATTGTTTCATGCTGGAAATAAGGTTAATATCTATCGATGGGCTGGTTGTTGAGGATTTCTCTAGCTGGTTGCTATGTTAAAGTTATGTTGAAGGAACAATTGTTCTTGGCTGCTTTGTTCTACTTTGTTTTATATATGACCTACATCAACCCCTTTATCATGTTGAGGGGAAAGAATCATACAACTGTTTTCTTTTTTCTTTTGTCCTGCTATTGTTTTTGGTCTTTGAGTTTTGCCTGACTATTCTCCTCTTGTTGATTTCAGATTTATGTATCTATATATACAACAACAACACTCTAGCCTTTATCCCAATATAGTGGGGTTGGCTATATGGATCGTTTGTCGCCGTTGTCCCCTATCTTTTGTCGTAATATCACTAATACCTATGTACATCATGTCTTTCCTTATAGTTTCATTCCAAGTCTTTATTGGCCTGCCCCTCCCCCATTTAACTTGCCTAGTGTCTAGACTCTCACAATGCCTAAGAAGTGTCTCTAATAGTCTCTCCTTTGTACATGTCAAAACCATCTTAATTGAGCTTCTCGTATCTTTTCTGCAATTGGTGCTACTCTTGTCTTTTCCCTGATACACTCATTCCTAATTTTATCCAGTCTCGTGTGTCCACACATCCACCTAGGCATTCTCATCTCTGTAACTCCCAGTTTTTGCTCAAGTACACAATTCACTGCCCAACACTAAGAACTATAGAGCATCGCGGGTCTAATTGCAGTACTGTAAAACTTGTCCTTAAGTTTTAATGGTAGTTTACGATCACATAAGATCCCTGAAGCGCCTCTCCACTTTAACTAACCCGCTTGGATTCTGTGTCACATTTATCAATACCTCCGTCTTTTTGAACTATCGATCCAAGATATTTAAAAGACTCACTACGGGAAATATCTTGATCACCCAACTTAATAACGAAGTCATCCGTCCTTCTTGTGCTGTTAAATTTAAGCTCCATATACTCCGTCATTCCCCTGCTCAACCTAAAACCCTTCTTTTCTAACGTATCTCGCCAAGATTCAGGTTTTGCGTTTACACCCTCGCGCGTCTCATCAACCAAAACGATATCATCTGCAAATAATAGACATCAATGTATTGCTTGTTGGATATGTCTGGTGAGCTCATCTAAGATAAGGGTAAAAAGATAATGACTTAAAGCTGAACCTTGATGTAAGACAACAGTGATAGGAAATTCTTTTATTAATCCTCCAGATGTCCTCACCCTTGTCACTGAATTTGTATACATATCTTTGATTATGTTGATATATGATACATTTGCACCTTTCTTTTCTAAGATTCTCCATATGATCTCTCTTGGAACTCTATCATAAATCTTCTCAAGATCAATAAACAACATATGCAAATCTTGTTTTCTTTCTCGATAGTTGTCAATGAGTCTCCTCAAGAGATGTATAGCTTCCATGGTCGACCGCCCTGACATGAATCCAAATTGATTCTTTGAGATGTTAGTATCTTGCCTTACTCTTATTTCTATTACTTGTTCCCATAGTTTCATGGTAAGACTCATCAATTTAATTCCTCTGTAATTAACACAATTTTGTACATAGTTGCATTGCTTTTGCATTTTTTTTGACTTCAGTATCTTATTGAAAAAAATGTAAGACACAAAATTCCTTCATTTTCCGGACATTTCCATATTTCGATGGGTATATCGTCTGACCAAACCGTCTTTCTATTTTTTCATCTTATTTAGAGCATAATTTACCCTTGATACTTGAATTTTACGGTAAAACGTTATGTTCCTATGCTGCTCTAATTTACTTAACTCTTTCAAGTTTAATTCATTGTTCTTTATTTCATTATAGAGTTGATAAAAGTATCTTTTTCATCGCTTTTTAATATCCACATCATCCGTCAAGACTGTATCTGTCTCATCTTTTATGCATTTTTCTTGACTTAAATCTCTTGTTTTCCGTTCTCTAGCTCGAGAAATTTTATATATGTTACGCTCTCCATCTTTGGTATCTAGTCGCTTATAAAATTTTAAATTACTGAGACCTCCCCTGTGAGTTTGCATAATTACAGGTACCTCCCCTCCATGTTTTGATATTACAATGACCTCCCCTGCAAATTTTACAAGCTTACAATTCCCCCTTCCGTTTATTATACTAGATGGTTTTAAAAAAAAATCCAAAAATACCCTCTTTTAAAACACATGACGGTCAGACTTTTCTAGGGTTTTCATTTTTGTGGCATTTCATCTCCCGCTGTCATTCACTGGTTCGAATGGCGTGACTGCGGTGCTGGTCTTTCGACGGTGTCGCACCTCTCAAACGACGACTCCGATTTCGTTTCCTTCAGTGCTGCATCTCTCCAACAGCGACTCCAGCCATTGACTCCGACGGTGCCGCATATATTCAACGGTGTTTTTCACTTGGATTCCAATTGTCTTGCATCTCTCCAACAGCGACGGTACAACCATTGAAGACCTCCAACAATGACGATACTGTCATTGACAACCTCAAACATCCACTTCGCCGGTGCCTCGGGTACGTGATTGTTGGAAAAGCCCATGTAAAGAGGCCCATATTGGAGCCCTTTTAGTTAGCTTTCTTCTTTTTTCTTCTTTAGTCCCACATCATGTATAGGGATCTCTTCTCTCTTTCTCCCTCTTATAAATATGTTTTCATTCATTGTATTTGATTATTGAAAAAGTATATACAAGTTTGAGGTTTCTCCACATGGTATCAGAGGGAATCGGTCTCTCCTTGCGGCTAGCCCTCTGCTAACCGTCCGGCCTCCTCTCGTGCAGGGCGCGACCTGTTTCTTTTTACCCGCCTGCGGGTTCCCGGGCGGATAACTCTCTTTCTAACCACGGCTTCCCGTGCGGTTAGACTCTTTTCTAGCCACTCCTCACTCCTCGCTCTCGTGGCTTCCACCTCTTCTTCTCCCCTTTGGCTCCCGTGTTTTTATAAGCCTCTCTCTAACAAGTAGGGCCCTCTCTCTTCGCCCTTTATCCACATGGCTTCTTCTCTACCTGCGCAGTTTATCTCCCTGTTTCTTTTTTTCTCTTGCGCGGCCTATCTTGTCCTCTACCCGCTGCGAATTCCCTACCTGCTGCGGGCTCCTGCGGACAGCTTGTCGCGCGGTCTTCTCTTGCTCAGGCGAGTTCTCCTCTAAACCGCCGCTGCCCTTCTCTACTAGTCGAGTGGTTTGGTCTTCTGCTCCTCTTCCCGTGTTGCTTCTCTTCTCGCTGTAGCAGGCTTGACCTGGTCTTCCCGCTGCGGACTCACGTCTCTCTTTGCGGCGAGCTTGCCTTGGTTTCTCTTCTACCCACTGCGGGCTCTGCATTTTGGCCGCTACATCGTATCTTGCC
The DNA here is from genome assembly GCA_039583875.1 of Platanthera guangdongensis. Classification (NCBI taxonomy): domain Eukaryota; kingdom Viridiplantae; phylum Streptophyta; class Magnoliopsida; order Asparagales; family Orchidaceae; genus Platanthera; species Platanthera guangdongensis. Next base: position 117,437,232 of record CM077154.1, on the reverse strand, counting down.
GCTGGTGATTTTCCACCTAGACCGTGCGACTTCCCAGCCCTCCTCTTTTCAGCGGCTTCCCTGTCTACCCGCTCTGTTTCCTTGGTCGCGGCCTCTTCTGTGCTTGCCACCCGACCATTTCCTTCTATTCTGTCCGGTTTCTCTTCTAACCGCCCGACCCGCTCCTACACTACCCGTACGGTCTCCCTTCTAACCGCTGATCCTCTTCCCGCCGGTCTAGACTCCTAATTGCGTGGCCATGGGATCTTCTCTTGACTCTACCGGGCAGGCGGATTCCTCCTCTGCTGACCGCCCGGTTCCGGCTCCAGAACTCCGAGATGAACTGCGGATTACGACTATCTCGTTAGCCGGCAAGAACTTCGTGGAGTGGGTATACTCGGTTCGCCGTGTCCTTCAGTTCAAAGGCTTCCTGCATCACTTGACTCAAGCTGCTCCAACTCCTCCTAATGATGACTGGTTGCGAAATGATGGTCGTGTTCAGACCTGGCTTCTCAACTCCTTTGATGACGAACCGTATCGCATGGCTATGTACCATGAAACGGTCAAAGCGACGTGGAATGAACTTCATTCACTCTATTACGGAAAGGATAGTCTACAACACTTGTACGACATCATCACTGATCTATAGACTCTTGATGTTGGAGGGGCCACCGATCTCACCTCCTTTGTTGCTCGGGCCAAAACTCTAGTTGAAGCATGGATTCAACATCAACCTCCTACGACGAATCTTGCTGCACAATGAGCTCAAAAAGAAGCTGTGGGCGTCGCCATGATGATGACTCATGTGCCACCGTATCTTCAGAGCATTCGGGCTCAGATCCTCTCCTCCGCAGGTACTCCATCACTATCCGATGTCTGTTCCATGTTGCTTAAGGTCTCAACACCTCCGGATAGTTCTGGACCTCCATCACCGGCTCTCCTTCAGCAAACTTCTGCGGCCTTACTACCCATTCCACCTTCTACTTGGGGGGGGGGGGGTAACGGCTCTCTTGCCCACGGTCAGGGAGGCCGACCATGACTGAAGTGTTCCTTCTGTGGGAAGGATGACCATCTTGAGGCCACGTGCTATCGCAAGCATGAGATTCCTCCTCGTCCACAGGCTGCTGTCGTTGCTCACGACTCCTCGCTCACTCGTACTAACATTGAAGAGGTCCGTCTTCAGCTCCAACAACTTCATGTTCTCCTCACTCGCCCGCCTGCCTCCGTTACCTTGTCTGCCTCCGTCTCACATGAAGGTATCGCATGTCTCTCCACTAGTTCACGGTGGATAGTGGATTCAGGTGCCACTCATCACATCACCTCTCTGCGGCCACATCAGTACCTGGATACTCCTTATCCTAAGTGTATCACAGTAGCCAATGAGGACATTGTTCCGCTCTCCGGCTCTGCGGACATCTCTCTCATATCTTCTCTCTCTCTACGCTCCGCTCTTCATGTTCCTGGCTCCCCTTTCAATTTAATTTCTGTTGGTCGCCTCACTACTGATCTAAATTGCTCTATAACCTTTACGTCTTCTTTTCTGATACATGATCGACAAACGCGAAATATCATTGTTAAGGTACGACTACAGAACGAGCTCTACCTTCTAGATGACTCCCCTACTATCCTCTCTTCCGTCTCCTCCATCGATTAACATCGGCGTCTTGGGTATGCTCCTCTGCCAGTCCTCCAGAAGGCTCTACCCGATATATTTCTTCCTTCAAGTGTGACTCTTGTATTTTGGGTAAGCAGCCCCGTTCATCTTTTGTATCTCATTGTACTCGGCGCTCTGCTCCTTTTATGTTACTGCACTCTGATGTTTGTGGATCATACAAAATCACTAGTATTTCTGGTTATCGCTATTTTCTAACCTTTATTGACGATTATTCTCGAATGACATGGCTATATTTACTTCGGGATCGCTCCGAGCTTTCACGTGTCTTTCGGGCTTTTCTCCTTGAGACCCACACACAATTCTCCACGAACATCAAAACTATTCGCACGGATAATGCTCGCGAATACACTAGCCACGAGTTCACGACCCTGTGCTCGGATTTTGTAGTCATTCACCAATCATCGTGTGCTTATACCCCTCAACAAAATGGCGTGACCGAACGTAAGAACCGCCACCTTCTCGATGTCGCTCGCTCTCTCATGCTTCAAATGCTGGTTCCCAAGGCTTATTGGAATTTTTCCCTCTCAACAGCATGCTATCTGATTAACCGTCTTCCGTCCTCCATACTCCACAATGTCACTCCGTTCAACCTCATGTTCGCCTCTACTCCGACATTCTCTCTCACATCTCGCATTTTTGGTTGCACCTGTTATGTTCACAGTCTTGGTCCATCTTTGGACAAGCTGGACCCCAAGGCAACCAAACAAATCTTTGTTGGCTACTCGCGGACTCAGAAAGGCTATGTCTTCTATTCTCCTACTACCCGCAAGGTAACTGTCTCTGCTGATGTTACCTTTCGTCAGGATCTTCTCTTCTTCTCTGCTCAAGACCCTACACCCCAACCACCACCCATCCTACGTCCCCTCATTCCCGTTACCACTCCTCCCCCATCACACATTCCTGCCCAACCTCCCACTATCTTAAAGCCACCTGTTATACGTGTTTACACTCGTCGCCAACCTAGCTCCGTTGCCCCAACGCAGTCGGTTTCGACCTTTGACGCTCCATGTCCTGCTGATCCGACACCAGAATCAATCGCTCTTCCCATGACGAGCTATGTATCCCTACATCACCTTTCCCCACTACTTTAAACCTTTGCCACTTCATTATCTTTTATATCTGTACCTAATTCTCTGCAGGAGGCTCTCCAACATCTTGGCTGGCGGGCGACCATGGAAGAAGAAATGGTTGCTCTCTGGGCTAATCAGACCTGACACCTTGTCCCTTTATCTCCCGGGCAGACACCTGTTGGGTGTAAATGAGTCTTTGTCATCAAACATGTTCCTGATGAGACAATTGATCGTCTGAAGGCCCGCCTGGTGGCTCGTGGATTCACTCAACAACACGACCTCGATTATGAGGAGACATTCTCTTCGGTCGCCAAACTTAACACCGTTCGTGTCCTCTCCGTGGTTGTGCATCGTCAATGACCCTTACATCAATTGGACATCAAAAATGTGTTCCTGAAAGTCGATCTCCAGGAAACAGTCTAACTGCAGCAACCTCCCGGGTTTGAGACCACGGAGGAGTCCCGAGTATGTCATCTGAGGAAGTCCATCTATGGTCTCAAACAATCCCCTCGGGCATGGTTCAACAAGTTTAGCAAGGCGGTTCGGGAAGTCGGCTTTACTCAGAGCTCAGCAGACTTCTCTCTGTTCACTCGTCATCAGAAAATAGGAACGGTTCTTCTATTAGTTTATGTTGACGACATCTTAATCACCGGAGACGACTCAATGAAAATCCAAGCAATCAAGCAGCACCTTAGCTCCATCTTTCAGACAAAAGATCTGGGGCATCTTCGATACTTTCTTGGTCTTGAGATCGCGAGACGTCCGGATGGACTTGTGCTCTTCCAACGGAAGTACTTTCTGGATCTCCTACATGATGCTGACTACTCTGGATGCAAGCCCACTACTACTCCAATGGATGCAAATCATAAGCTGTGTGCTCATACTTCTGACACCGATCTTCCTCTCCAAAATCCGGAATACTATCGACGTCTGGTTGGGAAATTGATCTACTTAACAGTCACAAGACCGGATATATTTTTTGCTGTTTGGGTGGTCAGCCGGTTTATGCATGCCCCTCAAATATCTCACATTCAAGACGTGGAGCGAATCCTGAGATATCTTGAAACAGCTCCGAGTCAAGGGCTGGTATACAAAACCTCATCATTTACTCCAACGTTGGTTGCGTACTCTGATGCAGATTATGCTGGATCCTTGTATGATCGGCGGTCAACCGGTGGCTTCTGTTCCTATTTTGGAGGGCATCTTGTTACCTGGCGGAGTAAGAAACAAGCTGCGGTTACTCGGTCCTTAGCTGAAGCTGAATACAGATCAATGACATTTGCTATCTCTGAGCTTACGTGGCTTGAGAGTCTCCTCACTGATCTAGGAGTTAAACTTCCCTCACCTGCCATCCTGTTATGCGACAGCCAAACAACTATACACATAGCAAAGAATCCAGTCTTCCATGAAAGAACAAAACATATTGAAGTGGACTATCATTTTATTCGAGAGAAAGTTCAAATAAAGAAGATAGAATTACAACATGTTCCTGGTACTGGACAAGTTGCGGACATCCTCACAAAAGCCTTATCAAGTACCGTTTTTTTATCAGTTCCTGTCCAAGCTTGGTGCCTACGACTTGTACGCTCCAGCTTGCGGGGGAGTGTTGAAAAATCCCATGTAAAGAGGCCCATATTGGAGCCCTTTTAGTTAGCTTTATTCTTTTCTCTTCTTTAGTACCACATCATGTATATGGATCTCTTCTCTCTTTCTCCCTCTTATAAATATGTATTCATACCTTGTATTTGATTATTGAAAAAGTATATACAAGTTTTAGGTTTCTCCACATAAACCACATATTTTCCCTATTCAAATATGCATTGTAGTTCTTCTGGCCATTTGATGTAGTTCGCTAAAGAAGATAGAAATTTTCATGCCATTTTTTTCTTGTTCAGACTTGGGAGTGCTTTGATTAATGATTACAGGAATGGATTCAGAAAATGATAATGGAGCTAGTGATCTTTTTTACTCAAAATTGTCAAAGTTTGATATGGATTCATCTTATGGAGAGACTAACAATTACTTGAATGACCGAGTTGCTAGAATGGTGTAATGTTCAAATTTGATTGAATTTAACATACCAAAAAATCCAAATGAAGCTATAAAGTTTCAAAAGGGCATGGCATTTGCAAATGTGAATGTATTTGTAAGTATTCAGTAAAGTGATTACAGAGTATGCTTTAAGAGAAGGTTGCAAGGTTCATAGGTTTAAAAATGAGAAATCCAGGGTAACGGTTGTGTGTGCTGCTATTTGTTGCAAGTGGAGAGTGCATGCTTTTCCAATACCTGATGGAACTTCATTTCAAATCAAGTCATACTGTTCAAGTCATAGTTGTGTTTGGGTCGATAAAACCAAAGATGCAAGTTCTGAATGGATGGCAGATAAGTTAGTCGATAATGTTAGACAATCTGGAAATAAAACCTAAAGGAATGAGGCATGTTCTCCAACAACATAGTGTTGCTCCAGAGTATATGCAATTGTATAGAGCCAAAAAGAAGGCTTTAGAGTTGATTGAAGGTAATCATGGTGAAGCTTTTTTGAAACTTCCTGCTGCCTTTGTTTATCAGAGGAAAAAATCAAGGCGAGGCCAGTCTATTGAGATATTTGAAGAATGACTGTTTATGTTTATGAAGGAATTTTTGGATAAATATTTTGTTGTTATTTTTTATGTTGTAAAGTGATGATTTTAGCAAAGTGTGACGTGTAATCTTATTTTCACACTTTCCAATAATTACCTATAATCATGGATTTATGTTGTATAGACTATGACCGACGACAAATTGCCAACACAGGTTTTTGTTATGCTATTGCCATATTTTGTTTCAAATTATCTTGGCGCAACTATAAAAAAAATAAATTTTTACTAAATTTTCGATGAAAATATTTTTTGGTCATTTTGCCTTCTTTTAAGCTATTAAACTAAGTATATTGGTATTTCATTAAATAATCATATTATATTACAACAACACTCAAGCCTTTATCCCACTATAGTGGTGTCGGTTATATCGATCCTTTGTCTCCATTGTGCCCTATCTTTTGTCATAATCTCACTAATGCCTAAGTACATCATGTCTTTCCTTACAGTTTCATTCCAAGTCTTTATTAGTCTACCCCTCCCTCGTTTAACATGCCTAGTGACTAAACTCTCACAACGCCTAATAAGTGCCTCTAATGGTCTCCTTTGTACATGTCCAAACAATCTTAGACAAGCTTCTCGCATCTTCTCTGCAATTCGTGCTACTCCTGTCTTATCCAAGATACTTCCATTCCTAATTTTATCCGTTGTCGTGTGTCCACACATCCACTTAAGCATTGCCATCTCAGCGACTCCCATTTTTTGCTCATGCACACAATTCACTGCCCAACACTCAGAACCATAGAGCATCACTGGTCTAATTGCATTACGATAAAACTTGCCCTAAAGTTTTATTGGTACTTTACGATCACATAAGGTCCCTGACGCGCCTCTCCACTTCAACCAACACGCTTGGATTCTATGTGTCACATCTTTATCAATATTTCCGTCTTTTTGAACTATCGATCCAAGATATTTAAAAAACTCACTACGGGAAATATCTTGATCACCCAACTTAATAACGAAGTCATCCAGCCTTCTTGTATCGCTAAATTTAAGCTCCATATGCTCCGTCTTTCCCCTGCTCAACCTAAAACCCTTCTTTTCTAAAGTATCTCGCTAAGATTTAGCCAAGAACCCGGTATTCCACGAGAGAACAAAACATATTGAAGTCGACTGTCACTTCATCCGGGAAAAAGGTTCAAATGAAGAAACTCGACCTGAAGCATGTTCCAGGGACAGAACAAGTTGCGGATGTCCTCACAAAGGATCTTCCCGGTACCGTCTTCTATCAGTGCTTGTCCAAGCTTGGCGCATACGATTTGTACGCTCCAGCTTGCGGGGGAGTGTTAGAAAAGCCCATGTAAAGAGCCCATTATTGGGCCGATTTTTGCTTTTTCTCTTCTCTCTTCTTTAGTCTCATATCATGTATAGGATTGATTCTTTCTCTTTCTTCCTCCTATATATTTGTTTTCTCTCTTTGTATTTAGACATATAAGAAATACGCACAAGTTTCGAGCTCTTTCTACAAGAATAAATACTCAAATGAAATTAAATTTTAAAAAATGTATGAGATACAATTTAAAGGCATGCTTCTGCCAATTCTGAGAGGTTGGGTCCTCTAAAGAGCTTCTCTCACAAGATAGCCTCAACCAAATGATCTTAAAGGCTCCCACAACCCTAAACCCTATAGATGAGGGAGAGCACACATTTTAAAAAGTAAATTACCTTAATCAATATAATTAATCAACATTAATTAATAATAATTAATTAGTATAACCCATTAATTCATACTAATTAATTACAAAATATTATATTCCATCATGAATTTTTTCATGGAGGCTTCCATATGTGTGCTTTGCTGGTTCCGACAAGGTGGGGTTCATTTTGGTGTGTTTGTGAGCGTAACATGTGCCTTACAAATAGTGTGTGATCTGCCTTACTCTGAGCATATCCAACTGTCACCTGTGCTCGTTTTAACCTCCCGAACCAGCCCTCAGTGATTTTTTTTGGCCGTATAGAGCCTTCTTCAATCTGCATACCTTTCCCTCAGATCCCTCAATGGTAAGACCAGAAGGGAGTGACATATAAACTTTCTCTTCCAAATCTTCATGGAGGAAGACATTCTCCACGCCCAACTGACCAAGACTCCACCCTCTATAGGCTGCACACGAAAGCAGAATCCAGATAGAATTCATCTTTGCAACTGGAGCAAAGGTTTCCTGATAATCAACTCCGTCCGATTGGGTGTATTCTCTGGCTAGCAACCGAACCTTGTAACGGTCCACTAAACCTTGGGCATTCTGTTTCACCGAAAATATCCACTTGCATCCAACCACCATCTTGCCTTGAGGAAGATCAATAAGGTCTCATGTGTAATTCTTCTCAAGGGCAAACATCTCTTCCCGCATAACATCTTTTCACTCTTGATGCCTCAAAGCTTCTTGCCACGAAGAAGGTATGGAAATGGTGGATAAAGAAGTGACAAAGGCTCTATGCCGGGAGGACAATGAGTCATAAGTTACATAATGAGATAAAGGATACCGAGTGGATGCACGTCTACCCTGAGGAATGGTAGAAGAATCAGGCGTGAATGCAAGTATAGTGTGCAGTAGCTGCCTGTTCGTGCCCCTTTGCCGACGAGTATGAACCTGCAAAGGAGTAGGGCAAGAAGGTAGAGGTTGCGGCAGAACCATAGGCGGTGGCAGAACTACATGTGGGATAGTAGGAGGAGAGATAGTAGGCTGATATGAAGGAGATATTGGTAGGAGAATAACAGAGGAGCTCACTTCCTTGGTAACAGTCTCCCCCTGAAGAGAGCTCCCATAATAGGACCCAAATTCCTGGAAAGTGACATCCATGAAGGCAAATGTCTTGCGGGTTACAGGATGAAAACAGTTATACCCTTTTGAGTGTTTGAGTATCTAATGAAGACACAACGAAGCGCACAGGGATCAAAGTTGGAGGTGTGGTGCACATGGTCAAAAAACACACATCCAATGATACGAGGGATGAGTTCATTAGGGAGGATATTGAGAGTTTCTAACGGTGTTTTATGGTTGAGGATACGAGTCGACAAGCGATTAATAAGATGCATAGTCGTGAGGACAGCGCCCCCCAGTAGTATTTGGGTAGATGCATTTGATGTAGTAAACAACGAACAACTTCTGGGAAGTGCCGATTCAAGTCGCAAGCAAACTAGTGCGTGAATAGTCGAGATGAGCGAACAAAGCGAACATAAACAGAACAAGAGACCTTGACGAGATGAGCGAACAAGCGAATAAAAATATCAGGTTGGAGAGCAGGTGAACAAGGAAAGCAAGCACAAGTGAGACAAGTCACTTGGTGATCAGGATGATGCGACGACTTCGGCGAGGAGGTCGTACGAGTAGTGGACAAGCAATGTGCAAGAGAAGGAGCGACAGTAGGGCTGGTAGACGCAGAGGAAAATTATAAACAACTGGAGGGGTAGAGAGTAGAGAGGGGAGAGCAGGTAGAGGGGAGGGTTTCCACGAGAAGACCGCCAGTCCATACTAGGCGGGGAGGCGGATAGAAGGAGCGGACAGGTCCGTCCGGGAGTAAGGGCGTCTACCGGAAATTGGCAGAGATTCTATTGGCTATGATACCACATACGAAACCAGAAGGAATTTCTTATAATCGCTGCGGCCTCATCTTAACCGTTACTTCTGTCTGCGGCGGCCTGGTGTTCTACTCGCCGCGCGCTCTCTTAGCCGCGGCCTCTCTTACCTTTTCCTTCTCGCCGCGGCCCCGTCCTAACCGCTGGCCTGGTGTTCTCCTCTGCGATTTCTTCTAATTGCTGCGGTCTCGCCTTAACCGCTGCTTCTGTGTGCTGCTTCTGTTCGTTGCTTCTGGCCCTTGGCGCTTTCTTCTAAATCGTCGTGACAGTTTCTGTCCGCAGCGGCCTGGTGCTTTGCTGGCCGCGCGATCTCTTCGCCACAGACTCTCTACCGCGTGCTCTTTTAGCCGCAGCAGCCTGGTTTTCTAACCGCTCGGATTGTTCTCCCAGCCGCCGTTCTTGGCGTTGTCCGCATGGCTTCCGACTCGCCTACTTCTTCCGATTCAACTACTCTTCCCGGACATCCTCGTGTTGCTCCCTTGGAACTTCGTGATGAATTACGTATTACCATCATTTCTCTCCGTGGCAAACCAAATTTTGTTGCTTGAGTTCACTCAGTTCGCAGTGTGCTGCAAAACTAAAGGTCTCCTTCATCACCTGACAAGGCCTCCTCCCGCTGAACCTACTGACGAGTGGATCCGAGACGATGGGCGTGTCCAATCTTGGCTTCTCAATTCTCTGGACACTGAGCCGTATCGAATGACCATGTATCACGAGACGGCTCACGCTATGTGGGCGGACCATCATTCTGTCTACTCTGGGAAGGACAATATTCAACACTTATTCGACATTCTTACCGATCTTCAGTCCCTCGACCCTGAAGCTACTGATGACTTGACGTCCTTTGTTGCTCGGGCTAAAACTCTTGTGGAGGCTTGGATCCAACATCAGCCACCCACCACGGACTTGGTTTCTCAACGACAATAGAAAGAAGCAGTTGGGATTGTTATGATGATGACACCTGTTCCACCACATCTTTATAGTGTCCGCGCTCATATCCTATCTTCCGCTGTTACTCTGTGTCGTCCCTCTCGGACGTTTGCTCTATGCTTCTGAAAGTTACCCCTCCACCAGATGCTCCGCCTCTCTCTCCGGCTCTCCTTCAGCAACCCGTGGCTACTCTTACTCCTTCTACTCGCTGTCACCCGGCTCATGGAGGTCACCTGTCTCGAGGACGAGGCCGTGGCAGCCGTACTCTCTTCAAGTGCTCTCACTGCGACAAGGATGGTCATTTGGAGGCCACTTGCTACCGCAAGCATGGTCTGCCCCCTCACCTTGCTGCTTAGGCTACTCCCTCGCCTCCCTCTGCCACTAGTGAGGATATTTCTGCTCTACGTGCTCAATTCCATCAGCTTCAATGGGTAGTTAGTTACTCCTCTTATTCAGTGGTCTCGATCTCAAATGAAGGTATATCTTGTCTCTCACACAACTCTTACTGGATTGTGGATTCGGGTGCTACGCAGTATCTCTCTCTGCAAAAGCCGCCTCAATACTTAGATTCTGCTTATCCCAAGTTCATCAATGTGGCTAATGGCGACACGGTCCCGGTTTCTGACACATCTCATCTGCCTCTTACTTCTTTCCTCTCATTATCCTTGATTTTTCATGGTCCAGGATGCTCTTTTAATCTACTTTCTGTTAATCACCTTACACAGGACCTTGATTGTTGTGTAACCTTCTCACGCTCTTTCTTTGTTGTACAAGATCGACTAACGCAAAATATACTTGGTAGGGGGTGCCTATCTAATGGGATGTATCTTCTCGATGTTCCTCCCGCTGCTCTCACCACTGTCTCCTCCACTGATTCGCATCGTCGTCTTGGCATGCTACTCTTCCGATTCTCAAGAAAGCTCTTCCAACTGTTCCCCTTCAGGTGTTTTTTTATGAATCATGTATTTTTGGCAAACAACACCATGCATCTTTTACTTCTCCTTATACTCAAAGCGATACCCCTTTATCTTTCGTGCATTCTGATATCTGGTGACAATATAAGATCACTAGTATTTTTGGTTATCGCTATTTTGTAATATTTATTGATGATTACTCGTGGATTACTTGGTTGTACTTCGTGATCGTACTGAACTCACCTCCACGTTCCGTACGTTTCTTACGGAAACTCGTACCCAGTTTTAAACTTGTGTAAAAATTCTTCGTACTGACAATGCTCGTGAGTATATTGGTCGCACCTCCAATCTGTGCGTCGAGTTTGGTATTTTTCATCAGACTTCGTGTGCCTATACCCCTCAACAGAATGATGTAGCGGAACGGAAAAAACACCACCTCCTGATGTTGCCAGATCTCTCATGATCTAAATGCATGTTCCTCCTCTCTACTGGAACTTTGCGGTTTCCACTACTTGCCACCTCATCAATCGTATGCCATCGTCTATCCTCCACTTAATGGCTCCCGTCATTCTTCTTTACCCATCCAAGGCTCTCTTCTCTCTTACTTCTCGTGTGTTTAGATGTACATGTTATGTCCATCACGTTGGTCCTTCAAATGACAAGTTAGCTCCTCATGCTACCAAAGCTATGTTTGTTGGGTGCTCTCACACTCAGAAGGGTTATGTCTGCTATTACTCTACCACGGGGAAGGTGGTTGTCTCTGCTGATGTCTCCTTTCATGAAGACCAACCATATCACATCAGTCCTACTGATCCTCTTCTTCCTCCTCCGCTACCTCGACCCACAGTTCCAGTTACGTCCCTGCTTCCACCTCTTCTACCTACTCCTCTGCTTCCAATTCCTACACCACTAGTCCCCTCCAAACCTCCTATCATTCAAGTTTACACTCATCGTCCGCCACGTCCAGATGGCCTGCAGCAACTTCCCTCTACCGGTGTATCCTCGCAGCTTGTTGATTCGTCATCACCTTCGACGGCTCATCCCTTGTCCAATTATGTCTCTTTACATCGGCTCTCTCCACCTTTTCTTACATTTGCTCTCTCTCCTCTATCTTTATACCTAACTCTGTGCAGGAAGCTCTACAGCATCCGTGGTGGCGTGCAACCATGGATGAAGAAATGACTGCCCTATGTGGTAATCTGGCTTGGGAACTTGTCTCTCTCCCTCCTGGCCAAAGTTGTGTAAGTTGCAAGTGGATCTTTACAATCAAGCATGCGGCGGATGGGGCAGTTGATCGCTTGAAAGCTCGGCTTGTGGCATGAGGTTTTACTCAACAATACGACATTGATTATGATGAAACCTTCTCTCCTATCACAAAATTAAATTTGGTTCGGGTTCTGCTCTCCTTAGCTGTTCATCGCTAATGGCCCCTCCATCAGCTGAACTTGAAAAATGCCTTTTTGAATGGTAATCTTTTTGAGACTGTTTATATGCATCAACCGCCCGGCTTTGAGATCACGAGGGAGTCTCGTGTATGTTTGTTTCAAAAATCTATCTATGGTCTCAAACAGTCTCCTCGGGCGTGGTTTGAGAAATTCAGCAAGGTCATTCGTGAGGTTGGTTTGAAACGAAGCTCTGCAGATTTCTCTCTTTTCACTCGTCACCAATCAACCGGGACTGTAATACTACTGGTTTATGTAGACGATATTTTGATCACGAGTTATGATTCTGCTGGGATACATGTTAAACAACATTTAAATTCTGTCTTTCAAATCAATGATCTGAGAAATCTTTAGTATTTTCTTGGACTAGAGGTTGCATGACGACCTGATGGCATTGTACTATCCCAACACAAGTATTGCATTGACCTTCTGCTAGATGCTGTCCATTCAGGATGCAAACCTGTGGAGACCTCGTTGAAAGTCAACCGCAAGTTATGTGCTTAGAGATCTGAGTCTGACTCTTTACTTCGAAATCCAGAATAATATTTGCGTATTGTGGGAAAAATAATATACCTAACAGTTACAAGACCAGATATCTCATTTGTGGTTGGAGTGGTCAGTCGCTTTATGCACACTCCACGGATTTCTCATTTTCGGGGAACACATTCTCAGATATCTGAAAACTGCTGCTGGACAAAGACTTGTGTATAAACCATTTTCTGAGCTTTCTCTGATGCGGATTATGTGGGCTCGCTGGACGATCGACGATCTACAACTGGTTTCTGTACTTACTTTGGAGGAAATCTTATCACATGACAGAGTAAGAATCAGTCGGTGGTTGCTCGCTCGTCTGCTGAGGCTGAGTATCGTGCGATGACGGCTGTTGTATCAGAACTAACCTGATTTGAAAGTTTTCTTATGGATTTGGGAGTTGATTATCCTCACCTTCAACTTTGTTCTGTGACAGTCAGACTGCAATCCATATTGCAAAGAATCTTGTATTTCATGAGCGGACTAAACATATTGAAGTTGATTGTCACTTCGTTCGAGAAAAGATCCAATTGAAGATGCTAAAGCTTGAGCATGTTTCTGCTTCTGGGCAAGTTCCTTACATTCTTACCAAGACATTACCTTGGAAATTGTACCATTAGTTCCTGTACAAGCTTGGTGCCTACGACGTGTACGCTTCAGCTTGCGGGGGAGTGTTAGAGAATATGAGAGAAAATGATGTAAAAGCCCATGTATAAAGCCTATCTATAGACCCGCTTATTCTTTCTTCTATTAGTCCCACATCTCTTGTATAAGATTCTTTCTCCTTCTCTTCTCCTATATATTTGTACTCTTGTATTTTGGGTATGACAAAGTATATACAAGCTTTGAATCTAAGTTTCTACAATTTTAATAATAAATAATACATTTATTTTTATTTTAATTATGATTTATACATTTTTTGTTTTAGTATATAAATCATTTTATTTGATAATAATCTTTATGCAAGTTCAGTTTAATAATAATACATTAAAAATGAACAAAGCTACTCACAAACCCAATATTAAAATACTAATTAATTAATAATAAATTATGCTCTACTGATTTACATCAAGTGCACCTTATCACCGCACATTTCATTCAGTAATAGTTATGCAAACTAGTTTTCTCTTCTGCATCAACAAAATTCCATCCTAAAGTCCACCTCGCGGTATAGCGCATGGTGCACATCCATCGTCACTCTCACTCTTAAGGTCTATTTGGGTGGGTGGTTGCGGTTGGAGATGAAGATTAAACAATATTGTTTAATGGAGCTCCTTCCCCGTGGAATCAGGCATGAAATGACATTTTGCGGATTTGTGGTTCAAAATGGAGATTATTCAAACAGACAAAAATTAGTGTTTGTGTTTTTGGAATAATGCAACTGAGAAAAAAAGTCCAAACTTACTAAGCCTTAGGATCTGTTTGGGTGGGGGTGGCAGGTGGAGATGAAGTGGTTGAGTGATGATGAAGATAAAACAATGTTGTTGAATAGACCTCCTCTATGATTGAATTCAAACATAAAATAGCATTTTTGGGGATTGGTGGTTGCAAGTGGAGGCAATTCAAATAGTAAAAAAATAGCCCGTACAAACAGAGCCTTAATCTTCTTCAAAAGGAGAGGTTAAAATAACCACTTGCTGTCATGGCTTCTCGACGGAGCTTCTTTCTCATTTCTCCCTCTATCCGTTTACATTGTCGCTTCCAGGGGCTCCGATTCTGGAGCTTAGACCTCCACCTATAGTTCCGACCGTCTGCTACTCGATGGGGATCAAGTCTCTCTCTCTCTCCTTCTTTTCCTTTCTCTCCCGCTCCTCTATCCCCTTTTTTGTTGATGTATTTTAGCGTCGTTGTGGGTGATGCCTAGTCACTGGAAACCTCTAGCTTCCCACTTAGGTACTTGCCAGCAGCAGTGCAATGAACGGATTGGATGCAGATGGTGGGGGTTCGTCCTCTGTCGTCTCGCCTTCGAGTGCAGTGTAGAAATCCAATTTTTTAAACAATATTTTCTTTCATTGTCATTTTCAACTTATTGCTGCCGTCGTGACACTTTACGAGGCCTCCACAGTCGCTTCTGTAGTCGTCACAGTTAACAATGTTGTCTTCATCTAATAGAAGGTAGAAGACAGGTCGGTGGTCCCGGGACCAGGCAAGAGACGTGATTTTTTTTACTTCTGCCTCACTAGAAGGTCAAAATTGGAAACAAAAGAATATGTGCATACCTATCTTTATTGTTTGTATAATAACTCTCTTTAAAGTATGCATAGATAGATGGATGGATAGACTGTTCTCCTCTAGTTTCAATTTCCCTTATTCCTTTTTCTCCTGGTCAACGATATGAGCATTAATTGTATATTTACTTTCATGAATTTCCGTTATAATTGGACCATCTGTCAAGCATTTAGAAAAATCAAGGATGATGGGATGACGTACTTTTTGAAGTTTGTTTAATTTCACCAATCAAAACCTTCTAACAAATGCTAGATATCACCAGCAACCATATAATTAATTTTAATCTTTTTTGCAGTAGATTATTATTTTTATCCCTTGTCTCTCTGAATTGAACTAGCTTTTATCGGGTTAAGTTTTAACCTAAAATTGCTCATTTCATTTTGTTATATGCTAATGCACTCTTTTAAGCATTCTTCTATTTGGTTGCCAAGTTTTTTTTTGAAATGTTGCCAACCACAGCTAAATTTCTGTCATTGCACTCTGTAGAATTTGATTTTTTGAAGCAGTATCTAACAAAGTTTCAACAGGGGGTAATGTGGTCCTTCTTTATGCATCCACACATAATGATGTCCCTCTAGT
The DNA here is from genome assembly GCA_039583875.1 of Platanthera guangdongensis. Taxonomy (NCBI): domain Eukaryota; kingdom Viridiplantae; phylum Streptophyta; class Magnoliopsida; order Asparagales; family Orchidaceae; genus Platanthera; species Platanthera guangdongensis. Next base: position 117,421,670 of record CM077154.1, on the reverse strand, counting down.
TATTAATCTTTCTGGCCGCTTTGCATTGAAAAGAGGCATTGATGGTCACCTGCGGAAAGATTTTATTGAAAGAATAAAGAAAGACGGTTTTATTGATGTCATGGATAAAAAAGGTGAGCTCTCAGAATAATAGAACAATGTGCTAAATTCTTGTTTCTTTTGGGAAGAATGTCATATGAACTTGCTTGCGTGGCTTTCTGTTGTGGTGGGACAAGACTTGAGTTTGTGTTACACACACACATTCACTCAAGCAAAACCCGTCTTATCGGAACCATCAGTGCACACGTATGGAAGCTGCCACTTCTTGGCAGAATATAATAATAATATTATTGAGTAATTAATAGTCACTACAGTATTACGTGTTTGTTAATGCCCTCTCTCATGTATATATGTGGGAGAGGCATATGTGTTGAGGATCCTGGAGGATCTTAGTTGTTTGAGTCTCTCTACTCTCCATCTATCTATCTTCCTCTCCTCTTGTATTTCCTTTATTAATTAATGCAAATGTCGGTCGTTAGAGTTGCTTAATTACCTCTTATGCATTCATTGCTTGAGCAGATTGCTCGCTAAGATTCGTGGAGAGTTCCAAGAGGAGTGGAATCTCTCTCTCTCTCTCTCTCTATATATATATATATATATATATATATATATAGAGAGAGAGAGAGAGAGAGAGAGAGAGAGAGAGAGAGAGAGACCCAAACAACTTAGATCCTCTAGGATCCTCAACCCATATGCCTTCACCCCCCCATCACCTGTTGTTGATGAGAGAGGGCCTATCACAAGCACAATGAGTAATCAACACCTTAATACTATAAATTGCTTTTACTTTTCCCTGGAAACTTATTTGTGGAAGAGCTGTGACAATGCAAATATGCATAATTAACTGTTGTGCGAATACAGTTAGTCGAGAAAATGTCCAAAGAGCTCATTTTACCTAATTGCATTTAATTTATTTGAGGGGATCAGCAGGACACATTGAATTTAATTTATTTTGTAATCATGATTTTCTTTGACTTAAAGACGATTCTTTCAAAATTAATTCATTCAACTTGAGATTAAGTCGATCTCAATGTTTATGTAAGTGTATGTTTATCTATATGTTTAAATCGATATGTTCATGTCAGTTATGAATGTGAGATCAAGGTCATCATGTCCGCCGCTATGGTTATTTAATGAAACAACTATGGAAGAGGTTTGCCACTATGGTTATTTAATGAAACAACTATGGAAGAGGTTTGCCACTATGGTTATTTAATGAAACAACTAAGGAAGAGGCATAGTTTGGCAATTTGTTTTCACATTTATTTCTATTTGCCGCACTTTTGTTATTTCATTAAGGTGTCATTTATTTATGGGCGTGAGTTGGTCCGGACTGCGTGCTTTTCATTTTATTTGGGACTTTGTATTTATCATCAGGTCCGTGTTAAACCCACACATACTTGAGTACGACTTTAATTTGGCATCTTTCAGATTGTAGGGCGGCAATATCTCCAAGCCTAAATGGCAATGTTGCCACTGGAGCAAGAAACATTGGTTCTTGAAAACAATAGCCGTGGCGCACTTGCTTTACATGCGCATGTTGCGTTGTGTGCATTCCTGGTTTCCCTGACCTCCGGGCCTCCTCCACCTCATGCGCATGTTCTTTCTTCGGTCCGCTCATTGACACTCTTGTTTCAAACCCTGTAGAGAAGCTCCTATCAATGATCGCTAGCTCCTATCAATGATCGCTAGCTCCTATCAATGATCGCTAGCTCCTATCAATGATCGCTAGCTCCTATCAATGATCGCTAGCTCCTATCAATGATCGCTAGCTCCTATCAATGATCGCTAGCTCCTATCAATGATCGCTAGCTCCTATCAATGATCGCTACTCCCAACTGTAGATCGCTACTCCCGATCAGTGATATCTACTCCCAGATGACAATCGTTGCTTCTGTTCGGAGATGGATAGCTCGGTCGGTAATCTGCAGTAGGAGATCTGCAATCTTATCGAGAATCGATGCTCTCTTCTTTCGGTCGTCGATCAACGCTTCTTCTGCATGGCTCCTGAGAGGTTTCTGATGTTGTGGATGAAAAGAAAATTACATGCTATCGCCCAATGCAGGTGGTAACACCCGACAAACAACAACATAGGGCATATGATTTTAATTTTTTAACACTAGCACTCAACGGTAGAGGCAAATGCCCGACAATAACTCCCAAAATATTTACACATTCTATATATGCATGTAGGATCTCTTTCCAAGTTACAACTTTTCACGATATTTCTGAAAGAGGCCACCCTAGCCATCCTAGAGCGCTGAAGAACTCTTTACCACTCATTCCAAAGGATGAAGTGGAAGATGCCATGACTAAAGATCATTAAAGCGAAGGTTTTGCAAAGGAATAAAACATATGTGCAACCACACCTTAGTCTTCTTACTCCGTCATCAGTTTGTTGGAGTTCTTTCAGATTTTGATTAATCTTCTCATTTTGTATTTACTCTTAATATTTCAATCTGTTCTTTTGCTGTTGTTGGAAAAGCCCATGTAAATAGGCCCATTTATTTGTATTTCTTCCTTTCTCCTCTTTAGTTCCACACCTTGTATAGGTCTCTCTTCTCTCTTTCTCCCTCCTATAAATATGTATTCATACATTGTATTTCATTATTGAGAAAGTATATACAAGGTTGAGTTTCTCTCTACATGGTATCAGAGCCAAACGGTCTGGCCTGTCCTTTCGGAAACCACCTGTTCTTCCGGCTTATCGCGCGGCCTCCTCTTCTCCAGCTTCGCCGCAATGTCGTGCGGCCTGCCTCTTTCTAGTCGCTGTCTCCGTAACCGCGGCTTCCCGCGCGGACAAGGTCCTTCTAACCGCTTGCCTTGCTCTGTATCTCTCGTGGCTTCCACTTCTCCTCCTCATCCTACCACACTTTATAACCTCTCTCACAGGTGGGGAACCCCCTCCCTTGTTTGTTTTTTTCTCTGCCCGCGCGGTCTCCCTTGCTATCCGCACGGCTACCCTCTTGAGTCTCACCTCAGCTACCCGCTTTCTTTCTCTTCCCGCTTGTCGCGGCTTGTCTATCGTTGCAGCTGCTAGACTTTGTCGCCGCAGTCTCTCTTCTCGCTGCGAGTACGCCTCTTACTCGCTGCGGTTTTCTGTCTATCCGCCGAGTTTTTCCTTCTCCCTGCTCTGCTCTCCTCTCGCTGCGGCTTGCCTTAGTCGCCGCAATTTCTCTTATCGCTGCGCTTTGCCTCGCTTGTCGCTGCGGCTTGCCTTACTCGCCGCGATTTCTCTTATCGATGCGCTTTGTCTCGCTTGTCGTTGCGGCTTCTCCTCTTCTTGGCAAACTCCGCATCTAGGTTGCGACTTCTCTCCTTGCTGCTGGTGGACTCACCTTGACCGGGCGGACTTTTCTTCTAACTACTTCCCCGAATAGTCGCTGCGACCTATCTGGCCGCTAGCGGTCTCTCCTCTCATTTGCGGGCTCCGCATTCTGGGTCAGGGTGGCCTCTTTGTCTTGCGGGCTCTTAAGTTCTTACATCAATAATGTTTAACCAAATAAAATAGTTTGCATACATCGGCACGCAGGCCGACAACACATGAAAAATAACTAAACAAACAATTGGGCCTTCGAGGGTCAGCTCAGCAAGAAGGGCTTCAACCCGCTATTTCCCGCTTGGCTCCGCAGCACCTGCAAGCAAACTTTCCACCAAGCGATGACAAACAAAGCAAACAGACAGCAAGGCTTACCAAATTATCACGACTCCACCCCTTTCTCGGGGTGGCGGTGTTTCTTCCCTGCCAGCGGATTAACATAATCACATAAAGCTAGAATGTGTCATTCAAACACTAAACACCACAAACGTTGGCGCAACCGGCCCAACGTTTCATGCACTCAGGGAACCTTATCTGTGTACCAGACTTCCCCGGGTCCCACCACCATCCTCAATCCTGGACTGAATGACAATACATTGAGCATTCGCTAGCCGTGACTCAAGGTCCTCGACTCTCTCCTATGCCTGTAGCAACCCACCAGTTTCCTTAGATAGTCGAACTACACCACATAGTGTAGGTACAGTTCTGTCAAGCCCGTTGCTCAAATCGTCGTACCCAACACGCACGACGCGGGTCGACCTCCCCTTGCCTGTTATTGCCTACATAACCAATTGTTATGTAACAAGTGTAGCACTCGCGGCCACCTGAGTTGGGCACTCAAGGCGCACAACTCCACACACTAACCCTACAGTCTCCGAGAGATGGGCTTGGCACAAACACGACAAAACTCCCCGGGAGTTAATGTCGACGATCCAATGACTTCGTGCAAACATTAGAGTATTTCCTGTAGCACACCTCCAGTAGTAACTGCCGCCCCGGGCAGACCCCCATTCCGAAATATTCAACTTCCACGAAGTCTTCTTCGGGAACCGCAGAACATCACCAATCCAGACCAACATGTCCGGATGGGCTTCACACAACATGCCTAAACCGTACTCGTGCTTCCGGGTGTTAATGCAATTAATAGCGGGGATGTAAACATCGATCCGTCGGAGAGCACCCTTCCCCCACCCGTCGGTGGAGAGGGGCTTCCATGCAAATATGCTAATTAAGGGCTTCACCTGCCCAAGAAGAAAAGTCGTTACCCTTGACATGCGTTTCAGAGGCATGACTTGGTCACGGACTCACGAACAACTCTCGTAGTGGCTGTCCACGCACGGATCCGACTTGCACACGCCGATTCGAGCTCCAAGACGGCTCCTCAACTTCAAGACAGGGTTTTCACCCAACTAGGCCGGCCAAGGGAAGAGAAGGGTCGACACTTGCTGTGCACGGGGCTCGGGACTCCTAGACGGCGGCGGTCGCGATAAGAAGAGAAGAAGGAAGATCGAGCTCTTCCTCTTCCTTGTTGTGCACAGAGGATCATCCACCTTTGGCTCACGGGATCGGCGGCGGCCGGGACAGAGAGGAGGTACGGCCGGGCTCTTCTAGGTCGGCCTTACGCCTTGTTGCAACAGCCCTCGAGAGCGTGAGAGGGAGAGACAAGAGAGAAAGAGGAGGGAGGTCCTCCTTCCGGCCGGCGACGGGTGAGGGTGGCTTCTCTGCTGCTGCTGCGGGTGAGAGGAAAAACCGAGAGAGGGCGAGAGAGAGATCGGGAGTTGTTATTCGCAGCCCAAACTGCTAACCGCAGACCGAACCCTCTAAATGCACCCCATACACAATTAAATTCGCGACACGATTTTTGAGGCGTTACAACATGATAGAACTTCTGAGCAGTATCCTGTTTCTTTTCAGGCCTTGGATGCAATTGAAAAGTGGTTTATATAGTTCACCCAAACTGCAACTTATTCCAAGCTTTACTTCTTTATTGAATGGACTGGTGTATATTGCGAGCTTCTCCCTGCTTCATCTGACATTATTACTGCACTATATCATTTATTTTTGTTAATTGACACGCAGAAGGCTTTCTAACTCCCTCTATAAGAATAAATGTTTTCATTATATTATTTGATATGCATTTTCACTCTATTCCAAAATATTTAATGATATAAAATTCCATCCTGAAGAACTTTTCCCTGTCCATCTGCAATAGCTTGATAACAAAATAAATGTTTGACGTTATCTATTCCTATGTTTTTTGCAGGAAAAGTTGAATATCGGGTGACTGAAGAAAGTTTGATGGATCGTCTAAACACAGACATGCATGCAGCATGCCGTGCCATAGACAAAGACTGCAGGTTATTCTTGAGTAGAAATATTATCTTATGATTACTTTCTTGAAACTGTTGTTCTGCTGATGGTGCTTTAAGTTTTTTTACGTTGAATAAGGTAGTGTGTGCAACTCTAGGCTATGTTACTCTTTGGCAATATGCGGATGCATGCTTGGGTGGATCCTGTCCGTAGTTGGCACATGAAGGGAAGTTTGACTACTGGGGGTCCTGAAGGTGGCCAGCTCTAGTAGGGGAACATTTGACAGGTTTGTCTGCTATTTGTGGAGGATTTGGTGGTTTTGAATATTTGGCTGTTTAGTGGCTGGATGGTGGTGGGTGGGAGTGGTAGCAAGGGGAAGAAGGAAAAGCCCATACTTAGGAATGAACATGTAGGGTTCACGGAGTCGACACTATGAGATGACCGGTAGATCTTGGGAAGAGTCCCCAAAATATACGATCACCTAAACATCCTTCATATGCTATGCTTAAAATAACATACTCTCGGACTACCATTATGAACGACACAAATCACATAATCATGATGTTTGTCAAATCTCATAAAATAAAAAATTGGAAAACTAATATATATATATATATACTAGCATTTTCGAACGGGCTTCGCCCGTTCTCGATGCGGCGCTGCGGGCTTCGCCCGCAACCAAGCGGGCTTCGCCCGCAACCAAGCGGGCTTCGCCCGCAACCAAGCGGGCTTCGCCCGCAACCAAGCGGGCTTCGCCCGCAACCAAGCGGGCTTCGCCCGCAACCAAGCGGGCTTCGCCCGCAACCAAGCGGGCTTCGCCCGCAACCAAGCGGGCTTCGCCCGCAACCAAGCGGGCTTCGCCCGCAACCAAGCGGGCTTCGCCCGCAACCAAGCGGGCTTCGCCCGCAACCAAGCGGGCTTCGCCCGCAACCAAGCGGGCTTCGCACGCAACCAAGCGGGCTTCGCACGCTTGGCAACGACATTGGTCGTGGACGACAACATGTGTCGTGGGCGGCAACATGTGTCGTGGGCGGCGATATTGGTCGTGGGGGCGACATTTGTCGTGAGTGGCATTATTGGTCGTTAGCGGTGATATTGTTCGTGGACGGCGACATTGTACGTGGGTGGTAACATTGTTCGTGGGCATCGATATTATTCGCGGGCGGTGAAAATTTCAAGGGAGGCGACAATGTACTGAGGCGACGACATTGTTCGGGGGCGGCGACAATGTTCGGGGGGGGGGGGAGAAATTGGTCGTGTGCGACAACATTTGTCGTGGGCGGCGATATTGGACGCGGCGACGACATTGGTCATGACCGACGACATTGGTCGTGAGGGACGACATCGGTCGCGGGCGTGACATTGTTCGTGGGCGGCGATATTGTTCGTTGGAGGCGATATTGTTTGTGGGCGATGACATTGTTCGTGGGTGGCAACACTGTTCGTGGGCGGCAACATTGGTCATCAGGGACGACATTGGTCGTGGGCGTGACATTGTTCGTGAGCGACGATATTGTTTGTGAGAGGTGACATTGTTTGTGGGCGGCGACATTGTTCGTGAGCGACGACATTGTTCGTGGGCGGCGACATTGTTCGTGGGCGGCGATATTGTTCGTGGGTGGCGACAGTGCTCATGCTTGCTGACTCTTAGCGGGTTGTGCCCACTTTCGAGCGGGCTATGCGTGCTTTCGAGCGAGTTGCACTCGTTCTCGATGTGGCGTTGCAGGCTTTGCCCGCAAACGAATGGATTGCACGTGCAAGCATATTTTGTCTGGCAGCGACATTGGGCGAAGCAGCGACATTAGGCGGGGGAGGTGACAATAGGTGTGTGCTTGGTGACAATCGGCGGGGTCGGCGTCATCCGACGAGAGCGGCGACATCCAAATCAAACACTCGTTATAGCGTGATAGTGTTATGCCCGTGCTCGATGCTCTCTACTTTATCTTGATAGGTGAAACCCGCAATAAGAATATGAAGGCAAGAAGGCTACCACTTTATCTTGATAGGTGAACCCCAAAATATGAAGGCAAGAAAGTTGCCACTTTATCTTGACATGTGAAACCCAAAATATGAAAGAGAAGAAAATGAGGTTTAGAAATACCTATTAAAAATATGAGAACAATTTAGACAATATTCTCTATAGGGATATACATAGTATTAGTTAAAAACACCCCCTACTTCTTAGTCAAATCCATAACATCATTCTTTGATGTATAATTCCAAAAAAAATTTGCATGCATCTCCTGATTACATATAAGGCCAAAAAATATGAAAATATAAATCAAATAATAACTCTAATGCACTTTGGGTAAAACAAATAAGTGGTATCATTTAACAAACAGTGAATCTATAACAATTGAACAATTTAGACAATATTCTCTATTTCGTTTTAAACGGGAAATCATATACAAAAATGCATTACTACCTCCAGTGTGCCCTGTAGCTGACCCAACATTCTTCTATTTCTATTAATCAAGCTTAGGTCATCCTTCGCCAACACCCTATGTACCGTCTCTTTTGGAATAACATCATAACCCTTCATAGAAGTGAAGAACAATTTTGGAATTTGCCGCATGAAGCCAAGTTTTAGGGAGGCATCAAAGCAACAAATTTAGACTAACCATCATCACCTTAGGAAATGATTTGGTCAATATATCCATGCTGGAGCCTGCAGTTCAGATCATTTGAACTGCATTTTAAATCAACTGAACTTTGAATCACCTATGCCAAATTAAGATGTTTGCAGAGCTGAACTTTAATTACATGAACTAAGTTAAAAGCATATTTTTTTGACATAGCCGAAGCATAAGAGAATAATTTTTTAGAGAACTAATGCATGAAAAAAATGATTTATCAAATCTAAAACTTGATAGCTTGAACAATCACATGCTGAAGAATGAGCTACATTCCAACTCGATCTATAAAGCAATATATCATTCTTCAATAGTTTATTATGTCTCTGTTTATAAGCAAAATCGTCCATTAGTAACTTATAAGTTCGTAGTCTCTGTTTTCTGCTTTAATAGTTTATTAATCCACCCTCTCCCCTCTCCTTTTTCTGCATTCTATGTAAAGCTTCTTCCTTAATGGACAATACTCCTGATTGAAGCCCACTTTCTCTTTCGCTCCCCCCCTACACTTTCTCATGACGGAGAACAAAGGCGGCAGCAGTTACAGCCGCCATCAAGAGTTTCAGATCAGTTTTGGGATGATGCAGCCTTCTTCTTCCTCCCTTCACCCAACTTCTATGCCATTTAGAGAAGATCAAGTAGAAGATGTGCTAGAGAAGATCAGCTAGAAGATGTTTGAGAACTTACCCAGATCCGGTGTGCGATTTAGAGTATAGGAGAGGCAGCAGGCAACCCTGTTTTACCGAAAGCTATGTGTTCCGTCGAGTGGGGAAATGAAAGCTTTGCGTGCGAGTGTTGGTGCGGAAAGGGTGACAGTCGGGCTTGAGAGAGAGAAGGCGCGCCTACGAAGAAGAGAGCGGCGTTGGATTTAGGGATTTAGGGTTTCGGGGAGAGCAGGGGAGCGAGGTTTGGGATCGGGAAGGAGGTCGCGTGATAAAAGGTGGTTGCATGTATTTTAGTTCTTCCTTCGATTCTACGCGTGAAAATCGGAGTTGGATTTAGGGATCCGTGGGATTTTCATTACGTGGACAATTCATGGCCGTTGATTAATGGATGAACGTGTGGCTAATATTGAAAGTACGGTGTGTTTCAAGAATGCTATATTACTTTATATAATAAAGATATATATATATATATATATATATATATATATATATATATATATATATATATATATATATATATATGCCACAATCGCTCCGAATGCGATTATATATTCAGATCGTCCAGATGATGATTCGATTGAACACCTGCGAACGTAAACTTGTGCAGGCCCTAGTGGGCAAAGACCCTCTCTCGAACTGTGATTCTCATCACTTTTAATTCCTTCTAAGTGATGTGGTTGAAAGGTCGGTTCGTGTTCGAGCCTATCCATCCAACCTAAATCTAATTGGTTGTAAACGGCAGGGTCCAGATCTATCTTAGTAACATAAGAGTACATGAGTGGATGCATGAATTTCCTGATATGAGATTAAATTCTCACACGTCCATCATTTGTAGGTATTTAGCCTATACTTTTTTTTGTTAATCGCTAACATGAAAATGGGTGGTTGGGCCTTAGAATGTACACCTAAAATGAGTGAGATGGTGATAAGTGCAGGCGCTTTGGTAAATATTAAGAGCACAATGTTACATCTGTTTCTCTATACGAGACTAAATTCTCATAACGACCTTGAAAGGGGTGAGAGTTTAATCACTTAGATTCACTCTAGGGGGGGGGGGGAGGGTGAATCGAGTATTTAAATTTTTACTCGAGTTTTTTTTTGGTATACACCTTTTTTACATCACAAACATGACGTAATTAAAAGTGCGGAAATTAAGTGTTAAGAGAGAATGCAAGCAACACAAACGACACACGAAATTTAGTGGTTCCCCAAACACGTGTACGCCCACTCTTCTGCCACAGCAGGAACTTCACTGCCTCTAGTGCTGAGTCTTTTGATAAGGAGACTCTGAGAACCTATAGTTGTTGATAAGATCTCTCCAAAACCAAGTGAGGTATTGATAAGAAAGCTCAACCATTGAGGTTTTTGATAAGGAGACTCTCAGAACCGGGAGTTGTTGATAAGGTCTCTAATGTGATCACGACAAGTGTCTCGGTCGTACAAGTAATATAAAATGAGAGTGAGTTGCCAAGTGTCGATCTCTTGAGGATAATATTATGGGATGCGTTTGTATGGTTAAGAAAACTAATTGTAAAGTTTAAAAACGAGGTATTTCATTTGTTGGTTATGGTGCAAGCTCAAAACAAAGAAAATAAATGTGGGTCATAGTCACTGCTTCGCAAGCGTCTTCACAAAGCCTGACTAAGATCGCTCAAGTGCGGGTCAAAATCACCGCTTTGCTTCTTTGAAGAACCTTGACATTGTAAACCAAAGTTCGCAGACGTTACTTAGAGTGCACTATTTCCAGCTTCTGCGGTTCATGCAGACGAATCACCTGCAAGGCTGCAAGTGCTTGCGATGTTAGTGATGGCGAGTCAGATTTTTCTAATGATGATTTTTGTGGTGTTTTCAGTTCTTCAGGAACTTATTCGTCGGACTATATAGTGATTCTTCTACGTATACTTTTTATTTTGAGGATTCTCGGTTTTTTGTTTCTTATAACAGCGAATATCTGTCATACTTGTAAATTTAACCATTATTAATGAAAAGGAAAGATTCATATACCTTGTCATTGTTTTCTTGTATTATGAATATTATTTTTAATATATGTTGCGAATCTTTTGTAACTTTACGGACTATCTCACGTCCATAAAATGTGACAATTTTATAAATAAGACTTATGTACGACAAATACTCTCCATAGATGTCAACAACTTTTATAACTTTAGTATCAAGAATTATACTGAAGATAAATTGTATGTCACGACTACTTCTCAAATGCATCGGCGATTTATATAGCTTTATAATAAAGAAAGCATCATGAAGATGTCATATATGACAAACAAGTGACATGCACTGTGCTCCGCCCCTATCCAAGGCGACATTTGTCGTGGGGGGCAACATTTGTCATGGGGGGGGGGCATTGGTCGTTGGCGGCGACATTGGTCGTGAGCGGCGACATTGGTCGTAGGCGGGACATTAGTCGTGGGCGGCGACATAGGTCTTGGGCGGCGACATTTGTCATGGATGACTACATTGGTCGTAGGCGGCAACATTGACCGTATGCGGCGACATTCGTCGTGGGAGGCAACGTTGGTCTTGAGCGGCGACATTGGTTGGGTGCGGCGACGTTGGTCATGGTCGACGACATTTGTCGGGGGCGACGATCTATTTTTGGGACGGCAACATTGGTCGTGTCGTCATTCGTGTCTTGGGGGGCGACATTTGTCTTCTTGTTTAGAAACTATTGGAAAAGCCCATGTAAAAAGGCCCATTTAATGACCCTCTTTCTTTGTTTTTATTTCTCCTCCTTCTTTAGTCCCACATCATGTATAAGATTTATTCTTCTCTCCTCTCTCCTATATATTTGTATTCTCTCCGTACAATTAGATACTTGAGTAATACATACAAGCTTTGGACACTCTCAACATGGTATCAGAGCCAGGTTCCCTCTAGCTGCGGCTTTCCTGCGGACTGCCTTTTCTGTCCGCTCCGCTCTCCTGCGGACTGCCTCTCTGTCCGCTCTGGTCTCCTGCGGACTGCCTCTCTGTCCGCTCCGGTCTCCTGCGGACTGCCCCCCTGCACCCGCTTCTCTGCGGACTGCTTTTTTGTCCGCCTTCCCTGCGGACTGCCGTTTTTTTCTGTCCGCTCGGCTCTCTACTCGCGGACTGCTCTCTATCTCTCCCTCTCCCTTCCCTTATCTGCGTGGCTTCTGCGGACTGCCCCTCTGCCTCCGCTTCTCTTCTCTCTCTCCGTGGTTCCACCCTCCTCAGGCTTCTTATAGCCATCTTCTGTTCTGACTCGTGGGGCCCACCTCTTCTCTCCGCTCTGGACGTTCCTTCCTGTCCGCTGCGCGCTCTGCTTGTGTCCTCTCGAGCCTCTTTGCTCGCGGACTGCTCCTCTCTAGCCCGCTCTGCTTCTGTCCGCTCGAGCCTCTTTGCTCGCGGACTCCCTATCCGCAGTCTCTTGCGGACTGCTCCTGTCCGCTGCGGGCTCTCCTCGTGTCCGTTGCGCGCTCCTCTTCTCTCTTGCTGCGTGGCTTCTTCATCCTCGCGGTCTCTTCTTCAGTCCGCCACGGGTTTTCAGCGGCCTGCCTCAGTCCGCTGCGATCTGACCCAAACCGCTGCGACCTCTGCCGCGGACTGCTCCAGTTCGCCGCGACCTCATCCAGTTCGCCGCGACCTCCTCTAGCCCGCTGCTTGCCGCGCGGCTTGTACCCGCCGCGCCCTGCTGTCTGCTCATCGTCAGTCCGCTGGTTCTGCCCTCCTCTTCTCCTCCATCCAGTTTGCGGACTGCTCCTCGTCGCCATGTCCTCCAGCGACTCCACTACCGCTCACCCCCCGGCCGACCACGTGGCTCCTCTTCTCGAACTCCGCGGTGAGCTTCAGATTACTACTATTTCCCTCTCTGGCAAGTCCAACTTCATCCCCTGGGTACACTCCGTCCGCCGGGTCTTACAAGCCCAGGGTCTTGCGCGTCACCTTACCCAGGGCTCACCGACTCCTCCTACGGATGATTGGCTCCGCAATGACGGTCGCGTCCAGACCTGGACCTGAACTCGGTGGAGGGTGAGCCGTACCAGATGATCATGTATCATGAGACCGCCAAAGCCATGTGGGATGAACTTCATTCGTTGTACTCGGGCAAGGACAGCCTTCAACATCTTTTTGACATCATCACCGATCTTCAAGCTTTGGATGTTGGCAAAGCTCTGGACATGACCTCCTTCGTGGCCCGGGCTAAAACTCTGACGGAGGCCTGGATTCAGCACCAGCCCGCGACTACTGATCTCGCTGCTCAACGCGCCCAGAAGGAGGCTGTTTGTATTGCTATGATTATGGCTCGCGTCCCGCCACACCTTCACAGTATCCGGGCCCAGGTTCTGGCTTCCCCCACTACCCCTTTCTTCTCCGATGTCTGCTTGATGTTACTTCGCGTGCCACCTCTACCGGAGGCACCTGCACCACCCTCGCCGGCCCTTCTTCAGCAGGCCCTTCCTCCTTTACTTCCCCCACCCTCTTTTACTCGGGGTGGACGTACGGGCTCCCATGGGCGGGGCCGTGGTGGCCGCGGACGGCCTAAGTGCACCTACTGCGGCCGGGATGGCCATACTGAAGCGGTCTGTCACAAGAAACATGGCTACCCTCCTCGCCCGCCTACTGTTGCTGTTACCGATAGCTCTCCTCCGACTGGTACGGATCTTGGGGCTCTTCGCCTTCAGCTGCAACAACTCCAGGGGCTCCTCAACCCTCCATCTGCTTCCATTGCCTCCACCTCCCATACAGGTATTGTCTCCACCTCCACTGCAGGTACTGCCTGTCTTTCCTCCGGCTCTCGCTGGATCCTGGACTTGAGAGCCACCAACCACTTCACTTCCCTGCAACCGCCCCGGTTCTCTGATGCTCCTCATCCCCAGTCTATTACTGTGGCCAATGGTGCGCTTGTTCCGGTCTCCGAATGTGTTGATCTCTTCCTCCATCCCTCTCTCTCTCTTCGTTCCGTTCTTTATGTGCCGGCCTCACCATTTAATTTACTCTCTGTTGGTCGTCTTACTACTGATATGAATTGTTATATCACCTTCACCTCTTCTGGTTTTTTGATACAGGATCGGCAGACGCAGATTACCATTGGTAGGGGTTGACTGCAGAACGGGCTCTACCTCCTCGATGTCTCTCCCACATCACTTTCCTCTGTTTCCTCTACTGATTGGCATTGTCGGCTTGGGCATGCCCCTCTACCTATCCTCCAGAAGGCGCTTCCTGACATTTCTCTTCCTGTTTTTAAATGTGATTCCTGTATTCTTGGCAAACAACCTCGTGCTTCTTATCCTGCACATTGTACTCGGAGCTCTGCTCCTTTTGATTTAATACATTCTGATATTTGGGGACCGTATAAACTTTATAGCATCTCTGGTTATCGTTATTTTATAACATTTCTTGACGATTACTCTCGCACCACCTGGTTGTATCTACTACATGATCGCTCTGAGCTTCCTCGTGTTTTTCAGGCTTTTGTGTTAGAAACTCGTACGCAATTCTCTACCAGTATTAAAACTTTCCGCTCTGATAATGCTCGGGAATACACTAGCAATGAGTTTGCCACTCTCTGCGCCAACTTCGGTATTGTTCATCAGACCTCTTGTCCCTACACCCTGCAGCAAAACGGGGTCGCCGAACGCAAGAACCGCCACTTGCTTGATGTTGCTCGCTCCCTCATGCTTCACATGCACGTTCCCAAAGTATTCTGGAACTTTGCGGTTTCCACCGCGTGTTTTCTTATCAACCGTCTCCCATCACCGGTTCTCCAGAACGCTACCCCCTTCAGCCTTCTTTTTCCCTCCGCACCCGCCTTGCTTCTCACACCCCTGGTTTTTGGCTGTACTTGCTTTGTCCATAACCTGGCCCCCACTCTTGACAAACTGGATCCCCGTGCGGCCAAACATATTTTCGTCGGCTACTCCCGCACCCAAAAGGGTTATGTTTGCTACTCCCCGGTCACCCGGAAGGTCTCTGTCTCTACTGATATTACTTTCCGGGAGGATCAACCCTTCTTCCCTCCTCCTTTGCCACCTCTTCTACCACAACCTTCTCCACCACCCTCCATCCCACGGCCGCTGATCCCCGTCCACTCCCCTCCAACCATCCCTCCGCCTCCTCCCACCCTTGACCCTCCTCGACCGCCCGTTATTCGGGTCTATACTCGTCGCCCTCTTCCTCCCGTTGCTCCTATGCAGTCGGCTTCGACCTCGGCTTCTCCGTGTTCTGCTGCTCCGATACCGGCCTCTACAGCTCATCCGATGGCGAACTATGTTTCTCTACATCGCCTCTCTCCACCTCTTCAGACCTTGGCTACTTCACTATCCTCGGTCTCTATTCCTACTTCTGTACAGGACGCTCTTCAACATCCTGGGTGGCGTGCTGCCATGAAAGAAGAGATGGCTGCTCTGTGGGCAAACCAGACTTGGACCTTGGTGCCCCTTCCTCCCGGCCAGAAACCTGTTGGGTGTAAATGAGTCTTCGTCATCAAACATGCACCTGATGGGAGCATTGATCGCCTCAAAGCTCGTTTGGTTGCTCGTGGCTTCACCCAGCAGCAGGGGCTCGACTATGACGAGACTTTCTCTCCGGTCGCTAAGCTCAACACGGTCTGCATTCTCATTTCTGTTGCTGTCCATCGTCAATGGCCCTTATTTCAACTCGACGTCAAGAACGCTTTCCTGAATGGCGACCTTCAGGAAACTGTTTACATGCAACAACCTCCCGGGTTTGAGACCACGGGGGAGTCACGGGTTTGTCACCTTCTCAAATCCCTATATGGTCTCAAACAATCCCCTCGGGCATGGTTCGACAAGTTCAACAAAGCTCTCCGGGCAATTGGCTTCACTCGAAGCTCGGCTGACTTCTCATTGTTTACTCGTCACCGGGCAACGGGTACAGTTATCCTATTGGTATATGTCGACGACATCATTATTACTGGAAATGACTTGGACAGCATACAGACCGTTAAGCTACATCTGAGCTCCGTATTCCAAACTAAAGATCTGGGACATCTTCGGTACTTCCTTGGTCTGGAAGTGGCCAGACGGTCAGATGGTCTGGTTTTCTCTCAGCGAAAATACTGTCTGGATCTTCTTCATGATGCGGGCTACTCTGGCTGCAAACCTATTAACACTCCCATGGATGCAAATCACAAACTATGTGCTCAGGGCTCCGATTCTGATTCTCTTCTACAAAATCCAGAATATTACCGTCTAGTTGGGAAACTTATCTACCTAACAGTTACAAGACCTAATATATCCTTCGCTGTGGGACTCGTTAGTCGCTATATGCACTCTCCTCGAAGCTCTCATCTCCAGGCTGTGGAACGCATTCTCAGATATCTTAAGACAGCTCCTGGCCAAGGACTTGTATACAAAACCTCATCTTCCATTCATACACTAGTGGCATACTCTGATGCCGACTACGCTGGCTCTCTTGATGATCGACGATCCACTAGCGGGTTCTGCACATATTTTGGAGGACATCTGATTACTTGGCGAAGCAAGAAACAAGCAGTGGTTGCTCGATCCTCAGCAGAAGCAGAATATCGGGCAATGGCTGCTGTGGTCTCTGAACTTACATGGATTGAGAGTCTCCTTACCGACCTTGGAGTTAAACTATCTTCACCAGCTCTCCTCCTATGTGACAGTCAAGCTGCCATACATATTGTCAAGAACCCAGTCTTTCACGAAAGAACGAAGCATATTGAGGTAGATTGTCATTTCATCCGAGAGAAAGTCCACATGAAGAAGATCGAGCTCAAGCATGTTCCGGGTACTGAACAGGTTGCTGACATCCTCACCAAAGCTCTACCTAGTACCCTCTTCTATCAGTGCCTATCCAAGCTTGGCGCATACGACTTGTACGCTCCAGCTTGCGGGGGAGTATTGGAAAAGCCCATGTAAAAAGGCCCATTTAATGGCCCTCTTTCTTTGTTTTTATTTCTCCTCCTTCTTTAGTCCCACATCATGTATAGGATTTATTCTTCTCTCCTCTCTCCTATATATTTGTATTCTCTCCGTACAATTAGATACTTGAGTAATACATACAAGCTTTGGGCACTCTCAACAGAAACTAAAGAAGTTCAACCATAAAATCTCGAGGTTTCAAGGCCTAACACTCGGTACATATAAAATGGAAGTGAAAATTAAGGCTAATGTCGTCAAAGGACTATTGCCATGTAATGACATTTAACCAAAAATTCAAAATAACTCGTACCATAAATACCAAAGCATAAAAATCCTGAAAATCACTCTGAATATAATGACTGGCTTCGATTTTCCGGATGGATATCCTTTAATTGGTCGTGAAGAGAGTAGATCCCGGAGGACTTCTAAGGTCCATGTTCTGCTTGATGTGTCTGATTCCCGTCAACCATCTTTAAACTTTAAACTTTGACGTGAATATTTTAATGTTTGTTATTCATAGTATGTGATGAAATTATTTCTTGGTTTTCTTACCTGAAGCTTTCAATATTTTGCGAGGTGCTGAATATATTTTTGTGCACGTAAATTTTAGAGATTGTGAACTTTTTTCTTATTGGCTTCATTTTTTCATTCAATCTGTTTGTAGTAGCTGGATATCTTAGATGCTGCTTTGGCATATAATCTTTTTTTTTTTGCATTAGTAATTATTAATCAAACAACGTATTAACTCTGG
This sequence comes from Platanthera guangdongensis, assembly GCA_039583875.1. Classification (NCBI taxonomy): domain Eukaryota; kingdom Viridiplantae; phylum Streptophyta; class Magnoliopsida; order Asparagales; family Orchidaceae; genus Platanthera; species Platanthera guangdongensis. Next base: position 117,404,071 of record CM077154.1, on the reverse strand, counting down.
AACATATCATGTGAGATTAGACGGCATATAGTAAAATGATTCAAACAATGCATTGCCAGATTAGGGGAAAAACATAGTTTGAAATATTCGTCAGAGTGAAAATGACCTGCCATAAATTATTTTTATTTTATGTTTTCTATTTTCCTGGAATATTTCCTTCAGTAGAACCATTAGTTTCCTCCCATAAAACAAAAAATACAAACATCCAGGAATCATAATCCAAGGAGCCTTAAAAATACTTGATCCCCATCAAAAAATAGTTACAATGTTGTGAAACAATTTTATGTAAATTTGATGAAGAGTGAATAACAAATGGTGAAGATCTGGCATCATTCATTGAGAACGGGGAATAAGAATTCCGTTGCATTAAAAGAAATCCAACCAAGAATAAGGATCATTGAATTAGGAGTTAGATTCCAATAAAACTCTAAGTAGTTATAGTTGAAATCATGTTGTGTTTTTTGATTTTTTGGTCTATTCCCGCATAAGGGTATTTTGGGACTTTACCCGCATAAGAGTATTTACGGACTTTGTATGTTTTTCCCCTTCCTCTATACATATGAGTGAAGGGATCTCTTAATTAGAATCCTGTTTTTATCCTCTCTACTTGGTATCAGAGGGATAGTCGTGTAACCTTAGCCGCGCCTTATCCCGCACCCCTCTTTCGCCGCTCGCAACTCTTCCGTCGCCGCTCGCTCTCATCCCGTCGTCGTCGCCCCTCTGCTATTTTGAAATTGTTCCCATGGTGAACCGTGACCTCCTTGCCGACGGTGGTGTGCGCTGAAGGATATTGTCACCTCTCCTCATGATGCGCGCCGTGTTGCCGTCGACCTCTTATCTCGTCTTCTCTGCTCCTGATCCAGCCGGGTGATCGCGTGCTGCGCCGGCGTGCTTCCAGATCGCGTGCTGCCGCTGCCATCGCTGCACGTTGCTGCTTGCTTCCAGTCAATCGTCGTTGCTGATTCTAGATTCGCTGTCGCTTGCTTCCAGATTTATCGCTGCATGCTGCTGCTGGCTTCCAGTCGATCGCCGCCACTGCTTCCAGAGTCACTGCGCCTGCTTCTACAGATCAGCCGTTCACCCTCCAGCTCTGCTATCAGCCGTTTCCGCTGGCTTCTTCTCTTTGTTGCTGGAGCTTGTTCAGTGCTATGGCTTCTTCTCTTCGTGCTTGGTGAAGCTTTATACTGTTTGATCCTGTCAGTTGTTCCTCATGGATGATTCATCGGCGGTCGTTAATTCTCCATCGCTGAGTGTTGTGGCACCCCGGATGGGTGACCATCAGCGATCTTTGGGTCACGCTGGCTCCCTGAAGATCACCATGATGCCCTTAGATGAGACAACATGTCATCTGCAGTCATCACCTATTTGGATATATTGAGGGGACCATTGTGGAGCCTCCTCCGGGTGATCCTTCCTTAAAGAGATGAGATTCCGAAAATTCTCTGGTAGTATCCTGGCTCCTAAATTCCATGTTCCCGAAGGTATGCCGAAGTTACATGTTGATGGATTCTGCCTATGAGATCTGGACTCGGGCACGTGAGACGTATTTCCAGATCGGTAACTCCACTCAGATTTATGAGTTATCTTACTCGGTAACTTAATTGTTTGGTAACTTTTTTTCTTGATTCTTGTGTTTTTCAGAGATTGGGTACGAAGCGGATCATTGGCAGTTGTAGGAATCGCGGTGGTCTGTACTATCTGGATACTCCCTCATCGACTCTTGCTCTCTCTTCTACCGCTATTACTGTTGCTGATGCTCGACGCTGGCACTTGCATCTTGGTCATCCGTGTCCAATCTATCTTCAAAAACTATTTCCTACTTTATCTCCTTTTATAAAAGTTTTAAAATGTGATGTTTGTGAACAATCTAAATATGTTAGACATTCTTCATCGCATTTATCTTCCACTAGCACTACTTATTTTGCTCTTATACATTTTGATGTTTGGGGTCCTTCCCCTGTTGTATCTTTAAATGGTTATCATTGGTTTATTATCTTTATCGATTGTTTCTCTCGTATTGCTTGTGTTTACCTCTTAAAGAAAAAAAAGAGATGTTTTCTGTTTTTCAAACCTTTCATAAAATGTTGCAAACTTAGTTCAATGGTAATATCCGGGTTCTCTGTAGTGATAATGCGGGGGGGGGGGGGGGGGGAGATACGATGATCGGGGAGCATTTGGCTCCTATCTCGCTAATCATGGAATCATTCATCAAACCACTTGTGTTTACACCTCCACCCAAAATGGTGTTGCTGAACGGAAAAACCGGCATCTCTTGATGTTTCCCGGTGCCTTCTCACTACCATGCACCTCCCTAAATCATACTGGGGTGGCTCCATCCTAACCGCTACTCATCTTATCAATCATCTTCCCTCACAGGCTCTAAACTATACTACTCTCGCCCATCCTTCCTCTAATTCTGAGGTTTATACCACCCATCTTCCACCACGCATTTTTGGGTGCGTATGTTTTGTTCACATCCATCTGCCTCATCGTGACAAGTTTGATCCTCGGGCTCTTTGATGTGTTTTTCTTGGCTACTCTGCTACTACAAAAGGGTATCGGTGTTACCACCCCCATTCCAGGAGTTTTTTTTGTACCTTGGACGTGACCTTCCGGGAGGAAGAATCTTACTACTTGGATTCGCCTCACTCCACTCGTTAGGGGGAGAGCAGTAATAATGACATTGAGTCTGTGCCACTTCCTCTGATTACTGTTACTCCTACATCTATCTTAACTTCCACCGTAGCTACTCCTACTACTACACCCCATTCGTCTCCTACACCTATGTCGCCTTCTGCCATATATCACCATACGTCCCTCAGCTCGCCGTTTTCTCGTATATATCATCGCCGCGAAACAGATAAACAGTCCTCTGTTGTTCAGCCACTACCAGTGCAGTCTTCGAACTCAGATTCTGATGTTGATCTGCATGTTCCCATTGCGGTGCTAAGAGGTAAGGCTGTGTGTACTGAACACCCTATCTCTAATCATGTTGCTTATGATCATCTCTCTCAGTTTCACCAAGCTTTTATATCTTCCCTTTCCGTCATTACTATCCCAAAGACGTGGCAGGAGGCCGTTTACATTCTGGCATGGACTCGAGCAATGCAAGAGGAAATGTTCGCCTTGGATAAGAATCACACATGAGATGTCTCTTCTCTTCCTCCTGACAAGAAAGCCATTGGTTCTAGGTGGGTCTTCTCCGTTAAGCAAAATCAGGATGATAAAGTTGAGCGATATAAAGTCTGTCTGGTGGCTCGTGGTTATGCCCAGACTCAGGGGGTCGACTAGCAGGAGACATTTGCCCCGGTAGCAAAGATGGACTATGTTCTTGTGATCCTATCTTGTGCGGTGTGTTTGGGCTGGGACCTACATCAGCTGGATGTCAAAAATGTGTTCCTGCATGGTGATCTCGATGAAGAGGTGTACATGACCTTTCCCCCATGTTTTGTGAAAAAGGGACAAGGACTGGTCTGCCGACTAAGGAAGTCTTTGTACGGGCTCAAGCAGTCTCTCAGGGCTTGGTTTGACAAATTCCACAAAGCCATGATCAAGTTTGGCTACAAACAGGGTCATTCAGATCATACTTGTTTGTCAGGAGGAATGAGGGAAAAGTTGTTGTCCTTATTGTTTACGTTGATGACATTGTGATCACCGGTGATGATTTAGAGGAGATCTCAAAGCTGAAGACCCTTCTGTCAGCTGAGTTTGAAGTTAAGACTCGTGAAGGCTTCGCTACTTCCTAGGTATTGAAGTGACTCGTTCTGATCAAGGTATCTTCATCTCGCAGCGCAAGTATGTGTTAGATTTGTTAACGGAGATTGGAATGTTGGGCTGTGTTCCCGCGAACACCCCTATGGAGGAGAATCATAGGATTGATGAAGACAGCGATGGGGATCGCACAGATGCTTCAAGCTATTAGAGATTGGTTGGAAAGCTTTTATACCTCTCACACACTCGTCCCGACATCACATATGCTGTTGGGATCTTGAGTAGGTATATGCATGCCCCAAGGATCAGACATCAGGATGCTGCATATCGCGTCCTACGGTACTTAAAGAAGGCTCTGGGTCGGGGGCTGATGTTCTCAAAGAACAACCATTTAAAGATTGATGTATTTACTGACACGGATTGGGCCGGAAGCCGCGATGATAGGAAATCTACAATGGGGTATTGCACATTCGTTGGTGGAAATTTGGTCACGTGGCGTAGCAAGAAGCAAAATGTGGTGGCCAAATCTAGTGCTGAAGTCGAGTACCAGTATATGTCTCAAGGCCTCTGTGAAGGTCTATGATTGCGCACTTTATTGCAATACCTGGACCTTCAGGAGGATCCTCCCATTTCCCTGTTTCGTGACAACAAAGTATGTCGAGGTTGATCGCCACTTCATCAAAGATCATCTTGAAAAAGGAAACTTAGTCGCACCGTTCGTCCACTCCAGAGATCAGTTGGCCGACGTCTTCACCAAGAGCTTAGGGTGTGATGTCTTTATTGATGATATCCAAAGACTCAGAATGACTGATATTTACCATTCGACTTGAGGGGGAGAGTTGAAATCATGTCGTGTTTTTTGATTTTTGGGTCTTTACCCGCATAAGGGTATTTTGGGACTTTACCTGCATAAGGGTATTTTGGGACTTTATATGTTTTTCCCTTCCTCTATATATATGAGTGAAGGGATCTCTTAATTAGAATCCTGTTTTTATCCCCTCTGCTGTTATTTCATCTCATAAGGCATGGGCAATTTTAGCGTGACTGATATAAAGAACAAATAGAGAAATTCAGAAATGGTTCTTTTAATTGCATATATTACTGATTAAATCATCTATTTTAAGCAAGTTTTAGATTAACAGATAAAAAATTTATGAGTTATTTTTTTGCAAATTGTGGCTGAAAAATGCATCAAAAGAAAATGAGAAAGGGGATAAGATATGCACCGACAACTGCGTGCCATCAAAACTGCATTTGAAAACGGAAGAAAAATGTGAGGAGTGGTTGCTTCTTACGTTGAAATGCCAAGACCATGCCTTAAGAATGAAACCCACAGATTGAAGATGACATTGATTGCGACCTAAAATCGTGGAGAAATCCGTAATAGAGGTGGAGCAGCGATTGATCAAGCGGAGATGTTGATCATGAGAGGGATGAGAGGTTCCGACTGGAGGGGGTGGAGGGTGCGGGTGTGGTGGAGAATGCAAGGTCAGATGGTGGAGTACCTATTTATCGGATGAGGTCTCTTGCTCTAGAAGGCAGCCTCCTCCCTGTTTTGCAAAGGAAGAAAGAACTTGGAAGATGATCGATCCCATGAAGTCATTTGTCATGGTAGTGCAGCTGGAAAGATCAGTCGTCTTCTTGCTTCAGACAGGGAACAAAATCAAGAGGAGCCCTATGTTAGATGAAGCAAAAAAAGGGGATGAAATGAGAATTAGAAATTCATCCGAGAGAGTGTTGGCGAAGGACATAGTGCGACTGTGAGAGTGACGAGAGGCGTTCTGATGGCGATCGATGACCCGCGTATATTTCCATAGGAGACGGTGATCGGTCACCTATTTGGGCGGTCTGAGTCTGCGGATGCGCCCGGATGGTCATTCTGAGTTTGTTTGATATATTATTTTATTTATTTCGTGTTATATTTAGCCCTCGATCGGCCCGAATATTATTAGTCGTTAATTGGGGTGCTCTAGTTTTACTTTCCCTCTCTCTATTTATACTCATGTGTGTGGCAAGTGTTAGGGATCAGTAGTTGCCCTTTGTGCAACCAACGGTCACTTTCACTCGGTGGAGTCCACGAGAACTCTCTCCCGTGTGCGGCTGCCATGAGGCGTCTCCCGTCAACCTCCCTTGCTTCCCCCCCCATTCCCCAGTCCCAAATAGCCCGCCGCCCCTCCCAACCCGTCAGCCACCCCGCTCATGGTACCCTGTCCCGCCTGCTACCCTGAAGCCCGCCTCAAACCTTCTCTCTTCCTCAGCCCGTCAACCCTGCCACCTTCCTCCCCTTCCACCCGTTCGGAGGCCCACTTCGCAGTCCCGATCACCCCTACATAAGCCTTCCCACGACCCCATCTTACCCTGACCCAGGAAGTCAAACCGTAAGCCTCTCTCACCCAACATCCTTCACCCGCAGCGCCCACTAACCACATAAATCTTCCCAGATCTGCTTGGTCCCAACCCTAAGCCTCCAGATCTACAAACATACTCCCCATTCAACCCTATCGTGGAGCTAATCGCGTGGCAAGGACAACTACACTGGCATCGTCCTCCATCCCTTGTCAAGCCACCACATGCACGAGTAAATCTAGGTATGGATGTTGTATCTCTTTTCATTGTTTGCTTTGGTAAAGACTCTTGCCTTGGGTTTTAATTTTATAAGTATTTGTATTCGTTATTCGTTGTGTAATTTGTGGAGCTCATTCGGCGCACCTGAACAGAATTGCGGCTCAGCTCATTGGTTAATTATAATTGTTTTTTACTCATCATGACTTGTTATTCGATTGTGCAAATTGTTGTTTAGATGCTTATGAAATTTTAATTACTCGCTTGGAGATCTCGACCCGGACTGTTGTTGCACATTTGCACGTGCACTGCATTTAGATTGCACTTTTATTTAGTGAAGTTTCTGTCCGCCTACCACTCCATCATTTGGTATCAGAGCTAGGTTCGAGGCGCGTTTTATGCTACATACTGGTAGGTTGTTTCGAACCCCAATGTTTGATCAGAACGTCACCGACAATTTCACCGCTAGTTCGAATTTGGACATGACGACCGCGAAGTTTCAACGTTTATTCCTCGAGCAATTCGCTACCATGAAGAATGACATCGCTAGGGTCAACACTAGAGTCGACCAGCGCCTCGTTATGAGGAGTCTGTTGACGATCCACGAGACGCCCCACCTCCGCTTGATTGACGAGTGAGAGAGCTACCACGTCGGGACCTCGCTCTTCGGAGAGGTACTCCCGAGCCTGCGTATGATTATCATTGTGAACCCGCTCCGTTGGGTAACCCCGTCCTCCTTACGAGCCACGATTGTCACCAGCCCGCAGAGGTCGTGGCCCACCTGCACGACACGAGTACGATTCTGAGGAGCCCTACAATGATTATTTAGCTCCTTGTTGTGAAAACACCCCGACTGAGTACGACCTTATTTGGCGCCTTCGTATTGATGCGCCATCCTTCGATGGTCATTTGGACCCGAAGGATTTTAGCGGCTGGCTCATGGCTATGGATCACTTTTTCAATTGGTACAAAATGAACGACGAGCGGGGAGTTCGGATCGCCAAGATGAAGTTGTTGGGCCAAGCAAAGATGTTTTGGATTAGCGTGCATAGATCATGAATACTATCCTGTCACCCGTTAGGCAGAAATGAAACAACGATTGATGGGCAAATACCTCCCTGCATCCTATCGAGATCAGCTACTCGATCAACTCTATGCGTCGCGGCAGTGATCACTTTTTGTTGCCGAGTACATGATACAATTCGACGAGTTGGTAGTGAGTAGTGACTTTTTGGTGGAACCTATCACGACCGATTCCAGATTTTGAGCTGAACTTAAGACTGAGATACGAAGAGAGCTTATTCCACACCACCTTGAGACGGTCGAGCAGGTGTTCCAACTCGGACTTGAGTATGAGAACTACTTGCTCCTCGCAGGACCGAGGCAGACTACGCATCAATCTAACGCCCCCCTCGCATTCCATCATATGTCAAGGGCAAAGCTATTGTCCAGGGAGGTCCTAGACCTGAGCCTTGCCAGTGTTATCATTGCTCGGGCAGAGGACACATTAATGCTCAGTGTCCTACAAGGAACCTGTTGATAAGTGACGAGGGCGAGGCCAGTACTGAGATAGATGATGCGATGGTGGACGAAATTACTGCTGAGTTTGAGGATGGTTGGGAGAGCGACACAGAGAGATCTTTACAGTTGGGAGTCATTCGTCGCTCCCGCATACCCCACGTGGTGAGGAGGATTGACATTGCACCTCAATATATTACATGTATATTAGAGTGCGGGCGGTCCCTGCAAACTCGCCATCGATAGTGGTAGCTATGTGAATATCGCGGCGAAGAAAGATTTATAGAGGATTTAGCTGTCTTTTGAACCTCATCCGCATCCATATCGCGTCCCCTGGGTGGACAAGTCGGTCATTCAGGTTACTCATTGATGTCTTGTGCTGATCTGCCTAACGTCAATAGAGGACAAGGTTTGGTGCGACGTCATCCCGATGGACGTTGCACATGTTCTTCTGGGTCGTCCCTAGTTATATGATCGTGACGTTACACGTTATGGCCGTTCTAATACGCGTCTTCTTTGATAAAGGACGTAAGATCACCCTCACCCCGACCCAGCTCAGGGATCCCCCCAAGGGCCAGGTCGAGTCATCCATTAATGTCGGGTCAGCCTGGCCTCTGCACATCCCGAGGATGGGGGATTTTCTGCGTGAGAGCTTAGACTTAGGAGTTTTGTTTGTGGTGGTCGCCACCATGGCCTCCGACGCCGCCATAGACTTGGAGAGTGTGGATCCAGACATTCGACGACTGTTGGTCGAATATACAGAAATTATGCCTGAGGAGCTCCTTGATGAGCTTCCTCCCTTGAGACACCATCAATTTAGTCCTGGGGGCATCTTTGCCAAACTTGCCTCACTATTGGTTGAACCCGACGGAGCATGCCAAGCTAAAGCAGCAGATCGACGATCTTCTTCGGAAGAACTTTATTCAGAAGAGCTTGAGACTGTGCGTCATCCCTGCCCTTCTTACTCCGAAGAAGGATGAGAGTTGACGCATGTGTATCGACAGTCGTGCCATCAATAAGATCACAATGAAGTATTGTTTTCCCATTCCCCGCCTCGACGACCTCGATGCTCTTGATGGTGCCCAGATCTTTTCGAAGATCGACTTACGGAGCGGGTACAATTAGATTAGAGTAAGGGAAGGGGACGAGTGGAAGACAACCTTCAAGACAAAGGATGACCCGTATGAGTGGTTGGTTATGCCGTTCGGACTATCGAGCGCGCCCAGTATATTTATGAGAGTGATGTCGTAAATTCTTCTGCCCTGTATGGGCAAATTCTTGGGGATCTACTTCGACGATATCTTGATGTATTGTCAGGACCGCACTGAGCACTTCAACCACATTCGTTTGGTATTCAATCTCCTACAGAAGGAGCATCTGTACGTCAATCTAAAGAAGTGCTTGTTCCTTTCTACATCATTGCATTTCTTATGCTATATTGTCTCGGAGTCCGGTATCTCGGTTGACCAGGATAAGGTCAAGTCTATTCGTGAGTGGACCATCCCGCCTACTATTTACGAGGCCTGGAGTTTCCACAGACTCGCCACCTTTTACAGGAGGCTTGTTCGAGAGTTTAACTCAATCTTGACCACCATTACGAGCTGCCTCCGCAAGGGGGATTTTTCTTGGACAGCTGCAACCACCAGAGCTTTTGAGGAGATTAAGGAGAAGCTATCGACTGCCCCTATTTTGCGCCTTCTGAATTTTTCCAAGGCTTTCGAGGTAGCGTGTGACGCGTCTTGAGTAGACATCAGTGGAGTACTTAGCCAGTAGGGTCATCCAGTTGCTTACTTCAGTGAAAAACTGAATGATGCCCGACATAAGTACTCCAATTATGATCAAAAATTTTATGTCGTCGTACAGACACTCCGATATTGGCATCACTATCTCCTGCAAAAGGAGTTTGTCTTGTACTTTGACCATCAGACCCTGCGATATCTGGATTCACAGAAGAAGTTAGGTCACCACCACGCGAAATGGGTGGATTTCATGCAGGAGCACCACTACGATCTCAAACAACGAGTAGTTGTTGAGAACAAGTCGGCTGTTACGTTGAGTCGTCGGGTCACCATTCTCCACACCATGAGCGCGCGTGTGGAAGGATTTGAGCGTATCCGGCATGACTATACCGAGTGCCCAGACTTTAACGATATTTACTCATCCCTATCATGGGACCCTCCCGAACCCCGTAAAGGTTTCATCATTTCAGATTTCTATCTATTCTACGGTTCTTACCTCTGTGTGCCACGGACTTCCCTTCGGGATTTCCTCATCTGGGAACTGTACGCGGGCGGGGTCGCGGGGCACTTTGGGCGGGACCTGACGATTGCTTTAGTACAAGACCGCTTCTTCTGGCCTGGCTTGAAGAGGGACGCTACTTGGGTCGTTCGTCATTGTCGTATCTACCAGAGGGTAAATGGATCACGATAGTCCACGAGGCTATATAGTCTGCTACCTATTCCCCATAGGCCATGGGCAAATATTAGTTTGGATCTTGTACTCCGGCTTCCCCGCACGCTGCGGAAGTTTGACTCAATTTTCGTTGTATGTGGACTTGTGGACTTATTATCTCCAGCTACCCCTGACTCATAGCTTGCCCCACCCCTCTCTGATACCCATGCACGCACCATGCCCAGGCAGTCGCAGATGGCTGAGCACCGTTCGGAGGGCCACCCCACCCCGCTGGCAGTTCCACCATCACCACTTTCAGACGGAGATACATTGCTTCGACAGTCGCCTACGCTTATCGGAGATGCATTACAGATCATTGGTCACGACTTCACTACGATGGTCGGTCGGATGGTTCTGCGTTATTTGGTTCATTGACTCGCCCGCCCGGTTTCGGATGATATTTGGATTTCTGCTGAGGAGCTCGAGAGACTCGCCCCGGATTTACGTCGAGAGTACGACCGTCTTCACTCACCGGAGATAGTGCTTTCAATTCGGGGGGGGGGGGGGTGATGGAGATTCACGACCCACACACGTTTATTCCCGCAGGAGGCGGTGATGTACGACCCATTTGGGCGATCCGAGTCTGCGGATGCGCCCGGACTTTTCGAGTCTGTTTGATATTTTATTTTATTTATTTGTGTTATATTTAGCCCATGATCGACCCGAATATTATTAGTCATTCATCGGGGTGACCTAGTTTTTTTTCCTCTCCCTATTTATACTCATGTTCAGTGTTATAGATGTCGACCGACATCTCAGCCGACATAAAGTTTTTGGGTGCAAACCGCAACGAAACCGATTTATTTGACAAAAATATCGTTTTGTAAAAAAACAACGATATATCCCGATATATTGATATATCTCTAACCCGATATTTCGGTTATTATATTTAGTATATAAAAAAACAGTTCACGGGGCTCGTATTTTTCTACTTCATGAGTCCATTTCACGCATTCAGCATTTCTTGCTCTACCCTAAATTTTACAGGAGAGTCGCTCTGGCGGAGTGGTCGATACTCGACAGCTCCTTCTCCGACGACGAGGCAACGAATCAGCATCGTATGCGAGCAGTAGACGACGATGCAGGGCTTTCTACGAATCGGCATCGCAGGCGAGGAGTCGACGTCGGGCTTTAGGGTTACTACTACTTCACTCCACTGTAAGCCACCTTCTTCTTTCTTCTTCCTTCTAACTGTTTCTGTGACAATTGAAAGTTTTTTTTGGAGTTATATTGATCAAGTCATAAGATCTAAAAGTTTAACTTATGCTATAGTTAGGTTTATTTCTTGCAATAGCTAAGTTTATACCTTTTCTTGTGTAAATCTGCAGTGATTTTTGTTTCTCCGGTGCACTTCTAACTTATGTTAACATTTTTTTGTTAACTTCTGCTATAGTGATTTTTTTCAATAGCTATGAAAAACTCTCTTTCAACTTTGCATAATTACATGGGCTTCGCCTTTATCTTTCAAAATTATTTCAAATAAAATGTTATAAATACTTATTTGTCTGTACATTTTTACTTATTTGCAAAAAATTTGTTTATAAATACTGTTATCTTTATTTAAATATTAAAATCCGATATTGTAAAATATCCCCGATATATCCCCAGCAATCCGACATACGACATTTCAATCCCAAACCGACATGAACCCGACATCCGACATCTACAACCTTGCTCATGTTTGTGCCAAGTGTTAGGGATTGGTGCAACTGGCGATCACTTTCACTTGGTGGACTCCGAGAGAATTCTCTTCCGTGCGCGGCTTCCGTGAGGCGTCTCCTGTCAACCTCCCCCGCTTCCCCTCCCTTTTTGGTCCCAGATAGCCCTCCGCCTCCTCTCAGCCTGTCAGCCACCCCGCTCGTGGTACCTTGTCCAGCCGCTACCCTGCAGCCCGTCGCAAACCATACTCCTTTTCCCCAGCCCGTCAACCCCGCCTCCTTCCTCCCCTTCGACCCTATCTGAGGCCCTCTTCCTAGACCCAACCACCCCTACTTGATCCTTCCCGCAATCCCATCTTACCCCTACCCCAGGCAATCAACCCGTAAGCCTCTCTCACCCAACATCCTTCACCCGCACCCCCCACTAACCACGTAAATCTTCCCGGATCTACTTGGTCCCAACCTTAAGCCGCCAGATTTACAAACATACACCCCATTCAACCCTATCGTGGAGCTAATCGTGTGGCAAAGCCAACTACACTGGGGCCGTCCTCCATCCCTAGTCAAGCTGCCACATGCGCGAGTAAAATCCTGGTATGGATGTTGTATCTCTTTTCATTGTTTGCTTTGGTAAAGGCTCTTGTTCTGGATTTTAATTTCATAAGTATTTGTATTCGTTATTCGTTGTGTAATTTGTGGAGCGCATTCAGCGCACTTGAACGGGATTGCGCCTCATCTCGTTGGTTAATTATAATTGTTCTTTACTCATCATGGCTTGTTATTCGATTGTGCAAGTTATTGTTTAGATGCTTATGAAATTTTAATTACTCGCTTGAACATCTCGATCCGGACTGTTGGTGCATATTTACACACACACACACTGTATTTAGATTGCATTTTTATTTAGTGAAGTTTTTGTCCGTTTACCACTGCATCACTTTCTTTATTTCTTTATTACTTTTTGTTATGAGTTGACAGGACTTGAGCAGGAAAGGAGGCTGCCAATCAACCACCTTTATTATTATTATTTTTACTTTGACCCCTTGAATATTGGTCCTCATTTATTTGCTGATGGCTGACATGGCTTTAGCAAGAGATGCAAAATTATAGGTGCAGCCCTTATTTCAAAAGTATTTGAAATTTATTGAGTATATTTTAGTCTTTAAAAAGAATGAGGCTATAATGGGATTTATGAATGTTCTACCAAAGGGTGTTTTTCTTTTATACAATAATATAGATATCCATCATGATATCAACGAATTTGATAGTATTCATAATCGAGAAACATTATTACAATATGTTACATATGTAGAATATCCTTCATGACGTTAGCAACTTTGATGACATTCATACCGAGAAACTTTAAGACGATATGCTATATATGTCGAATACCCTTCATGATGTAAGTGGCTCCCAATAAAAACTAGCTGTAATTTCTACAATATTTATACCAAGAAATCCCATTTTAACAAAAGTTTAGTAAGAATACAATATCTACATAGATGATGCATTACTTGCTCTCATAATCTTAAATTCCCTGCTCATCATTTTGGAGTAATGAACTTGATGAAGAGTTAATGTTATGTAAATGTAATTATAGGAGATTGGAATAATTTCGAACATCTGAAATGTTGGTATTTAGTGAAGTAATAACATTCTAAAGGGGTCTCGAGGGAAACTAAGGAATACCTGTTGGACATAATGCATCCATGAAACTTTTACTAGAGAAGGTAATCTAGTTGAGCATAAGACATTCGTGTATTTGGAAACTTGTCCTCAGAATGGTTCCTTATTGATGCTCGACAAACCTGGTCGATCACCTTGATCAGCATACCATGTATGAAGATCACAAACAATTCCTGCAAGAGCAACGATAGTGGATGTGACAACAATCAGTCTAGCGGTGCGACAGGTATCAGTGAGAGATGAGGATACTTAAAGAACATCGTGAGAGATTGGATTGGTTATCACTTATCACTACACAACCGCGATTCAATTCTAGTTTAGTTGTGATCTTGGTGGGTGCTACTGCCCAACAATATCAATTCAAGGAGGTTCAAGTATGTACCATCGATAATATTTGTAAAATTTTTACCGCTTCTTAAAGTCATTCACAAAATTGGATCTGCAGATCACAATGCAAGGGAGCTCAAGTAAGCGTTATATAAAATTCCGAGGAGATTGACACAATACCTAAGTTGGAGTGAATCTAACGGTTGGTAGCCTTGATTATTGTTGGCTGAAGTAGATCATTTTTGTCATCGTATATTATCTCTTTATTTCATAATGAAAATAAGCAAAACGCAAAAAGGCTTAAAATATATAGAAGACACCGAGTTCAGGAAAAGTAACTTTTCATGTCATCTCCACTCCATGTATTTGCATTGTTGTCACCATCATAAGTTTGTAAACGGTAGCCGACATTCTTTAGAACTTCTTTGATGGTGAAATGTCCCGCCCAATTGGGATTGAGTTTCCCAACTGAAGTCATCCTCCCTAGAGCATCCACCTTCTTCATCACTAAATCTCCAGTAACCAACTGTTTTATCCTGATGTACTAGTAGAAGTGGTTTACCATTCTCCACTTGACTTCTTATCTGACAATTGCTAAATCTCTCAATTCTTCAATGTGGTCTAAACTGCATCTCATATCTTTTTCATTGCTCCGAAACCAATCTTTCTTATTTCGATAGTACTCTAGGACTTATCACCTCGAATTCCACTAGAATTAGCGCCTTAGACTCATCTGATAATTGGAATGGTGTTTCTCATGTTGCAATTGTAGGAGTAATTCGGAGGGCCCAAAGAACAAAAGGAAGTTGCTCGCCCCAATTCCCTCGAACATTCTCTACTTCAAAAAAATTCAAAATTGATTTATTAGCCGCTTCTACCTTCTCATTACTTCTTAGATGATGGACCGAGGAATAACAAAGTTTGATTTAGTGGTAAGGCAGACACGGGGTGGAAACTTTAAATGCAGCCCTAAATACGTTGTAGTGCAAGATCAGTCCGCTAAAATTACAACAAGTAATTAATTATTATAAGTTTAACACCAGGTGCACGTGCAGTCACGAATAATTAATTAAAGGACAACAAAATAACAATTTTACAAATGATAGAGGTGCGGATAATTTTAAGCATTCACATAATAAACCCTACAAATAGTACTACAAACGAACTAATTACATAATCAAACAAAAATCCACCTCAAAAAGAGTTACCACAAATAAGCAACCATAAAAGAGAAAATTTTACCACAGTTCACATGTTCTGGTGGAGGCGGCAACCGTCATTGGATAACATCTAAGGCGGCCTAGAAACAGAAGGATGAAGGAGTGAATTTTCAGGACTGAGGGAAGGAGTAGGATGATCAGAGTGGATGGAATAGAGGATTAGGGCAGGGTAATGGAACGGGTGTGGTGGAAGGGGGGGCGGTATATATGGACACAGTAGGGGGGGGGGGGGGGGGTTGGTACAAGAAATAGACGAGGGAAGCGGGGAAGGGACGGTGCAGGAAGACGCAGCAGGGGGAGAATGGGTTTTGGTCGGGGGCGGGATTTTGCTAAAAAAGGAGGGCCAAGGCTTTGTGTTTGCGGGACTGAATGTTGCGGCAGGGGATTAGATCGACGGTGGGGTTCAACAGGAGAATGAGGGTTGAGCGTGTAACATCTCTCAAACAACTAGACCCCTAGGCGTGGTTTTGTCATGACTAGGTCACGACAAAACCCTAGGAAGTTAAAGAAAATCAAGTGAACCTAGGAATGAATGTGAGATCACTATGTTCTGCAAATAACACTTTCCAATTACCTAACCTAGGGTTTGACTTTAGGGCCTCACCTTCACTCTTTGACCCCACCATAACATCCCTAGCCCTTTAGAAGGTTCATTGGGTCACCAAGTACCCATTGAGGTCAATTAAAAACGTCAAGTTGACCAAAGTCAACCCTAACACTAAAATTGTCAAAGTGCCCTATTTAGGGCCAGAGGACCTTCCCTTAGCCAATTTGACCCTCACCTAAACCTCTCTAACCCTTTAGGAGGTTCATTGGGTCACTAAGGACCCATTTGGGTCAACCCAAGTGGTCAAGTTGACCAAAGTCAACTTGAACACTAAAGTGGTCAAAGTGCCCTAAATAAGGGTCGAGTGGCCTACAAGGTGTCCAACCAACCCTACTCAAGTCTTCCTACACCTTAGAGGAGGCCAATGAGTCACCAAGGACCCATTGGGGTCAACCCAAAAGGTCAAATTGACCAAAGTCAACTCAACCTTAGTTTAGGTCAAATTAGCTCAAGTTAACCCAATCAATCCCAATCCACTTGGGCTAAGCCAAATTGGAGTGGCCCACCAACCTTAGGGGCTGATATTTACATGGAATGTCATTCATTTTATGGAAATGATGACTCGGAGAGAGAAAGCTCATTTTTTCTTTAATGGAAGAGAGAGGAAAGAGGGCCATTCATGCCAAGGAAGGCCATGAGGCCTCCTCTCTTCATCTCCAAGGCTAGATTCATCTTCCCCCATCAGTTAGAGGAGATCAAGAGTCTTCCCCAGCCATATAGGGGGCAAGGAAGGTCATGGGGCCTCCTCTCTTCATCTCCAAGGCTAGATTCATCTTCCCCCCATCAGTTAGAGGAGATCAAGAGTCTTCCCCAGCTATATAGGGGCTGAATTCAGAAAATCCACCATGGCTGAATTTTCTCCATTAATGGCCATTAATGGCCATTAATGGCTTTAAAGCTATGACTCTTCCCCTTCCCCATTTGGCTTTTTTAAAAAGCTTCACCAGGCTGAGAGGAGAAGTTTCCACCCTTCCCCTGAAGAAAGCGAGCTAGTTGGCTGTGTAGTTGCAGAGCACCGAAAGCGCCACCACCGTCCATGGCAACCCGACGATCGACAAGGCAACAACCCTCCACTAAGATCCTCCTCTACTCCTTTCTTTGCGGGCTAGAATCCTAGGTCAATTAGGAGAGAAATCGGGTTCAATTGAGCCCGATCGGGTGATCAAAATTTCTGAAATTTCATGGATTTTACACCTTGCGGGTTCGCCGGAAACTGCCCCACCGGCGGCCGTGCCGCCGCCCGGCGATAGCACCCACCTCAACGGAGGTGGCGGCGGCGGTGGCCGGCCAGGGAGGTGGTAGGGTGGCCGGCAAATGGGCTTGTAATATGCTCCGGGTTCAGTCAATCATGGCCTTTGGCTGGAGGAAGAAGACGATGTCAGGGTCATCCAATCATGCTTTAAGATTCGTGCCATTAATTCATTTTATTTCATTTTCTGTCAGAGTTATTGGGCTGTTTTAAATTAATTATTAAAAATACTTAGGCTCCCCTATAGTAAAAGTGGTTTACATGAAAGTTGTAGCCCTATGAGTTTAGTTTATTTTA
Organism: Platanthera guangdongensis; assembly: GCA_039583875.1. NCBI lineage: Eukaryota > Viridiplantae > Streptophyta > Magnoliopsida > Asparagales > Orchidaceae > Platanthera > Platanthera guangdongensis. The sequence goes on along the minus strand of CM077154.1, from coordinate 117,386,785 downwards.
AAATTAGTTTGGATCAATTTGGAGTTCAGGTCAGACCACAACATTCATTTTGGTGAGGTTTATACCTTGGCTTGATCAGAGTTTGTTTTGAGTGCCCCCATCAATCCAGCCATCCAAATCACTTGAAATTTTGGATGCGGGTCACTCTTACCTATACCTATAACATATCCAAAAATGAGACCAAAATTTTGGTGTCTGTCTCTTAGGGTCATGACATGACTGATAAAAATCTCAGCCCAATTGAGCCTATTTTGAATAGGTTTTGGTGAAACCAAAGTGTGACTCTTTAATGGTTAATTAGGGCAAGAGTGAGCTTGGGGAATGGAGGGGCAAATTCTCACCCAAAGGGGTTGGGACTTTGGCCAGAGCCCCAAGGTGAGTTTACACACCCTCACATGGAGTTTGAGGTGGATTAGGGTGAATTTGCCGTAGTGCCATAGTTCAAACCAGTTGAACTTGAGGAGTTTGTGAAGGACATGGTGTGATATGTCCATGTATGAACTTGGGGTTTAGTACATGAAATCCTAGGATGGTAAATAGCCCTAGGAAGAAATTTGGTGACTTTTAGATTTAGGCACACAACTTAAACCAAATAAAGATAGTTTAGGCTTATACCTTTTATGAAACTATTTAAGGGTCATATGACCTTGGATTCTTATGAAATTTTGGCAGAAGAGTTTTTATTACAATATGAGTCTCTGGAAATTATTGTAGGATGTTTGAAAGATATTAGCTCATATTTGTAGTTATAACCTTTATGTTGCTCCTATGAATGATTTTGATAAAATCATGGTTAAACTAACTTAGAATGTTATGAAACTTAGTCAGTGATGATTTATGATCGCATTAAAGCCCTGATAATCTTTGTGTAATTTTTGGATAATATTTTGAGGTATTTCTCTCTTTAATTCTATTTATTGTATTTATCTTGAATAATTTATTTGAGGGCTGGTACTTTTATGAAAGTTTGTAAAATTTGGTTTGCACTGATATTTTGCTATCATATAGTATTCATAATTTTTGGGTGTCCATAACTTAAGGAAATGTAGTACTTCATGTTCAAAATTACCCATGACCTAACTTTTGGAAAAAATTTAATAAATGTCAAATTAATTAAGAAAATTACAAGTTTCTGGATTTAGGCTAATTGTGGCAGGATAGACCCCCAATAATTATCTTAGGGCCGTTGGATGAAAATTTGGAGTACCTCCTGTCATGTACATCATATAGCTTTGATTGGTCTGCATTTAGTAAAACTGCGGAAATTGTGATAACATGTGGAATGAACATAAGAAGATGAGGTTAATAGTTTACTGAGTTTGGTGAAGTGAAAATGAGTTCATCTTTAGTAGTCATGATGTGATAGTATTGAGTTCACTGGTGTTAAATGGTGCTCGGATCGATGAAACATCGTCCTTCCTGTGGAGAGAGAAAATAGTCAAAAGCACTAGGGTTAGATTAAATATAACCTTAAATGGGGTTTATTATGAGTAGATACCAATAATAATAAGTACCTTGTGAAAGAGAGCTTTATACTTCAACCCATCGTAGTTACTAGTGCCTTCGAGAGCCCTTCACAGGGAATGCCTTGGGCAGTACAAGGTTAACGTAAATCGTAAGATTAAATGGAATACAAGAGTAATTAAAAATACTCTAGGATTGCACTTACACTAACACTCCCCGGTGTTGTGGGAGTTAGGTTGGGTCTCACGAGCGGTAGACTCGGTGGTTTTGGTGGTGGGCAGGTTAGCCCGGCGAGCCGATGACTCGGTAGATATTTGTGTCGGACGGCTTAGTCCGGGGAGCTTTGGTTCGGTAGATATTTGTGACGGACGGGATTGTCTGGGGAGCTCTGACTCGGTGGGAAAATACGTTAATGTTGCATGTGCATAAGTATAAGGTGGTGGGTCTTCGGTATTGGGGGGTCGTCACACCGACACCAATACGTTGACTCGACAAGTGGGGTTTTGCACTTAGCCAAATAAAGTCCGGTGCGCCAGCCAGCAAGAGTATGCAGGAGCTCCGCTTAGTGCACCAGCATTGAGGCGTACGATAGGTCTGACTGGTAGTGCTGATACCGGTTTAAAGGTGGGCAAGACCCAACCCACCTCTTTCGTTTGCCACTACAGAGGTATCCTTGGGGGTTAGGGTCCAGAAAGGGGGAACTAAATGTCTGTGTACACAGAGTCGGGTGTGTGAGTTGCACTTGCATGTTCATACCATAGCATACTTGTATGACATTGCATAACCATTGCATATAACTCTTGACACTTATTGTATAAATTGATATGAGACTCTTTATACAATAGGTCTTGCAAAACGACCACTTGGTTTATAGGTTTGTATAGGCATTCGTATAGGTCATGATTACTTACTTAGTTTACCTTCTCATACTTTACTTGCTCTCATTTTCATGTGTATTATTATACTGCTTACCTACTATTTGCTTACTTATACTTGCTGTGATTTTATGCTCATGTTGGACTAGTTCTGCCGTCACCTGCTTACTTTGTTACTCTCCACCTTAAATATCTTTCCTTTCCTTCTCGCCGCTCGGTGCCTAGGAGCCATGGAGTAGGGGTGGAGGATGATAGGACTTAGTATTTTAGACTAACGGTCGTTGACCAAATCATTTTAGGGGATCGTGGAGCCGAACCAGGAGGTGCAGCCCCAGAGGTCGGTGCACTTGAAGACGGGACAGTCTAGCACGGGAGTTCACGCTACAGGAAAGTGAGTCCCGATCATTAGTACTTATTATAGATTTTCTTCCGCGATGAGTGACTTGTAGCGAGAATCATGATGTATCGGGCAGGAGCCATTTTTATTAGTACTTTGATTTATCATTACTGTGGACTCTCCCTTCGTAGAGATTTATTTATATTCATGTGATTTCTGTGGTCCAGCATCTGAGTTTCTTTTACTCTTGTACTTACTCTTCTCTTCTATGATCGGTATGGCCGGCAGGATCGACGTTTTGTATTGACAACCTTCCCGGGCGTGTTGGTGTCACCGCAAAGCGGCGGTTCTGGGCATATGACCCTGTTGGTTTTGCAAAAAAAGCGGGGTCTTACAAACTGGTATCAGAGGGAAACCTCGATCGGAAGAGTAGATGTCCACTAACCCTAGGTCACCCCCGCTCGAGTTTAGTTTGAGGACAAACTAAGCATCGGAAGCTGTGGTGTGCCCATAAGGGGAATCACATGCAAAGATCCACGTTTCTTTAGTTCCACTTGTACATTAGCTAACAGTTGGAATTCTTCTTTGTAGCCTGCGGCAAACCCTGCCCCCAGTAGGGAGCACCTCCGACTGCGAAGATCTCATCTTATAATTCTCTAGTCAACGAGTTAGACTCAACCCACTAGGAAACATGACTAACCATGACAACTTATAGTATGCCCTAGTCTGAAATAGACCTTCGGTATGAACTTGGTTAAGGTAATGAGATACCCAAAGAGAATAAAGGAGGAGTTTAACACGAGAATGACTACCTAAAACATAAACTCAGGTGTCCCTACGGTCCCTATCAAGGATTACTCAAACCGGTAGGACTGTCTTAAGGAGAATCGAGGACAAAAATCTATTAGCAGAAGGACAGAGGACACTTTGTCTCAACCCTCGTTCCAGTAACAAGATTATCCGGAGACAACCACCAAGACAAACACCGAGGGTCGGATAGGAATTCAAGTTCGGAAGAGACCCATTTAGGATTGAGAATATTTTGACCCTGATAAGGTTGTCATAAATGAGACTTAGAGGGTTTAAAGTATGGGGTATATCGACAATTTTCAGGATGGAACCCCAAATCTAGGGTTGATGCCCTAGGGATTGTGCACTCGCTAGGACGGATATAATATGTAATATCAAAGATACTTAGCCCAAGATAGGTAGGGGCTTATCTTTTGTTTATTGGAGGCTTGTCTTTTGTTTATTGAGCAAATTAGTTATTGACTTGGATTTCCTTAGACCTAATTTAGAAAATGTGGTGTCACAAACATAGTGAGATTGAAGTTGATCTTTGTCAACGTTATTCGGGCGAAGATAATGTTTTGTAAAAGCGTATTTGGAATGATGATCTGTAGCATTACCGGGACAATGACATGGAAATAAGGATGAGTAATTACGAGATTTAACTATTACAAGATGTCACGTGAAATTAGATGACGGGTAACAAGATTCAGGATATCTGGGAAGATAAGATTAAATTGCTATGTTGTAAGATCGGAAGAATGATGACTGTAGGAAATTGCAAGAAGTTAGCAGACAATATATTGAAGGACGTAGGCCTTAAATATGACTCGTAAAGTTGAATTGATTGATTACTCGGGCGTACTCGAAGGAATAAGAACCTGATCGTGTAGAGAATGTTTATAGAGTCGTTGTCTACACTTTCAAACAAGAACACAAATTATCGGGAGAAATTGTGTTTATCAGAACATGTAATTCCCCATAATAAAGAAAGATGTCAAGGATTCAGTGATGCATGGTGAGGTTTATCGGCTGGAGGAGGTCAAGTGTTTAAGACGATCGCGTCGGATTGGGATGGACGGTTTATGTACAAGGAAAGAAGATCTGTCTAGGCTTATTTGGGCTCTCGGTCGATATTCAACACAACTCTACACCCTCAAACGGACGGGTAGACGTAGCGTACCACCCTGTCACCGAAGGATCTTTTACGCTTATACACTCTGGACCACGGAGAGGCATGAGAGAGACTTTTGCCGCTGATCAAGCTCTCTTATAAGAACAGACATCAGTTCAGCATAGGCATGTCCCTCATGAGGCATTATATGGACGGAGGTACAGGACTCCACTATATTGGACCTAGGATGAGGATCCAAAGGCACTCGACTCGGAATTTGTGGAGGATACAGATACCCAGGTGTGACTGATTCGAGATAGGATGCTAGAGGCCCAGAGCAGACTGGCCAAATATTACGACGCGCGACATTGGCAAGTAGAGTCTCAAGATGGAGACCATGAGTTCCTGAAGATACGTTTGATGCATGGAGTCTCGCGGGTATGCGGGCGAAAGAAGCTCAGCCCGAGGAATATGGGGCCCTACAAGATGGTGGATCGGCTTATTGGCTTACAGACTGGAGCTACCGAAGGAGTTAGCGGGTTTGCACGACGTCTTCCATGTCTCCTATCTTAGGAAGGCTCTACTACGGTCGGAGCAGCAGGTTACTAGTATAGATGGCTCGGCAGCTTCTGATCGATCGGTCCCTTTAGAGCCGGTCAGGATAGATTATACGGCAGCGCGAGTCTTGTAGTGCGAGAAGGTTTCGGTGGTCAAGATCATGAGGTCAAATCATGACAGGAGGAGCATACCTGGGAGCCACTAGATCTGATGTAGCAGAAGTACCTGGAGCTCTTTGCATCATGTATAAGTTCAATTTCTGAGGGATGTTACATTCAGTTACTCTCAGAAGAAACCCCGCAGGCCTAACATGAATTTCGGGAACGAAATTATTATTTTTGTTTATTGGGATTTGTAACATCCCTCAAACAAATAGACCCCTATGAGTAGTTTTGTCATGACTAGGTCATGACAAAACCCTAGAAAGACAAAGAAAACCAAGTGAACCTAGAAATGAAGGTGAGATCACCATGGTCTGCAAATAACACTTTTCAATTACCTAACCTAGAGTTTGACTTTAGGGTCTCACCTTCACTCTTTGACCCCACCACAACATCCCTAGCCCTTTAGAAGGTTCATTGGGTCACCAAGGACCCATTGGGGTCAATTAAAAAGGTCAAGTTGACCAAAGTCAACCCTAACCCTAAAATGGTCAAAATGTCATATCTAGGGCTAGAGGACCTTCCCTTAGCCAATTGGTCAAAGTGCCCTAACCTAAACCTCCCTAACCCTTTAGGAGGTTCATTAGGTCACTAAGGACCCATTTGGGTCAACCCAAGTGGTCAAGTTGACCAAAGTCAACTTAAACATTAAAGTGGTCAAAGTGCCCTAAATAAGGGTCGAGTGACCTACAAGGTGCCCAACCAACCCTACCCAAGTCTTCCTAGACCTTAAGGGAGGCCAATGTGTCACCAAGGACCCATTGGGGTCATCCCAAAAGGTTAAATTGACCAAAGTCAACTCAACCTTAGTTTATGTCAAATTAGCTCAAGTTAACCAAACCTAGCCCAATGCACTTGGGCTAAGCTAAATTGGAGTGGCCCACCAACCTTAGGAGTTGATATTTACATGGAATGCCATTCATTTTCTGGAAATGGTGACTAGGAGAGAGAAAACTCATTTTTCCTTTAATGGAAGAGAGAGACCGAGGGCCATTCATGGCAAGGAAGGCCAAGGAGCCTCCTCTCTTCATCTCCAAGGCTAGATTCATCTTCCTCTCATCAGTTAGAGGAGATCAAGAGTCTTCCCCAGCCATATAGGGGCTGAATTCAGAAAATTCACCATGTCCGAATTTTGTCCATTAATGGCTTTGAAGCTATGACCCTTCCCCTTCCTCATTTGGCTTTTTTAAAAGCTTCACCAGGCTGAGAGGAGAAGTTTCCGCCCTTCCCCTGAAGAAACCGAGCTAGTTGGCTGTGTAGTTGCAGAGCACCGAAAGTGCCACCACCGTCCATGGCAACCCGGCGATCGGCAAGGCAACAACCTTCCACTAAGGTCCTCCTCTACTACTTCCTTCGTGGGTTAGAATCCTAGATCAATTAGGAGAGAAATCGGGTTCAATTGAGCCCGATCGGGTGAGCAAAATTTCTGAAATTTCATTGATTTTACACCTTGCGGGTTCGCCAGAAACCGCCCCTCCGGCGGCCGTGCCGTCGCCCGACGATAGCCCCCACCTCAACGGAGGTGGTGACGGTGGTGGCCGACCAGGGAGATGGTCGGGTGGCCGGCAAATGGGCTTGGAATATGCTCCAGGTTCGGTCAATCATGATCTTTGGCTGGAAGAAGAAGACGATGTCAGGGCCATCCGATCATGCTTTAAGATTTGTGTCATTAATTCATTTAATTTCATTTTCTGTCACAGTTATTGAGCTGTTTTAAATTAATTATTAAAAATACTTAGGCTCCCCTATAGTAAAAGTGGTTTACATGAAAGTTGTAGCCCTATGAGTCTAGTTTATTTTAAAATTTGTTTTAATCAATTTGGAGTTCAGGTCAAATCACAACACTCATTTTGATGAGATCCATACCTATGTTTGATCAGAGATTGTTTTGAGTGCCCTCATCAATCCAGCCATCCAAATCACTTGAAATTTTGGTTGGGGGTCACTCTTACCTATACATATGACATATCAAAAAATGTGAATTTTTGGAAAACATTTTCCTAAAGTTTTTATAGAAATTTAATAAACCTTGTATGAATTATTTAGGGGTCTAATGACCTATAAACCCACCAAACTTTTGGTGTCCGTCTCTTAGGGTCATGACATGACTATGATACAAATCTCAGGCCAATTGGGTCTGTTTTGAATAGGTTTTGGTGAGAACAAAGTGCGACCCTTTAAGGGTTAATTAGAGCAAGAGTGAGCTTGTGGTATGAAGGGGTCAATTCTCACCCAAAGGGGTTGGGACTTTGGCCAGAGCCCCAAGGTCAGTTTAAACACCCTCACGTGAAATTTGGGGTGGATTAGGTTGGATTTGCCCAAGGATCGTAGTTCAAACGCTAAGGTTGAACTTGGGGGGTTTTTGAAGGACATGGTGTGATATGTCCATGTATGGACTTGGGGTTTAGTTCATGAAATCCTAGGATGGTAATAGCCCTATGAAGGAATTTGGTGACTTTTAGACTTAGGCACACAACTTAAACCAAATAGAGATAGTTTAGACTTATACCTTTTATGAAACTATTGAAGGGTCATATGACCTTGAATCCTTATGAAATTTTGGTAGAAGAGTTTTTATTACAATATGAGTGTTTGGAAATTATTGTAGGATGTTTGGAAGATATTAGCTCATATTTGTAGTTATAACCTTTATGTTGCCCTTATTTATGATTTTGATAAAATCATGGTTAAACTAACTTAGAATTTTATGAAACTTAGTTAGTAATGATTTATGATCATATTAAAGCCCTGATAATTTTTGTGTAATTTTTGGATAATATTTTGAGATACTTCTCTCTTTAATTCTATTTATTGTATTTATCTTGAATAATTTATTTAAGGGCTGATACTTTTATGAAAGTTTGTAAAATTTGGTATGCACGGATATTTTGCTATCATATAGTGTTCATAATTTTTGGGTGGCCATAACTTAAGGAAATTTAGTACTTCATGTTCAAAATTACCCATGAACTAACTTTTGGAAAAAATTAATAAATGCCAAATTAATTAGGAAAATTACAAGTTTCTGGATTTGGGCTAATTGTGTCAGGATAGACCCCAATAATTATCTTAGGGCAGTTGGATGAAAATTTGGAGTACATCATATAGCTTAGATTGGTCTGCATTTAGTAAAACTGTGGAAATTGTGATAACATGTGGAATGGACATAGGGAGATGAGGTTAATAGTTTACTGAGTTTGGTGAAGTGAAAATGAGTTCATCTTTATGGGTCATGATGTGGAAGTATTGAGTTGACTAGTGTTAAATGGTGCTCGGGATCGACGAAACATCGTCCTTCCTGTGGAGCGAGAAAAGAGTCAAATGCACTAGGGTTAGATTAAGTATAACCTTAAATGAGGTTTATTATGGGTAGATACCAATAATAATAAGTATCTTGCGAAAGGGAGTTTTGGACTTCAGCCAATCGTAGTACCTAGTTCCCTCGAGAGCCTTTCACTGTGAATGCCTTGGGCAGTACAAGGTTAACGTAAAACGTAAGACTAAATGGAATACAAGAGTAATTAGAAATATTCTAGGATTGCACTTACACTTACACTCTGCGGTATTGTGGAAGTTATGTTGGGTCTCACGAGCGGTAAACTCGGTGGTTTTGGTGGTACGTAGTTAGCACGGCGAGCCGATGTCTCGGTAGATATTTGTGTCGGACGGCTTAGTCCGGGGAGCTTTGACTCGGTAGATATTTGTGACGGACGTGATGGTCCGGGGAGCTCTGACTCGGTGGAAAAATACGTTAATGATTCATGTGCATAAGTATAAGGTGGTGGGTCTTCGGTATTGGAGGGTCGTCGCACCGACACCAATACATTGACTTGGCAAGTGTGGTTTTGCACTTAACCAAATAAAGTCTGGTGCGTCAGCCGACAAGAGTACGCAGGAGCTCCGCTTAGGGCACCAGCGTTGAGGCGTACGATAGGTCTGACTGATAGTGCCGATACCGGTTTAAAGGTAGGCGAGGCCCAACCCACCGCTTTCGTTTGCCACTACGGAGGTATACTGTGAGGTTAGGCTCCAGAAAGGGGAACTAAAGTTCTGTGTGCACATAGTCGGGTGTGTGAGTTGCACTTGCATGTTCATACCATAGCATACTTGTATGACATAACATAAATATTGCATATAACCCTTGACACCTATTGTATAAATTGATACTGAACTCTTTATACAATAGGCCTTGCAAAACGACTCCTTGATTTATAGGTTTGTATAGACATTCCTATAGGTTATGGTTACTTACTTAGTTTACCTTCTCATACTTTACTTGCTCACCTTTTCATGTGTATTCTTATACTGCTTACTTACTATTTGCTTACTTATACTTGCTGTGATTTTATGCTTATGTTAGACTAGTTCCGTCGTTGCCTGCTTACTTTGTTTCTCTCCACCTTAAATACCTTCCCTTTCCCACTCCCCGCTCGGTGCCTAGGAGCCATGAGGGAGGGGTGGGGGATGATAAGACTTAGTCTTTTAGACTAACGGTTATTGACCAAATCATTTTAGGGGATCGTGAAGTCGAACCAGTATGTGCAGCCCCAGAGGTCGGTGCGCTTAGAGACGGGACAGTCTAGCACGGGAGTTCACGCTTCAGGGACAGTGAGTCCCGATCATTAGTACTTATTATATATTTGCTTCCGCGATGAGTGACTTGTAGAGAGGATCATGACGTATCAGATAGGAGCCCTTTTTATTAGTACCTTGATTTATCATTACTGGGAACTCTCCCTTTGTGGAGATTTATTTATATTCATGTGATTTCTGTGGACCAGCATCTGAGTTTCTTTTACTTGTGTACTTACTCTTCTTTTCTGCAATCGGTATCACCGACATGATCGACGTTTTGTAGTGACGACCTTCCCGGGCGTGTTGGTGTCACCGCAAAGCGGCGGTTTGGGGCATAAGACCCTGTTGATTTTGCAAAAAAACGAGGAGTCTTACAGGGTGTTGGGTTTGCGGGACTGACCGAAGGGGAGAAAGGAGGAGGTGGGTGGAGCGGTGGCTCGGTAGCATGCGAAAGATGGTGGGAGGCGGAGAAGACCTAAGAGTTGCACCTGGGAGAGGGGAAATTCTGGCGTCTCACCGAAACCAAGCTGACTGAGCGGTTCCTAAACACTTCTGTGAAACCTTTGATGCCCCTCCAAACCGCCGGCTTCCCTATTTATAAAATCCTGAGTGAAAACTGTAGCATGACTACCCAAATCGGACGACGTATAATGTTTTGACCGACCAGACACTAAATACAACTCAAAAAATAAAAGTAAAATATGAATTTGACTCAAAACAATCATCTGCGCACAACCACGAGCTCTTATCGTCCGCCTGGACAGCGGATCACCGCCTCCTGCGGGAATACACACGTGGCGGTCGTCGCGCGTCGTCACCATTTCTTCTTAGATCTTGGACTGGGGAATAACAATGTTTGATTCCTATCCGCTAACAATAAATTTTAAATTTCTTATTGGAAAAATGAGGCCCATTGTCGGTGATTATGACAAACTTTTAAACTATGCTCCTAACAGAGGTCAGAGTGTAAGATGTTTTGATTTTATATATTTTGATGTTTGTAGATCTCCTATTTGTTCTGTGAATGGATTTCGTTATTTTGTTTCTTTCATTGATAATTATTCACACTTTATTTGGGTTTATCTTATGAGACAAGTGTCGACCGGGCTTATGAATTGATGTTAATCTAGGAGGCGTTTTACACCGTTGGGGTTGTTGCAATCGCCCACTCCTGCTTGATCAATTTTAAGGTTGGGTCGATGTTGAGGTGATTGACGGGCACATTGGGCCGACCACACACAACATCTTGCTTGCCCGCGGTGTAGAAGTTGTGAGCGATGATCTGAAGCACGTCGTCTGTAGGAATGAGATGTACTAATGAATCTCTGACTGACAGTAATGTATCTCCATCTGGCAAAAATACATCTCCGTCCGATTTCTTTGTAGGTGGAATCGTCGGTGGTGCAGAGCTATCCACATGGTGGGACTCTGTGGGGGGGGGGGGGCAACAAAGAGGGACTCGTGGAGGCAATAGGAGGCGAAGGATCATGTAGAGGGGCTATGCGTGAAGAAGGCTCAGGTAGATATGTGGAAAAGGGGTCCACGTACACGTGCTCCTCGTAGTAGGGAGTCAAATCCTCTACATTGAATACTCGCCTGATGCCTATATCATGAGGGATGCCTATCTCATATGCGTTCGTACCAAACCGCCATACGACTATATAGGAACCCATTCTTCGTGCGCTTAATTTCTTTGCTTGTCCATATGAGACTCTCTCAGATCGAATGTGAATCTGTACTTGTTCTCCCGCCTCAAAGATTTGTTCCCACCTGTGCTGATTTGCTTGATCTTTATAATAATCATTAATAACTGCAATTTTTTTACGGACCGACTTGTGTAGTGCATGCACATGCTGTATGCAGGATTCTGCTGACTCACTGGGCCTTGCCCTTGTGGAAATATCTACTAAGTCAATAAGTTTACTAGGCTCGTATCCTGACATAATATGTAACAACTCAAACCTATGGTCTTATTGATTGAACTAATATACACAAACTCGACTATAAGGAGATCAAAATCCCAAGTAGTCGGACTATCCCCAACGAGACAACGAAAAAGTGTCTCAAGACTATGGTTAAACACCTCGGTTTGTCCATCCGTCTACGGGTGGTTGGCGGAGAACTTCAAAGTTGTACTGGTTTTCTTCCATAAGCTCTTCCAGAAATAGCTCATGAAACGCACGTCACGATCAGAGACTATGGACGCGGGGAGACCATGATATTTAAACACTTCTCTAAAGAATAAAGTCACCACGTGGGAGGCGTTAGCGGTCTTTCGACAAGGGATGAAATGAGTCATTTTAGAGAAGCTATCCACGACAACAAATACCGAATCGAGCTTCCTCAGAGTGCGAGAGAGCCTGAGAATGAAGTCCATACTAAATCAGACCAACGTCTCTCAGGGACAGGTAGCAGAGTGTATAGCACCGTGGGCTGATGAGTCCCCTTCGCAGTCTGGTAGACTTGACAATGTCGGACAACCTTAGTGACGTCTTTCTTCAGGCCGGGCCAGAAGAAGCGACCCTCGACTAACGCAATTGTCTTATCTCGACCGAATTGCCCCATTGCTCCTCCTTCGTAAAGCTCCGAAATAAGGAAATCTCGGAGGGAGGTCTGAGGAACGCAGAGGCGTGAGCCCATAAATAAATCACCGCTAGAAATCGAATAACCCTCTCGAAGATCGGAAGGATCCCTCGAAAGTGCCACGTAAATGTCCCCAAAATCTGGGCACTCGGGATGAGCGTGAACTGCTCAAATCCCACAACTCGAGCGTTCATGGTGCAGCGAATACTGACCCGGCTACTCAAGGCGTCTGCCGGCTTGTTCTCAACACTCGCTCGGTGCTTGAGAATGTAATGAAACTCCTGCATATACTCCACCCATTTGACGTGACAGTGAACCAATTTCTACTGTGAGTCGAGATATCTCAGTTCTTGATGGTCTAAATATAAAATAAACTCTTTGTGTAGGAGATTAGGTCGCCAGTATCGCAATGCCTGCACAATGACAAAGAACTCCCGATCATAATTTGAATTTTTTGTCAGGTCTCGTTCAACTTCTCGCTAAAATAGGTCATCGGGTGGCCTTCTTGACTAAGTACTGCGTCGATACCAACTTCCGACCCATCAAAGGCTACCTCGAAGGGCTTGGAGAAATCTGGTAAGCGTAAAATGGGAGCAGTAGACAACCTCTCCTTGATCTTCTTGAAGGCTCGAGTGGCGCCCTTCGTCCAAACGAAATCACCCTTACGAAGGCAGCTCGTAATGAGAGTCGTGATCGAATTGAATACACGAACAAACCTCCTATAGAAGGTGACGAGTCCATGAAAACTACGAGCCTCATGAATGTACGTAGGGGTAGGCCACTCTTGAATCGCTCTGACCTTATAAGGGTTAACAAAAATACCAGACGCAGATACTACATAACCCAAGAAATGAACGGATGTGTACAGGAACGGGCACTTCTTCAAGTTGATATAAAGATGCTCTTTTTGGACGAGCTCGAACATCAGACATATATGACGTAAGTGCTCAGTGCGGTCCTCACTGTATATCAAAATATCATCAAAATATATTACCAAGATTTTGCTCATATAGGGCCCCAGGACCTGTGTCATTACTTATGAACGTACTAGGCGCGTTCGATAATCCGAACGGCATCACTAGCCACTCATACAAGTCGTCCTTCGTCTTGAAGGTTGTCTTTCACTCATCCCCATCTCTAACTCTAATCTGATGATACCCACTACGAAGATTGATCTTCGAGAATATCTAGGCACCAGTCATCGAGTACAGGAGATCATCGAGGCGCGGAATCAGAAAACGATACTTCACCGTGATATTATTTATGGCACGACTATCAATGCACATGTGGCAGCTACCGTTCTTCTTCAATGTCAGAAGGGCTGGTACGGCGCAAGGACTCAAACTCTCTCGTATAAACTTCTTTCACATGAGATCATTAACTTGCCGCTTTCGCTCGACATGCTCAGTTGGATTTAAGCGGTTATGTGGAAGATTGGGCATAGATGCCTCTGGAATCAGATCAATCGCATGTTGGATGTCCCTCAATGGGGGAAGCTCGTCTGGGAGCTTCTCGGGCATAATATCTATAAAGTCATCCATCATCTGCCGATCATCCGGGTCAGTAATCTCGGTATCGCTAGGAGTCTCGACCGCCATCGTGACCGCTACGATAAACAAGATCCCTGTCTCTAGGATTTCTCTCAAAAAATCACCCTTTCTCAAGACATGTAGGGGTCTTAACATCCACACTAACTAACGAGTCAACCTTGCCCTTAGGAGGATCCCTGGGCTGGGTCGGAGTAAGGGTAATCTTTCGACCCTTGTGGAAGAACACACACGTGTTGGACCGACCATATCACGTGGCAACACGGTCATATAACCGGGGTCTCCCGAGAAGAACGTGAGCCAAATCCATAGGAATAACATCACACCAAACCTAGTCCTTCATGGTTGCTAAACGGAGTGGTATCAGACACCGCTGTGTGGCATGAATGGTGGAGTTGTCCACCCATAGGACACGGTAAGGATGCGTATGTCGTTCGGCCGTGAGCTGCATCCTCTCCAACCCTTTCTTAGCAATTATGTTTACGCAACTTCCAGTATCAATAATGAGCTTGCAGGGGCCTCTTGCACTCGGGAAATATGTGAAGAAAATTGTGGCGTGGCGCCAATCTTCCTCAGCACATGGGGTGTGGAGATGTGTCGGAGGACTCCTTCCTCTAGCGATCTCTCCACATCGCTCTCTCATCTTTCCTCTACGACAACAATAATCTCCTTAAGGGCTACGTCATCTTCCTGAGTACTGGGCTCGCCTGAATCCTCAATTAATAAATTCCTAAAAGGGCATTACGCTATGAAATGCCCTCTGCCAGAGCACTGATACCATTGGACTCCCCCAGGCTGGGGACTCCAGGAACAATAGCTTTTCCCGTCGTGTCTGCGCGAGGGTTGTCAGTAGTCGTGGCTCGATGGGGTCTCCTAGCCGTGGTAGCATCGGTCGAGAAGTGACCTGCTTTGGGCCAGCAGTACGTAAATACTGCTCGTACTCTAGTGCGAGCTGAAAGACCTGCTCAACCGTCTCCATACTATGGGGAATTAATTCCCTCCGGATGTTCGCTCTAAGTACCACACGAAAACGTGATGCATTGGAGTCGGGCTCCTCCATAATATCACTGCGAACTATTAGCTCGTCAAATCGGGGCATATAATCTGCAACGGAGAGCGTTCGCTGACGTAGCACGTAGACCTGATATAACAGTTGATTTCGATACGAACAGGGGAGGTATTTATCTTGTAAACACTGCTTTATTTCATCCTATCGGGTGATGGGATAGTAGCCATCCCGCTCAAATGATCTCTTGAGACTCGACCAATAAATTTTTGTCTGATCGATCAACTTCCTTTTTGTGAATCACACTCGCCTTTCGACGCTCGTCTCAAACCAGTCAAAATAGTGATTCATGTCCATGAGTCAATTGCTAAATGCCTTCCGGTCTAAGTGGTCGTCAAAGGAGGGCGCGTCAATGCGAATACGTCGGGTGATGTCAACCTCCTCTGGGGTTATCCCATGGTGCGGCTCACGGTGGTCACCATAATCATCCTCATAATCATAATTGTATCGTGCTCGATCTCTACAAGGTGAGGGAGGACGAGGCTCATCAGAATAACGGTGATCACTCCCTGGATCTCGCCTATACTCGTATCCATGATGATAATTCGCCCTTGCAAAGGGTGGGTGATCTCGGCGAGGGATGTCTCTACCACGTCTCTCCGGAGGAGGTGTAGCATCTTGTGGACCCTCGTGGGGCTCCTCATCATTGGGAGGAGTCGCTCGACCTCTAGGTGTCTCTAGCTGATCTACCCTCGTGCTAACCTTCGCAATATCACCTCTAAGAGATTCGAATTGGGCTCCCATCCGATCAAATCAGTCGAGAACCAAACGTTGAAACTCAGCGTGTGTCATGTCCGTCTGTGAGCTACTGGTCATATCATCGGTGTGATTGTGACTTGACATGGACTGACGATAATCCCTACTACGTAACATGCAAATGACCCTAACCTAGTGCTCTGATACCAATTTGATGCAGTGGTAAGGCCGACACGGGGTGGACCCTCTAAACACAACCCTAAATGCGGTGTAGTGCAAGATCGGCTCGCTAACATTACAAGTAATTAATTATTATAAGTTTAATAGCATGTGCACATGCAGTCACAAATAATTATTAAATGACAACAAAATACCAATTTTACAAACGTTAGAGGCTCGAATAATTTTAATCATTCACAGATTAACCCCGTAAATAGTACCACAGACGAACTAATAACATAATAAAATAGAAATCCACCACAAAAAGAGTTGCCACAAATAAACAACCATGAAAGAGAAGATTTTACCACAATTCGCAAGTGTCGGTCGAGGCGACAACCGTCGTTGGAGAGCATCTAAAGCAGCCTCGGAACGGAAGGGTGCATGAGCAAATTTTCTGGACTGAGGGAAGGAGTAGGATGCTTTCAGAGTGGCTGGAATAGGGGATTAGGGCAGGGTAAATCAACGGGTGTGGTGGAAGGAGGAGGGGTATATGAGGACACAGTAAGGGGGGGGGGACAGGAGATTAAGGAGAAGTTGAGGTGATTCACGAATTGGATCTGTAGATCACAATGCAAGGGGGCTCAAGTTAGCGTCATATAAAATTCCGAGGAGATTGACACAATACCTAAGCTGGAATGAATCTAACGGTTTGTAGCTTTGATTATTGTTGGCTGAAGTAGATCATTTTTGTCGTCAAATATTTTCTCTTTATTTCTTAATGAAAATAAGGAACATGCAAAAAGGCTTAAAATATATAGAAGATACCGAGTTCGGAAAAATAACTTTTCATATCATCTTCACTCCATGTATTTGCATTGTTGTCACCATCATAAGTTTGTAAATGATAGCTGACATTCTGTAGAACTTCTTTGATGGAGAAATGTCCCGCCCAATTGGGATTGAGTTTCCAAACTGATGTCATCCTCCCCGCAGCATCCACCTTCTTCATCACTAAATCTCCAATTACTAACTATTTTATCCTGATGTACTAGTAGAAGTGGTTTACCATTCTCCCCTTGACTTCTTGTCTGAGGTGATTCCCGAATTGGATCGCGGAAGGAGGGGGGTATATGTGGACACAGTAGGGGGGTGGGGGTGGGTACAGGAGATTAAGGAGAAGTTGAGGTGATTCCCGAATTGGATCTGTAGATCACAATGCAAGGGGGCTCAAGTAAGCGTCATATAAAATTTCGAGGAGATTGACACAATACCTAAGTTGGAATGAATCTAACGGTTTGTAGCCTTGATTATTGTTGGCTGAAGTAGACCATTTTTGTCGTCGTATATTGTCTCTTTATTTCTTAATGAAAATAAGAAACACGCAAAAAGGCTTAAAATATATAGAAGATACCGAGTTCAAGAAAAGTAACTTTTCATGTCATCTTCACTCCATGTATTTGCATTGTTGTAACCATCATAAGTTTGTAAACGATAGCTGACATTCTTTAGAACTTCTTTGATGGTGAAATGTCACACCCAATTAGGATTGAGTTTCCCAATTGATGTTATCCTTCCCGCAACATCCACCTTCTTCATCACTAAATCTCCAATAACGAACTATTTTATCTTGATATACTAGTAGAAGTGGTTAACCATTCTCCCATTGACTCTTGTCGGTCAATTGCTAAATCTCTCAATTCTTCAATAAGGTCTAAACTGCATCTCATATCTTTTTAATTGTCCCTAAACCAATCTTTCTTATTTTGACAGGAGGACTCTAGGACTTTTCACCTCAAATTCCACTAGAATTAGCGCCTCAGACTCATCTGATAATTTGAATTGTGTTTCTCCTGTAGCAATTGTCGGAATAATTTGGAGGGCCCAAAGAACAGAAGAAAGTTGCTCGACCCAATTCCCTCGAACATTCTCTACTTTCTTCTTCAAAAAATTCAAAATTGATTTATTAGCTGCTTCTACCTTCCCATTACTTCTTAGATGATGGATCGGGGAATAATAAGGTTTGATTTAGTGGTAAGGCCGACTCGGGGTGGACCCTCTAAACCCAGCCCTAAATGCGGTGTAGTGCAAGGTCGGTCCGCTAAAATTACAACAAATAATTAATTATTATAAGTTTAACGACATGTGCACGTGAAATCCAAATAATTAATTAAAGGACAACAAAATATCAATTTTACAAACGATAAAGACACAAATGATTTTAAGCAGTCATATTATAAACCCCGCAAATTGTACCACAGACGAACTAATGACATAATTAAACAAAAATCCACCACAAAAAGAGTTACCACAAATAAACAATCATAAAAGAGAAGATTTTACCACAGTTCACACGTGTTGGTGGAGGCGACAACCGTTGTTGGAGAGCATCTAAGGCGGCCTCTGAACATAAGGATGCAAGAGTAAATTTTTTGGACTGAGGGAAGGACTACGATGATTTCAGAGTGGCTGGAATAGGGGATTAGGGCAGGGTAAAGCGACAGGTGTGGTGGAAGGAGCGGGGGGGGGGGGGGGGGGGGTATATGTGGACACTATACGGGGGGGGGGGGGGGGGGTCGGTACAGGAGATAGATGAGGGAGGAGGGGAATGGACGATGCTGGAAGATGCAACATGGGGAGAAGGGATTTTGGTCGGTGCGGGGTTCTGCGAAAAAGGAGGGTTTGTGGGACTGAATGTTGCGGCAGGGGATTAGATCTGCGGAGGGGTTCGGCAGGAGAATGAGGGCCGGGCTTTGGGTTTGCGGGACTGACCGGAGGGGTGAAACGAGGAGGTGGGTGGAGCGGTGGCTTGGTAGCACGCTTAAGAAGGTGGGAGGCGGAGAAGTCCCAACAGTCGCACGCGGGAGTGGGGAAATTCCGGCGTCTCACCGGAACCAAGCGGACCGAGCGGTTCCAAAACACTTCCGTGAAACCTTCGATGCCCCTCCAAACTGTTGGCTTCCCTATTTATAAAATCCTGAGTGAAAATTGTAGCATAACTACCCAAATCGGACGACGTATAATGTTTTGATCGATCAGGCACTAAATACAACTCAAAAAATAAAAGTAAAATATAAATTTTACTCAGGAAATACTCACGCGTCGGCCGTGGCACGCCGTCCCCGTTACTTCTTAGATGATGGACCGGGGAATAACAAAGTTTGTTTCCAATCTGTTGACAATAACTTCTAAACTTATTTGAAAAATGAGACCCATTGTCAGTGATTATGACAAACTTTTAAACTATGCTCCTAATAGAAGTCAGAGTGTGAGATGTTTTGAGTATATACATTTTGACGTTTGAAGATGTCTTATTTGTTCTGTGAATGGATTTCATTATTTTGTTTCTTTCATTGATGATTATTCATGCTTTACTTGGGTTTATCTGTTGAGATAAGTGTCGATCAGGCTTATGAATTGATGTTAAACTAAGAGGGGTTTAACACTGCCTGGGTTGTTGCAATCACCTGCTCCTTCTGCTTGATCAATTTTAAGGTTGGGTTGATGTCGAGGTGATTGATGGGCACATTGGGCCGACCCCAAGCATGTTGGCCGCTGACCAAACAAAGATGTCTAAATTATCTTGTCGGTATTGATCAACATGACTTTATCTTTTTCCCTTATCTCAATATTATTGGAGATTGTCATGTCCCTATCTCCTTTTGCAACTGCAACGCTTTGGATGGCTTGAACAACCTCTTGGAGAGCAACATCTCTTGTGGATTTTTTTATGGTAGATTCCTTCCTGCTAATTCTTCAAGTTCTTGGGTAGTTTGACAACATTCTTTATTTTTTCCTCGTTCCCCATGGGAGGAGGATAAGACTCATTTGTATTGACCAAGCTTACATAACATTCTTGAGCAATTTGTGGATTGCTACGAATCTTGAATTGTTTTCCTCCCATGACGAACTTAATCACCCGATAATATGTAGAAATAATGTCTTGGTATTCATTTTGCAGTGGCCACCCAAATATGACGTTGTAACTACTGGGAGTGTGAACCACCATAAATGTCCCCCAATGAGTAATTCCGCACCTGGTGATAGAGATGGTGACGCTCCCTTGGATCTCCTTCCTCTCCACTGCGAACCCATACAGAGGTCCATCACAATCTTGAAGCTTCTTTCTCGTGTCCATAACTTCAAACGCGGGTTTGAAATGAACATTTACAGAACTACCGATGTCGATAAGATTTGAGATACCAAGTAGTTGTCTAATGTCATCTTAATAGTCACTGCGTCATTAAAGGGATTGGCGGTTTTTGTGAGATCATCTTCATTAAATAGGACTTCTCTCATCGGAGCATCATTAAGGGTTTGGCGATTCGAAATGAACATTTATAGCACTACCAGTGTCGATAAGAATTCGAGAAAAAAATTAGTTATCTAATATCGCATTAACAGCCACAGTGTTGTTAAATGGGTTGGTGGTTTTGGGGGGATCATTTTCATTGAAGATGACTTCTCTCATTGGAGTAGTTTGAAAGGTGAAATTAACATCTTGCGAGTAGACGCGCCCTACACTGGCCTTCTTGGAGGATTTGAGACCAACTCCTTCATGGAAACAATTAATTTGTCCCAAATGGCCAACATGATCAACTTCAATGCACTTGCAGACACAGTTAATGCTCCCAAGGGAGCCAACGTCTTCTTGTTCAACACTCTCATTGTCAAGGGAGGTGTACTTCTACCACTTCCTTTCCTTTGATAGAGACATGCTTTTCATCGTCCTTTCGACCGACATATTCCCGTAACTTGTTTGCTTTTAACATTCTTTCAATCAAATCCTGGAGAGCCCGACAATTCTCCGCGTCATCTTTGACATCTTTATGAAACTCACACTAAAGTTCTTCATTCCTATTCCCATATTCCGCTTTAAGGGGAGGTCACTTGAAGCCTGATTGCTACTATTATTTGAATAACTATCTCCATTGGATGAATTAGATTCGTATGCTCTTTCTGTGAATCGTCATACCGATTTGTAAGTGGAGTTCATGATTGAATGGAACGAGCTTGTGATGATGTTGATGGAAGTGTTTGTGATTGCGGTTTCTCAAGCCTGTTCCGTTGAAGAGGACAAAGTCGTGGAGGCTTCATTTGCTAAAAGTTACGAGGCGGAAGTGGTTGTTGATGGTGAAAATCTTTCCATGTTGCAGATGAGGCGGAATGAATTCTGGACGATGTTTCAGTATGCAATGAGGGATAATAGGAGGTTGGGCGCATTAGTTCTCTCACATTATCGTCGTATAAGTTGAGTGAGAAAAGAGATTAATCCAGGATTTTTTTCTCCCCCTCGTTAAAATGATTTTCCATATTTAAAAAGTCTCCATAGGAGCTTGATGCTCTTCAACTAACTTTGAATGTGAAAACCCTTCTTGAAGTTCACCACTTTTCCGTATTCTGGAGGTAGCAAGCCATATAAGTAGTTTTTTCTAAAACTCTTTAAAAGGCGAGGTGGTAGCTTATAAAACCAATCTCTTGCTTTTCTATCAAAAGTCATGGATAAAAATTTGCAACGGATTCTGTCGGGTAGATTTCGTAAAGAAATCAATAACTCAAAGGCTTGCAAATGATTAATAAGATTTTCTCTCTCGGTGAACCAAGAGAGAGAAGGTTCTCTAAATTTTACTAGGACAGGTTCCCATCTAATCATATGAGAAAAAATGGGAAGGTTCTTCTTCTGTAGGGTTTACGAATTCTTCAAAATCAAGGGCTCACGAAGGAGTAGAAATCGATGTCGCCCGATAGAAATCACGTCCAGCATTGGCGAATTCCTCATTCTCAGGTTGTAACATGGGAGCGGTCTGGAGAACTGGTGGGTGAACATCAAGAGTCACAAATCCTCTTTTAAGGGAGACTACCTACTCATAAAGTTGAGTAACTGCAAAAATCAACAAGTTGAATTCCCCTCTGGTAATTGCCTCCTCAAGATTGCTGCAAGATCCTTAGACAATTTCCCAGTTGTATCTCGTCATGTCATTACAACAAGATTTTCTTCAACTACTCATGATCTGAAGGTCGCATGTTCATTCTGTTGAAAAAAAATACCTTAACTCCGAACTCAGAAAGTGGGGCACTTTGAGTGGAGGGGTACTTCAAGTCATGAATGCTTAAACGAGAAAAATGATGTCGTTATTGATGAAACCAGAGTTCCCACGACGCAAACTCTTAGTTATGTGTGATTGTATTGATTAAAAGTTTATTTCAACGGGATTATAAGTGTTTTGATACTCTAAATGAGTACTCCCAGACTATTTTAAGGTATTTGAGCACCATCAAAACTCTTGCTCAAGTTCTGATGCCTTTTTGGCTACTGTTCATGATCTATTTATAGGGAGAAGATAGTCTGCTTGAGGGCACCCTTTAAGAAGACGAGTTGTCCGTTTATATAATGGGAAAAAATAGAGAAATATTTCTAAGTACAGGAAGTGGAGAATGGTGGGTGAGTTCATCAATATTTTAGGCGAATTCTCTTTGATGGTCAGCCAAACCATGACTGAGGTTGGTGAATCCTTATAGATAGTCGGTGAATCATGTTGACGGTTGACAAGTTTCTTCATCGATTTATGAGATCCAACTCGAGTGAAGAAACATGTCAGTCCATCTAGTAGTTAGTAGTGAGTATTGTAGAACATAGGACAAACTGTACACACATCTTCACCGTGCAATGTAAAATCGCTTCCACCGTTTCTTTGCGCACAAGAAAAATTACCAAAGTGCGACACACATACAATGCTCATCAAAACTTGTTAGGAATATGAAGTGTTTTGACGGATCATATATCATAAGAAAAACTTTATATGCAACTTTGTAAAAATTTTGTGATCCAATTTACTAAAGAGAAGACAACTGGTATGTTTATTGGTTTGCACAAAATCAATAAAATTCATAAGCTCATAATATTTATTATGACTTATCAGTTGGAAGATATTGCTAGGGAGGTATTCCTTGTCACTATTCATTTCCCCCTTTTTATGTAAGTGAGTCTGAACAAGAGCTTCAAACTAACTAAAATCTTGCCACGTGGACAAATACACTTGCACTTGTATTCAAGTTATAATAAAATCCCACTTCTCTTGATTTAGTGTTAAAAATATCCATGAACGCAATCCAATGAAGTGTAGGAAACTTATCCATGCATAATAAAGAGTTGTGACATAGATACTACACATGTAAGTAAGCAAGATTATAAACAATAGTAGCCATAACGGTGAGTAATATGCGTGTTAGAACATTGTTTGATATAAAACCTCACACATACATAGAGATAGTGTTCTTACACATATCACTCATCATATAGTGCATTATTTTTGGTGTAGGAATTTTATCCATGCATATTAAAGAGTTTGTCGAATATCACTCATCATATAGAATTGTGACCGAGATACATAGTGACAAGAGTTGTTAACATTATTTAACCATATAGGGCATTATTTTTGGATTTGTTTTTTATATTTTGAAAGGAGAAACAATATAAAATGCATAACAAAAAAATCATGAGAATATTTTTGGATTTTTGTTATATATAAATTTTTTGTTAGGTTTAATATTAAACGGTAAAACCTCAATACATAATAGAAATAAAAGGAAAAATAATCATGCATGAATATAAATCTAGAACACTTAACTCCAATTGTAAGAGATCAAAATGTTATTTAGGAAGTGGTTTTGTCGAGTCGTCTAAATAGAAATCGTCATATTCTGGGAGCTGCTAGCCGCCTGGCGGTAGTGTTGAAAATTCAAATCCCACCCTCCCGATCCTCTTCTGCATCGCGTCGCTTTTCCTATTGAGCAAGAGGTTGCGCCTGACGTGAACTGAGAGGCTGCAGTGTATAACTTTCTAGTATTAAAACTGAAGATTTTTATTGTGGGCTCTAACAGATAACGTTGGGTAGTGGTGTGCAAAAACTGATGTTCGTCTTGGTCGACCATAAATATTCAAGAAGTGCTTCTGATCATTCTTCCAAGCTACCACTGTTGGGCGCTAGTGCTATCGGTGTTAGTGCAGATATTTAAATCAACATGTAGGTGTATAGTCGACCGCCGCCTGAGAGCGAATGCCGATCACCGATCCGTGAAGTTATCGCTGATCGTACGACGAGCATGACCTGAGTTCGCCGAGAGCCGACCACCGACCGGATGCAAGCGAGCACTAATCACCAACCCAAGCACATTGATTGCTGACTGAGCTACCACAGAGCGGTCTCTGCTATCAAATGCAATACTGGTCATTTTCTAACCACAATGGATTCCTTTTGCTCGATTAGTTCCTTATCAATATTGGTTCTATTAGCACATATACATGTACCTGCACACTATGAGAAATTGCAAATAAGTATCAAAGTCTTATTAAATTTGTTATTCTCAAACAAAGAGCGTGTTGAATCACGCTTTAAAAAATTCTTCTCCACCATGCTAAACCATATAAAAACAGCTTATTGAGTTGAATATCAATTGCATAACACTAGATTGATAAGATCATAGCTCATCAATGGATATGTTTTCTCAAACTCAATTCAGTTACTATGAAGGCCTCAAGGGAAGCATTACATTTATCCTTTATTTGGGAACACTCAGCATAGTCTTTATTTTAGGAACATTCCGAGATGCACTTGTTTAAATCCTAAACTGTAACCCATTTACTCTGAAACCCGAAACCATTTCGCACCCGTTGTCCTTTTGCTTTTTCTGCTTGGATTCCTTCCATTGCTCTAGGCATGAGCTTTGCCCAGCTCACGCCATGGTTATCCGGATCGCGATCCGTATCGTAGGATCGTAAGATCCTACTATCCAAATTTTGTAAATCGATCCGGATCTTACCTTGGATCTAATTTGACACATCTATGACTGAGATCGCGATTCAGATCTTAGGATCTTTAGGATCGCGATCCCGTTCCGATTCTACCAATTTGTTCACATGTAACTCGAAACATGTCCAACCCTATCCCAACCTCATTCAACAGGTCCAACACACATAATTCATTTCTTAACCTTATCCCAATTCATCTCACATACCCCATCACATAATCCTATCATGTTGTTTTACCGTATCACAAGTGTCGATTGTCGATTGCAAATGGAGGTCAAGAGCGGCATCTTTGAGCGCTTCCAATCTAGACAATCTCTTCATTTTCCTTCCTTACCAGGTTCCATTTCAAATCTGGGTTCGTCTTTCTGCTATTAGGATTCCACCAATCCATCAGTCCATATTTGTTTTCATGGTTAGTATACATTAGTAGACATTGGGTGACCTAACTAAAATTGAAAGTGAACTTAGTATGATATTATTCTTTTTGGTTTAGTTATTCAAAAGTTTTTAATATAATTATTCACATACTGCTCAATTTTTTGATTTTTTTTTTATTTGAGCATGTAATTGAATGATACAAAATTTAATTTTATATTTTTAGCCTTAATTTACGAACGTTGTAGAATCTTGCGATCCTCGATCCATCCTACGATCTGATCTGATCCAATCTCGAAATGATCCCACTTAGGATCTGGATCATGACAACCTTGGCTCACGCCCACTCTTGCACGCCCAGTGAGGCCAGAGTAAGATCAACGGTCAGTCCCTTATGTTTGTAGTTCTTTCACTTCTTATGGATCTTTAGAGATTACGAATCCTCCATCCCAGATTCTCTGCACACTATCATCTGTTGTTTGTACATACTAATCTAATTTGAGTTTTTGTATGAAATTTTTGTATCACAATACTTATGGGATGCAGGGTTTTGACCATACACGGTTCGGAAGATAAAATTGTGCCCTCGGAAGATGCTTTTGAGTTTGACAAGCTTATACCCAACCATAAGCTTCATATTGTTGAAGGTGCGAACCATGGCTATACTCAGCACCAAGAAGAGCTGGCTTCGCTTCTTCTCGACTTCATCAAATCTACTCAGGTACCGTCTTTCAGAGTAGCATGGAAAACGGCTTCTGCAAGATTGAGCATATAACTACCATCCTCTATAATTGTGTGTAACTGCTCAATTATATTATAGTTTTTCACCTTATAGATATTTTCAGTTCACACACACACACACGAATCGTGTATTTTGGGATTTTGATCACTAAATTTATCTCCTTTGAAAAAGTGATTAACATGAAAGCTGTAGATCTCGATTCAACTTTCTTGTTTATCACGTTTTGATTTGAAGTCGTGTAGACCCCCGATTTGGGTCCCGAAAAAATTCACGCTCCCAACCAGTCGTCCAAACAGATTTCGGCATGGCTTTTTTTGAAACCCAAATCGAGGGCTTAAACGGCTTCAAATGAAAAGGTGATAAACATAAGAAAATTTATCACTTTTTGATTTGAAGCTGTGTAGGCCCCCGATTTGGGTCCCCAAAAATGTCACGCTCGCCTCCAGTCGTCCAAACAGATTTCGGCATGACTTTTTTTGAAACCCAAATCGGGGGCTTAAATGGCTTCAAATGAAAAGGTGATAAACATAAAAGTTGTAGATCTAGATGAGATATACAACTTTCTTGTTAATCACTTTTTCAAAGGAGATATATTTGGGGCTTAAAATCCCAAAAAAATGAACTCGCGCTATTTTTTTCTGTTTTAGCACGAGTGTATACTCTCCAAACCCCCCCCCCCCCCCACACACACACACACACACACACACACACACACACACATATATATATATATATATATATATATGCATACATACATACATACATATATATATGCATACATGCATACATACATACATACATACATACATATATATATGCATACATACATACATACATACATATATATGCATGCATACATACATACATATATATGCATGCATACATACATACATACATACATATATATATATGCATGCATACATACATACATACATACATATATATATATGCATGCATACATACATACATACATACATATATATATGCATGCATGCATGCATGCATGCATACATACATATATATATATGCATGCATGCATGCATACATACATATATATATATGCATGCATACATACATACATACATATATATATATATGCATGCATACATACATACATACATACATATATATATATATGCATGCATACATACATACATACATACATATATATGCATGCATACATACATACATATATATATGCATACATACATACATACATCTACATACATACATACATCTACAATTCTACATACATATATCTACATACATACATACATCTACAATTCTACATACATATATCTACGTACATACATACATCTGCAATTCTACATACATATATCTACGTACATACATACATACATCTGCAATTCTACATACATATATCTACGTACATACATACATACATATACATACATATATCTACGTACATACATACAGACATGTCATACATACATACATATATATACGTACATACATACATATATATGCATACAAATACACTTGCACTTGTATTCAAGTTATAATAAAATCTCACTTCTCTTGATTTAGTGTTAAAAATAGGGGATTGTTAAGTGCACTACAATTTTGGCGAAGAGCATCACATTACGATAGGTGCACACATAATTGTTAGGGACACCACATTTTTGTTAATGGCACGAGACAACTCTTGCCGAGCTCTACATTGCTTGAATCTCGTGATCGTTGCTGCAATCAGAACAGAACAGGAAAAGAATCCCGAGCAAAAATCCAATTACAAGTTTCTTCCTCCAACTTAACTGGCTTGAAGAAATGGGAGTTAAAGATGGCAAACATTGGATGATGGTTCCAATTTAGTAACTCCTTGGTTTGTCCGTAGTATATGACGTTTGACCCCGACCGGACCTTCTGTAATATGCTATGTGACGGATGAGGGTGTTACAAGTTGGTATTAGACTCTGGAATCCCCATTAGCAGCTTGAGGGCATGAGCATTGCCCATTTAAGCAAATTTCATACTGGCCACATACAGTTGGATAAGCACAATCATTAAGAAAAACATCAAGAACATATTTCAGAAATTTCCATCCACCACTCCACCCATAGAGCTTCAAGTGGCCATTATCCTCAAATCTCATGTATTGATGGGACGAAGATGAGGGCATATCCATGTACACGTCGGGAACTCCTGGTTCGGTAAAGGATCAAGAGATTTCCGGAATCCGTTAGGATTAGGGTTAGGGTATTGTCACCATGGTCGGAGCTGTTGTGGAACAGACTGCGATTCCATTAGCGTCCTAGAGGATGAGATCTCCATTGGCGGAGAAGAGGACGGTGGCATTGAGTCCGACAAGTAGGTTGCGGTTGGCGGACCAGACGACCTGCGGCGGCGGCTTGGTCGGTGGACGAGGCAGCGACTCAGAGGCGGGCACACCTAGTCGCACGGAACAAACTTTGGCCTGCTGTGCACTTAGGAAAAGGAGGAAACCGAAAAAAATCCTAATATTTTTTAAAACTGCGGTGCACGTAGACAAAAGTGTAGTGCACTTAACAATCCCCTAAAATATCCATGAATGCAATCCAATGAAGTGTAGGAAACTTATCCATGCAAAATAAAGAGTTGTGAGATAGATACTGTAGAGAAATTGTCCCAAACCTTATGAGCACTTTTTCATGTATGAAAAATAAGTATGAGAATATATATATAGGAGAGGAGAGAGTAGAAGAGTCCTGTAAAAGAGATGTGGGACTAAAGCAAGAGAGAATAAGATGGGTCAAATTAATGGGCCTTTACAATATATCCTATTTCTCTAACACTCCCCCGTAAGCTGGAGCATACAAATCGTAGGCACCAAGCTTGGATAAGAACTGATGGTACAAATGTCGGGGCAAAGCCTTGGTGAGGATGTCAGCAACTTGCTTAGAAGCAGCAACATGCTCTAGCTCTAACTTCTTTAACTGAACCTTTTCACGGATGAAGTGTCACATCCACCGACGATGCACAACGGCAGAGAGAAGGATACGAACCGTATTGAGTTTGGCGACTGGAGAGAAGGTCTCCTCATTGTCGAGACCGTGTTGTTGAGTAAAGCCACGAGCCACCAGTCGTGCCTTTAGACGGTCAACCGTCTCATCAGAAGCATGCTTGATGACAAAGACCCATTTGCAACTAACCGGAGTCTGGCCAGGTGGTAGAGGGACCAAAACCCATGTCTGATTAGCCCAAAGGGCGCGCATTTCGTCATCCATGGCAGCACGTCAACCTGGATGTTGAAAAGCCTTCTGCACAGAAGTAGAAACAGAAATAGAGGACAATGAAGTAGCAAAGGTGTGAAGGGTCGGGGACATGTGATGTAGGGAGACATAATTCTCCATAGGATGAGCTGTGGAGATAGACACCGGATCAGCAGGCCGCGAAAGCACATCGGTAGAGGGAGGCCGTGGCAGGGCATTAGAGCTCGGAGGGCGACGAGAGTACACCTGGATGATAGGCGGCGTTGGGCGGATTGGCGGAGGGGTAGGTGTTGGAAATAGAGGGGTGGGGGAGACGTAACCACGGGCCAAATTATAGGAGGAAGAAACAGATCTGTATAGATGGTATGAAAGGGTTGATCTTCCCAAAAGGTGACATCAACAGAGATGATTAGTTTACCGTCGGCAGGAGAATAGCAAACATAGCCTTTTGGGTGCGGGTGTATCCAACAAACATCACTTTGATTGCTTGGGGAGTGAGCTTGTCAGTGGGCGGAGCCAGGTTATGAATATAGCATGTGCATCCAAAGACTCTGGGCGTGAGAGAGAACAGAGCCTTGGAAGGAAAGAGGAGAGTGACAGGAGCCACGAAGTTCAAGGTGGATGAGAGCATGCGGTTGATGAGATGACATGCAGTAGAGACGACAAAGTTCCAATAGAGAGGTGAAACCTGCATCTGAAACATGATAGATCGGGCGACCTCGAAAAGGTGCCGATTCTTCCGCTCGGCGACGCCATTCTGTTGAGAAATATATGCACACGAGGTCTGATGAACAATACCAAACTCTGTGCAGATATTAGAGAAGGTGCGGCCCGTATATTCGCGCGCATTATCAGTACGGAGATTTTTACGCAGGTAGAAAACTGAGTACGAATCTCCACCAGAAAGGCACGGAAAGTCGAGGGAAGTTCAGTACGATCCCGAGGTAAGTACAACCAGGTAACACATGAGTAGTCATCGATAAATGTGACAAAATACCGATAGCCAAAAACACTAGGGGGCTTATATGGCCCCAAAATATCAGAATGGACTAAGGAGAAGGGGACGTCGCACCGAGTACTAGGAGTGGTAAAGGAGACACGATGTTGTTTGCCATAAATGCAAGATTCACACAGAAACTCAGAAAGGGAAACATCAGGAAGAGCTTTCTGGAGAATTGGAAGAAGAGCATGCCCAAGACGACGATGTCAGTCAACAAAAGAGACGGTGGATAGAGCGGTGGGAGAAGAGGAAACAAAAATGTAGAGCCCATTGGACAGCCGCCCAGTACCGAGGATGTTCCGCGTCTTGCGATCCTGCACAACACAAGAGTTTGAAGAGAAGGTTATGTCGCAGTTAAGGTCGTGAATGAGATGACTAATTGAGAGAAAATTAAAAGGAGAGTCGAGAACATGAAAAACAGATCGAAGGGTAATAGAGGGAGTAAGAAGGATGTCAGCGGATCCAGAGACGGGAGTGGTATCCCCATTTGCAACGGTGATGAACTTAGAATGTACAGAGGCCAGGTAGTGCGGAGGCTGTAGTGGGGTAATGTGGTGTGTCGCACCGGAGTCCAAAATCCATGAGGAACTGTGTACAAGACATGAGCCTCCGCTATCAGAGATAGACACCACAGAGCCCAGCGGTGGGGCGATCAGCGCGGAAGAGGGACACATCCTTAGAGAGGGGTCGTCAAAGACCAGGCCGCAGAGGCCGCAACAGTAGCACCAAGCAGATGGCCGCAACAAGGACCAGGCCGCAACCGGGACCAGCGACAAGAACCAGGCAAGAAGCCGAGGCCGCATCGAGAAGCAGAAGCTGAAGCTGCAGCTAGAAGCAGAGGCTGCAGTAAGAACCAGGCTGCAGCGAGAACCAGGGCGCAACGAGAACCAGGCCGCAGCGAGAACCAGGCCGCAACGAGAACCAGACCGCAGCAAGAAGCAGAGGCTGCAGCAAGAACCAGGCCGCAGCGAACTGGTGTAGTCGACAACGAGTAGAGAGGGGAGTCCGCAAGTGCTGGAAGGGAGCTCGATGATTGAAGAGAGGCAGCAGACTGGAGCAGTCAGCGTGCAGGGAGACCGCAGCGGATAGGAGCAGGCCGCGGCGAGAGAGACTAAGAGACCACGTGCGAGAAGAGAGAGAGCGGTCTGGGCAGGGGTAGAAGCCCATAAGGAGAGAAGGGAAAGCACGTAGGAACTGGTGGACAGCCCGCGCAGCATGCTGGAGCAGATCGCAGCGGACTGGAGCAGAGAGCAGGCCGCATCGGTCGGAAGGAGTAGGCAGGCCGTAGCAGAGCAGAGGAGAGCTCGCAGTGGACTGAAACAGCAGTAAGTAGAGGTGCACGAGATAGGAGAGCGAGCTCGCAAGGGAGAAGAGACCCTGTGGCAGACTGAAGCAGGAGCTCGCAGCGGACAGGAGAGTGGTCCGCAAGAGAGAGGAGCCCACAGCGGACAGGAGAGTGGTCCGCAAGAGAGAGGAGCCCGCAGCTGTTAGGACAGGTGCAATCCGCAAGGAGATTGGCGCCAGTAGAACTCAAGTGCCAGGAGGAAGCGGGAAGGAGAAGTCCGCGAGTAGAGAAGTAGGAGATCACAGCGGGAAGGAGAAGTCCGCGAGTAGAGAAGCTCGAGCGGACAGAAGAAGAGACCGCGAGGATGAAGAACCCAAGCAGCAAGGGAGAAGAGGAGCACGCAGCGGACAAGAGGAGAGCCTGCATCGGACAATAGAGGTGGGCCCCACGGGTCACAGCAGAAGATGGCTATAAGAAGCCTGAGGATGGTGGAACCACGGAGAGAGAGAAGAGAAGAGAAGCGGATGCAGAGTTGCAATCCGCAAAAGCCACGCGAATAAGGGGAAGAGCGGATAGGATAACCAGGCCGCATGAGAGCGGAGCGGATAGACAGGCAGTCCGCAGGAGAGGAGCAAGGAGGGCGGGCTGGGTGGTTAGAAAAGCGGAAACCGCAGCTACAGGACTGTTGCCTCTGATAACATGTAGAGAAATGGTCCCAAATCTTATGAGCACTTTTTCATGTATGAAAAACAAGTATGAGAACATATATATAGGAGAGGAGAGAGGAGAAGAGTCCTATACAAGAGATGTGGGACTAAAGCAAGAGAGAATAAGATGGGCCAAATTAATGGGCCTTTACAATATATCCTATTTCTGTAACAGATACTACACATTTAAGCAAGCAAGATTATAAACAATAGTAGCCAGAACGGTGAGTGATATGTGTGTTAGAACATTGTTTGATATAAAACCTCACACATACATAGAGATGGTGTTCTCACACATCACTCATCATATAGTGCATTATTTTTTGTGTAGGAATTTTATCCATGCATATTAAAGTGTTGTGGAATATCACTAATCATATAGTTGTGACCGAGATACATAGTGACAAGAGTTGTTAACATTATTTAACCATATAGGGCATTATTTTGGATTTTTTTTATATTTTGAAAGGAGAAACAATATAAAATGCATAACAAAAAAAATCAAGAGAATATTTTTGGATTTTTGTTATATATAAAATTTTTGTTAGGTTTAATATTAAACTGTAAAACCTCAATGCATAATAGAAATAAAAGGAAAAATAATCATGACAAATTTTTTGTATTATATTTATGTATTTTAAATGATTTGTTAATAATTTTAATATGATTTAATTATTATTTTAAATTTTATGAATTTTTTAATAAAAAAAGACAAAACAATCGGTCTTCTCCACCGCCGCTGGCGGAGCCGTCGGCGGCCTGATCGGAGTCCCCCAACGGGTTTGCCGAGAGTCGACGAACTTGCCGGCGGTGTTTCGGTGGCCTCACGGTCAGGGCCACCGCCGACGGTGGCCCCGCCGGAGCGCCACCGGAACACCGCCAGCAGGTTCGTCGTCTCTCGGCGAACCCGCCCGGGGTCTCCGGTCAGGCCGCCAACGACGGTGAAGATCGGGTTTTTATGTTTTTGCGGACATTGTTGATCGGGATTTAGGAGAGAGAAAGGGTGAGGGTTTTGTGGTTTTTTTTATTTGCAAACCTATTTCGCTATTTGCAGCTCAAGATCCAACGATTCTGGATCGAAACACTCAAACCTGACGGCCACCTATTTTCCCCCTAATTTCGAACTCACGCTATTGGCAGACCACCGTAATCTTTTTAAGATAGTATATATATATATACATATATACATACATACATATATATACATACATACATATATATACATACATACATATATATATACATACATATATATATACATACATACATATATATATACATACATATATATACACATACATATATATACACATACATACATATATATCTATACATACACATATATA
This sequence comes from Platanthera guangdongensis, assembly GCA_039583875.1. Classification (NCBI taxonomy): domain Eukaryota; kingdom Viridiplantae; phylum Streptophyta; class Magnoliopsida; order Asparagales; family Orchidaceae; genus Platanthera; species Platanthera guangdongensis. Next base: position 117,353,388 of record CM077154.1, on the reverse strand, counting down.
TACTAGCATCTTCGAACGGGCTCCGCCCGTTCTCGATGCGTCGCTGCGGGCTTCGCCCGCAACCAAGCGGGTTTCGCCCGCTTGACCCCCTGGTTTGGCCCGCATGACCCCCCAGCGGGCTTTGCCCGCCCCCCCGGCGGGCCAAGCCTAATTATAAAAGTATTTAAAAGCATTTTTATAATTCTATTAATTAAAAAACATAAAAATTACTTAATTAATTATTAAATAAAAAAAAGAAAAAAACAAATCGAAATTTCCACGCCTCCCGCATGCTCACGACCTCACCCCCGCAGGCGCTGGCGGAGCCGCCGCCGGCCTGACCGGCATCCACCGGCGAGTTCGCCGGCCTCCGGCGAACCCGCCGGGGGTTGTCCGGCGGCGAGCGGGCAGGCGGTGGCCCTGCCCGTGAGCTCTAGTTTTGGAACTCACAGGCGGTGGCCCTGCCCGCTCGCCGCCGGAAATCCCCCGGCGGGTTCGCCGGAGGCCGGCGAACCCGCCGGTGGGCGCCGGTCAGGCCGGCGGCGGTTCTGCCGGCTCCGGCGGGGGTGAGGCCGTGAGCATGCGGGAGGCGGAAACCGGTATCGGGAGAATTCCGGAAATGAACAGTGTTTAAAAAGGTATTTTGGATATTTGCAGCCCACCTGTTTTGAATCCAACGGCCCGTGTTTGATGAAGCTTGATCGGACGGTCCAGATGAGTTTCATGGTGTGATCCAAATATACATATTGTATTATATAATAATGATATATACACACACATAGATACATATATATATATATATATCTATCTTATTATATAAAGCAATATAGGTATTTGGAGGCTCACCATAGATCAAACAAGAGCCATTGGATTATGAGAGAGAGCATGAGATGGGGGGAGAGAGAGAGGAGGGAGAGAGAGAAAGAGAGAGGGGGGAGGAGAGAGAGAGAGAGAAAGGGAGAGAGATGAGGAAGGGAGAGAGAAAAGGGAGAGAAAGATTGCATGAAATTAATGCTTTACGACAAAGCATAATTTTTTTATAAAATAAAATCATAATATTGATTTATATTTTTTTACGGTCATTTTAAGTACTCATATGTATATATTGTTGGCACTGTCCGTCGTGATGTGGATGCATCCTGCTTTGATACTGGCGCATCCCGCTTTGATGCGGGCGCAGCCCGCAACGACGCATCGAGCATTGGAGAAGCCCGTTCGGAGGCGGGCGAAGCCCGCCTGGATGCGGTCGAAGGCCGCCCGAGAGCATCGAGCACGGGCGTAGCCCGTGCGAAGATGCTCGTATATATATATATATATATATATATATATATATATATATCTTATTATATAAAGCAATATAGGTATTTGGAGGCACACCATAGGTCAAACAAGAGCCATTGGATCATGAGAGAGAGCATGAGATGGGGGAGAGAGTTTGGAGAGAAATAAAGATAGAGAGAGGGGAGGAGAGAGAGGGAGAGAGAAAGGGAGAGAGAAAGTTTGCGTGAAATTAATGTTTTTACGATAAAACGTAATTTTTTTTATAAAATAAAATTTTAATATTGATTTATATTTTTTACGGTCATTTTGAGTACTTATATATATATATATATATTGCGGGCACTGCCCGTCTTGAAGTGCGTGCATCCCGCTTTGATGCGGGCGCAGCCCTCAATGACGCATCGAGCACGGGAGAAACCAGTTCGGAGGCGGGCGAAGCCCGCCTGGATGCGGCCGAAGGCCGCCCGAGAGCATCGAGCACGGGCGTAGCCCGTGCGAAGATGCTCGTATATATATATATATATATATATATATATATATATATATATATATATATATATATATATATATATATAGACACACACACACATATAGATACATGTATATAGACACACACACACATATAGATACATGTATATATACACACACACATAGATATATATATGGATCCGGATCCTCTCCATTTCAAGTGAAATGGAGGGGATTCATTTCATCATCCAATGGACAAGACATGTTTAAAAGAAATCTTCTGGTGGACTTTTTTTTTGAGTAAAAAAATCTAAAAAAACATGGAAAATGATGAACCCGTCGGATCAAAGTGCATTCAATCTAAACCGTGAAATGGATCCCCTCCATTTCACTTGAAATGGAGAGGATCCTGATCTTACATATATGTATATATATTTACACACACATATATATACATATATATATATATATACATGCATGCAAATATATGTATATCTATATATGTGTGTGTGTTTGTCTATATGTGTGTGTGTGTCTATATATATATGTGTTTGTATATAATGTTTTTTATATCTAATGAGTTACCTTGTTATGTCTCAGATTTGAGTTACAGGTTGTTGACGTCGATGATACTGCAGCACAATTGATTTAGGCTTATTCTCGAGTTCATTGATATTGCCTGTCCTTCAAGTTGACAAGCACTGATCGCTATTGTTATCTTCATGTGTAATTTTCAAAAAACAATATTAAAAGAAAACACTATAGTACGATGTATCTTGTTTAGTTAAGTTTTCAAATATGATATTAAAGTCTCAACATCCTCTCTTAGCATGTGGATTTTTTACTACTCGGGTAATATGGTGATCCTAGCTTGCTTAGACACAATATTAAATAATACACATTCAACTTGAAATTTTTTTATAGCCTTATAGGAATGTACTTGAATCTATATTAAGCCTACAATACTAAATGACTGTCTCAAACTAACTTCTCAGCAAGCCTCTTTCATGCATTTCTCAACTAAGGCTCTTTTTCTGGATAATGGTGGCGGTGGAACGTGACAAATTAATTGTGGCTTTAGACTTGTCAAAAAAGATTGTTTTGAAAAAGCTAAGGATTGTTTTTAAAATTTTCATTTAAATGCTTTTTAAAAGAGTTTTTACATTTTTGGTTTAAAATTACAACTTTCAAATAATTGTTTTTTGCTTTTTAATAACGCATGGTGGTGAAAATGTGCGCATGAGAGAAAAATGCGCTCTCGAGAAAAAAAACTTGTGCTTGCTGAAAATGGGCTCTCGGACGGAAAAATGTGTGACTAGGCGGAATGTGCACGCCCAGGCAACAAATGTCCTCTCGGGAGAAAAATGCGCCCACGAGTGGAGTATGCACCCGATAAGAATATCAGGGCAAAACGTATGCGCTCTGTGGGCCTAATTATAGTTTTCGTGTTGGTTATTGTGGTTACGTTCGTATGCACACACCACAATTTTGGGTGTTATATGAAGATCAATTTCTTATACTTTATGATGCAAATTTTTAGGGGATTTATTATACACATTATTAAATTTGGTTATGTGCACCCCCAGTAGGTGTTTATGGGAGGTTGCGTGGTGATTGGATGGTGGAGATCCGGTGGCAGCCAAGGGGTCGATCGAAGGTGAGCTGGTCGGTGGCGGCGATGGGGCGGATCGGAGAAGGGATCCGGTTGACATGGGTCAGCCGGTGGAGTGGCAGGGTGGCCGACTGAGGGGGTCGGCCTAGCGCCCCGTTGAGGGGGCCGACCTAGCGCCCCTTCGAGGGGGTTGGCCTAGGGCCAGGCCGGGCGCGACCCCGCGGAAGGCCTTGAGGTTGTCGCGCGGTCGAGAGTCTGCACTGTGGCGCCCGGTCGACCGAGCGGCCAACCGAAGGCCCAATCTCAAAATCGCGTGACCAAGGGGCCGCACGACGGCGGCCGGTCGGGTGGTCGGCAACCCAATTGATCGTGCACATGGTGCACAACCACAAGGCCTCGCGGTTAAGGCGTTGCGCTGCAATAATTGGTTGTGTGGCGGCGGGTCGGTTGGTCGACCACCCACTTGGCCTCACGGCGGCGCGGCGGCAGCGGCCAGCCGGGTGGCTGGCTGTGCGGCAACTCGATTAGTTCGGTGGTTTCGTCATGCAGTTCGACGTGGTTTTGTCTTGGAGTTAGTGTGGTGACTTTGTCAATCTCACGCAGCTTGAAATTCCTATAAAATGTAAGTGCCCCCATCATTTGCCCCGAGTTCCCGGAGCTCGGAGCAGGAGAGTGGGGAGTGCGGGAACCTTTGCAGAGTTGCGTGCATGGACAATTCATTACGACCATGTTGGAGGTGAACGAAGTGATGATGGTGCAGACACCTGCGCGAAAGCGAGGGGCCCAAGGAGGATGCACGTCTACGCTTACGTGGTGGTGGGCGTGGGTTGTCGTAGGTCGAGCGGGCGAAGGGCGTGCGGGAGCAGGCGCACGTTTGCGAGGCACGAAGTGGTGCCCACACGCCTAGACATGCGAGGTTCCCCCATGTACCTGGGCTAGTGGGGGTGTGCTTGCCTGCGAACTAGGCTTGCTTGCGTTCGCGGGGGTTACCCCAACTTTTGCGCACGGGGGCGTTCTTGCACCTGCGTGCGTGCGTTGGGTGCATGTTTGCATCCGCATGCTTGTGCATGGGGCGTGTGAAAGTCTAGGGATGTCTGTACACACCTGGAGGGGGTGGGGTGGTGTTTGGGGTGGTGAGTAGGTGTTTGGCCTTTCGAGTTTTTTTGTGGAATTTAAAAATTAAGGCACAAAACAATCCAAACACAACCCAAGAACCCAAAACTTTATCGTGGTTTCCCGTGTTTGGTATGCCTACTTCTTCCCTCTGCTTATTTAGTTGCATGCTACCCTCAACGAAATTCCAATCAAATCTTAGATCCGCAGATCCTACAACTCAGAGACCAAGTCTCCTACCTCAGAGACATAGATTGACCTCCTATCTCAAGTCACTAGGACCCTAGCTCAGAGACAAAGTCTCCTACCTCAGGTCATAAAGACCCCACAGCTCAGAGACAATGTCTCTACCTCATATCCACAAAGGATCCTACAACTCTGATCTCAGAGAGATCTTACCATTTTCAATAAGTTTTGTTACAAAACTTTCTATAGATTTCGCTTGCCATTCTTGATGGGACTGGAGTCTTCTTGAAGCTTGTTGAGGATTACTACTTTACTAATCTTCCAACAGAGTACTTAACTGAAATCTTCTCCAATGAAAGTAATGTGCTCTGTGGTTCTGGGAGACCTTGTTGATTTACGATTGGCTTGAATTGCTTTAATAACTTGAATCGATTGCAATACTTGAGAAAAAAATATTTTCATTTTGATTTTGTCTTCTCCAAAACTTGAGCTTCCGGGTGCAGAAAATATGATTCAAAAAAAGGGAGGCGGAAAAGCTCGAACTTGCAATGGCAAAGTCGAAATCAGAATCCGACAAACCAAACTTGGGTAAAAACTCCCTGATGTCGAAATACCAAATATCCCTAAAAGGCTCCACCGAGTTCCAAAATAAACCTGGTTCGCAAGGGAAATTTCAAAAACACACTAGAAATTAGCCATGCTAATATTTCAAGTCAAACCCTCGTATACCAATGAGCAAAAGTCACGCTCCAGCAACGATACCTGTCAACTACGCGTCAACGTAACGCCCTGACGTCAAAAATGCGCCACTAAAGGAATTAAAATATACATTAAAAAATCAGGGGCGTTACAATGACAGTTATGGCGTGGCCTCGTGTCGGCGTGTGATTGGGGAGTTTGAACGGTGGGCTTGCCAAACAAGCCATCTTTGGAGGTACCGCACGATGATAGTTTGTTACCGCGTGGCGGTAGCGCTCTGTACAACAAACCTAAATCTAATGTTGGCCACTCGTGGATCTCAAGTAGGATCTGACGGTGGAGCTGCTTCCCCATTGTTATAATGTCGGGAATGAGGGTTTGAACCTCATTTTCTTGGGCCATTCTCTTTCTAAGGTGTAGAGAGAGGGGAGAGCAGATGTAGAGGAATAAGAAGGAGATTCCGCCATTGTTGGAGCTCCAGAGCTCCGAGTTACGAGTCGAGTTCAGATACGCGGAGGCGAGTCCTTTGCAGTTGTTTTCATCCGGCTACTTTCTCATCCATGGCGCCAAAACAAACTGCAAGTGTAATGATCTTCCTCCTTGGACATGTGAAGTCCTCATTTTGGCATGTTTGCATGAACTCCCCCACTAATTAGTGGAGAGCGAAGGGATTTCCAATGGTTTGATCGATGTTATCCCCGTGAGATAATTGCATGTAGAATCTGAAATCGAAGTACGGAATAGACATGATGTGTGAAGCCCATTCAGACAGTTGGTTTGAATTGGTGATGTATTACTTTGCGTGCCAGAGAAGACTCGGTGGTTAAACGTGTAGTTTACGGAGTCACGGGGTGTGCAGTATGCTGCAGTGAGAGTACTGGAGATGGTCTACATGAAAACACCGGATTTTGGGGGAAGAAACAGTATTTTATCCCCTACCACGCGGTGGTAGCGCTACCGCTGATGGTAACTCCCAGTGTATTATTTATGAGGCATGTCTCTTGGAGACTAGGGGGCCTATATGTTTAGCTGTAAGCTTAAGTTGCCCAGCTATGGTGGCCGTGAGAGCCAGCCTTGGAACATAACATGGTTATGTATTTTTGTGAATGAGAAAGGGGAGGATGACCCGCGTCATCGCTTGTTGCGCCTGACGATTTGAGTAATGGGATTTGGATAAATTGTACCCAACCCTACGTCTTTCGACTTGGAGTGAGTCATTGAGGTTAATCTTGGAGAACATCTTTGACTTGTCGTAGCCATAGGAGAGAGTCTTACGCTTCAGACCAGAAAGACTAGTAATGCTCAAAAGAATGTTGACCGTCATTGAGTACGATGGTGGGACCCTGGGAAATCTGGTACACCGATAATGTGTCCTGAATGCATGGGGCGTGTGGCCGTGCGTGCCAACATCTATGGTGAATTGTGCTTAAGTTGCACACTCTATTGTCATATTACGTACTTGTTGTTTATCTGTAGGGAAAGAGCATCGCCGCCCCGACTGAGTGGCTCGTTATAATTTGGTTAGCTAAAGTTGATCGTTGCCTTATTTATCACATCTTTGTGGATTGTTCCTATGCAGGTGCGGGGCAGCCAAGCGAAAAGTGGCGAGCTGAAACCCTTTATGCTATGTCGGCCCTTAAATGCCAAGTGAAGCGTGTTTTACTATTTTCATGTGTGACCGGTCTGTGTGTTGATGTTTGTAAAACACTTTTTTGAGGAAACAATTTGTAAGCCTTTAAGGTCAAAAACTCTATGTATTTTATATCATTCCAATGGTGTTAGTGGACATTCTTAGTGTTGGGTTCTCTTTTAATTAAATGCTTTCGCTAAAATGTAACAATAAGTTAGGATACGTAAATGGTTTGGAATCAATGCGTAACTCTACTGACTGTCAGTGGAATATGGCGTGAGGCCCCGACCGGACCTTCTATTATATTCTACGTGACAGATGAGGGTATTACATCCGTCTAGGTGGATGTGTCAAAGAATATTTTGTTGGATCCCTAGTTTGATTTGAGTTAGGTTCACTAACTTAGGATGATGTGACCCAACATGTATAGCCATGGTCAAAGTTGTGTCCTAGAGTCTAGGCCAAGTCCTCAGTAACAACATCACATGGACAAGCCTTCATCAGACTGCCAGAGACTCAAGACTTAGAGTTTTTCCAGAGATTAAAAGATTTCTCAAGAAGCTAAGTAAGATGAGTTCGACGTTCGTCGAACTCAGGTCGACGATAGTCGTTCTCAGCTCAACGATCTTAGAGATATTTTCTCTGAGCTAAGCTCGACGAACATCAGTCACAGGTCGACGATCCTTGGACTCCACCTTCAGCATTCTAAGTCCAGACTGTTCTCTAGACTCAGGTTGACGAACCTAGTTCTCAGGTCGACGAACTTCATTATTTGCTCGACGATTTCTGGACTTCCACTTCAATTCTATTGCCAGAGGTTCATTAATTTTTCTCTAAGTCTAGAATCATTTTCAGTTCGATGAATTCAAGGTTCTCCAGACTTAGCTCGACGAACACCATTCTTTGGTCGACGAATCGTTGGACTACTACAGCATTCTGTCGAGACTATGTTCTCTAGTCTCAGGTCGACGAACTCAGTTCTCTGCCCGATGAATTCTAGAACCAGAAGACTTATGTCGACACTCAGAGTATATGTCGACACCAACTGAGTCGACACTAGAAGAACTTGTGTCGACACCAAGATCATCAGTCGACATTGTGGAAAGGCTATGTCGACACCATACATAAGACTTGAGTCGACACACAGGATATCAGTCAACACACAGAATATTTGACAACTCCAGAATAGTTGCTGAACTCTAGTCGACGAACATATTTACCAGCTCGACGAATAGGCAAAGATCAAAAGAGACAGCAGTTCAGTTTCCAGCTCGACGATCATGGAACTCAGCTCGACGAACAGAAGTCATCTGGTCGATGAATACAACATCTCAGCTCGACGAACTGTGGACTCAGTTTGACGAATTCTGCCAACTGTTCGACGATTCCAGACTTAGTTATTTCCGGCCTTCTGTCCCCACTCTAACGCGATAATTCCTGAGTAATTAATGCTCTAACATTCTCTGATTATAACCGTTAGAAGGAGCATTAATTATGGTCTTCTCCAGGATTATTGCTTGCCATTTTTCCACGGGACAGTTGGGGAAATAAATCAATGCCGATTATTCTCAAGGCTGTCAGCATTAAATGCAGATGCATTCAAATTTTTGAATGACAAAGAAGAAGATAATAACATACACACAGAGATATACAGACTCACTGACTGAATCAAGCATAATTGAGAAAGCTTCACACAGAGCACAACTCACAGAGAAGCACAAAGAGATTACAGAAAAACATTCAGTCTTGAATAAACTGCTCTGTCAAAGAAGGAGCATTCTCTGATACACAGAAGCTCTTGACCAGAAGCACATCAGCACTTGAAGAAGAAGCACAACAATACCTATATCAAGAGTCTTCTCTCTTCAAGTACTCCAAGACACTTCAAAGGAACAACTTCAGTTCAATCTGTCAAAGAAGTTCCTGAAGATTTTTGTTGGTCAAGGATTCAGCTTGAAGACCTATCACACTGAAGCTTGGCTCTTATTTTTCCCTGATCCATTCTACATCTCAGGGGGAGCCATAAGTTATAATCAATCCACAGTCTTCTCAGTTGTATATTGAGAAAGAGAAGACAAAATCATCTCTCACCCCACTTTATAAAGGGTTGTCATCTCCCTTCAAAAGTGATTCCTTGGTTGCAAGTCTCCTGATCAAAATACTTGGGTTGGTTTTTGAGCACCTGATCAAAAGCTCATTGGTGTCAAGCACATGATCAAAAAACTGAGTGGATTCCTACCAAGGGTGGTAGAAGAGTGGATGTACCCAGGTTGGGGAACCACTATAAAATTCTTGTGTCGTCTGGTTGCCTCATTTTCTTGTGTTCTTGCTGTGCTTGTGCTTGTATTTTAGTTTTATTGTTTGGTAGTTTATTAATTCTGCACATTTAATTTATAGCAAAAGCTGTAATAGCTCTTAATAATTTTTAAGCATACTCTATTCCCCCCTCTAGAGTATTTCAGATCTAACTCTCACTTTCAATTGGTATCAAAGGAGGTTCCTTTGGTTGTACAAGTTAAATCTTGAGCCAAAAGATCATTTGTTAGATCTACACATCACTTTATTCTCATTTAAATTACAAACACAGCCATGACACAGAACAAGGATTATGCAAGCACTAGACCTCTAGTTTGCAACCTTAATAGGTTTGTCATCTAGAAGGCAAGAATTAGGTTATACATGAATTCCATTGATGAAGACGTTTACAATTCAATTTTGATAGGTCCCCCACAGGCATCTACATCTACATCTTCCAGCAACAATGCAGTCCCACCACCTGAGTGGACTGAAGCCCAGAAGAAAGCAAAAATTACAGATGCTAAAGCTATGAATATCCTGACACAAACTATGTCAGATGATATTTTCCAGAAGGTTGCTGAGTGCACCTCAGCAAAAGCCATTTGGGATTCTCTAAACCAAATGGTGGATGGATCAGCAGATGAGGGAAAGGATAGGAGATCAAATCTCATATCCCTATATGAGAACTTTAACAAGGAGGAAGCTGAGACAGTTTCTGATATGTACAATAGGTTAAGCTCAATTATCAATGAGCTGAAAACCTTGGATAAGAACATCACTCTTACTGAAGTGAATGACAAGATCCTGATGTGCTTCCCAAGCTCATGAGATACAAGAATCTGGCCCATCAAGGAGGCCAGATGCCTGAATAAGATTTCAACTGAATCTCTATTAGGTAAACTGAAGTCATATGAGCAGGTGATAAAGACCAGGGAGGCAGCTGAACATAGAACACCTCCAGCAGCCAGAAGAGAGCAAAGTATTGCTTTCAAAGCCACTGAAGAGACAGAGACTACAACATCAAATGAAGAGCTTATGAGTCTCTTTGCTAAGAGATTCTTCAAGATGACTAGAAAGGATTTCAGGAGAAAGTCAGCAAGAAAAGATGACAAGACAAAATATGACAAGACAAAATATGACAAGACACCAACCAAAGAAGTTGTGTGTTATGGATGCAGAAAGCCTGGGCATTTCCTCTCTGAGTGTCCAGAGAAACAGAAGAAAGAGAAGAGAAGAGAGAAGGAAACCAGAAGACAGCACACCAGCAAACCCTCTTCCAGCAAGCACAAGAAGAAGGAAAAAAGCTTTGTGGCTGAGACCTGGAGTGATACAGAAGATGAGTCAATATCTTCAAGCTCCAGTGAAGATGAGGAAGAAGAGAGAGCAAAGGAGGTTTGCCTCATGCCAATTGATGCCTCCAGAAGTCACTCAGAAGAAGAAGAATCTGAAGATGAAGGAGTGTTTGAATCAGAGGAACATCAGGTAATGTCCTCTTTTGACTACAGCTCTAAAACATTTAAATCTGATTTCAAATTAATGTGCATAGATTTGATCAACTCTGAAAAATAAATTAAAATTCTTAGAGAAAAATTAGGAAACTTAGAGGATGTTTAATCTGAAAACATTAGGTTAAAAGATGAATTAACCTTAGCAAATGAAAAGATAACTTCATTAAAAACTGAGCTTTGTGAGGCCAAACAACTTAAGGAAACTCTCAATGGGAGAAGCCTAAAGCTGATGGATATCACAAGTACTGTTAATGCCAGACTTAATGACAAGCAAGGCTTGAGTGCTCCATCAGGTTTGCCCCCCATTCTCAGGAAGAACATTTTATCAACTCCAATAAAATTTGTATTTGCTAAAGGGAAAGAAAAAGTAAATGACAAACAAACAGTAGAAAAGATCTCTAAGACAGTAGGACAGAAAACCAAAAACTAGAAAACACCTAATAAAAACAAGGTTCAGCAATTTTCATCGAACTCAGATCGATGAAATGGGGCCAATTCGTCGAATGCAGATCGACGAACTCTGAACGCAAACTATAGTTATATTTATTCGTCTAACTGCGATCGACGAACTCTATATGGTTCGTCGAACAGAGGTCGACGAACGTGGGGTACAAAGAATGAACATGTTCATTCTCTGGACAGAGATCAACGATCTCAACCCAATTCGTCGAACTCTGGTCGACGAACTTACAGCAATTCGTCGAACCCAGGAAGACTTCATCAAAACTATAATTCCAACAATAACTTAAATACTTCTAAGAAACCATTTAATCCACTAGCTGACAGTATCATACCACCTAGGAGATATCACCCTCTAGGATATAAATCCCAACCTGAATTCTCTGTTATTTCCAGCTTCTCTTATCAGCAATACAAAGGACCCAAGGTAACCTGGGTCAAAAACCATTAACTGTTTTCTATTGCAGGTGAAGAGTTGTCCAGGGGTAAATCAAACTTGGTACCTGGATAGTGGCTGCTCCAAACACATTACTGTCAGCAAGGACATCTTAACTAACTACAAGTCCAAACTGGGGCCAAAGGTTATCTTTGGTGACTCCAAATGTGGTCAGTCAGAAGGATTTGGAGAAGTGAGAATAGGAGCTGTCACATTCAAAGAGGTGACATATGTAAGTGGACTCAGTTAGAACCCGCCAACCCATTAGTTCATCTCAAAACCCAGGTATTGAGATGAAGGGTGGCGGGGTACATGAACACAAAGGGGAGAAGTCTGCAGGCGGTGTGGGATTAACCCCAACCACAGGACCGCGGGGATATTCCGCCACAAGGGGGCCCACCGGGGTCAACACCCAGACCTAGAACGCGATGGGGAAGCCAAATACGCGGTCCCACACACACGTGTCCTGCTGACTAATATAATCTCAACACACCCCCGCAGTAGGACAACCTCCTCTGATACCAAGTTAGAACCCGCCAACCCATTAGTTCATCTCAAAACCCAGGTATTGAGATGAAGGGTGACAGGGTACATGAACACAAAGGGAGAAGTCTGCAGGCGGTGTGGGATTAACCCCAACCACAGGACCGCGGGGATATTCCGCCACAAGGGGGCCCACCGGGGTCAACACCCAGACCTAGAACGCGATGGGGAAGCCAAATACGCGGTCCCACACACACGTGTCCTGCTGACTAATATAATCTCAACAGACTCAAGCATAACCTCATCTCCATAAGTCAGTTATGTGATGGTGGTTATCAGGTATATTTTAACCCATCCACTTGTTCTATTATTGATAAAAAAAACCAAACAGTTTTAACTGGAAGTAGACAAGGCAAAATATACTTAGTAAATTTTCTTTATGCCAAAACTGATATCTGCTTACTTAACTTAACTAGTAATCAGAATGACTTATGACACAAAAGACTAGGTCATGTAAATCTGAAAATATTGCTAGGCTATCTAAGCACAACCTTGTTAGAGGTCTACCTTCTGGTCCCTACAAGAAGAAAGGTCTCTGCGAGGCTTGTCAATTAAGCAAGCAAACTAAAACTAGTTTTAAATCTGTTAATAAGAGTGATTCACCTAGGATTTTGTACTTGCTACATTTGGATCTCTTTGGACCCATTGCTGTACAAAGGCTAGGAGGGAAATCCTACACTTTGGTTATAGTGGATGACTTCTCCAGGTTTAGTTGAGTATTCTTTCTGAGATTAAAGTCAGATACCTTCAAGGTTCTTACCGATTTTCTCAGGACCATATAGATTGAGTTCTCTACTCATGTTGCATTGATCGGAAGTGATCATGGCACAGAGTTTGAGTCTCTTCTTATGCATGAGTTCTGTGAGAAGGAAGGTATCAGACATTGCTTCTCAGCTCCTAGAACTTCCCAACAAAATGGGATAGCTGAAAGGAAAAATAGGACACTCATTGAAGCTGCAGGTACATTGCTTGCAGATGCTTACATGCCCCTAACCTTTTGGGCAGAGGCTGTAAGCACAACAAATTATGTCCTGAACAGGAGCTTAATTCACAAACTAAAGAACAGGACTCCCTATGAATTGCTCAAAGGGAAAAAACCTAAAATCAACTATTTCAAAGTATTTGGATGCTTATGTTACATTCATAACAACAACAAAAAATACATTAGAAAGTTTGAGGCTAAGGCTGAAGAGGGAGTTTTTCTAGGATACTCCCAAGTAAGCAAGACCTATAGGGTTTTTAATAAATCAACATTAAAAATTGAAGAGTCTATTCATGTTTCATTTGATGAGACTAACATGTATTGCAAGGAGAAAGAAGTTTCTACCATTAGAAACTTGCAGGTACTCCATTTGTGTGAGACCTTGGGTGGAGTAAACCTCACCCAAGAGGTGCCAACTCATCCCTCTCCACAAGCCATTGAAGAAAGTGAAGAAGAAGAAGTTGAAGAAAATGAGTCTCTACCAACAACAAATACAATTCCATAGGAGGAATTAATTCCAAATGCTGTTGCACAACCAACTCTACCCACTGATTTTGTCACACTTAGGGATCACCCCAGATCTCAAGTGATTGGAGACATATCAGCAGGTGTACAGATAAGGCATCAACTCACCCAAGATTTGATGCATGCATGTTTTATCTCTTAGGTTGAACCTCTATCCATTCATGATGTTGAGCAAGATCCCCTCTGGATCCTTGCAATGCAGGAGAAACTAATCAATTTGAGAGATGTAGAGTTTGGGATTTGGTCCCAAGACCCCAAAACTACGCAGTTATTGGAACCAAATGGGTTTTCAGAAACAAGCTGGATGCCCAAGGAGTCATTGTGAGAAACAAGGCTAAGCTTGTTGCTCAAGGATACAGGCAAGAAGAAGGAATTGATTATGATCAAACTTTTGCACCTATTGCAAGGTTGGAAGCCATAAGAATATTCCTTGCCTATGCAACATACAAGAGGTTCAAGGTCTTCCAAATGGATGTGAAGAATGCTTTTCTAAATGGAGTTCTACAAGAAGAGGTTTATGTAGAACAACCTCCAGGTTTTGTTTCTCCAACTTACTCCTCTCATGTTTTTAAATTGCATAAGGCTCTTTATGGTCTAAAGCAAGCTCCAAGAGCTTTGTATGAGACCTTAGCTAGTTTTCTATTAGAGCATAAATTTACAAGAGGAACTGTAGATAAAACTCTTTTCACTAGACATCATAAGGACCAAATCTTATTAGTACAAATTTATGTGGATGATATTATATTTGACTCTACAGATTCCAAATTATGCAAGAGGTTTTCTGACCTCATGCATTCCAGATTTGAAATGAGTAGCATGGGTGAGCTTTCTTACTTCCTTGGTCTCCAAGTGAAGCAGCTCCCTGATAACATCTTCATCTCTCAAGCAAAATATCCTAAAAAACTTCTAAAGAAGTTTGGGATGGCTGATGCCTCAGCAAAGAAAACTCCCATGGCTACCAATACTGTTGTGCACTTTGATGTACCAGGAAAACCTGTGGATCAGAAACTTTATAGGGGCATTGTTGGGTCCCTATTATACCTCACAGCATGTAGTCCAGATATTATGTTTGCCACATATCTTTGTGCTAGGTTCCAGGTGAACCCTAAAGAATCTCATCTAAATTTACTAAAAAGGATTTTGAGATATATAAAGAGTTGTCCTAATCTAGGCCTATGGTATCCCGCTGAATCAAAATTTGAGTTAACTGGATACTCTGATGCTGATTTTGCTGGATGCAGGGTAGATAGAAAAAGTACTTCAGGAACTTGCCAGTTCCTGGGTATGAGATTAGTATCTTGGTTTTGTAAAAAGCAAATATCAGTGTCAACCTCAACTGCTGAAGCAGAATATATTGCAGCAGATAGCTGCTGTTCATAGATGCTTTGGATACAAAATCAGCTTCTAGATTATGAGTTCAACTTAAATAATTCAACACTACTCTGTGATAATATAAGTGCAATAGCCATAACCCAGAATCCAGTTCAACATAGTAAGACAAAACATATTGATATAAAACATCATTTCATTAGGGAGTGTGTGGATAAAAATAAAATAAAGCTTGTCTATATCTACACTAATTTACAAAGGGCTGATATATTCACCAAACCTCTGGATAAGGGAAATCATATGTTCTTTGTAAATCAACTTAGAATGATCAATGGAGAAGACTTTATTTGATTTCTGTCTGCACTCGACGAATTTTCCAAATTTCGTCGAACGGAGTTCGACGAACCGGGGAAAGTTTGAGAGATATTCGTCGAACGGAGATCGACGAACTCTCTGTGAGTGAAACAAGTTTCGTCGAACGGAGTTCGACGAACTTGCTTCAGAAGAAATTCGTCGAATGGAGTTCGACGAACTGTCTTCAATTCTTCTGGATAAGATTGACGAATTATTTCATTCAAAATTATTCTGTCGACCTCAGTTCGAAGAATTGTTTTTCGTGGAACGGAGTCTGTCGATTCATATTCTTGAAAACCCTATATTTAGGTTTTCTTCGACCTCCGTCCCGCTCTTTCTGTTCCTTTGAACTTGATCGCCGTTTTTGTGTCTCTCTTGCAGGTGATTCCATGGCGATTCAGGCAAGCATTCTCGCAGGCATGAAGTTCGATATCGGTTTTGATGTGGATTTTGATTCATTTCAACACTCTGATCCCATATTCCTTTTCATTCTAGAACTCCTTGAAGAACAAGAACTCAAAACCGTGATGACTAGAAGAATCAAATTACACAGCACTGAAATCAGAGAATGGGTCTACACCCTATCGCCAACAGAGGAAAATACAATGACATGCACTATTGCGGGTAACTCCGTCTCCTTAACTCCCACAATCTTAACTGAAATTTTTGGATTAAGGAATAGAGAAGAGGAACTGGAGATTGAAATAGAGGAATCTGACGTGATGCTGAGCCTCATGGGTTATACTAGAGATAACCCTAATAAACTCTTGAAGAAACACCTCTCTGCCCCTTATAAGTTTTTGGCAGATTTGGTTGGAAAGGTTCTGCTTGGGAAACATACTGCCCATGATTACATCATTAGACACCAGTTTCTAGTCATGTGCGCAATCATCAATAAGAAACAGGTGGATTGGGCACAGATTCTTTTTGATTTGATAAAGAAGAACAATAAAAAGGAAGTTTGATTTGGAAGGATCCTAGGGATCTTTTTACAAGAGAAGGCTGGTGAATCACTGGTCTCCCTGACCATATTCATCAATGCCAGTAAAAGGCTAACTTGTGCCTTATTTGGCAGGTGGGAGAGGACAATAACCAAGCCAACTAAGGCTTCTACCTCTTCCACCCCAGCTTCTGAAGGCACCAGGGCTGTCAAAGCCACTCCCCCACCTGCTAAAGAGATTCATCCAACACCACCATCTCTTCCAGCCGCCCTTCCAGCAACACAAATCGCTTCCTCTCCCATTATCTCTTCAACACCACAATCACAACAATATACTTATGTTCCTACTCCACCTCCATCTCAACATGCTTCACCAGCTTCATCTCCACCAATTGACATCACTGACATTCCATCTTCCCCTCTTCAAGATAATCAACCACCAACACCTCCTGATTCCCCCCATGACACCTACATACCTACACCACCACAACCTCCTCTTCCCCCACATCTCTTTTCAATACCATCTTACCATCTACCAACATATACCATCATGCAAGATACCACCCATCCATCCCCATCAACATCTACCATCCCTCCAAATATTCACATTCTTGATGCTCCATTATCTATCCCTCCCACAGTTCCCACTTCTACACCTTCTGCAACACCATCTACCACTCCATCATTGGACCACTCAACCATATATTCTATCATTTCCATAATCACTCCCCTCCTCAAGTCCCTTATAACAGAGGCCATTACACCTCTTGCTACCACCATCTCCTCTCTCTCTGACAAAATCTCTGCTCTTACTGCTGCCCCATACTCAGCCAGGGGCCTGGCCACAGTTCCAACTGAAACCAGGCAGGGGGAGATGCCTGATGATGAAGCAGCAGCTATAGCTCCAGAGGCTTCAGCTCCAGCTCCAGCAGCAGATGCTCCAGCTACAACAACAACAGCAGAATGTACAGAATACATAGATAAAGATTTGATTGACTTTATTGAAACTGATATGGATTTTTATGAATCAGACTCTGAAGATCCTAACACTGTTGGTGATTTCATTCTTAATCCCACAGTTAATTTAGACAATTTGTTGAGCATTTTTGATACTGTACATTTGCATTACCTTCCAGCTAAGATTACTAAGCCATCCTTGGCTATTATACCAGACACATCCCCCATCTCTTCAGAAGTTGCTAAGCAACTTAAGGACAATTTTGCTATTGCACAGTTAGCAATCACTCCACCTCCAGAAGTAGTAGATATCCCCTCTTTCCCAATAATACCTTCAACACCAACTTTTGTAATGGATGACTCTCCCATGCCAGATCTAGATGAACTGATCTTGGCTGATATTGCAGATGAAAATAAGGCAGCAGCTGAAAGCTCTGCCCAAGTTAGTTCTGATTTTTGTGTAGCTTCTCCTCCAACTTCTGCTGAAACTCCAACTCCTGCTGAAACTCCAACTCTTATTGCAACTCCTACTCCTGCTCCAGAAAAGCCTGTTATTTCTACTAAAGCCTTGAAAGCTCTGGATGATCTATATGATAACCCTCAGGGTTCTGACAATGATGATGATGAAGATGAGGATGAGGATTCCGATGAGGAGGATACAAAGAAGAAGCAAGTGTCAAAGAAAATAAAAGCTCCTCCTCCTCCTGCTCCTAAGCCTAATCCAAATAATGACACCCCTTACTATATTCTTCAAAAGATAACTCCATACAAATGGATGCCATCATGGATGTGGCTATCTAAGAATCAACAAAAGGAAAGGAAGAAGAGTAGAAGATACTCTCCTCCACCAGTTCAAAGGTATAAAAAAGATCCACCACCTCCTCCTCCTCCTTCAGCTGGTGCTTCTGGTTCTAGTTCTTAAAGATCTGCCACTATTCAAACATATCAAAGACATCAAGGGAGATCTTATCATGAAAGCAGCCAGCACAGACAACAACCCTCAGGAAAACAACATCAGCAGCAACAGAAACATCAACAAAACAACAACATCAGCAGCAACAACATCAACAAGCTGAAAGTCCTAAAAGACCACCCTCTCCTCCTGTTCCTTATGAAGATCCAGAAACAGCCAACACAGCCAAAATGGCCAGGTTCTAGGAACTAGTAGGCCTCTCTATGATTAACAAGGCAAAGGCTGAAGGAAAGGATATTTCTGAATACACTACAATGTCAAAATATAGGAGAGAAGAACTGAAAAGGTTTGAAAAGGCTAACAAAATTTTTAATGTTGATGATTATATGAAATTACATCCTGAAGCAGTGGTCCCTAGAGCTACATCTCTGAAGATTATAGGGGCTGCTGACATGACAATGACTATGGAACAAGCTTTAAATCTAAACAGGGAAATAATCTTCACCAAGCCAGGAGACAAGGGCAAGGATGTAAAGAATTAGTAGAAGAAGCAGTAGAAGTGAAATATGAACCATTTTATTTCTGTTTTTCTATCTTAAACTGTTTCATATTGTCTAAACAAAGCTTTTATGTAAATATATCTGCTGCATGTGTTAATTATCTCTGCCAGATATATCTTGTTCCTACTTTGTTTACTTAATGTTTTTATTTTGAGTCTATTAGTGACCTCACCCAAATAGGGGAGATTGTTGGATCCCTAGTTTGATTTGGGCTAGGTTCACTAACTTAGGATGATGTGACCCAACATGTATAGCCAGGGTCAAAGTTGTGTCCTAGAGTCTAGGCCAAGTTCTCAGTAATAACATCACATGGACAAGCCTTCATCAGACTGTCAGAGACTCAAGACTTAGAGTTTTTCCAGAGATTCAGAGATTTCTCAAGAAACTAAGTAAGATGAGTTCGACGTTCGTCGAACTCAAGTCGACGATAGTCATTCTTAGCTCGACGATCTTAGAGATATTTTCTCTGAGCTGAGCTCGATGAACTTCAGTCACAGGTCGACGATCCTTGGATTCCACCTTCAGCATTCTAAGTCTATACTGTTCTCTATACTCAGGTCGACGAACCTAGTTCTCAGGTCGACGAACTTCATTCTTTTCTCGATGATTTCTGGACTTCCACTTCAATTATATTGCCAGAGGTTCATCAATTTTTCTCTAAGTCCGGAATCATTTTCAGCTCGATGAATTCAAGGTTCTCTAGACTTAGCTCGACGAACACCATTCTTTGGTCGATGAATCGTTGGACTACTACAACATTCTGTCGAGACTATGTTCTCTAGTCTCAGGTCGACGAACTCAGTTCTCTGCCAGATGAATTATGGAACCAAAAGACTTATATCGACACTCAGAGTATATGTCGACACCAACTGAGTCGACACTAGAAGAACTTGTATCGACACCAAGATCATCAGTCGACATTGTGGAAAGGATATGTCGACACCACACAGAAGACTTGAGTTGACACACAGGATATCAGTCAACACACAGAATATTTGACAACTCCAGAATAGTTGTTGAACTCCAGTAGATGAACATATTTACCAGCTCAACGAATAGGAAAAGATCAAAAGAGACAGCAGTTCAGTTTCCAGCTCGACGATCATGGAACTTAGCTCGACAAACAGAAGCCGTCTGGTCGACGAATACAACATCTCAGCTCGATGAACTGTGGACTCAGTTCAACGAATTCTGCCAACTGTTCGACGATTCCAGACTTAGTTATTTTCGGCCTTCTGTCCTCACTATAATGCGATAATTCCTGAGTAATTAATGCTCTAACATTCTCTGATTATAACCGTTAGAAGGAGCATTAATTATGATCTTCTCCAGGATTATTGCTTGTCGTTTTTCCACGGGATAGTTGGGGAAATAAATCAATGCCGATTATTCTCAAGGATGTCAGCATTAAATGCAGATGCATTCAAATTTTTGAATGACAAAGAAGAAGACAATAATGTACACACAGAGATATACAGACTCACTGACTGAATCAAGCATAATTGAGAAAGCTTCACACAGAGCACAACTCACAGAGAAGCACAAAGAGATTACAGAAAAACATTCAATCTTGAACAAACTGCTCTGTCAAAGAAGGAGCATTCTCTGATACACAAAAGCTCTTGACCAGAAGCTTATAAGCACTTGAAGAAGAAGAACAACAATAACTATATCAAGAGTCTTCTCTCTTCAAGTACTCCAGGACACTTCAAAGGAACAACTTCAATTCAATCTGTCAAAGAAGTTCCTGAAGATTTTTGCTGGTCAAGGATTCAGCTTGAAGACCTATCACCTTGAAGCTTGGCTCTTATTTTTCCCTGATCCATTCTACATCTCAGGGGGAGCCATAAGCTATAATTAATCCACAGTCTTCTTAGTTGTATATTGAGAAAGAGAAGACAAAATCATCTCTCACCCCCACTGTATAAAGGGTTGTCATCTCCCTTCAAAAGTGATTCCTTGGTTGCAAGTCTCCTGATCAAAAGACTTGGGTTGGTTTTTGAGCACCTGATCAAAAGCTCATTGGTGTCAGGCACCTGATCAAAAACCTGAGTGGATTCCTACCAAGGGTGGTAGAAGAGTGGATGTACCCAGGTTGGGGAAACACTATAAAATTCTTGTGTCCTCTGGTAGCCTCATTTTCTTGTGTTCTTGCTGTGCTTGTGCTTGTGTTTTAGTTTTATTGCTTGGTAGTTTATTAATTCTGCACATTTAATTTACAGCAAAAGCTGTAATAGCTCTTAATAATTTTTAAGCATACTCTTTTCACCCCCCCCCCCTCTAGAGTATTTCAGATCTATCTTTCACTTTCACATTTGTTCGTTCGGGCGTACGGAGGATCAGGGTTTATCCGGGTGGAGTTCGGCAAAGACCCTTTATATGTTCGCGCCTCAGGAGGACCGAGATTTGTCCAGGTGGAGGTGGCAAAGAACATTTGTTTGTTTATGCCTCAGGAGAATCAGGGGTTCGTCCGAGTGGAGGTGGTAACAAACCTTTGTTCGTTTGCGCTTTGGGAGGATCGAGTTCTATCTAGGCAGAGGTGGCGGAGAACCTTTGTTTGTTCGCGTCTCATGAGGACCAGAGTCCGTTTGGGCGGAGGTGGCGAAGAACATTTGTTCGTTCGCACCTCAGGAGAACCAGGGTTCGTCCAGTTTGAGATGGCAAAGAACCTTTATTCATTTGCGCCTTAGGAGAACCAGGGTTTGTCCGGCTGGATGTAGTGAAGAATCTTTATTCATTTCCGCCTTAGGAGGAGCGGGGTCCACCCTAGTGGAGGTGGAGAAGAACCTTTATTCGTTTGTGCCTCAGAAGAATCTGGGTTCATCCAAGTGGAGGTGGTGAAGAACCTTTATTTGTTCATGCATCATGAGGACCGGGGTCCGTCCGGGTGGAGGTGGCAAATAATCTTTATTCATTCTCAACTCAGGGAAACCAAGATTTGTCCAAGTGAAGGTGTAGATGAACCTTTGTCCATCTCTCCTAGGAGGTGAAAACAGACCTTTGTTTGTCTCACCGGAGGTGCAGAAGGGCTTTCACCAATCTCGCTTAATGTGTAGAAAGGATTTCTACAATCTTTCCTTGCGGTGACCCTTTTTCAGTTGGACGAAAAACAAATGCTTTATTGCTGAAAGGTAAGATACATATGCTAACAAATCTACCCTTGCAGCTTATTCTTCAAAAAATCGGTAAAGCTGTAAATTGTAGGGGCGTACATGCTTAGGCCTTTCTCGGGCTTCCTTGTCCCTAATCCTGATCGGGGTGGGCCTTCTGAAGGTAGTAGAGTCGTGCCGCCTTTGGGTCTCCTCATGCGACACCTATTCCGCCCGGGGTGACAAACTTCTGTGCCAGGTGCGGAATGGAGCGGATTGCCTCAAAGTGTGCTTGGAGTGGCCGACCAAACATTACATTGTACGCCGAGCTGGAGTCGACTACTACGAACTGGACGTCTCGGTTTGTTTGCCTTGAAAACTACCTTATAGTAATAGGGAGAGTGATCGTTCCCCGCACGGGCACAAGCGCGTTGTTGAAGCCATATAGCGGTCTTGTTGCTGGCTCTAGATGCTCTCGAGGGTTCTTCATGTTGAGCAGTGTAGATTCAAACAAGATATCCACCGAGCTCGCACTCTCAATTAGTATCTGCCAAACTCTAAAGCATGGATCGCCGATTTTTGCGCTGAAGACGAGGAGACCTTGGTGTGGCGTGTGCACTCCCCGCAAATCTTTATCGTCGAAGATGATGGAAGTATCCGCATGTGGCTTCGAGTCTTCTGGGCCCTTCTTGAAAAGAGCAATATAAACGATTTGGAAGGGCTAGCCTGAGATTGTTCTGACCTCCCCGACCCCTTACCTTCCCCCTATGGATCCTGGTGTGACGGGGCTGATCCCGTACAAGTTGGTACTGTAGTGGCTGATTGGGTACTTGACTTTGCAATTATCTTCCCAGACGCCTTTGCCGAATGAGACACTCTATCTCCTCCTTCATTCGGGTGTAGTCCTCCGTGATGTGCCTATTCCCATGGTGGAATTCGAAGTACTGTGTCTGGTCTCTTGATTTGGCTGTAACGGCTTCATGCGTCGGAGCATACCAGAGTCTTGGATGGCCATGAGTACCTGTATCCGGGAGGTATTTAGCAAAGTAAATTCTCGTTGTCGACGGGGGCTTTCGTCCTGGAGAGGATTGCCGCAGCGGTCATCGTTCTGAAAGTGCATTGTAGGCACAGGTTCTGACTCCCTCTTCCTCTTGGGAGATCCTTCAAATTGCTGGTGTTGGGCTTCAAAGGCCTTGTCAGCCGCAATTTGTGATTCAACTTGGTGAATGAGGTCGATGTAACTGGGGACTTTCTCCCTCATGAGGGCAGAGTAGAATCTGCTTGGGCAGAATCCTTTGGGGAAGTCGTTGCAACGGATCCCCAGGTAAAACCCTGGGATATATTGTGCCTCAGATGTGAAGCGACTCTCCCTAGTTTTGGTGGATGCTAGAGAGGTACGAGGGATCTCTGACGATCTGTCGGTTGGCTATGAACTGATCAGTGAACAGACATGTAAGCTCCCCAAAGTTTTTAATTGTCCCCTCTCACAGGGAGTGGAACCATGTGCATGATTTCCCCTTCAGAGTTGTGGGGAACACTTGGAACAATAGTTGATCGGGCGCGCTGAAGAGGCGCATGATCATCATGAAGTGATTTACGTGTTCTAGGGGGTCTTCTAGCCCGTTAAAGGCCTCGAAGTGGGGTAGCTTGAATTGTGTGGGATGGGGTGCGCCATGACTTGAGGGGCAAGCTGGGACCCATGGTGGAAGGGGCACCATGCGTTCACGGGGCAATGTCGTTCCTGGGCGTATTCTTCCTCGATCATGTCCCTGATCTCTTGGCGGGTGAATCTATGGTCTCCTTGCTTGGAATCCACTTCCATTGGCTGAGGGTCGACTTGGCTCTGGCCTTCGGATGGCATGCATAAAGCTCGCCTCGTCAAAAAATTCTTCGGTGGGGGGATTGTCCGGGTGAGCCATGCCCCGAGGTATGTACTCTGTCATAACTACTGCTTGTGCCTCACACACGTCTGGGAGGAGAGGGTTGGACACTCTTATCCCTCGTTGTGTAACAACCCCATCTGTCATATAACATATAACTGAAGGTCACATCGGGGCACGACGCCATATACTAAGGACAGTTAGTGGAGTTACTTATTGAGACCATCATCCGCAAATGTTTGTCCTAACTCAGAGTGCATTCTAGCGGAAGTTAATTAAATGCTTATAAGAACCCAACCATTTGAATGCCCACACAACTAAATAGGAATGAAAGTACAATAAACAAATGTTGCGGCCTTATGTCCTTACAAGGTTTTTCTCAAATAATAATGTCTTACATACATCGGCACGTAGGTCGACCACACATGAACGATAAATAAAGAAACGCGTAATTCGCTTTGGTCTTCAAGATCCAGCTTAGTAGTCCTGGGCACCAACCCGCTATTTCCTGATTTCCTCAACTGCATCTGCACGAAACATTCCACGATAACGGTGGCAAACATAGCAACGGTCAGCATTAGCTGACCAAATTATAACGACCCCACCCCTCACTTGGGGTGGCGGTGCTCATTCCCTTCAGGCATTAGAATTTACAAATATTGACAATCAAAACGTGCAATTTAAGCAACATTTGCCACAGGTGTTTCCACTACCGTCGAACGCCCCGTGCTCTCAGAGCACATTCTCGGTGCACAGGATCTCAATGGTCACACCTCCTTTCTTTGCGAAGGTCAACAACCTTTGAGATTTTTAGTCTTTCAGAGACAAATCCAAAGACAAATCCCCTATGGCTATGACAAAGTCATGGTGATTCACACTCTGACTCACTCCAAGTCGATCAGCATAGGGTTGGATACAGTTCAGCTATTTCTTGTGCTCAAATTGTCAGGCGTTGCTGCCATGACGCGGGTCAACGTCCTCTTTCCCATTTGTATGATACATAACCCCATTAATCATAGGCTAGCACTCACGGCCGCCTAAGCTGGGCCACAAAGGCACTCAGCTCCACACATTGGCCTGTAGTCTTCAAGAAACAGGCCTCACCAAATGATGGCCCACGGGTCTCCGTAAGACAGGCATCACAAAATAGTTGCCCTTAGGTCTCCACGATACAGGCCCCACAAAATAATGGCCCTTAAGTCTCTACGAGATAGGCCTCACAAAACAATATAGTGCCCGCTTGGAGCTAACACTGGCGGTAGCGCTACCGTCGCGCGGTACGGGACAGACTATTGATTCTTCCCTTTAACTAGGTGTTTTCCCGGAGACCATCTCCAACACTCTCTCTGCAGACTTCTGTATACCTCGCAACTCGGAAATCTACGTGATTACCATGAAGTCTTCTCTGGCATATACAACATATAAACATCACCAATCCAGACCAACCTATCCGGATGGGCTTCACACAACATGTCTATTCCATACTGCGATTCCTGATCTAAATTCAACATTAATGGGGATACATGGATCTACCCGTCGAGAGAACCACTTTCACTTGTTCGTTGAGCGTCTACCCTCACATGCCAAAGAAAAGGACTTCACATGTCCAAAGAAGAGGATCAATACCCTAGAAGTCTGTTTCGACGCCATGAGAGAGATTCAAGCTAGATGGAAATGACCGATACGTCTTTACCTCCGTAGATCTGAACTTATCTTGCAGATTTTGACTCCGAAACTCCAATGACGGTGAGATCTCCTTCGACCGATACTCCTCCACCTTTCTCCAGCCGCTCAGAATTAGGGCTCAGAAGAAAATGAAGTGAAAACGACACTTCCTAGGATTTAAACTGAGCTACTGTCGCACAGTAACTTGATACCGACACGTGATACCCCAATCGATGGCTCGATTCGCATGCCCACCATCCAAGACCTCCAATCATAGGTCGACACGTGGTCATGCCATTACAGCCATTTATCGCTATGCGATAGGTTACTACCGCCATGCGGTATCTAGCATTGGTTATGACATGACCACTACCACTACCACTACCGCCACGTGATAACTGCTACCGTCGTGTGGCAACAGCCCGAGAGCTTTGCCCATTAAATGGACCACGCTAACACTAGAAGTATATCTACTGCTTGGTGGTAGCTTCCCGAAAGCTCTGCCACCCTTCTCATAGTACTACCACCGGCCATAACTATAACACCCCAAAAAGGAGAAGTGGTCATTAGCGGTTACCGTGCGACGATAGCCTTATCATCGGCGACAGCTCAGTGAATTAAAAGACCTAGGGGATCGGGTTGTTATCGCCTGGGCGATAAGCGTTAGCACGCCGTGCTAGCCTTTCGACGAATGTTGGTAGGATTTCTCGAGAAACCGAACTATCGCCAGGAGAAAATTGTTACAGCGCCACGCTAGTCTCACGACGAATATCGAGAAGGATTTCTCGAGAAACCGACCTACCGTGTAGCGAGAGAGTTATCGCGGGGCGATATCGATAGCTCTTACGATGACGACATGTCAAAACGGTTACCGTCATTGATACTGAGTGACGGTAGGAGTTACTATATGGCGGTAGCTTTCAAATAAAAGCTAGACTTGAGATTTCATTCCCATTTTTCTCTCATACTCTCTTATTTACTTCTGGAGTGGGAAGAGGAGGAAAGGTCCATGAGCTCAAGAGGAGTCGATCCAAGGTGTGCTTGTGATTAGAATCACGTGTTGACGCTAGATCCGCGGAGAGGAAGTTGTGAAGATCAATTCCATCCGGATCAGAGATCACAGTCATGGCTCCGAAGAAAACTACAAGGGTAACGATCTTCTCCTTGAACAAGTGAAGTCCTCAATATACAAACTTGCATGGAACCCCTCACCAAAAGGTGAAGAAAAAGTGGTTTCCAATGGGTAGATCGGTATGATCCCCATTTTATATTGCATATAGATTCTAAAATATGGAGCACGGAATAGGCATGTTGTGTGAAGCCCATCCGGACGGGTTGGTCTGGATTGGTGATGTTTATAATGCATGCTGGAGAAGACTCCAAGTATAAACGTGTAATTCTACGGAATCTAGGGGTTATACCTGTGAAAGGAGAGTAATAGTAAGTATTGGAGTTCAACTCCAGGAAAATACCTAGGAAAGATCGCAGTTTTGGGAACTATTGATGTTGCCAGGAGACAGTGAATGTATCCAGGCGATAGATCGCAGTGAGCTAAGATTTTGTGGTTCCTGTCTCTAAGAGACTTGGGGGGCCATTGTATGTAGAGTTGTGAGCTTAAATTGCCCAGCAATGGTGGGTGCTAGCCTGAAATGGTACAAAGCCATGTGACTTAGGATTGAATTGAGCCATGAAGGCCAACTACTGTGCCATCAAGTTAAATACCTCTGAACGACTAGGTCGTCAAGTTAAGTACCTCTGAATGGTCAGTCAGTCGTTAAGTTAAGTACCTCTGAACGACATAGTCGTCAAGTTAAACACCGCTGAACGACAAGGGTTACCGTCAAGTTAAGTACCTTTGAACAGTGGTGTTACACGAGAAGTTTGATACACCGAAAATGTGTCATGGGTGCATAGGGCGTGTGGCCATTGAGCTTATGTCTGTGGTGAATGATGCTTAAATGCATATATATATATATATATATATGTTGTTTGCAAGGAAGGAGAAACTCCGCCCCGAGTAAGTGGTGGGGTCGTTATAATTTGGTTAGCAGAATGCTGACTGTTGATTTGTTTGCCACATTGTGTGAGTCATTTGTGCAGGTGCTAGAGAGCCAAGTGGAAAGTAGCGGGCTGAATCCCTTGTGCTGCGATCGGTTGGCCCTTGAAGGCAAAAAGGCAAACTTTTTACTGTTTTCATGTGTGACCGGCTTACGTGCCGAAGTATGAAACACTTGATGTAAATGAAATAGTTGTAAGGCTGAAAGGCCAAAACTTGTATTGTATTAGATATTTATGTCATTCCTGTATAATCTTTTGTAGTGGAAATTCCTACTGTTAAGGGTTCTTACCCTAAATGCTTCCGCTAAAATGCTCTGAGTTAGGACGCATTCATTGTTGAATTTGGATTTGGAATCATAGGTAATCTCCTTACCTGTCCGTAGTATGTGGCGTCGAGCCCCGGCCAGACCTTCTGTCATATACTATACGACGGATGGGGGCGTTACAAAATTTGTATCAGATTCCATTCACAGTCTTCCTTCTTCAAATTCGTGGTCGAATTCTTTTAAGGGGTGGTGAGCACGTGTATTTGTGCTACCTTGATAACATAACTGAACCAATGAATGTCCACTTAGGATTGAAAATACACATGTTGATGAATTGGTATGTTCCTATAATTGCTTTTGGCAATATTCGCAGTTGCTTAATTGTGTGTTTCACACTGTAGATGACTAAAAGTGGTGTAGGGCAGCAGGAACCCCAGCACTCAGTGGAGAGTAGTGCACCAAATAAGGTGCCAACACCTCCTCCTTCGGCGAAAACTATACGGCTGGTTGTTGAAGTCGTGTTCGTAATGATTAATGCGCAACTAAGGGGTCAGAGACAACCTCCTATTCCTACAATGGTACAGGAACCAGTTCTCGTGGTTGAGCACGTAGCAGTGAGACAAGTGGTTGTTGAGCCCATGGCCACAAGGAGAGCGACGGAGAAGAAACTGAAACATGTTATGAGTTTCAATCCCCCTGTGTTTATGGGTATTAGAACCCCTACACAAGCCGAAGATTGGCTCTTAAGAATAAAGATGGTCCTGACGACAACTAAAATGGAAGAGTGGCAAAAAGTCACTGTGACTACCTTCTTGTTGGATGGTGAGGCAAGACTTTGGAGCGATGAGCTGGAGCTGCACCAGTTTGATGGTCGTCCGTTGATTGAGTTCTCAATGGAGGAGTTCTCAAGGTGTTTTCTGGCAAGATACATTCCATCGACACAACAGATTGCAATGGAGAACCAATTTCAAAGGTTAACTCAAGGCGAGAGGTCGGTGGATGACTACTTGCATGGGTTTACGAGATTGGAAAGATATGCATGCTTTACATTTGCAGATGAAGAACGAAAAACAAATCGGTTCTATGAAGGACTGAGAGATGACCTGCGATTGCTTCTCTCAGGACCGATGACGCGGGGTTTTCTTACCTTGGTCAATATTACCATCTCCCTCGAGCTGGACATGAAGCGCGTGCAGCGTAAGAATGAATTGGCAGGGAAGAAGCCAGAGTTAAAGGTACCTAGTTCTTCGAAGTCTGGGTATCGACGGTGGAAAAAGAAGCCTAAACTTCTGCACCGGCTCCTTCATCTCCTACGTCTGGAGCAACATCTGGGAGAGGTTTGCTCACATGTTATACATGTCGCAAGGTGGGGCATATGGCTCGAGATTGCTGGAGTGGCCTTCCAAAAGGGGGGAAAAAGACGGGTGTGTATTATGCTGAAAAGGGAAAGGAAGTGGTGGAATCAACTGCATCTCAAGTACAACCCCGAGTCTATAGTCTTGGCCAACAGGAGGCCATAAAATAAAGCGATGTCGTAACAGGTATGAGTTAAGATAAAGTTTTACTGCTTTCCATACTTAGTATCTTGTGGGTTGCTTGTGTATGATTGGTTTGAATTAGGCTTTGTCCTGATATCGGAGTATCCGACGAGAGCACTGTTTGATATAGGAGCTTCTCATTCCTTTTTGTCGGAAGACTTCGTGGGGCATATTGGAGTGCCTTTATTTATGCTGACTAATCGATGGAATGTGTTGCTACCTAATGGGTGCTTGATGCACGCAGATCTAGCCTGTTGTGTTGAGGTGCGAATAGGAAGTCAGGATTTTGGATTGACAGCATCTGTGCTACCGATATCGGAGTTTATGTAATCTTTGGTATGGACTGGCTCTTGGAGCAGCGCGCCTATATAGATTGCAACTCTAAGGAAGTAACATTAGGACAGAACACCGAACGGGAGACTAAATTAGCTGGTATGCGAGGATTAAGAAAGATATCGATGTCTGCTATCTAGGTAGTCAAGGCAGTTCGAAAGGGCGCGGAGTTGTTCTTCATGCTGTTGGAGGCTCTTGAGTCGAGGCCCACTGTGAGTGATGTTCCTATTGTATCGAAGTATGTTGATGTGTTTCCTAAGGATCTTCCTGGGTTACCACCCTAGCGGGAGATTGACTTTGCTATTGAGTTGGTGTTAGTTGAGAAACCTGTGGCCCGCTCACCATATCGTTTTGCGCCAAAGGAGATGGCAGAACTAAAGGTTCAATTGCAAGATTTGTTGGAGCAAGGCTTTATACGCCCAAGTATGTCACCTTGGAGCGCTCCAATCCTATTTGTGAAAAAGGAAGGAAGTTTGTGGCTATGTATTGACTATCGAGAGCTAAACAAGCTGACAGAAAAAACAAGTATCTGATTCCACGGATTGATGACTTGTTCGATCTGCTAGTGGGATCAACTATTTATTCGAAGCTAGACTTGAAGTCTGACTATTATTAGTTGAGAATTCGGAAATGCGACATTCCCAAGACAGTGTTTGGGACACGCTATGGGCATTATGAGTTCACTATAATGTCGTTTGGGCTAACAAATGCACCACCGGTATTCATGGACCTAATGCAACAAACGTTTTGAGAGTACTTGGACTTGTTTGTAATCGTCTTTGTTGACGAAATTCTATTGTACTCTCAGTATGGAGAAGATCATGCGAACCATTTACGAATGGTATTGCACACACTGAGAAGTAACAAACTCTATGCCAAGTTCTCAAAGTGTGAGTTCTGGCTATCGTTAGTGGCCATTCTTGGCCACGTGATAAGTGGAGATGACATTGCGGTGGACCTGACAAAGATGGTTGAGATATGGGAGTGGTCGACTTTGTCTTCTGTGGCTGAAGTCCAGAGTTTCCTTGGACTTGCGGGCTACTACAGACACTTCGTAAAGAACTTCTCGCAGATAGCCTTGCCTCTCACCACATTGAAGAGGAAAGATCAGAAGTTTGTTTGGACGCCAGAGTGCACGCGAGCTTTTGAGGAGCTGAAAAGTCGTCTGACTACGGCGCCAGTCTTGACAATGCATGTGGTTCGAACGACTATGAAATTTATAGTGATGCATCAGAGAGCGGCTTAGGTTGCGTGCTTCTTCAGTTTGGTAAAGTAATAGCTTATGGCTCACGCCAGTTGAAAGTGCATGAGCGGAATTATCCTATCCACGACTTGGAGTTGGTGGAGGTGATATTTGCACTCAAACTATGGCGTCATTATTTGCATGACATGAAAGTGGACATCTTCACGGACCATAAGAGCCTTAAGTATCTGCTGGATTGGAAGGATATAAATATGAGATAGTGGAGGTGGATGGAGTTCCTCGGGGACTACAACTTCCCGATACATTATACTCCCGGGAAGGGAAATGTAGTCGCAGATGCTTTGATTCGTAGGACTCCGCTAAGGGCAAGTTGGTTGTGGATGATGAGCATCTAATCCAGGAGTTGGAGGTCTTAGATATCTCTTTTGTGGACAACAATGCTACTGCAAGTGCATACCTGAACTGGATGGAGGTACTGCATGACCTTGTGGACAGGATTCTGCGAGCAACGGAACTTGATGATAGTCAACAATGCTATGCAGCGGATGGATCAAATGCCCAAATCTCCTGGGATGACGACCTTTTGCGAAAAGATAGTCATTTGTGCATCCCGAATGTGGGTAAATTACAGGAAGAATTATTGTACGAGGCACACTTCACGAAGTACTCAATTCACCCAGGGAGCACAAAATGTACATGAATATGAAAAAGATGTTCTGGTGGCCAGGTTTGAACAAAGACATAGCCCGTTATGTGGCTAAATGTCAAACTTGTTCCTTGGTGAAAGCTGAATGCCAGAATCCGGGAGGTTTCCTGAAGACGTTACCAATCCCAGTATGAAAGTTTGATGATATTTTTATGGATTTTGTGCATGGACTGCCGAGACCTCAGAGCAGAAATGATGTCGTGCCAGTGATCGTTGACCGGTTAACCAAAGTGTCGCACTTTATACCTAACAGGAAGGATGATTCAGTGGAAAAACTGGCTAAGATGTTCGTGGATAATATCGTACAATTGCACGACGTGCCGCGTAGCATCGTCAGTGACCCAGATGGTTGTTTTACTTCAAATGATTGGAGGTTAATCCATCAACTGTTGGGTACCAAGTTAAAGTTCAGTACGGACTTTCCTCCGCAAACAAATGGTCAGACTAAGAGGACCAATAGAAAAATGGAGGACATGCTTTGTATGTGCGCCCTGGTTTTTGGGAAGAGGTGGGAAGATCACCTCTATATGATTGAGTTCGCCTACAATAATAGCTATCAAGCTAGTATACAAATGGCGCCCTTTGAAGCTTTATAGAGTAGGAAGTGTCGTACACCGTTAGCTTGGGCGGAAATAGGTGAGTCAAAGCTCTATAAACATAAGGAGGTCGAAGATGCAAATTCGACCATACATACTACATGAGAGATGCTACTGATAGCCCAAGATAGGCAGGTGAAATACTACAATGCCAAACACTGAAATGTGAAGTTTGCGGTGGGCGATTGGGTATACTTAAAGATCAAGCCATTCAAAGGCGTGTCCAGAATTCAGCGCTTGAAAAAGTTAAGTTCGAGATACCTTGGTTCATTTGAAGTGTTGGAGTAAATTGGAGAAGCTGCCTATTAATTAGTTCTGTCTGCGGAGCTAAGTGGTTTACACGATGTGTTTCACATATCAGTGATGCGAAAAGCTGTGAAAGAGCCAGCCGAACTGGTTGCAGATGATCGAGTACTGGTCGCTCATAGGATAACGACGATGGTTAGGCACATTCGTATGGAGGATACAGAGATCATGCAACTGCAGAACAAAACAATCAGGATGGTCAAGGTCCGTTGGGACAACTGTGGCCGTGAAGAGCTGATATGGGAGCGAGAGCAAACCATGCGTGAAGAATATCCTGAGTTGTTTATAAAATGATATTGTAACATTGTTTTGTAAAAGAAAACTATGTTTTAACATATTAATTGTTGGTTTTCCTTATAGATGCATATAAATTTTGGGACGAAATTTCTGTGAGGAGGGGAGGGTTGTAACACCCCAAAAAGGAGAAGTGGTCATTGGAGGTTACCGCGTGGCGATAGCCTTATCGTCGGTGACAGCTCAGTGAATTAAAAATGACCCAGGGGCTCGGGTTGTTATCTCCTAGGCGATAAGCATTAGCGCGCCGCGCTAGCCTTTCGACGAATGTTGGGAGGATTTCTAGAGAAACCGAACTATCGACAGGCGATAATTGTTATCGCGCCGCACTAGTCTCTCGACAAATGTCTAGAAGGATTTCTCGATAAACTGACCTACCGCGGAGAGAGAGTTATCGCGGGGCAATTTTGATAGCTCTTGTGGCGACGACAGGTCAAAGCGGTTACTGCCTTTGATACCACACGACGGTAGGAGTTACAGTACAGTGGTAGCTTTCAGATAAAAGCTGGACTTGAGATTTCATTCTCATTTTTCTTTCATACTCTCGTGTTTACTTCTAGAGAGGGAAGATGAGGAAAGCTCCAGGAGCTCAAGAGGTGTCGATCCAAGGTGTGCTTGTGATCAGAATCGTGAGTCGACGCTAGATCTGTGGAGAGGAAGTTGTCACGATCAATTCCATATATATTAAAGATCACGATCATCGCTCCGAAGAAAACTACAAGGGTAACGATCTTCTCCTTGGACAAGTAAAGTCCTCAATATGCATACTTGCATGGAACCCCTCACCAAAAGGTGAAGAAAAAGTGGTTTCCAATGTGTAAATCGGTATGATCCATGTTCTATATTGTATATAGATCCGGAAATATAGAGTATGGAATATGCATGCTGTGTGAAGCCCATCCAGACGGGTTGGTCTGGATTGGTGATGTTTATAATGCGTGCCGGAGAACACTCCGAGTATAAACATGTAATTGTACAGAGTCTAGGGGTTGTACCTATGAAAGGAGAGTAAGAAGAAGTACTGAGTTTAGCTCCAGGAAAATACCCAGGAAAGATCGCAGTTCAGGGAACTGTTGATGTCGTCGGGCGACAGTGAATGTCGACAGGCGATAGCTCGTAGTGAGATAAGATTTTGTGGGACTTGTCCCTAAGAGACCTGGGGGCCATTGTATGCAGAGCTGTGAGCTTAAATTGTCCAGCAATGGTGGGTGCCAGCCTGAAATGGTACAAAGCTGTGTGGCTTAGGATTGAATTAAGCCATGAAGGCCAACTACTGTGCCATCAAGTTAAGTATCTCTGAACAACTGGGTGGTCAAGTTAAGTACCTCTGGATGGGCAGTCAGTCGTTAAGTTAAGTACCTCTGAACGACATAGTCATCAAGTGAAGCACCTCTCAACGAAAAGAGTTACCATCAAGTTAAGTACCTCTGAACGGTGGTGTTACATGTAAAGTCTGATACACCAAAAATGTGCCCTGAGTGCACGAGGCGTGTGGCTGCTGAGCCTACATCTGTGGTGAATGGTGCTTAAATGCACTTTATTGTTGCCACTATATATATATGTATATACATACATATATATATATATATATATATATATATATATATATATATATATATATATATATATATATATATATATATATATATATATATATATATATATATATATATATATATATATATATATATATATATATATATATATATATATATATATATATATGTGTATATATATATATACATATATGTGTGTATATATATATATACATATATGTGTGTATATATATATATATACATATATGTGTATATATATATACATATATGTGTATATATATACATATATGTGTGTATATATATACATATATGTGTGTATATATACATATGTGTATATATATGCTGTTTGCAGGGAAGGAGAACCGCCACCTCGAGTAAGGGGTGTGGTCGTTATAATTTAGTCAGCAGAATGCTGACCATTGCTTTGTTTGCCACATTTATGTGGGACGTTTGTGCAGGTGCTGGATAGACAAGTAGGAAGTAGCGGTTTGAAGCCCTTGTGCTGCGATTGGGTGGCCCTTGAAGGCCCAAAGGCAAACGTTTTTATTGTTTTCGTGTGTGGCCGACCTGCGTGCCAAAGTATGAAACCACTTGATGTAAATGAAATAGTTGTAAGGCTGAAAGGACAAAACATGTGTTGTATTTGATATTTATGTCATTCTTGTACAATCTTTTGTAGTGGACATTCCTACTGTTATGGCTTCTTACCCTAAATGCTTATGCTAGAATGCTCTGAGTTAGGACGCGTTCATAGTTGATTTTGGATTTGGAATCAATAGGTAATCTCCTTACCTGTCTGTAGTGTAACGCCTCCACTCGTCACATGTCATATAACGGTGGGTACGGCCGGGGCCCCACGCTATATGTCACTGACAAGCAGCGGAATTACTTGTGGAAATCAAATTCTACTCGCATCCTATCTCAAAACATTCTAGCACAGCATTCTACGTTAACATGAACTCAACTCAGAGAATGTCCACTACTATATAAACTCCACACTTATATATCAAAACCAGGAATGTATACAACTCACACACACTGGCCTTAAGGCCTACATATTTCTCTTTGCACAAATACATTTTCGTATATCGGCACGCTGGCCGGCCACACATGAAATCCAACCACGTTTCTTCGCACGTCCTGCGTGCCGATGTACGAAAATGTATTTGTGCAAAGAGAAATCTGTAGGCCTTAAGGCCAGTGTGTGTGAGTTGTATACATTCCTGGTTTTGATATATAAATGTGGAGTTTATATAGTAGTGGATATTCTCTGAGTTGAGTTCATGTTAACGTAGAATGCTGCGCTAGAATGTTTTGAGATAGGATGCGAGTAGATTTTGATTTCCACAAGTAATTCCGCCGCTTGTCTGTGACATATGGCGTGGGGCCCCGGCCGGACCCACCGTTATATGCCATGTGACGAGTGGGGGCGTTACAAAGTGGTATCAGAGCCAGGTTGAGTTTGTTTGGGAGGAGAGAACATAATTGAACTCACGAATGTCTGTTAGGAATGTATTTCATGCACGGAAAGTGCGTGAGTGTGTAGTCAATGTATAAGTATCGTTATGATATGCATGATTTATGGTGTTTTGTACATTGATAGGTGGCGAGGTGTGGTGCTGGGCAGTCAGAGCCCCAGCGATCGGATGAGAGTGCAGCACCCGTTGAATTGCCTACGCCTCCTTCGGCGGAGACCATACGGGTGGTGACAGAGACAGTGCTTGTGGTGTTACAGGCACATCCTATTGGACAGGCAAGGCCTGCAGGAGTACCAGTACAGACTGGTGCACGACAAGAGAAGGCTGCAGCTGTGGTGGAGATGCAAGCAATAGACGAGTCATTGAAAAGCTTTATGAAGTTTCATCCACCTATGTTTGGTGGAGCACGTTCTCCAAAGCAGGCGGAAGATTGGTTGGATCGAGTAAAGAGGATCCTGACTGCAATCAGGATGGCAGAGGAGCAGAAAGTTCCGTTAGCCACTTTTCTGTTGGAAGGTGATGCGAGAATGTGGTGGGACGAGATGGAGGTGCATCACTTGGCAGGTTGTGGATTAGTGGAGGTTTCAATGGATGAATTCTCCCGATTGTTTTTAGCCAAGTATGTGCCAGTGTCGCAACGGATTGTGATGGAAAATGAGTTTCAACGGCTGATGCAGGGTGAGGCAGATATTGATACGTACCTGCATGAGTTTACCCGACTGGGGAGATATGCGGGGTCTACCTTCGCGGAGGAAGCACGAAAGACGAATCGATTTTATGTGGGACTGCGGGATGAATTGAGATTGGTCCTCACGAGTTCGGTGAACCAAAGCTTCCAAGAGTTGGTCGATACAACCCGTGCTTTGGAGAAAGATTTGAAACAGGTACAAGAGAAGAAGAGACTGGAAGTGGAAAAGATCAATTGGTGATGAGAGTTGAAGGAACTCCATAGTTAAGCGTGCTTGGGTGAGAGTAGTACTGGGATGGGTGACCTCCTGGGAAGTCCCTGTACGGCTATGCATAACTGTCGAGTTCACTCATCAAAGGGAGGCTGTGGCCACCAACAACCCGCCGGTGGGCTGAAGAGGGGTTGGGGTGCTTGGGCTGCAGCCCGGTAGCGACGCTTAGAGCAGAGCTGTGACTCTGTCACATTGTATCGCCTAGGGTCGTTACATGTAATATATGGCGTCGGGCCCCGACCGACCTTCTGTCATATGTTATACGATGGATGGGGGCGTTATAATAACAACCTACTGTTGGGCGATATCTCATATAAATTATTTTCCTACTTTAGGAACTTGGGGCATTACAAATCTCCATAGCTTAAAGAATTTCGTCCCGAAATTAAGCCATGCAGGAAAATAAAGAAGTAACAACATCAAACTGTGTACCTCAAACAGATAACTCGGGGAACTCCATCTTCATGGCTTGCTCCCGCTCCCATGATAACTCCTCTTGGCCACAGTTGTCGCAGCTGATCTTGACCATCCTGATAGACTTATTACGAAGTTTCTTGACTTCCACGTCCTTAATGCGAATGGGCTTGACCTTCATTGTCAATCCAACATCAACTCGCAGCCGATCTACCGCAACCACTTTTGTAGGCTCCTACACCACCTTCCGCAACACCAATATGTGGAATACATAATGCAGACCACTAATTTCCATTGAAATCTTCAATCGATAAGCAGCTTCACTAATACGCTCCACAATCTCAAATAACCCAAGGTATCTCGGACTCAGCTTTTTCAAGCATTGAATCCTAGACATGCTCTTGAACGATTTGATCTTCAGGTAAACCCAATCGCCCATGGAGAACTCGACTTTTCTGTGCTAGGCATTATAGTACCTTGCATGCCTATCCTGAGCGATCAACAACCGCTCCCATATTGATTGAATAATCGAAGTCGCATCCTCGAGTTCCTTCTGCTTAAACATCTTTGATTCTGCCATCTCTAGCCACGACAACAGTGTATGACACTTTCTACCGTAAAGGACCTCGAAGGGAGCCATTTGGATGTTTTCCTGGTAGATATTATTGTAAGTGAACTCAATCATAAACAGGTGATCCTCCCACCTCTTCCCGAAATCTAGGGCGCACATGCGAAGCATGTCCTCCATCGTTCTGTTTACCCTCTCGGTCTGACAATCCATCTGCGGATGAAAGGCCGTACTGAACTTCAACTTGGTGCCCAACAATTGATGTATTAGCCTCCAGTGTTAGTTCTAAAGCACCCATCTCAGTCACTCATGGTGCTACGGGGCACACCGTGCAGTGGTACAATATTTTCCACGTAAAGCTTTTCCATCTTTCCCACCAAATAGTCCTTTCTATTCGGGATGAAGTGCGGCACTTTCGTCAAAAGATCAACGATCACCTAGATGGCGTCATTTCCCTTCTGTGACCTTGGCAAACTATGCATGAAATCCATGGATATATCGTCAAACTTCTATTCCGGTATAGGCAAAAACTTCAAAAATCCACCGAGCTTCTGACATTCGGCCTTCACTAAGGCACAAGTCTGACACTTTGCCACATACAGCGCTATGTCCTTCTTCTGTCCTGGCCACCAGAACATCTTTTTCATATCTTTATACATTTGTGTGCTCTCCGAGTGAATTGAGTACTTGGTAAAATGAGCCTCGTACATTAATTATTCCTGTAGATTACCCACCCTTAGGAAGCACAATAGACTGTTCTTCCACAACAACTCATCATCAATGGTAAACTGGGCATTTGACTCATACAAAGACTCAGCCATGTAGCGTTTCATATTGTCGTCCAACTCCAAAGCCTGCCGAACCCGGTCGGTGAGGTCATTCTGTACCTTTGTCCAATACAACCGTGCTTCAGCACTAGACTTCCTACCAACACAAGAGATCTCTAAGGCCTCCAAATCTCGAATATGACACTCATCATGCATTAGTATCCAATTGGCCTGTGTGGGAGCTCTGCGACTTAACGCATCCTCAACCACATTACCTTTATCAGGGTTATAATGTATCTTGAAGGTGTTGTCCCCAAAAAACTCCATCCACCTCCGATGGCGCATATTTAGGTCCTTTTGATCCAACAGATACTTCAAACTCTTATGGTCTGTATAGATATAGACCTTCATGCCATACAAGTAGTGCCTCCACGTCTTCAAAGAGAAAATCACGGCCGCTAACTTCAAATCGTGGACCGGATAGTTCCTCTCGTGCACTCTTAACTAGTGTGAGCCATATGCTATCACCTTCCAACGCTGTAGCAAAATGTAGCCTAAACTGCTCCCTAAGGCATCTTGTAGATCTCAAAGCCCTCTATTCTACGTGGTGAGCACAAAATAGGCATTGTGGTTAGATGACTTTTCAATTCTTCGAAAGCTTGTGCGCACGCTGACAACCATACAAATTTCTGATCCTTCCTTATTAGGGTTGCGAGGGGTAATAATATCCGCAAAAAGTTCTCCACGAAGCACATGTAGTAGCCGACAAGTCGCAGAAAACTCCGGACTTCCG
This sequence comes from Platanthera guangdongensis, assembly GCA_039583875.1. NCBI lineage: Eukaryota > Viridiplantae > Streptophyta > Magnoliopsida > Asparagales > Orchidaceae > Platanthera > Platanthera guangdongensis. The sequence goes on along the minus strand of CM077154.1, from coordinate 117,314,146 downwards.
CCATAGAAGACAATACAGGCCACTCCCGTATCACAACCACCTTCGCAGGATCCACCGCAATTCCTTCTCCACTCACAATATGACCAAGGAATGCTACTGAAGATAGCCAAATCTCACACTTGGAGAACTTGGCGTACAACTGATTACTCCTCAGGGTCTCCAGAATAATATGTAAATGCCCCACATGATCATCCTTGGTCAGGGAGTACACTAGGATACCATCAATAAGACTATCACAAACCAATCCAAATACTCCTTAAACATCTGGTTCATTAAGTCCATAAACCCGGATGGTACATTTGTCAGCCCAAAAGGCATGAAAGTGAACTCGTAATGCCCATATCATGTACTGAATGTTGTCTTTGGTATATCACTTCCACGGATTCTCAACTGATAATATCCAGACTTTAGATCTAGATTTTAGTATACAGTCGATCCAAGTAGCTGGTCGAACAGGTCATCAATCCTCAAAATCGGGTACTTGTTCTTATCTGTCAACTTATCAATTCCTGATAATCGATACACAGCTGCAGTCTTCTGTCCTTCTTCTTTACGAAAAGGACCAGAGCGCTCCAAGGTGACGAACTCGGATGCGCATATCCCTGCTCTATCAATTCTTGAAGTTGTGCCTTCAATTCTTCCATCTCTCTCGGTGCTATGCGGTAAGGAGTCTGTGACATAGGTTTAGCACCTGGCATCAACTCGATGGTGAAATTGATCTCTCTCTGAGTTGGAGCTCCCGGTAGATTCTCGGGGAAAACGTCGGCAAAATCTGAGACTATCGGAATACTGAACAAATCAGGTTTGGGCTTCTTACCCCGTAATAGGGTGAAGAACAACTCCGCCCCCACGAACTGCTTTGACTACTTGGAGGGCAGACATCATCGTCTTGCTCGATCCCTTCATACTAGAGAAAGTAGTTTCATGACTTGTGTTCAGCCCCGACTTGACCATCTTCAAACTACAATTAATGAAAACATGTTGCTTCGAGAGCCAATTCATGCCAAAGATCACGTCAAACTCCACTATCGGCAGTAGTGATGCTTTCAAGTCAAAAGCTTGACTTCCTACTAGGACCTTAACGCAACAGACCCTATCTGCGCGCATCGAACACCCATTAGGAAGCAACACATCCAGTCTATCCATCGCCAAAGAAGAAGGTACTCTGATACGTGATACGAAGTCCTCAAATAATAAAGAGTGTGAAGCTCCAGTATCGAACAATGCTCGAGTCGGACAGTCCATATTTATGACAAAGCCTAAAACATGAAACTTGTACAATTAATATATAAGGATTAAGGTATAGAAAGCTTTAAAGCTAAAATCTAACACATACCTGTAACCACATCGCCTTGTTTGATTGCCTCCTGTTGGCCAAGGTTGTAGCTCTTGACTGGGTCGGAGCATGATGGGACGCTGATTGATATTTTGCATCAAGTCCCCGACAACGGCGCCAAAAACTTGATTGATATTTTGCATCAAGTCCCCGACAACGACACCAAAAACTTGATGCAGGTTAAAACTCCAAAAATTATTAAGAGCTTGCGACGCCCCGGGCGGTTTATTTAAGAAAGGCGGATTTGGGCTCTATTTGTTTGGGCTTTTCGGAGCTCCGTTTTGGGCAAACGCCACCGGAAGGCGGAAAAACAAATGAACCTCCGGTGGCGTTTGCTCCGTTTCCACCCGCCCACCATGAGAAACGCCCCCAAAAAGCTCCGTTTGGAGCAGTCACCTCCCCCCTCCATTTCGAACACTCCGTTTCCACCCGCGGGATCGATCCGCCACCGCTGAAACAAATGAAGCCTTGGTTTTATATAGAAACCGGGGCTCACGGATTTATTATTTGGATATAAAATAGTGAAATCGAGTTTTAACAAGAGGAAGCAATTGCACCTATCGCGTGTAGTACATGATATTCTGGTGTGGAATATCGAGGTCGTATTGTTCTCGGGACCGGTTTGATTATTTCTACTATTCCCTGAAAAACTATTACTTTAACTTATATATATATATATATATATATATATATATATGTATAACAAAAAAACAAAAAAAAATGGCCAACAAAAACACTACTCCTAATAATAATAATAATAATAATAATAAAACTACTTTAAAAAAACTATTACTTTAACCTATATATATATATATATATATATATATATGTATAACAAAAAAACAAAAAAATGGCCAACAAAAACACTACTCCTATTAATAATAATAATACTAATAATAAAACTACTTTAAAAAAACAAAAACTTAAAAAATTATTATCATATTATTATAAAAAAACTAAAACAAAAAATCTAAAAAATTAAAAATCCTAAAAATCCTAAAAAATTAAATCATAAAACCAAACAAAAAAAACTTTAAAACTCAAAACTCTAAAAATCTAAAAAAATCTATAAAACTTAAAAAAAAACTAAAAACCAAACAAAACTATCAAAACTAAAAAACTCTTAAAATCTACAAAAAAAAACTAACTAAAAGCCAAAAAATAAATCTAAAAAATAAAAACAAAAGTTTTTCCAAAAAATACTAAACATTGAAAATAAATAAAAGTTTCTATTTTTAAAAAAGTTATATATCCATTTTGTTTTCACTTCGGTGCGCTTCACACTCATGTGCACGCTAGGGGTCCGCATTTCTGTAGCGCTCATAAGCTAGGACGTTAGCTTCGAGTCACACTCACTTGCCCCGTACCACCCTGTAACACCCCTATCCATCACATAGTATATAGCAATAGGTCCGACCGGGGCCCGACACCATATATCACAGACAGACCGGGTGGTTACTCAATGGAAACCATCCAACCAATGACAACGTTCTACATAGAGCATTCTAGCGGAAGCAATTTAAGGTTACAAGATTAAGAACCCAGCAATAAGCATGAATGTCCACTACTCAAAACAAATAGGAATAAAGGTACAAATACACAAGTACTGGCCTTATGGCTGTTAAACTTCAGGCAGTGACGCTCAGCTCAACTTTCGACAAGGAGCATGGGGGAACTTTATTTGAGGCTACACCTGGAGGAACACCTCAACTCCGATTATCCTCAACTAAGGCTCAACCTTAACATACAACTGCTCGCCAGAGAAGGATCTGTGCCTATTGCAGTAATTTAAACTATTGATAATCAATGCTTCATAATGAAATGAGACCAGTATGAAACTATAGTAGAACTGAATTGAAAGTACTGAAATGAAATGAGCTTGACCAGTACGAGACTTGAGTAGTACTGAATTGAAAGTACTGAAATGAGCCTGACCAAAACGAGACTGTAGTAGTACTGAATTTAAAGTACTGAATTGAGCCTAACTAGTACGAGACTGGAGTGGTACTAAATTGAAAGTACTGAAATGAGCTTGACCAGTACGAGACTGGAGTAGTACTGAATTGAAAGTACAAAAATAAAATGAGTTTGACCAGTACGAGACTGGCGTAGTACTGAAATGAAATAAGCTTGTCCAGTACGAGACTGGAGTAGTACTGAATTGAAAGTACTGAAATGAAATGAGCTTGACCAGTACGAGACTGGAGTAGTACTGAATTGAAAGTACTGAAAATAGCTTGACCAGTATGAGACTGGAGTAATCATAAATAAAAGGGCTAGTAGTCCAGTCATTCCATTTAAGAGGCTTCAGTTCTATCTCCGTTCTCAGAAGGTAATTTTGTTCCTTCACAGTTTTCAGGAGGCATTTACAACTCCTTCCTCGTTTCCAAAATTTCCTTGGTTTATATTTATGAGTCAGATCCATTAATTTGGTAGCGCCTTTTAAATTACGGCTTAATCGGATCAAGATTCTTTTGTGAGTTCATCGTTTATTATTCGTTGGGAATGATTAGCAACACGCGACTCGTATTCTATTTTCTGAGTCTGCCCAACTACCTGAGGGTCGTAGCGCTTATTGGTTTCATGAAATCTCGGAATGTTCAGATCTTAGCCTCTTGCCTCGGCCACACTCGTTGGTAAGCAATTTAAATTTAATATCCAATTTAGGGAGGGTGGTCGCGCGCTCTAACTTTCATTTCTGAGGAGGAAGAGCAAAATTAATTCTCAGCGCGACCCTAGGATCCCAGAAATTTGGAAACATGTAAATTATTATCACCATGCCACCAAATTTTAATACAACTTCTAAAGGGGTATAAACTAAGCCTAGACAAATTTTCATAATTTTCCGAGCCACTTTGGGCCTTTATTTTGGTCAAATAAGTTTTGTTTAGGCTTTTAAAAATACTAAATCATTTGCAAAAATTCTCAAAATTTTTGTGGTGGGAGTCCTCATTGAGAGGAACATTTTTCATGTTGACTATTTTGCCCCCAAGGGTATTTATTTGGCCCAGAAAAATGCACAGCCTTACTGTGTATTTTGGTCTGCAAATAGCAGATCAACAAAATTCCACAGCTGAGATTGAGCCGAACGATGCCTTGTGACATTATATCCCCACAGTGGATCAACTGCGGATCTGCTATGGGTGGAACAAAAATGGAGGCAGGGGGAATGAGGAAATCCCAGCCGTCCATCTCATCGCCGAGGATGGACGGTGGCAATTTCATCCCATAGTTGGGGGAGGTGGTGGCCTTTTTCCACCGCCAGCCAGCCACTGTTGTACGCTGGCGCCGCCATCGATCGGTTTGTCGGGGGTCGGTGAGTCCTTGGGCAGTGGTCCGGTGGCCTGCCGCCGCCTGTAAGGGGCAACAAGACCGCCTAGGATGTTCAACGGCCCGAGGCCGGCGGCCAAGGCAGCGGTCGCCCCTAACCTATATAACGAGCTGCCAGGAGGGGGCGACCAGCCTTGGCGAGGCCTGCCAAGGCCGCCCTTGTCCCGGGCGGACAAGGGGTGGTCGCCCCCTTGAGGGTGGCTACGGCTGAGGCCACCTGCAATAGGGCTGCCAAAGGGGCGGTCGACCCCTCATGGGGCCGGCAGCGGCCAAGGGCAGCCTTAGAGCAGTCGACCCTTTCAGGGCTGATCGTGGATGATGTCATCCCTTGTTGAGTGGCCTATAGACGATTGTCCCATGTAGGGCCGACTGACCCTTGTAAGGCCTGTCGTGACCAAGACTACCTATGCTCGGCCAACCAAAGGGGTGGTCGGCCCTTGTGGGGCCTGTCGGGGTCAAGGTCGCCCATGTCGGGCGACAAAAGGGGGCAGCTGACCCTTATTGGGCCTACCACAGCTGAGGCTGATAGTAACCAGGGGGCCATAGGAGTTGTCGGCCCTTGCGGGGTCGACCGTGGTCAAGGCCTTCTATGTCGGGCGGCAGATGGGGTTGTTGAAAATTATGAAATGAAAGTGGTGGTTGATCGGGCGGACCGTGCGACCTGGGCAGACTGATGGCGTGGCCTGGGCAGTCTGATGGTGCGACCCGGGCAGCTTGTTTGTTGCGACCTGGTGGTGGTGTTTAGTTAGTTTGGCTTGTGGTTCTGCAGTTGGACGTTCTTTGAAATAACATGGAGGATAGGTGGTATATACGCAAGGATGTGGCGGTTTCCTTTTGTGTTTGCGGAGACTGCTTATTGCGGACTACGTATGAAGATCGCGTGATCGGCATTTGCTCGTGACCTTGATCCCTAGTAGAGCGGTTGGTGATAACCGCATTCGTGGTTGGCGGACTGTCTTGGGAGCTAGCGGTCTGGCTTCTTGTATGCCGAGCTCGCTCCAGGTTTTGGTTGGTTGTTGGAATAGGTCAAAATCTGTGCCAAGTACAGGGTATTCACAGAGTCCGCAATGTCCGATGGTTGACTGAGCGGTATGTGCATGTTGGTCGTGGACTTGTGTGGCGGACTGGTGCGGTGTTTGTGGGCTGTGCAGGTTGTTGATGTTTCCGCGTGTAGTTTGTGGACTGGTGCAGTGTGTGGGCTGTTGCTATGTCTGTGTGCTATCCAGCGTGCGGACTGGTGTGATTTCTGCCGGATAGCGGACTGACTTCTAGCCATGGTGCCTGGCGGTTTGGCTGGTGTCTGGCCTTGGCCTTGCGGAATAGGCGGACTGCATAGTGCTAGCTACGAGCTAGGGTGGTGACTCTATCCACTAGGGCGGTGATCATGTTGGGTTTCTCTGTGGGGTTGGCACAACGCTTGTGCACGCAGCGGAAAACAAAAACATCAAGAAAAACCCAAAGAGATGTGGATCGGGCCATGAACGTTGAATCAAGAAGTTAGCAAAAACTAGCCAAAAATTACCTCGGTGGCGTTGAGTCACAACTCAACAAGATGCTCCAAATTTCTTCTTCCTGCTAGCGGCGAGTTCTACGTGGAATAATGTCCACGTTTCTGCAGAAGTCCACACGAGCGGGAGAACGCCGATCTATCCGTCGCACGGATTATCGGGAAGGAGAAGACCGCACCTTTGCTTTCCCACGGACTGCTAGGTCCGCGCCAGGGATTGCAGCACCAGCGACAGTCGCCGGAGAAGAGGTGGTCGACGGAGCGAACACGGCGGCGGAACTCTTCCGGCGGCGGGAATCGGGATCGGCGGAGCGAACGAGCGGAACTCTTTCCGTCGCGGGTTTCGATCTGCTACAGGAGAAAATTGCGAGCTCAAAGCTTAAGTGCTGAGAAACCCTAAGTATCCCTTTTATACCAAAGGCATAAAAGACTTAGAAACTTCGCTATCCGCAGACCACCCGAAAATAGGGTTCAGAATCGGCGAGAATCACTGAGCAGGTTCGGCGAGAATCAGTCGACGAGTATCATAATGGATCAGCGAAAATCAGAGTGCAATACTCGACGATTCTCGCCGATCGTCGAGCATGACTTGATGATACATGACGAACTCGTCGATCGTCGAGCCGCGGTCGACGATACATGTCGAAGTCGTCGATCGTCGAGAATCAACATATTGATTCTCGACGATTCTCGTCGATCGGCGAGAATCAAAGATGATTCTCGCCGATCGGCGGGAATCAGAAGACAACCCTCGACGAATGTCATCGACCCTCGGACGACAATCCTAACCAGCCCTCCAAGGCAACAGTTGCCCAACTCGACGATCCTTTAAGGCAACATTTTGCCCATGACCCCATTCAGGTCGGTGATTGTCAACCTTTACCAACACAGTCAATCATCCAACTTCTCCACATCTCTTATGTGAGACCCTGCAGGCTCATATCGCGTTGGCAGTGAGATTACATGTTTGATCACTTCCAGATCATCATGGTGACTCCAACAGACTCCCACTTGATCTCGAAAGTATCAAAGCAAAAACCTCACAAACAATGAGCGGCATCTAACAATGCATCATTGCTCCCCAAGCAATAAGAGTTTATAACTCATAAGCCTTTATGACCAATGTATCAGCGTTGTCTTTGTCCCTTTGTCCCTTACATCCGAAAAGAACTAGAGGCATGGACCGTGTCACCCTCGTAATAGCTCAATCCAAGATTCTTGATCCAGGACGGACTTCCAGAGAATGGTGAGTCCAATATCACATATTGACTCAACCAAGCATGGCCATGCATTTCTCAGTCCAGTTCCATCAAGGGGCCCATGGATGCAACTCCTGTCATACAGAAGGACAAATCCCATATCTGCTCACACACAAACACCCAAATGATTCGTAACATGCCCAACAACCACCCTTATCATCAACCTTTCTCAAGGAAGACTTTAGATGGCATCAAAGCACGCTCTTCCTCACTTGATGAATGCTGTGACTTCAGGTTAAAGGACCACAACACCATTGTCAATTGAGACCTACTCGTGACACGATTGGATGACAATCCACAGAGTAGTCTCAGGTTGGGCATGTCCAGTACAACTTGTTCACTAACAAGTACCCACGTGATGACTTGATATCACAATATCATGACCTGTGAGAACCGGTCATCAGTCAACACACGTGCTAGTCTCCATGTACCATCATCACCCTTAGCTTCTATGATGATACTCGACCAGGGACCTTTAAGAATGAAGCTTCAAATAAATCATGGGCTCTCACATTCAAGTCACGTACTTGATGTCCCATGGAAGCGAACATTCTAAGGGTATCTATTATGTTAACATTTAACTATCATATAGAAAAAGACACAATAAAAGAATTTGCCATTAATTGTAAAAGGAAAATTAGGTACACAGTTCATCATATGAACAAACAACCAACAAAATACAAGATAACATGCAACCCACAAGATTCTCGCTAGAGTTGATCATTTAGGTATCGTATACCCATCGATCTAGTATGACCATCATGCTTTCTCTGCGCGAGAGGCTTTGTCAGCGGATCTGCAATATTTTCCTCAGTCGGCACTCTGTAAATGTTTACATCTCCTCGTTCGACAATCTCACGAATAAGATGAAACCGCCGAAGTATGTGCTTGGAGCGCTGATGAGATCTAGGTTCCTTAGATTGTGCAATTGCACCATTGTTATCACAGTAGAGAACTACGGGACCAACAATGCTAGGAACTACATCAAGCTCGCCGATGAATTTCCTAATCCATACAGCCTCCTTCGCCGCATTAGCTGCTGCGATATACTCGGCCTCTGTTGTAGAATCAGCAACTGTCTCTTGCTTGGAACTCTTCCAGCTCACAGCTCCTCCATTCAGGCAAAACACAAAACCTGACTGAGACTTGGAGTCGTCTCGATCAGTTTGGAAGCTAGCATCCGTGTAACCACTTACAACGAGCTCTTCCTCTCCACCATACACCAAGAACACATCCTTAGTCCTTCTCAAGTACTTCAAGATATTCTTGACTGCAATCCAGTGACACTCACCGGGGTCTGACTGATACCTGCTAGTCATGCTCAAAGCAAAGGAGACATCGGGTTGAGTACATAACATCGCGTACATGATTGATCCAATTGCCAAAGCATATGGAATCAACTTCATGCGGTCCTTATCTTCACAAGATTTTGGACACTGGTCCTTAGAGAGATTCACACCATGAGACATGGGAAAAAATCCTTTCTTGGACTCAAGCATGTTGAACCGCTTCAACACCTTTTCGATGTACGTACTCTGGGTCAAACCCAGCAACTTCTTCGATCTATCTCTATAGATCTTAATACCGAGTATATAAGTCGCTTCACCCAAATCCTTCATTGAAAAGCAGTTCCCTAGGTTGTTCTTAACAACTTTCAGGGTAGGAATGTCATTCCCAATCAACAGTATGTCATCTACATACAATATCAGGAAGACAACAATGCTCCCACTGATTCGCTTGTAAACACAAGGCTCATCTTCATTCTTGATGAAACCAAACTCTTTGATTTTCTCATCAAAACGAAGATTCCAACTTCGAGAGGCCTGTTTCAGTGCATAAATGGACTTATTCAGCTTGCATATTTTAGTGGCTTCATTTGGGGATACAAAACCCTCGGGTTGTGTCATGTACACTTCCTCAAGGAGGTTTCCATTAAGGAAAGCCGTTTTGACATCCATCTGCCAGATCTCGTAGTCATAATACGCAGTAATAGCAAGCAATATCCTAATGGACTTTACCATGGCAACAGGGGAAAAGGTCTCATCATAGTCAATACCATGAATTTGCTTGAAACCCTTAGCCACCAGCCGCCCTTTGAATGTCTGTACATTCCCATCCATGTCGGTCTTCTTCTTGAAGACCCACTTGCACCCTATGGGTCGTACCCCTTCAGGTGGTTCCACCAAGTTCCAAACTTGGTTTGTATACATGGAGTCCATTTCGGATTTCATAGCCTCAAGCCATTTGTCAGAGTCCGGTCCATTCATAGCCTCTTGGTAGGTTGCTGGCTCATCATCATGATCCATAAGCAACACATTACCTATTTGAGACACGAGAAATCCATATTTCTCAGGCTCAAACCTCGGTCTACCAGATCTACGTAGGACTTGTGTTCCCTGAGCAGGTTCTCTAGCTACAACATCTTGTAGTCCTGTCTCAGAATCCAATTCCGGTTCATTCACTACATGTGGTACTTGAACTTCTTCAAGCTCTACCTTTTCAGTCTTTCTTGATAAGAACTCTTTCTCCAAGAAGACACCAGTCCTTGCGACAAACACTTTGCCCTCAGACGGTAGGTAAAAGTAATACCCTTTCGTTTCCTTAGGATATCCCACCAGATAACATTTATTCGATTTGGGTTCCAGCTTGTCAGGCATTTGACGTCTTACGTATGCCTCACAGCCCCAAATTTTAATGAACGATATACTAGGACGCTTCCCAGTCCATATCTCATATGGTGTCTTCAGAACCGTTTTCGTTGGAGCGCGATTCAATGTCATTGCAGCAGTCTCTAAAGCAAAACCCCAAAAGGAAACAGGCAAGTCTGCATGACTCATCATCGAACGTACCATGTCTAACAGAGTATGATTTCTCCTCTCAGACACACCATTATGTTGTGGTGTTCTAGGTGGAGTGAGCTGTGATACAATACCACACTCTTTCAGATGATCACGGAACTCATGACTCAGGTATTCGCCACCTCGATCAGATCGGAGTGCTTTAACCCTTTTACCCAACTGGTTTTCTACTTCATTCTTGAACTCTTTGAACTTTTCAAAGGTCTCGGATTTGCACTTCATAAGATACACATATCCGTATCTACTGAAATCATCAGTAAATGTAACAAAGTAGAAGTACCCACCTCTAGCCATGGAACTCATGGGTCCGCATACATCACTATGTACAACACCCAAGAGATCCTCAGCCCTCTCAGTATAACCAGTGAAAGGAGCTTTAGTCATCTTGCCTAACAAACAAGATTCGCATCGCTCAAATGATTCATAATCAAATGAGTCCAAAAGTCCATCTCTATGGAGCTTGGATATGCGCTTCTCGTTGATATGGCCCAAACGACAATGCCAGAGAAAAGTAGGGTTCGAGTCATTTGTTCTTAGTCTTTTATTATTATCTACATTACAGATCAGATGGTCCAAGTTCAAAACATAAAGACCATTAAACAATTGGGCTACAACATAACAAACATCATTCTTAAATATAGAACAACAATTGTTCTTAATTATAAAAGAAAATCCAATCATGTCCAAACATGAAATAGATATAATGTTTCTAGTTATGGCCGGAACAAAATAACAGTTATCTAGTTCTATTACAAGCCCACTGGGCAAAGAAAGACGATAAACCCCTACGGCTACAGCAGCAACTCTTGCTCCATTGCTGACGCGGAGGTCCACCTCCCCTTTACTCAGCAATCTTCTCCTTCCCAGTTCCTGCACATTTGTACAAATGTGTGAACCACATCCGGTATCCAATACCCAAGATGAAGGAGCAGAAAGGTTTATCTCTATAACGTAAATATTTGAAGCAGAAGTCATACCTCCCCTCAATTTCTGCAGACCCTCAATGTACGAAGGACAGTTCCTCCTCCAATGACCAGCCTTGCCACAGTGGTGGCATTTCCCTTCCTTCACCGTGCTTTTCTTCTTCATCAGTGCTGAAGACTTGGGCTCAAGATATGACTTAGGTCCCACCTTCGTCTTCTTGGAACCTTTGGCTTTGCCCTTGCCTTTATGCACCATCAGTATGGGGCTGACAGGCTTGGCCTTCTTCATGTTGATTTCGGCAGTTCTCAACATGCCTAGGAGTTCGGGCAGTGTCTTGTCTATCTCATTCATGTTGTAGTTCAAGACGAACTGCTCATAACTGTCCGACAACGATTGCAGGATCAGATCCGTGGCCAACTCTTGACTAAGAGGAAAACCCAGCCTTTCAAGGTTCTCGATATACCCAATCATCTTGAGTACGTGAGTCCCTACTGAGTCTCGAACTCCCATCTTGCACTGAAACAACGCTTTCGTGATGTCGAACCTCTCTTGACGAGCCTGCCCTTGAAACATTTTCTTGAGATGCTCGTCAATCTCCTTGCACCCCATGTTCTCATGTTGCTTCTGAAGCTCAGAGTTCATAGTGGCAAGCATAAGGCACTCGACATCCAAAGCATCGTCAGTATACTTCTTATAAGTTTCCTTCTCAGCACGGGAAGAGTTCCCGGTCGGCACCTCGGGGGCTTCTTCTTCCAAGACATAGAGCTTTCGCTCCTGCCTGAGAACAATTCTCAGGTTCCTGTACCAGTCCATATAATTTGTCCCACTGAGCTTATCCTTCTCAAGGATGGCTCTCAAAGACAACGTGGAGTGTGAAACGCTTGCCATGGAATTCTACAAGAATTTATGCAGAATAAAATCAGCACCTAAATTTCAATTACAATTTATTCTAATTTGGACTTCAATTAAAAAATACTCCCACTATTTTATTCGAAATGATAGCCCTCACTAACAATTCGGAGAGTTCATGTGAGCTACTCTCTTAGTGGACAAGATCCGTATTTCACCAACACTATGAGTCCGCTTTGGCGTTCCTCTCACGATGCGGTTATTTAGGTAGGCAACGCTTGCCAATTGCATCCTCATGCAATTCTTGTATGGTTGGTGAATAACTCCTTATTCGCATCCATCATATGGTGCATGCCAACCCTATGCCTCTAGGCACTCAACCTTTGAGGTCACCTAGTTAAGCTGAACCCGATGTCGACTGTGGGATATCACAATTATCCGCTCGCACCCTTACCAAGATAGATTAATGCACCTTGCTTTGGCAAGCCCACACTTCATCGATCGAGGCAGGAAGAGTGTCATCCATCGGAAGGCATCCGAACACTTAATATTAGATGAAGGGATTTTGCAATTATAGGTTAACAATTAACCATGATCAACATTTGATCAATGTGCACATCCAAAGAAAAACAATTCTAAACCACATGCATCCCTTATGTGCACATCCTCACACCATCAACATTTGACAGAAGGAAGGGCTAAATCTGAACATCCGGAAAAATCCAAATCCTCAGATTTACATGCATTGGACAAAGGCGAAGACAACTCAACTTAAAGCAGTAGACAAGCTCATCTCTCTATGTTGGATTCATAATCCAAAACATACTCGAGGGATGGTTACTGCTAAGGAGACAACAATTTCTAACACTTAGAAATTCCCACGAAATTCCAGACGTTCTTGGAGGGAACCAAGACTAAATCTAGAGATTTAGAACACTTCTAAATCCCTAGGTTTACACGCACTGGAATAACAAACTTCCAAAACAACGATCATGGCCGAACCTGCCTCTGATACCACTGTTGGGTTTCTCTGTGGGGTTGGCACAATGCTTGTGCACGCAGCGGAAAACAAAAACATCAAGAAAAACCCAAAGAGATTTGGATCGGGCCATGAACGTTGAATCAAGAAGTTAGCAAAACTAGCCAAAAATTACCTCGGTGGCGTTGAGTCACAACTCAATAGAGATGCTCCAAATTTCTTCTTCCTGCTAGCGGCGAGTTCTACGTGGAATAATGTCCATGTTTCTGCAGAAGTCCACACGAGCGGGAGAACGCCGATCTATCCGTCGCACGGATTATCGGGAAGGAGAAGACCGCACCTTTGCTTTCCCACGGACTGCTAGGTCCGCGCCAGGGATTGCAGCACCAGCGACAGTCGCCGGAGAAGAGGTGGTCGACGGAGCGAACACGGCGGCGGAACTCTTCCGGCGGCGGGAATCGGGATCGGCGGAGCGAACGAGCGGAACTCTTTCCGTCGCGGGTTTCGATCTGCTACAGGAGAAAATCGCGAGCTCAAAGCTTAAGTGCCGAGAAACCCTAAGTATCCCTTTTATACTAAAGGCATAAAAGACTTAGAAACTTCGCTATCCGCAGACCACCCGAAAATAGGGTTCAGAATCGGCGAGAATCACTGAGCAGGTTCGGCGAGAATCAGTCGACGAGTATCATAATGGATCAGCGAGAATCAGAGTGCAATACTCGACGATTCTCGCCGATCGTCGAGCATGACTTGATGATACATGACGAACTCGTCGATCGTCGAGCCGCGGTCGACGATACATGTCGAAGTCGTCGATCATCGAGAATCAACATATTGATTCTCGACGATTATCGTCGATCGGCGAGAATCAAAGATGATTCTCGCCGATCGGCGGGAATCAGAAGACAACCCTCGACGAATGTCATCGACCCTCGGACGACAATCCTAACCAGCCCTCCAAGGCAACAGTTGCCCAACTCGACGATCCTTTAAGGCAACATTTTGCCCATGAGATCACACTCCTCACCCTGCCTATAAATAAGACCCCCCATCACATCAACAGTAACTGAATGTACACAAAGTTGAGCGTGGATTAATTGTTGGGGCTTCATTTTTATTGTACGCGCTGATTGATAAGGTTTAACTATTTACTGTTTGTAGGTTGTGCGGCTAGCACTGAGAAGCCAAGAGTCTAGTTCTGACTGCGGTCAGGAATTAGTGGATATTGCGGTTTACAATCGGCGGTTTGTAGCATGTCGCATTTGTTTCCAGCCAGTCTTCTCTCCTTCAGCAATTCCAGTTCAATAACCTATCCGTCGGTTTCGGCGGTATAGGCGGTCTGTTCTTTCAGTTCGCTGAAGGCTTGCAGGGCGATCGTTCAGCATAATAATAGGTTGTATGTAGACTACGCGGACTCCGTAGATCAGTGGTGCAGCAGCGACTGTGCGGTCTCAGCGGACTCAGCTGACTCGGCTGTCTCTGAGGCAGTCCGCCCGACTTGATTTTCTTGCTTGCTTGTATGCTTCTCTATTGTACTTGGAGAAATCATGTCTCTTCATGTTTACCTAGCCTTGTAAAGAAGATAGTTGATAAAACATGATCTGTGGTTGTTTTTTGTTGTCTTTGATTTACTTAACTCAGTTGTTCCTGCGCTTGTTTCCCGCTTTCTTCTTGATCAAGTTGTCAGCTTGATAGTTCTGAAAGTTTTTACTTGGTATATGAACTACCTTCTGATCAGCTTGTGAAAAGTTCAACAGGGGTTGGCCGGCCCTTGCGGGGCAAGCCGCGGTCGTGGCCTCCCGCATTTGGGCGGCCAAAGGCAACGGCCGACCCTTATAGGTTCAGCGGAGGCTAAGGCCTCCCATCCCAGGCAGCAAGAGTGGGAGGCCAGCCTTCGGTGGACTGACGTCGACCGATGTCATCCGTGTCCGGGCGGCCGAAGGGGGTAGTCACCCCTCACTGGTCCGGCCGAGGCCACTGAGCGGCGGTGGAATGGCCGACTCATGGGATCTCGCGTGGTTGTTAGGATCCCGTATACGGTAGTTATCGAGCAGAACGGGAGCGCTGATCGCGCGTGCGACGGTTACATGTGTAACTTCCCTTTATGTAAGTGATGAAAGAGGTAAACCTGACTATTTGCAGCCCGATGTTTTCTATAAATTAGGTCCAACCCCATCATTTGCCCCCAAAGCCCTTGGAGATAAGAGCCGGTGCGAGTGCAGTGCATTAGAACAATAACGGGCGTGCAGGGTTGTGTGCATTAGCCAACCCCCACCAAAATTCTATATATGTATTTCTAGGAAACAATTGCAAAAGTTTGACCACGATAACTCACCCATTGTTTGTGTCTCACAATAGCAAGGGTGCAGGGTTGTGTGCATTAGAGACCCTAACATGTAAAACATGTATTGTCGTTAACTGGGGAGGGTTCCAGTAGGTCCTTGAGTGGCTCAGGGGGAAAAATGTTAGGTTTAGTGGGTTATTTTATATGCATTTGGGATTAACACCGCAACCTACGACATTTATGCAGCTTCACATGCTCATCTGTCACTTAGTACGGGGCTAGGGTGTAGACACATAGTTTGGCTAGTTATAATCTTGGACTTGCTTATATCATATCATTTGCCTGACTAGTATCTTACTATAGGTCATGATCCACTAGTTCATGCACATTTGATCAGTACAAACATGTGAACTTTGTGTCTTGTGCATACTTAATTTCTGAGTCATAATGTTCCTTGTAAGAACACAAGTATTTTTCGTAATATTGAAGTGCGAAAAATTATCAAACTCCAAGCCATTTTTTTACGAACTTGCATCTTTGTGAGTTATGGCCGCGCGGTAGCACTAGTGCTGGCGGTAAGTCTGTTTTTTAAAAAAATGCTAATTTCGTGTTTGTTTTTCTGTTTTTATGATTTTTAGTGTCTTGTCCTTATGTCTTTGTGCACTTTTTTTTTCCTTTTGGTATATTTTATAATAAAAATCAAATAAAAATTTTAAAAATTTCAAAACACGTTTTTATTTTTAGTTTGATTTGTGTGATTTGTTTAATCTTTGATTATTAAAACATAAAATATAAAAGCCTAAAATAAAAAAATGGAATGATCATTCTGAGGACATGCATGACTAGAACTTAAAGCATAACGATTACGTGCAATGTTTGATTTATGATTATTAATCCTTGTTAACATTGTCTAATTATGTCATGATATGTCTAATCTATAAGTGCTTAGCTACTGAGTGAGACTGGACAGTATAGTGTATGTTTAATATGTTTCTATGTATGTGAGCGAATTTAAGTAGCATAATGACATTTCACTGTTCACACATCCCTAGAAAATGCACTATTATAAAAATTCAAAGCTTGCATGTTATAATGCGTGATATGTGTCTAACACGCTAGGAATGACTTGAACAATCAATGTCATGGTGTTCATTTTTTTATATGAAGCTTAGAATTTTGGGCCAAAATTCTTGTGAATAAGTATTTTGTATACAAGTTAAAATGTATTTATCTATGTTGGTAGACTTCGATTGATTCAGAGATCTTGAACTTTACAATAATATAAAAATGATAGTGACAAAAAAACGAATGAAAAAATGTGAAAAAAAAAATTATGTATACTATCAAATCAAGTGTCAAGGATACTCCCAAGCACTACTCATTTCTCCTGATAAGCCTCAATAAGCATTGTGAGAATGTGCACCTTAGTCTATAGAATCGCTTCGATCTTGTGCAAAGACAACAAATTGAGTTAGTGTCTTTTGTTCTAGTGGTATGATATAGATAAAAATATGATGTGATTTTTCACTTCATCACTCTTGTGTTAGCATATTGACGTATTGAGATAAAACATGAATAAATGATTAGTTCTACATGATGTTTATTTTACATTATTCTATCTAACTCTTCTGTGCATAAGAATTGGACTTAAATTGCATCGACTGTCTATAGCACAAGTGTACTAGTACACAATTTCTATTCACGACGCTTACAATTTTACACTTTATTAACTATGATGAATCTTTTAACATTGTACTCTAAATCTTATGTATTTAGATTCACATGTATTGTCCAACTTTCATGTGTTCGACAAATTTTTCAAATCAAATGATTTTTTCTTGTGTTGTGTAGGTCAGTACTCCTTGTGTTCCGCTCATATTTTTGCCCCGGTGCTTATATTTTTTATGCATTTGTGCTCATTTTTTCTCGCTTTATTTTTTTCATGACACGTTTGTTAATCTCCCACTTTTAATAATATCAAAAGTGGGAGATTTGAGTGTTCATGAGTTTATCCTATATTAAGTCACCCTAGGGAAGATCTTGTGTAGGAGGAGCACACATGTAAGAGTCATATTGATTAATTCGACCTGTTATATTTTATGCATACTGATAAGATTACATTATACTTCGCTATTACTATTTATATCTCATGAACGAGATTTGATATTATCAAAAGGGGGAGTTTGTTGGAACCTATGGTCTGCATCTTTTGGGTTTGACAATATAAAAATCACGAGTTATATTTGATCATACTTGTGTTGGGTATAGTGTGCATGTTTCCTGGTACAAAAAGACAAAGAAAATCAATTTCTGTGACCTACCGTCGAGCGTTAGCCCTACCGTAGGCACTCGCCCCGAAGAATTAAAGAACAGCCGCTCTGTGACCTACCGCCAGACGCTAGCATCTTACCGCGCCAGGGTATCATAAAAGCAGAAAATATATTATTTTGATATTTTTCCTAATATGCTAGACAACTGTTACCATCGCACAAATCGACCTACCGTCGGGCGCTAGCCCTACCGCCCGGCGCTAGTCCTACCATCTGCGGCAGCGTATTTTTCTAAGACGTATAAAAGTGCGTGTTTCTTTTCCTAGAGAACATGGAGATGAATATTTCATTCTAGGATTAGGCCGCCATCTGTAGGTGTACAACCTCGGGCTCGCAGGAACAGTTCGGGCTCGAAGAGAGGGGAAGGTAAGGCAAGATGGACTCTTTGATAGAAGCATACTCGCTGGAGAGTGAGTCCCAGGAAAAGGGCTCCTCGCCGGGTCAGGGCCGGCTCGCTAGGCAAGAGGGGCCCAGCGGTTCGGGCGAGAATGGCCAAACGGCTCAGGCGAGAGACTTTCTAGGCAAGATAGACCCAGAGAGAGGACCGGCTCGCGAGGCGAGGGCCAATCCACTAGGCGAGACGAACTCCATCGGTAGGAGCTCTCGCCCGCGAGACAGTGCTCTCGCCGAGCGCCGGTTCAGTGGTTGGTCAGGAACTGGTTTAGTTGGAAGGTGGTTCACCTTTTTATCCCCTGGTGATTTTACGCTTTTGCCCGCGGTGGCCTGCATATAACCATTCAGAACAGCGGAGTTTGGCTGTTGCGAGACCTGACCAAGGGTATTTTGGTAATTTCAGGTCGGTTGAGTTTGGTTATTGGCAGTTCAAACTCAGGGGCCTATAAATGGACCCATAGGGGTTCTTCAAAAGCATCTTTTCCCGGGACTTTAAAAGAGTTTCCTGTGCTTTCTGAGGAGTTCCAAGCCCAGCTTTTGGCTTTGGAGGGGAAGCTCTCAGAGATCTTTCGGATAAGCAGTGGGACCTCCCTGCTGAGGCTTTAGGTCTGTTTTTGGTCTTTCACAACCATTCGGAGGTCAGAGCTTGGGACAAGTAGGTGTTGGCTACGCCCCTGATTTCGAACTTTCGTTGAGGTCAAATTTTGGCTTCAACAGTTCGGGTGCTGTGAGTGTGGAAGATAGCCAATACAAGAAAGTCTTGAGTTTAGTCCTATGGAAGGAGGTGAGGGTGAAGGATCTGGTTCAGGAGGTTCCCCCTCCTGGGGAGAGGAGGCGATAAGGAAGATGCTGGAGGACTTCAGGCGAGAGGTCTTGTAGACCATCAGCTTGGCCTTCTCAGTAAGGAGTGAGTGGGCAATACCTCAGGTCCCGGTAGAGGCGATCCCGCTCTTGGGAGAGAATGCTCCTGGGCAGTGCCCCGGGAAGGATGTCCCAGCGGAGGCTGGCGAGAGGGACGTGGACGCGCGAGAGCTCTTCCCAGGCCAGCGTCCCGAGAAGGAGGTTCTGGCAGAGGTTGGCAAGAGGGAGGAGGCAGTGCATGAGCTCTTCCCTGGGCATGGTCTCGCGGATCAGGCCAGCTAGCCGAGGCCACGAGACGTGCCCTCTCGGCAGGAAGGTGGCGAGAGCCCTTTCAGTGAGCTCATCATCTCGGCCCCGGTGCCGGAGGGGTTCCGGGAGCCCGATATGTCCTACTACTCGGGGAAAGATGACCCTGTGTAGCACGTGCAGTGGTTTGAGGATGTTGTTTCGATAAGAAAAAAAGACGGATGCCTTCAAGTGTTGGATGTTTGCTATCACGTTGAAGGAGAAGGCACAGGACTGGTTCCACCAGTTGCCGGTAAGCTCGATCTATAGTTTTGAGGATCTTCGTCGATGGTTCCTATTGAGGTTCTCGACATCAAAGAAGCGTGAGAAGGAGGCAGCGTGCCTATTTGAGGTAAGGCAGAAGCAAGACGAGACGTTGAGTCATTATGTTGACCGGTTTTAGGAAGAGATCCTCTTGGTCCAGCAGGTCCCAGGGTATGAACTGATGCTCGCTTTTACCCTGGGGCTAAGGCCGGGATTCTTTAGCATGGAGCTGAATAGAGTGCCCCCATCTCTTTTGAGGAGCTCATGGAGAGGGCGGCGAAGGAGATAGACTTCAAAACAGCCAATCCGATGTTTGCCAGGAAGCTGGCCAGGTTGGCGGAGGATGACATAAAGGAGCCGGGAGTAGGAAGGCAGAAGGAGCAGAGAGAAGAGAGAAGGAGGGAGGATCCCCGAGGATAGGGGCAGTAGGGACCACATCAAGGATGGGGTGCCCGGGAGCCGAACAACCGGTTAGGTTGGAGGCCTTAGGAGGGTCGCCCCCAGGGGCAAGGAGTAGGCCTTCAGGGAAGGGACAACTTCCGCGAGCCGAGGAGGTTTGATCAGCCGACATGGAGGCAGGCGCCGAAGGGTCACTTCCCGCAGCAGTAGGAGGCAATGGAGGTCGGCCGAGGTAGAGGAGGAAGAAGAGGAGCTCGGGGAGGAGACGGATGAAGAGGAGGTGGAGAAGGAAGGTGGCGTTGCTTTTCTCTGACTTCCACCAGGAGGAGGGTCACGCGACGTCCACCTGCCCAGAGTTCTTGGAGATGAGAGAAGCCAGGGGGCCGGGGAGGCATGATCCGCCGATAAGGATTGTGGAGGTGCAGCAAGGGGAGAAGGAAGACAGGTGTGAAGACCGGGCGGACATAGGAACCCGGGGAGGGATCAGGGTAATCCACGGAGGAGTTGGGATTGAGGCCACTCATAAGGGGAGCCTCCAGACCATATTTCGAAGGGGGGTAGCCTCGACCTCCCAGGCTCCCCCCTCCGGAAGAAAAAATTACCTTTTCTTCAGCAGATATGTCAGATTATGAGTACCCGTTCTGTGACGCCTTGATGATCCAGAAGGCAGTAGAGAACTTCACGGTCTACAGGATCCTGGTGGACAACGGGAGCTCCGTGAATGTGATTTTCAAGAAGGCCTTCGATGAAATGAAGGTCGAGGCCAAGAGGGTTTTATCTTCGGACGGACCGTTGTTTGGATTTTCAGGAGAAAGGAAGGAGGTAGAATGAGGATCAAGGCTGCATGTGAAGTGTGGGGGCGTGTCACGGAACTGCAGGTTCGTGATCATGGATGCCCGAGCATCTATAACGCCATCTTTGAGCGCCTCCTCATCAGCGCCTTTCGCTGCGTCCGCTCCTCGTTTCACCAATGCCTTAAGTTCAACAACGGATGGGTGCAGGTTAGGATCAGGGGGGACCCGAAGGTGGCGAGACAATGCTATGTTACGGCGGTCAACACCATATCTTGGATAGTAGAGGCGGAAGAGTTGGAGAGGGATAAGGCGGAGCAGGAAGAGGTTGTCGGAGAGCAGGAGGTGAGCCTGAAGGGGGCGAGGGAGGAGATTAAGGAGGAGAAAAGAGGAGGATGTGTGCATGAGGTCCAGAGGGACAGAGAGTCATAGCCGCAAGAGGGTCAATAGGTGGAAGGAGTAGGAGTAGGAGTTGAGAGGGAGGCCCTGAGAGGCGTGGAGGTCGAGCAGCAGCATCATGAGAGCCTGGGGGAGGGTATGGAGGTCGAGGAAGCAGTTGGGGAGGAAGAGTTTGGGTAGGAAGAAGGAGCAAGAGTCGGCTGGGAGCAGTCGTGGCTGGAGCCGGCTGGAGAAGTGGTGGAGATGGAAGTCTTCACCAGCACTGGCCAGGAGCAGAGGGTGCAGATCAACTGGGGCTTGAGTCGTGAGGACCAGGAGCGAGTCCGGGCTTGCATCCAGAGCAACGCCAACATCTTTGCTTGGAGGGCATCTGACATGTCGGGCATCGATGCATATGTGGCCTACCATCGCCTGAACCTGAACTACGGACGTGCCCCATTCGCCAGACGATGAGGACCATTGCTACCAAGCTGGAGGAACCCATCCGCGAGGAGGTCAAGAAGCTTCTGGAGGCTGGCATCATCTCAGAAATCCAGTATTCAGGCTTGATCTCCAACGTGATAATGGTAAAAAAGGGGGAGGGAAGTGGCGCATATGTATTGATTTTTCCTTATTAAATAAATCATGATCCAAGGATTGCTACCCCGTAACTCGAATCGACGTGCTGGTTGATTCAGCCGTTGGTTTTTCTATTATGAGTTTTTTAGATGCTTTTTCAGCTTACCACCAGATCTGAATGCACCCTCCTGATGTCAAGTACGTCTCCTTCATCGCGAGGGAGGGATGTTTCAGCTATAAGATGATGCCCTTTGGGTTGAAAAATGCAGGGGCTGCATACCAGCGCATGATGGATCGAGTATTCCAGGGTCAAAGGGGGAGGAACCTGGAGGTCTATGTTGACGATCTAATGGTCAAGAGCAAGTGTGTGGACTCGCACCTTCTGGACCTGGAGGAGACATTCACCACCCTGCAGAAGTTCAAGATGAGGCTGAACCCCTTAAAGTGCTTCTTCGGGGCGAGCCGCAGAAGTTCCTTGGGCATCTTCTGACCCCGGCAGGGGTGGAGCCAAACCTAGATAAGGTGAAGGTCATCCTAGAGCTGGAGTCACCACGCAACGCTAAGGAGGACTAGCGCTTGACAAGCAAGCTGACCGGGGTAAGCAGATTCCTCTCCAGGTCGGGAGAAAAATGCCCATTGTTCTTCAAAGTGTTGCGTGGTACTCAAAGGTTCGAGTGGACCGCCGAATGTGAAGAGGCTTTCCAAATCCTGAAGAGGCAGCTCTCCCTGGCTCCTCTACTTCAAAGCCCAAAGGAGGGGGGGGGACCTATCCTTGTACCTCAGAGTAGGAGCAGAGGTCGTGAGCTCTGTCCTGGTCAGGGAAGAGGGGAAGAAGCAATTGCCAATCTACTACATTAGTAGGATCCTGAAGAAGGCGGAGCTCCGCTACCCCATCTTGGAAAAGTTGGTGTATGCTTTGATCATTTCGGTAAGGAAGCTCCGACCGTACTTTCAAGCTCATGCGATCAGGGTGGTGACGGACCATCCCCTTCTTAAGATTTTTGAGGGAGTGGAGAATTCTGCCAGGTTGTCCAAGTAGTATATCGAATTAAGCGAGTTTGATATCTTATTCGTGTCAAGGCTCTCCATTAAGGCACAAGTGGTGGCTGACTTCTTGACAGACCACGTTGTTGAGGTCGGCGCCGAGGGGCTACGGCCGCAGGAGGCGTGGAAGATGATGGTTGACGGGGCCTCGGGAAAGCACTCCCTCGGAGCAAGGTGGTGTTGATAAGCCCTCAAGGGGTCACTATAGAACAAGCAGTGGTCTTGCACTTTCCAGCGACTAACAACCAGGAGGAGTACGAGGTCGTGATAGCCGACCTTCATTTGGCAAAGGAACTTGAGGTCCAGGATGTGGAGGCTTTTATGGAATCGTTGGTGGTGGCATCATAGATCCGAGGAGAGTTCGAAGATCGGGAGCTCACCCTTGTGAAGTACTTATCCAAGGTGAGGGTGATCATCGGAGGGTTCCGGACGTTCTCAATCCAACATGTTCCCAGGGAAGAAGTACAACTACTGATCGGTTGGCTAAGTTTGGACCTTGGGAGGAGGGACCCTGACTGAGCTATTTCGACCGGCAATCGAGGAAGGAGAGTTGATGGAGGTGGATCGGCAACCCTCGTGGGTGGATCCATTGGTGACCTTTCTAACCACTAGCGAGCTTCTGGAGGGGGCCAAGGATGCAAAAAGATTCAAGCACAAGGCGGCTCACTACCTAATGCTGGAAGGGGGGGTTGCATTGGAAGATTTTATCGGGGCTCCTGGCAAGGTGTGTGACCGAGGAGGAGATCCCGAGGATCCTGGAGAAAGTGCATTCAGGTTAATGCGACAGTCACTCAGGGGGAAGGACATTGGAAGCAAGGGTGGTGAGGCAAGGGTATTTCTGGCGGACCCTGAGGAAGGATGCAGCTGAGTTTGCAAGGAGGTGACGGAAGTGTCAGCTGTACGCCCCCTCCAGCTCTTGCCCGCTCAAAGGCTCTGAAGCATCGCGACACCATGGCTTTTCGCCATCTAGGGGATGGATTTAGTCGGGCCTTTCCCTCCGGCTAGTGGGCAGAGGAGGTTCCTCCTGGTCATGATTGATTACTTTTCAAATTGGCTGGAGGTCAAGGCACTGGCCAAGGTCACCTCACAAGTCGTCAGGAATTTTGTCTTTGGAGAGATCATATGCAGGCACGGTGTAACACCCCCTATCCGTCGCATAGCATATAGCAGTAGGTCCGGCCGGGGCCCGACGCCGTATACCACAGACAGACCGGGTGGTTACTTATAGAAACCATCCAACCAATCTCAACGTCCTACACAGAGCATTCTAGCGGAAGCAGTTTATAAAAGTTGCAATAAAGAACCCAGCATTAGAGCCTGAATGTCCACTAGTACAGAATAGGAATGTTATACAAAATACTCAAAATAAGCCTTAAGGCCTTACAAAATATTTCACTTCCAATTACATGTTTTACAAACCACGGCACGCAGGCCGGTCACACATGAATAAAGCAGTAAACGCTACCAAATAGGCCTTCAAGGGCCGGCTTCGCATTCGGGCTTTAGCCCGCTATTGACCGCTTGGTCCAGCTGCACCTGCAAGCAACAAACCACCGTACGGTGGCAAAACAAGGCAACGGTCAGCTATGCTGACCAAATTATAACGATCCCGCCCCCAACTCGGGGCGGCGATGCTCCTTCCCTGCATTTCATTAGCATAAGCGAGCAGTGTATATATATAGCCATTTCATCACAGACGTTGGCTCGCACGGCCACACGCCCCGTGCTCTCAGGGCACATTCTCGTAAACCGGTCGATGCCACGTCAATTAAAGCCATAGACATTCCGCACTCACCACCGCCACTTGGACGACCAAACCTGTAAGACCCCCCCTTTTTTTTTCTCTTAGACACCGGGGTATTAGGCCCAGAACCGCCGTTTTGCGGTGACTCCTTCACGCCTTGAAGAGTCATCACCACAAAGCGCCGATTCTGCCGGCCATTTCGATCACAGAAAAGTAGCATAAAAAAAGTAAATGAAAACTAACTGTCCACAGAAAATCACATGTCATAATAAATATAACTCCACGAGGGGAGTGTCCACAGAATAAAACATCAGAGTAGCAAAAATGGGCTTATGCCCGGTACATCATATCCTCACTACAAAAAGATCACTCATGCGGAAGCAGAAAAACTACTCAAGGTCGAGACTCACGGTCCCGGCTGTATGAACTCTGGAGCTAGACTGCCCCACCTCCAAGCGCACCGGTCTCTGGGGCTGCTCCTCCATGCTGGTCTCCACGATCCCCTAAATGATGCGGTTCGAAAACCGTTAGTCTAAAAGACTAAGTCCTATCATCCCCCGCCCCTTCCCCCACGGCCCCTAGGCACCGAGCGGAGAGGAAGAAAGGGGAGGACTTGAAGGTGGAGAAAATCAAAAGCAGATGACAGCGGACCTATACTAGCAATTCTATATCATGTATAGTCATAAGCTGAAATATGAAAAGTAACCTTCACTTATGTGAAAACACATAAGCCAAGGGGTCTTCTGCAAGGCTCCCATCGTATAAAAAGTCCCATACCAATTTATACGTTGGGGTGTCGGTGATCAAACAGCAGTAACTATATATATCAATATTAACCTTAATTTATAAACTTGCCCACACAAGCTTATAGGCTAAGGGGACGTTTTGCAGGTCCTAAAGCATAAGCGTCCCATTCCACTTATACTTTAGGTGTCAAGGTTAAAGGTAACGATTATGCTATGACATGTAAGTGGGTATGATGGATCATGCAAGTGCAACACACACACCCGACTCTGTGCACACAGACCTTTAGTTCCCCCTTTCTGGAGCCGTAACCTCCCAGGATACCTCCGTAGTGGCAGACGGAAGCGGTGGGTTGAGCCTCGCCCACCTCTAAACCAGTAAAGCACTACCGGTCAGACCTATCGTACGCCTTAACGCTTGGTGCATGAAGCGGACTCCTGCGTACTCTTGCCGGCTGGCGCACCGGACTTCTGTTGGCGAAGTGCTAACCACACTTGCCGAGTCAACGTATTGGAGTCGGTGCATCGACCCTCCGATACCGAAGACCCACCACCTTAATTTCCTTTCCTTTTATGCACATGCAAATTAGCGTAATCAAGAACCGAGCCGAAGCTCCCCGGACCAACACGTCCGTCTCAAACAATCGAGCCGAAGCTCCCCGGACCCAAAGTCCGCCTTTTAACCATCCGAGCCGAAGCTCCCAGCTAACATCCCGTGCCATCAGTGTCTGTGAAATGTGCAACCCTAATTACTAAGTTACTCTTTTCAGCTTGTTAAACAGTTTACGTTAACCCAGGACTGCCCCCGGTATTCCCTGTGAAGGGCTCTCAAGGGGCACTAGGAACTGTGTTGGGATTACGCCCAGCGTTCCCTTTCGCAAGGTACTTATTCTGTTATTGGTTGATTCCCTTACCCATTATTTTCTCATCTTCCGATATGCTAATCCTAGGGTGATTTGACCCCAACTCTCCTTGGGTAGGACGATCTTTCGTCGGACCCGAACGCCTCTAAACCCTAGACAAAAACCACACTCTACTCACTCATCTTCTATATATTCCACCCATTCTACATATCCTTCCAGCAATCCATCAAGACCCATCACACGTGCTCTAATTCATATCCAAAATGATTTCCTGCAGTTTTGCTATATGCAGACCACTTAAGCTACACGACCCGTAAAAAGGGAAGTACATAAAATACTCATCCAGTACCCCTATGATAATTAATAGAGGGCTAAAATGATATTTGAAGCATAAATCCAGAAATCCATAATTTTCCTAATTTGTCTGATAATTTATTTATTTATTCTAGTATCCAAAAGGCCCAAGTTTGAACATGAAGTAGTAATTTCAGACAGGATAATAATCTAATAAATTTATGGTAACTACAAAATGCATAATCAATTCTAAGGCCTAAGTCTTCAAATTTTTCAGCAAGGTTTGGGCGCTTAAATTTAATTTCAAAGTTACCTCATAAAAAGTCAATTTAAAAGATTTTACAGTAATAATGCCTCCACAAATTCAGAGAAAATTCAGGGATAATTTGATGGCCTACAAATACCCTAGTAAAAGTTTCATAATTTATCAATTAAAAATAAGGCTATATCAGATTTTCTCATGAAATTTCAAGTTTACGGGTTAATGAACATAGTATACTAATTAACCATCAAATATTTCCACAAAAATTCCCACATGATAATATTGAGCTAGAAACACTATGTAGCAAGTTTCATAATTTTTCAATAAGTAATGGGCTCTTGCAAGAATTATTTAGTATGTAATCAAAATAAAGCACTTGTGAAGTAGATGCCCTAACTAGTTATCCAAAAATTCTACCAAAATTCATACATGATTAGTATAGCCTAAAACTACCTCTGCCAATGTTTCATGCCCTTTCAGTGGGCAGTGAGACCACAATAGCAAATTATTAATTAGGGCAATCCTATTGGTTATAAATGAAGTGCTACAAATATTGATCAAAACTACTCAAGTAAATTATCAGAGGCTCAAAATATCCTCATTCACTCACTACCCAAATTTGGTTAAGTTTCAAGATGTTTAGCTAACCCAAACCTACACTACAAGTTTTAGGTCCTAAGCTAGGGTTAGGCTTTTGGGGCCCCTAACCTTTTCAAAATTAGCTAATATTTTTAACAGATGGTTTTACACATCCTAGGACCCTCCTTGCAAAATTTGATGTTCATCCAAGGTGTTTAGGGTTCATGCCCTTCACAAGGCAAAAAGGTCCCTCCTTAGGATTTGGCCTAGGAAACTTAGGGCAAATCAACTCCACTCTACCCCACATTCCATGGGGAGGTGCTAAGTGCCATAACAAGTCAGTGACCCAAATTTCAGCCTCTGTTGAGGTGATTTGGTCACTGAAACTCAGAAATGCACTTTTTGACCAAAATGCCCTTACTAAGGTATAGTTAGGGTTGGGTCAAAACCTATTCAAAACATATCCAAATTAGGTGAAACTCTATACAGATACCTAAAATGAGTCCAAGGACCACTCACCAAAATTTGGGATGGTTTGGAGATGTTTAGGGCACCTATTTAATTTATTTAATAATTATTAAATTTTTATAAAAACTATAGAAACATTTTCTTCAAAAATTCCCATTTTTGGACAGGCCCTAGGTATAGGTAAGAATGATCCTCTGTCCAAAGTTCAGCCAATTTGGACAAGGGATGAAGGGTGGGCATCCATTTGAATCTCAGGTCAGCCCTAGGTACAGGTCCCACCAAAATGGGTGCCCTGGTCCAACCAGAAGGCCAAATTGGTCAACATAAATTTTGGATTACAGTAGACCCATAGGGCTACAACCTTCATATTGAACGTTTTCCCACCAGGTGGCCCTAAGTATTTTTAATAATTAATGCAAAACAGCCCAGAAAACAGGACAGAAAATTCAGAAATCAAAACTAAATAAAAGAAATGATGCTGCACGAATCTTAAAGCAAATCGTGGGGCTCCTGGTCATCTTCTTCCTCCAGCCAAGGGCCATGATTGGCCGAACCTGGAGCTTATTCCAAGAGCATTTCCCGGCCACACGGCCACCTCCCTGGCCGGCCACCACCGCCACCACCTTCGTTGAGGTGGGGGCTATCGCCGGGGGGCGACACGGCCGCCGGAGGGTTGGTTTTCGGCGAACCCGACCACCATTTTTTTTTTGGGAAAACCATGAAAATGAAAACTTGGATCGGCTCAATTGAGTCCGATTCTTGTCCTAAACGATTCCTAAGATCTACCCACGGAATAAGGAGTAGAGGAGGACCTTTAACCGAGCTTGTCGTCGAGTGTGGTGGTGGTGCGCCATGGCCGGTGGTGGAGCTTTCCGATGCTTGCAACTTCACTACCAAACCACCCGGTTTCTTTAGGTGAAGGGTGGAAACGATTTCTCTTGGCCCATGGAAGCTTTTAAAAGCATCAAATGGGTTGGGGGAGAGGGAGGGTCATGTCTTCAAATCCATTAATGGTCATGAATTGGAATTTCGGTTTTGGAGAAAATCCATGGAAATTCACCTCCCCTTTGTCCCAATTCGTTTGGAAACTCCTCAAAACTGATATGGGAGATGAATACTAATTAATTGGTGAAGAATGGAGGGGTGATTCACCTTCCCCACCATGAATGGCCTTCTCTATCTTCTTTCTCTCTCTTCCCTATTGGAGGAAATAAATTCAGCCACCTTGGGTGGCTGGACATGGCTATTAAACTCCTTAAAACTGATGAGGGGGAATGTATTCAGCCTTTGGAATCAATTGGAGAGGCCCTTGATCTCCTTGGCCATGAATGGCCTCTTTTCTCACTTTCTCTCTCCTCCATTAAAGAGAAAAATGGAGCTTTCTCTCTCCTACTCACCATGGCCAAATTTTGATCTCTCCTCCAGCCTATTGGCAGCCCAATAACTCATATTAATAATAAAAATGAGGTTAGCCCAAGTGGGGAAATGGGTTTGAGCTTGGGTTAGCCTATTTAGGCTAATTTGACCTAACACTAGAATAGAGTTGACCTTGGTCAACATGACCATTTGAGTTGACCCCAATGGGTCCTTGGTGACCCATTGGACTCCCTTAAGGTCTAGGAAGACTTGAGTAGGGTTGGTTGGGCATCTTGGGGGTCACATGCCCCTTGGTAAGGGCACTTTGACCATTTTAGGGCTAGACTTGACTTGGGTCAACATAACCATTTGGGTTGACCCCATTGGGTCCTTGGTGACCCATTGGCCTCCCTTATGGTCTAGGTAGGGTTATGTAGGGTTACCCTGCACTTTGGATGTCACATACCCTTAGTAAGGGTACTTTGACCAGATTAGGGGCTTGAGTTGACTTGGGTCAACCTGGCCTCTAGGGCTGACCCCAATGTGTCCTTAGTGACCCATTGACCTCACTTTAGGGTTAGGAGGCATAGGTGGGGTCCTATAGGCTAGGAGTAGGTCAATTGACTCTAAGAAGGCTAGTTTGACCCATTTAGGGCTAGGGTTGACCTTGGTCAACTGAGCCTCTTGGGTTGACCCTAATGGGTCCTTTGGCTCTAATGGGCCCTCCCAAGGTATTAGGGGTGTTGTGGTAGGGTCTTGGGGTTAGGGTGTGGCCCATGGTCTTCCTACACCATTGTTCAGAGTTCTACTATTTGCAGACCATGATGATCTCCCACCTTTCTGTCCCCTATCTCTTGGCCCATTACTGGCTTCCTAGGGTTTGTCATGACCTAGTCATGGCCAAAACCACTCTTAGGGGTTTAGTTGGAAATGAGATGTTACAAATCCCAATAAACAAAACAAAGATTTCATCCCCGAAATCAAGGTTGAGTCTACGGGACTTACTACCGAAGAAAAGAACCTTGTAACATCCCAGCATGGCGGCTTGTTTGCTAAAATAGGTTTAAAGGGAAACGTAGATCTATGACCATTTCGCCCAATCGGCAGACCAAGATCCCAATAAACAAGGATAAGCCCCCAATAAACAAAAGATAAGCCTCTATCTGCCTAGAGCAGTCCTTAGTAAATTAACGCAGGAGAATAAATTAACATCTTGAGGGTCTGAGAGGTATACCTGACTGAATAGCTCTGGGTACCTTTGTCGCATCAGGTCCTGCGGCTCCCAGGTATGCTCCTCCTGGCCGTGGTTCCTCCACAGGACCTTGACTAATGGGACCTTCTTGCGACGCAGGACTCGTACTCCTCGGTCGTCGATCCTAACCGGCTCCAAATGAACTGACCGGTCTGAAGCTACCGGCCCTTCGGTGGTCAAAATCTGCTGCTCCGGGCGTAGCAGAGCCCTCCTCAGCGAAGAAATATGGAAGACGTCGTGCAGCGCTTCCAGCTCTGGTGGTAACTCCAGCCGGTAGGCTAGGGGTCCGATCCGCTCCAGGATCCTGTAGGGGCCCATGTACCTAGGGCTGAGCTTCTTCCTCCGACCACGCACCCGCGAGACTCCATGCATGGGCCGGATCTTCAGAAACACCCGGTCTCCTACCTGGAACTCCACCTGCCGATGCCGGCCGTCATAATATTTAGCCTGTCTGCTCTGCGCCTCTAGCATCCTGTCTCTGATCAGCCTCACCTGAACCTCGGTGTCTTCAACAAACTCTGATCCCAACACCTTCGGATCCTCATCCTGAACCCAAGAAAGCGGGGTCCGGCATCTCCTCCCGTACAAGGCTTCGTAAGGCGCCATCCTGATGCTGGACTGGTAGCTGTTGTTATAGGAGAACTCGACCAGGGGTAAGAGTTTATCCCACGGTTCCCCGCGGTCCAATATGCATAGCCTCAGAAGGTCTTCCAGCGTCCGGTTGGTGCGTTCTATCTGCCCGTCTGTCTGGGGATGAAATGCAGTGCTGAAGGTCAATCGCGTGCCTAAGTAAGCTTGAACTGATCGCCACTCCGTGGATGTAAACCGCCCATCACATCTGACACTATCGTCCTGGGCACGCCATTGATAAAAAATGAACTGCTCCACAAACTTCCGCACCAGTACTCCTACTGAATCGTCCTTCCTGATCGGTATAAATCGAGCCACCTTGGTTAACCGATCAACGAATACCCAAATCGACTCATTCCCTGTCCTAGACCGGGGAACCCATGTATGAAGTCCATGGCTATGTCATCAAACTTCCACTCCGGCACCGGGAGTGGATGCTGCAATAATCCTGCGGGGTTCCTGCACTCCGCATTCACTAGCTGACATGCCTCACAATGGGTCACGAAGTAAGAGACATCCTTCTTCATGCCCGCCAGAACATAGTCTTCTTCAAATCAGCCGTCATCTTTGTGATCCCCGGGTGTACAGAATACCGCGCTGTAGTGCGCCTCCGTCATAATATCCTCCCGGATCTGGCCTCCCTCCGGTATATACACCCGTCCTCTGAAGCACACCAGGTCGTCCCTCAGTGTGTAATCTCCTGCAGTGCCTGCCTCCAGAGCTTGGAAGATGGGCTCAAACTTGGCATCATGCCTCTGTCCTTCTCTGACTCGGTCTCTGATGTCATCGGTAACGCCCATCGCAGCCAAGTACTCCTCATAGAGCTCAGGATGTCAGACGACACCAGAGTAATGTGCATGTCCTCTAGTCTCTGCAGCAGCTCCATAGACATCAACTGAGGCTCTGCTCCTGCTGTGGCGGCTCTCCTACTCAGTGCATCCGCTACCACGTTCGCCTTCCCCGGGTGGTAGTGCATCTCATACTGATAGTCAGATAGAAACTCCACCCACCGCCTCTGCCTGATGTTCAGTTCCTTCTGCGTGTCCACGTACGTAAGGTTCTTATGATCAGAGTATATATCACAGTGGACTCCATAAAGGTAGTGTCGCCATATCTTCAGTGCGAATACAACTGCTCCCATCTCCAGGTCATGCACTGGATAGTTCTTCTCATGGGTCTTTAGCTGGCGGGAGGCATAAGCTATGACGTGTCCGTTCTGCATCAGCACCGCTCCCATCCCCTGAGATGATGCGTCGGTTATACACCTGAAATCCTTCCTCCAGATGGAAGGGCCAGAATAGGGGCTGAGATGAGTCGGTCCTTTAGCTCCTGGAAGGCTGCCTCACACTGTGGCGTCCACACAAAGGGCACATCCTTCTTCGTCAAGGATGTGAGTGGAAGGGATCCGAGAAAACCCTCCACGAATTTCCGGTAATAACCGGCAAGCCCCAGGAAACTCCGCACGTCCGTGGCCGTCTTCAGCGGCGGCCAATCCCTGACTGCCTGAATCTTTGATGTTCCACTGCCAGCCCGGCTCCGCTGATAATGTGGCCTAAGAAAGCCACCTCCTTCAACCAGAACTGACACTTGCCTGAACTTCGCATAAAGGCGATGCTCCCGCAGTCTCTCCAAGGTCAGTGCTAGATGTCGTGTGTGCTCCTCCTCCATCTTAAATAATAAGGATGTCGTCTATGAACACTATGACGAACACATCCAAATAAGCCTCGAAGACCCGGTTCATGAGGCTCATAACGCCGACGGAGCATTCGTGAGCCCGAAGGGCATCACGATGAACTCATACAATCCATATCTGCTTACTAAAGGCCGTCTTCGGAATATCCTCCTCCTGGATCCGCAGCTGGTAGTAGCCTGACCTCAAGTCCAGCTTCGAGAAATAATGGGCTCCCTCCAGCTGATTGGAACGAACAACTCGTCTATCCTGGGGAGCGGATAGGTATTTCGGACGGTCAGCCTGTTTAGTGCTCGATAGTCGATGCACAGGCGAAGAGTGCCATCCTTCTTCTTCACGAATAGGACCGAGCTCCCCATGATGAGGAGCTCGGCCTAACAAATCCTTCTTCCACCAGCTCCTGCAACTGTGTCCGAAACTCCGCCAACTCCTTCGGGCCATCCGATAAGGGGCCTTGGATACCGGCTTAGCCCCTGGTACCAACTGAATATGAAAGTCCTTCTCCTATGCGGAGGCAGTCCTGCAGCTTATCCGGAAAAATATCGGCGTAGTCACGAACCACCGGAATGCTAGCAATCAGGTCCTTCTCCTCAGTCATCTCGAATAATACCTGATATACCTCGTCTCCTTGCATGTGAGCCTTAACGGCCTGAATAGATGAAAGCAGGCGGCGGGAAACCGAGTAGTAACTTCGAATGTCGCATAAGTATCGCCGTTGTCTCAGCACGATCCTCCTCGCCGGGCAGTCAATCTGGGCATGGTTCCAGACAAGCCATGTCATGCCCAAGACAAGGTCGAAGTCCGGCATTCTCAGGATCGTCGCCGGGGCCTCGAGTGTCACCCCGTCTATGGTAACCTCCAGGAGGCACTTCTCTGTGGACTGGATCTCATCCCATTGGGGAGACGCACCCTCCTGGATAATCCCGTATATAATGTTGAATCTGGTCCAGATCCTTGACGAAATCCTCCGACACAAAGTTGTGTGATGCCCCCGTGTCGAACAGGGTATGGGCAGGCTTGACGCACACCATCACCATTCCTAAATCAGTTTTTAAAAAAAAAACTTTGGTGTAAGGTTTTCTAACCTAGGTTGGTGTAGTAGTTCTATCAATACTTAATATGAGCAGGGAATAAATTCAAAACTAAAATTACTCTCATACCTGCAATAACCTGTCCGGGTTCCGGGGCTGTGCTAAGTCCAAATCGTAAAATCTGATCCCTGTTCTGCTGCGGTCGCCTCCCTGGTAACCACGTCCTCGGCCGCATCCTCGACCTCCGAAATGCTGGGCAGGTGGGCCACCCTGTGGTGCTGGAGGTGGTGCCCCCTCATAGGGGCAGTTTCTCCGGAGATGTCCCACCTGGTGACAATGGAAGCACTCCGGCGGGGATACGCCATACCCCAGGGTCTCGGCATCTCCTGAATCCGGAGAGGTTGAGGGGCCAAAACCACCTGCTCTCTCGGCTCCTGCCTCACCTCCTGACGAGGCTGCTCTCTGTCCTCCTCCCATATGGTATGGTGCCTCGCCGCTGATCATTTCGGGCCCACGGCCCTGATCCTCCGCTTGCCGCTTCCGGCCCGAGTGGCGTGCCAATCGGCCTCAATCCTCTTCGCCATCTCAAAAATCCGGGAGATAGGCCTGTCAGAGACAAACAGCAAGCCTCCCTCAACTCTTCTTTTAGGCCCTTATAAAACCTCTTGACATAAACCTGCTTCGTCCAGCTGGTAAGAGCCCGCATATCGGGCCAATGATCGAAACTCTCGGTGGTACTCCACCACCGTCCTGGTGCCCTGCCTCAACTGCAAGAACCGCTCCTCCAACTCGTCCCTGGCCGACATGCGGAACAAAGTGCTCCAGCAGGGTGGCCCTGAATCCCTCCCAAGTGATTTCTGCAATCTCCTATCAGCATATGTCGTGTCCAACAACGTCTTCCACCACCTTTTAGCATGGGACTCTAAGCAAGATACCACCAGGGCCACCCTCTCCTCCAAGGGCATCGTATCCCAGTCAACATCTCGTACATAACATCCAGCCACTCCTCTGTCCGCACTGCCGACTCTGTCCCCAAGTATGATGGGGGGAGAGAGTCCTCGGAAGGTGCTCATCCAGTTGGCCCTGGGTTTGGCTGCTGGGCTGGAGCCTGCTGAGCCCGGAAGGCCTCAAGGATAGCTGTAAGGGTCTGCCCCATGTCTCGACTGAAGGAAAGGATGTGGGGAC